>CP106727.1:82937190-84137190 GCA_025506655.1 Gossypium rotundifolium
ATAATTAGTATTATGGTTGCTCGGTTATGAAATGAACTTATTAGAAGTGTATTTTTTATGAAGAGTGGGTGTAAAATGAATAAATGTCTCACTTGCATGTTATAAAATAGGATGATCGAGTCTTATATTTATTCTTCATGAATCTATGGGTTCTGGGATATCTTTGTCATAAATGGGAAAGTTGGATAAAAGCATATGTGTATGCATTGTATGTTCGGATAAATTATCTGAGTAGTAAGTTCGGGTTAGAAATGCATGAAACTGTATGTTTAAATGTTATGAAACGAAATGAAAGAAATAAGGTTGTATTATGTGGAATTCGAATATGTTGTTGATTTAATGATAGGTTTGAAATGGTAAAGATGATGAGTTTATAATTCATGGTTTTAATGCGAACCTAGATTGAGTCTTTCATATGTGCATAGATATACCATAAAGTGGTATGAGAATTTATGATTAAATACGTATGTGCATATGAGTTATGAATCGACAAGGTGATAATTGAATAAGTGATAGATGTATTTATGTTACTACACATGCATAAAGTGATAGGCTAAACTCAAACTTGTGATAAACATTTAAATGACATATAATCATTAATTCAACGGTTGATATGTACAAGTATGAATTAAATCTCTTTGAGTTTAATAAATATATGAATTGTGATAAATGGCTGTAATGATCTGAATTGAGTCCGGTAATGCCTTATAACCCTAATCCGGTGACGGGTACGGGTTAGGGGTGTTACATTATAGGCCTTCATCATTCTTTTCTGATACAATTGGCCATGTTATAAAGCTGCTAATCTCTTTTTCTCAATTAAATTCAACTGCTCATATCTCTCTTGCACCCATTTAGCCTCCTCTAGTCGCACCTCCCTCAACACTCGTAGAGATGGGATTTGCACCTTGATAGGTAAAACGGCCTCCATGCCATACACTAATGAAAATGGAGTAGCTCCAGTCGAAGTCTTCACTGATGTATGGTATGCGTGGAGAGTAAAATGGAGTTTCTCATACCAATCCCTATACATTTCTGTTGTATTGGAAATGATTTTCTTGATATTTTTATTTGCGACCTCGATTGCCCCATTTATTTTTGGATGATATGGCACAGAATTGTGATACTTGATCTTAAATTATGTGCAAACCTCTTCTATCAAGGCATTGTTCAAGTTCTTGGAATTTTCTAAGATGATTCTTTCTGGTAAACCATACTGACAAATGACCTTTTTTTCATAAATTTACAGATCACTAATCAAGTTACATTAACATATGAAGCAGTTTCGACCCACTTGGTGAAATAATCAATCACTACAATGATGAAATGATGCTCGTTTGATGCTTTTGGTGCGATGGGACCAATGAAATCCTTGCCCCACATTGAGAACGACCAAAGAGGCACCAAGACATGAAGATTGGTAGAAGGAGCGTTAATACTGTCTACATAAATCTAGCATTTATGATATTTCCAAGCATAATTTAAACAATCTCGTTCCAATGTCAATAAGAAATATCTAGCCCACATGATTTGCCTTGCCATCATACGTCCGTTACTATGTGCTCCACATACTCCATCATGGATTTCCTTCATTATCTTATTTGCCTCTTCTATGTTGACACATCTCAACAGGGTTTGGTCACATCCTCTTTTGTACAAAAACTCACTGTCCAAGAAGAAACCCATAGTCAGCCTCCTAATTATTCATTTATCATTTTCTAAGGCGTAGTCCGAGTATTGCTGGTATTGCAAATACCACTTAATATCAACATGCCATGCTTTCCCATTTGTTCCCGATTCTACTCCAGCGCAGTGGGCCCACGAGTCCTTAACCCTTAGCTATATAAGTTGCACTTCTGTTTCGAACCTATGCTTTCTTTTATAGCCTTTTGAGACATGTAGACGATGTCATACTCGGACAATACCACTTGGCAACAAGCAACTCTCTTTGAAAATGATGGCTTCTCGAAAATGTACTTTAAAGGGTCTAACTTTATGATGAGGAAGGTCGTGTGATACAACATGTATTGCCTTAGTTGACATGTGGTCCATGCTAAAGGGCAACACATCTTTTCTAGATGGGAATATTTGGATTCATATTCTGTGAACTTCTTGCTCAGATAATAGATTGCGTGCTCTTTCTTGTTTGAACTATCTCGTTGCCTCAGAACACAACCTATAGAATTATCCAACACTACCAAATACAAATTCAAAGGTCTTCCTAGAATCGGTGGAATCAAAATCGGTGGCTTAGCCAAATACTATTTTGCTTTCTTGAATGGTTTTTGACAATCTTCAGTCCAATCACCATCATTATCCTTACGTAAGAGCTTGAAGATGGGATCATATTTATCCATCAACTGTGAGATTAAACGAGACACGTAATTTAACCATCCCAAAAAACCTCTTACCTCTTTTTGAGTTTTAGGGGGTATCAAATATTGAATTGCTCGAACCTTATCCAGATCTATTTCAATTCCCCATTCACTCACTACAAAACCCAATAGCTTCTTCAACTTTACCCCAAAAGTACATTTTGCTTAATTGAATCTCAATTTGTATTTTCTCAATCTCTCAAATAGTTTGTAGAGGTTTTCCACATGACTTTCCTCCCTAGCAAACTTTGCTATCATATCGTCAACATAAACTTCAATCTATTTATGCATCATGTCATGAAACAGTGTCACCATTGCTCGTTGATACGTCAACCCCCAACATTTTTTAAACCAAACGACATGACCCTGTAACAAAAAGTTCCCCAGGTTGTGATGAATGTGGTCTTTTCCATTTCCTCCCTCACCATTTTGATTTTATTATTCCCTGAGAATTCATCCATGAAAGAGAAAACACAATATTTAGCAATTTTATCCACCAATGTGTCTATATGAGGTAACGAAAAATTATCCTTAGGGCTGGCTCGGTTCAAATCTCTATAATCGATGCATATTCTGACTTTCCTATCCTTTTTAGGCACTGGTACATTATTCGCCACCCACTCTGGGTATTTATGTAACACCCTTACCCATATTCAATGCCGAAATAAGGTACGAGGCATTACCGGAACACATACACTTAACCATTCACATGCAAGCATACACATCCTTGAAATGCATCATCATAGACTTATAACATAACAAATATTGACCACATTAAATGCCTTATACAACAATAACCATCAAAAAGCATAGGCCAACATTCTAGGCCAACTCATAATAACATATACACATAATCAAGTCCCTATACATGCCATAGACTTAAAAATACTTGAAGATCATTGATACAATACCAATCAATAACTTGTTCCGACAACCTCCAACTTGAGCTAGCATCTGTGAAACTATAGGAAAAAGTAAATGAAGGGGGTAAGCATTATAGCTTAGTAAGTAGGTATGTAAATAATAAGTGATTTATTAACAGGCTTTTATAAATCTTCATAATATGTTCTCAAGATAATACAATCATAATTACACGTAGTTCCACCATTTACTCATGTTCATCTCAAGCTGTCTACTCGAGTCACAGTCACTAAATTATTAATATCTTGAACTATGGAACTCCAAATTAATATCCGTTAATTTTTCCTGAAACTAGACTCACATATCTTATTACCAAAAAAATTTCAGAATTTTTGGTTTAGCCAATAAGTACAAATTATTCATTAAATTCTCCCCTGTTCTGCTATCTGACAGTTTCGACCCTTCTTCACTAAAAATTAATTAGATCTTTGTATGGGATTCGGACGATGTTCCCATTTGTTTCTATTGAAAATAGACTCATTAAGGATTTTAAGCATGTAAATTATAACCCATAAATATTTTTGTAAAATTTTTAACTATTTTCTCAAGTCAGAAAAGGGGATTCCGAAATCATTCTAAATCTGTCTCACAAAAATTCAAATATCTCAGAATATGAAATTCTTTTATGTGAAAATAGACTCAATAAGATTTAATTTAATATCTTATTCAACTTCTAATTCAATTTCCACCATTTTTGGTGATTTTTCAAAGACACATAACTGCTGTTGTCCCAAAACTATTTTATTGCAAATTTTACTCTTTCATAATTTCTTTGTATTAACTTTCATGGTAACACTTACCCCATATCAAACTTACCAAAGTTCGATCACATATAGAGCACATTTCTCATGAGTATATATACAGATGTACTTGTACTTGTTCATTACATAATCACATTCAATTACACTTAGTCATTTTCTTGTTGAACACATCAGAATATTATTGGATACATCGGAAGTTTGCACATAAGTGCCACACTTGTAGCCAAAGCTACTTCACATCACTTTTCACATAGAGGCTTGTTCTCGAGCTATTCACTTTCACGGGTCTACTCACACAAGCTGTCATCATTTGTTACTACTCAGTGCTACTCACACAAGCTGTCAGGTATCCGTAACACATGCCGGATTACCCAGCCACTGGTAAAACTTATAAGACCAGCACCCGGATTCACTTAGTCACAATTTCACATAGATTTCACATAGGTCTCTAGTGACATGTCACTTGTATCCTATTTTATTCCTAAGGTTCAACAGGAAAATTTCTCACATTTCGATACTTTGTCAATTTCGTTCAATATTCATCTACATCTCATAAAATATATCAAAACATAAAAACGTAAGTAAAAATGATGCATTATTTACATACAAACTTACCTCGGTAGCACAATCGGTGAAAAGGTCTTATACGTCATAATCTTTGTTTTTCTCCCGTTCTAAGTCCAAATCTCGTTTTCCTTGATAATCGAGCTTGGAAGCTTGAAAAACCCTAGCTATGGTTTCTTCATGAAACATTCAGCCATAGCTTCAAGATGGACACAATTGTGCTTTAATTTTGGCTTTTTTAATTCTTTTAATTACTAAATGACCAAAATGCCCCTACTTAAAAATATCCTATTTCACTTATCTCATATCCATTATTGTCCAACAATTTAACCAATGGTCTAATTACCATTTAAGGACCTCCATTTTAAAATTTCATAACAATTGGACACCTCTAACATGTAGAACTCAACTTCTGCACTTTTTACAATTCAGTCCTTTTAACTAAATTGAGTGCCCAAACGTCGAAATTTTCGAACAAAATTTTCACGAAATCATCCCGTGGTGTAGACCATAAAAATATAATAAAAATAATTTTTTCCTCATCGAATTTGTGGTCCCGAAACCACTGTTCCGACTAGGCCCAAGTTTAGGCTGTTACAATTTAGCTACTTTCAAAAATCTCGCATCGAATTGTTTCTTGACCTCTTCTTTAATCTTCCACAGCATCTCAGGTTTCATCCTTCTCAACTTCGGGTATACAGGCTTGTAATTTGATTTTAAAAGTAACCTATGTTCCACGATATTGGTGTCCAAACCCGACATATCTTGGTATGACCATGCAAACACATCTGAGAACTCAATAAGTAGATCCTTCAACAATTGACTTTGCTCTGGCATGAGAGTGGTTCCAATCCTAATTTCCTTTCTTACCTCATCATCACCCAGATTGATTAAATTTGTTCCCTTCAAGTGGGGTTAAATAAGGTTATTTTCTTGTTCAACTAGCCTCAAAAACTCATATGGTATAACTTCCTCCTCTTCCGTCCCATGATCTTTATAGTGAATATAATTATGAGAATTTGACTCAAAGATGTCATTTGAATCATTTATCAATTCATGAGGTATATCCCTACAATAATTATGAGTATATATATTGGTATATGAATGAAAACGATTGAATGAATAAAAGTGACTAGGGACATAATCCAAATTTGATTTCATTAAAAAGAAAACAATTTTACATGGAATTTTGAAGGAAATTAAATGAACTGAACGATATTACACTTTGATATAAAAACTCTTAAAAACGATTACACCTCGGAGGACTCAAGGATAGCAGGTAACGGTATGATCTGCTAGTTGACCAAGGCTGGTGTTATACCGGTGAGCTATCATTGGTCCTTTTTAAATGACATTTATTTCCAAAGTTAGAAAATTATTTGGACTTGTCATAAAAATGTTCTTTTTATTTTTTTAAATAATGTTTCTTAATAAATAAATGAGCGAATGAGTGAATGAATGGAAGAATGAATGATTGAAATTAAGGCACATTGTCATAAATATACTCGAATATAAACATTTTCTTTCATGGAAGGTTCAAAAATTGTTCGGCTTACAATTTTTTTTTCATTTTTTATTCACACCTAAAGAAAATCCTAATCGATCTATTTTCATAGGGCAAATCTCTACTCGTCGTTCTTCTTCTTCCTCCTCATGAGCTTGATGAAATTTTGGCAATGTGCTTGAGTCACCTCCAGAATTTTCATTGCAAGCTCATTCCTAGCCGTAAAAGAGGTAGATTCTTTTTTGAGTTCTTCAATCTGTTCACATATGTCTTTTCCTTGCTTAGCGAAAACTTGATCTTCCCTGTGGATTATTGCAAACACCTCTGTCGATTTATTTCCATTTGTTCCACCACGATAAAATGCTCTGCAAGCTCCGTATATTCTTTCGTGACCTCTTTGTTTTGCTCTTCTTTTGCCTTTAATGCTTTCGTCAAACGAAAAATTACCTCTTCATCACCTCAATTTCAACAATTTTCTCATTAGACACCCTCCTCCAAGTTTGCTCTTGTTCTTGCACTTTTTGGAGTTCATTAGCCCGTAGACTCGGACCCACCTCCAACCTTTGAATCTGAGCGAACAAGTCAGATCTTTCTCGTTGACTTCGTTCTAACTGTATTTTTAGTTCTTCCTTTCTTCCCTTCATATCTAACTGGTGTTGTTGTTGTTGTCTCTTGATTTCTTCCTCCTTTTCCTTTACATATACCTGATACTGCTCTCGTTGCCGTCTGACCTCTTCATCTCTCCCCCTCAAACACATCTCTAAATTATGTATAATTTCTGTTAGCTCGGCTACATCATCTAAGACCTTTCTCTTTCCCTTGAACTGCACTGACATAGAGATTTTGCTTCTTTTTAGGTGCCACTGGATATAATTTTCCAAGGGGGAATGGTTGAAAGAGGTTCCTGATTGCAAGCTCAAGGTTTGACCCCACTTGATTCGTATCTTTTTCAATTTCTTCCAAAATCTTGGGTCCTGAACTGAAGCTTCCACCCTGTTTAAACCAGCTGTAGCAGGTACGCATTGATACCCGTATTAGCTCAAAACCATCAATGATGAATAACTGATGGCTCCCCAAATGCCAATTAAGGGAACCTACAAATGACCACCGCACCCGATAAGTACCGTGCTCCAATCATCCATGGAGCCCTCCATTCTATTTCTTGGTATGCCAATGTACTAAGGTTCTGAAACCACTCCCCAATTGATTGATTTGGAGGCCACTCACTTTCCAAAAACTCCTCTATATGCCTGGTCGAAGGAACAAACACCTGACAAAAGCGCTTACAGAGGCACCTAAAATGGCTTTTCATCCATATGAACAAAAACTGTGTGCATCCTAAAAAATGCCCGTCTCCTTTCCTTCTGATGAAATTGAGTGAAATAATGGTTTCGGCTAAAACTATTGGAGCAGGATTCACCCCTTTTTTTAATTTTAAACAGAAAATCAGCTAGCTCTACACTCACATATCTTATAGCTTTTGGGAACACAATCAACTTTGTATACTGAGAAATGCGAATAGTGCCAAATGTCTATCACATTGACTTTTCCCTAATTTGAACTAGGAAATACAAGGACCATTTTATCTTTTAGTCTTGCTTTCACCGTATCTCTGGTACTCCCATCATATTGGCTAAGGGTCCCCAAAAATTGACGTTCTGCTTCCAATATATCCTGAACGAGTCTCTAAAGTCATAGTGGAGAATGGTAGAATATTCCTCAATATTCGGTACCATATCCACTTCATTAAACGTAAAACACCTATAAGTGGGATCCCAAAAATGTACCATAGCCTTCAACAGGGCATCATCCAGTTTAACGAACAGAAGCTGTGTTACATTACCATACTTGTCCCAGAAGCACATTTTCTTAGCCTCGTCTCATGATTGTCATATTCCTTTTAACTTATCTTCACGATTCCTCCTACAATCCATGCGGGCTATCTGAGGCAGGCTCGAGTCAAAATTAACTATTTGGCTATCTCCTTCTCGGTTTGAGTATCCTCTGAAATTCTCGCTATTATCTTATATTTCCTACCCCATGCCGAATAATAGAATCTTCTCGAAATGTGTTCATGTCGAATATAGATGTGACATCGTGCCTAGGTATTTAAATGATGCATGAATTATGCCATGGAGAGACACAAACATAAGAAAAATAAAGTAAAAAAAAAGCAATAAAGTCAAATGAAAAAAATGCAAAATTAAATCATAAAGCATTGCAAAAAAATTCAAACACAAAACATACGAATAAATGCTCATGAGGTCCTATAGGGTATTATTACGAAGGGTAAGGTACGGTTCTTATGTCTAGGCTTCACATTTAAAATGGTCATTACATCTTTGGCTACGGTGATTCTAATGCACGGGAACCCAAGGCTTAAATACGACATCCATAGGGATGTGTTTCCCTTTAAAAAGAGTTGGCCCTTGGGTGGTAAGACTTCTATAGCGTACGGTAGCATTTGCTACAAAACATCTATATCCATCTTAACCATGAAATAGTACACTTAAACTTATGCGGTGACATATTGCCACACAAAAGCCTAAGGCTACTCCTTCTAAAAGGGATGGGCCCGGGTGTAGGACCGAAAGCAAGATGCAACATGAATTACAATTATAGCCGCCCTACGACAGTAGAGTCAACATAAACATTAATCAATTTCATCGATAAAAGAATAAACAAACGCATTGACATTTATATCAAAATAGGATAAGTAAATGAAATGAACAAATAAATCAATATTTAACACATATTCAACAATTTAAAACAACATTAGACAATTAAATAAATTAATGCACGAATAAATAAATCTAATATACACAAATACTAAAAAACCTAACTCTCAGACCTAAGTAACTCGACTCACTTGGGTTCCGCAGTGGAGTTGCCAAGCTATCATAATGTTGCCTACATAAGAGTACAGGAGCCTAGTAAGCAAAGCTAGACACGAAGGGCCTAAATTAACGTAGAGTTGCCAGTAACCAATTTGGGCTAGGTTGATTAGCCACCTATCGTCTAAAAATCTAGAATTAATACTACGAAAAAAATCCTAAAAGTCTAGACTCGATCTCATCACCAAATTTTGGGTTCGGGAGTACGGTTACCTGTAGGAAGGTTATAGCACCCCCACAACACCTATCCGGTGATAGTCCTACGTGGTCTTAAGAGCTAGAATTTTTTATTTAAGCATATTAATGTCTTAATCAGGAAATCTTAAACAAAAACTGTAAAGAAAATGCCTCTAGTTTACTTGTAACTCGATTAAGATGTGTTCATCAAACTTATCTAATTTGAAACTTAAATTAGAGATTTTTACTTTTAACGGGAATCCTAAAGGATACCTAAATAATTATAGTAAAATACCCTCAATTTCTAAAAGTAATTCTATTTTAGAATTCTAAAAAAACGTAGAAATTACTAATGAATTAAGAGAAATATTAAAACCCATCTACAACTTATTCGATCTTTTATTATTATTTTTTTAAAAGATTTAATTAATAATGTTGAACCTATCAAGATCTTACGAAAGTATCCTATAACGGATTTGTGATTTATCTTACTTTAAAATTCTTGATCTAAGGTTTAAATTCGTCAAAATCCTAAAATAATATGTCTTAAATAACATTTATTAGCTTTCTTAAAAGTTTCTAAAATAAAATACTAAGAAAGACCTACTCATGATTTACAATTCACCTACAAAAATCTTTAGTTTTAATATTGAATAAAGTCCTAAAGAGTATTTACATATTAATTTAATATTGAAAGAGGAATCCTATGCGATATTTAAAATTAGTTTAAAACCCTAAAAGATATCTTACATGTTATTTATAATTTTTCTAAGGTAAATGGTAGATAATACCTTAAAGACCAACCTAAATTCAAATGTAAAAACCTTATAGTTTCATTAAAATGTGAAAGCCTTCTGGTTTCATTAAAATGTAACACCTACTTAACTAACTTCATGTCAACAATTATAGGATGGAAAAACGACCTAAAGTTCTCTCTTTTAAAACGAATAGTAATAAAATAGGAAATTAATTAAATTGGCTAAAGTTAATGAAAAGTTAATCTCTTTCAAAAAGGCAATAATAAAAGAAAACTTAAATAATGAAATAAACAAGACCTTGATATGATGATAATAACAACAACAATACACCTTATTCATAATACAATAAAAGAATCAAAGTAACATAAACAAATAATATTAAAATGTACGTAAGGGAATGTGTAAAAAAAACATAAATATAAATAGACATGAAAATAAATAAAGATGAAATAAGAATAAATAAAAATTATACAAGTGTGAATAAATATAAAACATTAAAATAAAGTGCATAATTGACATTAAATATATAAGGTATAAATGCAAATGAAAGGGAAGATATAAGTGTAAATAATTTATTAAAGATGGAAACAAAATGACATAGCTTGATTTTGGGACCAAAAGATAAAAAAATGTAGAAGATAGAGGACCGATGTAGCAATTAATTTGTTTTTAATTTTTAAATTTATGATTAAATTGAAGGTTTCAATAAAAAAAAGGTTACAGGTGTAAATAAGCCACGGAGTGAGGGCATTGCTGCAAAAAATAGAGTATTTTTTGTAAATTTAAAAAGTAAGGGGGTGGGAATAAATTACCCATTTTTGGCACCTATAAATGAAAAAAAAAAACTATACATTCTTTCATTTTAACCTCATTTTTTTCAACAAAGAAAAAAAAACACTTCCTCTTTCTCTTCCCCCTACTATGTTGGCCATAGCTCCACCACCAGAGAGCCCAATGGCTCTCTGGCCTTCGATAGTAGAGTCGTCGCATACGGTGACTAGAAATTTTTTTTAAAAAAAAATCAAAGTTTTCTTTTCAAAAATATCACTACTTTTCTTAAAAATCAAAACTTTATTTCGAAATAGTTGAAAAAGATCAAAACTTTTGTAAAAAAAATTTAAACTTTTTCTTTAAAATGACTAAAAAACATATTTTTATTTTAAAAATATAAACGTTAGCTTTTTTTAAAAAGACATTATTTTTCTTAAAAATCAAAACTTTATTTTGAAATAGTTAAAAAGATCAAAACTTTATTTTAAGAATTTAAAATTTTCCTTTAATATGATTGAAAAACAAATTTTTATTTTAAAAATCTAAACTTTCTCTTTTTAAAAAAAATCAAAACTTTTTTTGAGATCAAACTTTAAAAAAAAAACATTTATTTTAGAAAGGGGAAGGAAAAAAAATGAGATTTTGGGGCTCCTAAGGGAGGAGGACCAACATTCTGGTGACGTCCCCTTCATCGAAGCCCAAACCCAATCCCTTAAGATATGTATATGGCAAAAAAAAAAAAAGAAGAAGAAGAAGAAGAAGAAA
This sequence comes from Gossypium rotundifolium, assembly GCA_025506655.1. Classification (NCBI taxonomy): domain Eukaryota; kingdom Viridiplantae; phylum Streptophyta; class Magnoliopsida; order Malvales; family Malvaceae; genus Gossypium; species Gossypium rotundifolium. The sequence goes on from CP106727.1 coordinate 82,948,681, forward strand.
AATGAAACTAGAATGCTTGTTGTTGTTGTTTTTTTTTTTTTTTTTTTTTTAAGGACAAAATATGAAAAAGCCTCCTTTTTTTTTTTCTTTCATTTCATTTCATTTCATCTATATATATTGTTTTTTAATCCTATTTATTTGTAAAAAAAAGATATTAATAATATTTAATAATAGTAGTAGTAGTAAGGATAATAATAACAATAATAATAATAATTTGGGCCCTTGATAGGCCCAAGAAGGAAAGAAAAATAAAAGAAAAACAAAGGTCTTAAATTGATCAAAATTGGGTGGGCTTCGAATTGCCCAAGAGAGAACAAAAATTGCTAAAATATTGTAAGTTTCTTACAACGTTCTGTCTGGTTGATCGTAGTTGCTTTCATCGTTGTCTCTTTTTTCAAGGTCAATATCAAAAGATGTTGTAATACCAGATATGACACTACCTATCTAAACATTAAAACTAACATAATTGCTAAAATGTTCGTCATCATCTGCCTCTTCAATTTTAGAACCTTCATCATTCTAGGTGACGGTAAGGGATTTATTTTCTTCTTAAGAGTGTTGGCATACTCGACTTGGATATGCCCAAAACCTTCACATCCTTGACAATAAGTTCATTCTTCTTCTTCTTCTTTTCTCGTTGTTCCTTTTTTAACATTGTATCTATTCTCCTCTTAAAATACTTGTGAAAGGTCTTACTGAAATTCTTTTAGAGAAGTGAATTTTGTTCAAGGTCTTTCAAAGAGAGGGAACAGCCTCCAACATCTTCGATAATGTTATTAACTTTGAATGCAACCCATTTATCTTATTTTTATTTATTCTTTTAATTTTTTAAATTCATTATAAAAGTTCGAAGAGATCATGTACGATCTCTTCCAATGGAGTATTTCCTTGGGATTTTTGCTAGAAAAATTCCTCTAATTGATCCAATTGTTGTTGGTTTTGGTTTAATTTAGCTTGGAATTTTCACTCACGGCTGTTTTGTTCGATTGTATAGTCATACGAATCACAAGGAGTTTTGGCTAAATACTCGAATGTCTCTAATTGTCACTCATCTATCTCTTCCAACAAAGTTATTGTTTTATTTCTTCGTTGGTAAAGCTCTAGCATAAGCAATTTTTGGTTATCCATAATCTCTCATTGTTCCTATACTCCCTCCTCGTATACCTCATCTTCCTCCCATGGGTTTATCGAATCTCCATCCCTCTCGTACATATACTTGCTCGACTTTGGTGTGAGTTCGTTCGAACACTCGGGCTGCTCGTTTTTGTAATTACAACTCCATTGGTTTGTTGAATATCCGTACAACCAACTCGATTTGGATAGTTTGTACACTGACCTATAAAAATCAATGTTTATGATTAAATCTGATAATCAACAAGGTAAATAAAAATATTTAATTAACTACAAAAAATTCAAAATAAAAATATTTAAGTATGTTAGAAAAGTTAAAACACTATCTAGCTCGTTTGTCTTTCGATTAATATTATCTTATAATAATCAATCTAATAAAATTTTCACTGTTGCAATTCCCGACAATGGCTCCAACAACTTGACCACCTATAAACGTGTTATCATTTATAGTAAAATATCACACCAAAAATATATTGAATTTAATCGGGTGTCACAAGCGTACGGGTCAAATTGTAATATAGTAAGGTTTACAACGAAACACTAGTAAGTATTTCAAGGATCGTACCCAAGGTATTTGAGATTGGAGAAAATATTATTAAATTAATTACAGAAAATAATTATTAATCTAATTGAGTCACGAATTAGTAGTGCAAATCCAAATTAATATTTTAATTAAACTAATTAAATTAACTAACCTAAATTAACATAACGGACTTTCCTATTCCTAGTGTCGACAATGCGAGCCTCTAACTTATGATTGGTCACCAACATATCACCTTGTCTCAGCATCATAAATTCCTATTTTTTGTCTTTCAAATACAACTCACCGACATATTTTTTTCTAGAACTTAGACTAGAAAAAAGTCCAAGTGATCCAGTTCAGCTAGCACGTGTCGGGTAACTATCAACCACCATTGATACGCCTCCTCTTTCAAGAGGGACACAACACAGGTAACATACTCGTATAGAGAGCATTCAAGTTGTTGCAATATCGGTCAGTAGATTTGTAACACCCCTATCCCGTATCCATACATGATAGATTGAAAACTTTATCATACAATTCGTAAAGTAAATCATCAATTACAACCATAGTGACCCCTCTATAGGTTATCGAGACCTAAAACATACTTAGAAATAGGGTTGGGACTAAACCGAAACACATACAGAAATTCTCAAAAATTTAAAAATTTTCAAAGCTTCAGGGGTTACATGCCCGTGTGGGCAGGCCGTGTGCCTCCCACGGCTACTAGACACTCCCGTGTGTCTTCTCTGTGGTTGAACTTGACTTTACTCCACGGCCACTAAGCACGCCCGTGTACCTTAGCCGTGGTCGATTCTGATTGAACCACAAGGCTACAAGGCACGTCCATGTGCCAAGGCCATGTACTCTTAACTGGCTACTAACTTAGCCCCACAGTCACTAGGCACGCCCGTGTGCTACAATCGTGTGGCAAAATAGGCTATTTGCAAGGCCAAAATGCCACCCGCTATAGGGTCTTACCTACAAGCAAATTATCAATTCAACTTATGCACAATTAGTCACCAAAAACATATCAAGATAACAAAACAATCTCTACAATCAAATCCAACCCCATTCATGACAACTTACAAGATTAAAACTCATGTAATCACAAGCATAAGTCATCCATTCTTACCTATCGTGAGCTCATTCTTTTGTCAGACATGTATGTTTATAATTTTATCCATATACTATCAAATCTCAACCATTTCATATACTACCCAACCATACCAAAACATACACCATATATCATAATCACAAAAGTATATAGCCAACACATAACTAGCCAAATCACATGGCTAAGTTTACATCTCATACTTATTCAAATAACTAGCCTATACATGCCATATCTAGTTATATACATTTTCAAAATACCAAAATAAGTTGAGTAGTGTGATGACGATCCTCGACGGTTCCCGAGCCTTTAGTAGCTTTGACGATCTATTAAACAGAGAAAATGCATACACAGAGTAAGCTTTCAAAAGCTTAGTAAGCCATATACAAAAAAAACTTAACATATAAGCATTCAAAACATATAATCAATCTAAGTTCACTAATAGCTCAATTGCATAATCTTAATTCTTCTTAGTACATTTACTTAGGCCATTCATTTAACAATATTGCATATTACTACATACTCTATTAGCTCATAGCTTTTCTATTCATATAACACATTTACATTCTCATGTTCAAGTACATAATCCACCTAGTTAAGTTTGAGAAAATACTTACCTTCTTATACACACAAAGTGTACTTATCAAACATACCTGAAATAAATGTAAAATTCACACATTCATTCATTTCTCGAACTTGTCCATTGAACCGTTCGAAATCTAATAGAATACGCAGAGTGCCCGGAATAGTTATACAATGCCAACGTCTCAGATGAGGTCTTAAATGTAATCAGATATCGATGCCACTGTCCCAGACAAGGTCTTACTCAAATTAATACGATGCCAATGCCCCAGACATGGTCTTACACGTAATCAAATATCGATGCCACTGTCCCAAACAAGGTCTTACTTGAATTAATACGATGCCAATGTCCCAGACATGGTCTTACATGTAACCAAATATTGATGCCACTATCCCGGACAGGGTCTTAATCAAATTAATATGATGCCAATGTCCCAAACTTGGTCTTACACGTAATCAAATATCAATGCCACTGTCCCAGATAGGGTCTTACTCAATTAATACTTTGCCAATGTCCCAGACATGGTCTTACACGTAATCAAATATCGATGCCACTGTCCCAGACAAGGTCTTACTCAAATTAATACGATGCTAATGTCCTAGACATGGTCTTACATGTAATCAAATATCGATGCCACTGTCCCAGACAGGGTCTTACTCAAATTAATACAATGACAATGTCCCAGACATGGTCTTACACGTAATCAAATATCGATGCCACTATCCCAGACAGGGTCTTACTCGAATTAATACGATTCCAATGTCCCAGACATGGTCTTACACGTAATCAAATATCGATGCCACTGTCCCAGACAGGGTCTTACTCGAATTAATACGATGCCAATGTCCCAGACATGGTCTTACACGTAATCATATATCGATCACCAATGTCATAACATAGTTAATCCTATCTATTTCTATGTTCGAACGGAACTTCTCGGATGTTAACACTATGTCAATCTTATCTTAGAATTCATATATATACAACATCTCATGTGCATTCAACATTATCCATAGTCATATATAAACATATATAATTCAATACAAATACATTTATTTATATATCAACTTAACTCGTACGGAAAGAACAGAGATAAACGACTATTCGATAACTTTCGACTTCCCTCAGTCTAAAGCTGTTTTCTTCGATTCTTGATCTATACATATTCAAATTTAATCCATTTATTCATCAAACTATTCAATACAATCCAAATACACATATTTAGGGTAATTTACAAATTAGCCCTCACATTTTCACATTTTAGTCCCTATTTTCACAAAACATCAAATATACAAAATCACCATTTAACCATGCTTAGCCGAATACTCATATATCTTATATTAGCCCATATTTTTATCAATTTTATAATTTAGTCCCTCAAATTACTATTTTCTCAATTTAGCCCTAATTAGCTAAATTCATCAAAAATTCAAGAATAAAATATGTTCATTTAACACATATCTTTCATTTAACACCATAAATCGTCATAAATCATATGAGATCATCAAAGGCTCATCTCAAAAACATCATCAATTCTCAAAATTAAGACATGGGTTTTGTAGTGGACTAAGCAACAATCTCAAAAACATAAAAATCATCAAAATCCAAAGCCAAAACATACCTTAATTTGAGCTTAAAAACAACTGAAACTTTGCTTTCTTTTTCTTTTCTTCTTTCTTTTCATTTTTCGACAAAAATATGATGATAATGGCCTTCCTTTCTTTTATTATAATGTTTTCATTATAATAATATAACTTTTAATATATAATATAAATTTTAACTTAATACTTAAACATATAATATACATAGCCACACTTAATGCCGTCTACTATAATTAAAAATGGACTATTTGCCTTTTAAGGACATCCTATTAAAAAGACAACAACACTTAGGTACTTATAAATCAGCACACAACTTTAACACTTTACACGATTAAGTCCTTTCTCACAATTTGACACACAGTCGATAAAATTATCACATTGAAATTTCACATAGGCTACATCACAAACTATTCACACAAAAAATAATATTAAAATATTATTCAAACTCGGATTTGTGGTCCCGAAACCATTATTCTGACTAGAGTATAAACTGGACTGTTACAATTCTTTCCCCTTAGGGATTTTCGTCCCCGAAAATTTTACCATTTAACAGATTCGGATATTATTGTCTCATTGAATCTTCAGGCTCCCACGTACTCTCTTCTATTCCATGTCTATTCCACAGTACTTTCACTAACATAATTTTCTTGTTTCTCAACTCTTTCACTACACGAGCTAAGATACGGATCGGTTCCTCTTCATATGTCATATCAGATCAGATTCCAATTTCAAATGGGGCAATCACATGTGACGGATTGAATCGAAACATGGAATACATTATGAATCTTTTCTAAACTCAGAGGGCAATCTTTAATCTATATGCAACAGGCCCAACACGTTCAATAATTTCATACGACCCGATAAACCTCGAAATCAACTTGCCTTTACGTCTGTTTACTTTCTTCCATGGAGACACATTCAGAAACACTTTGTAACCAAACTCGAATTCAATATCTTTCTTTTCTCTTGTTCGTATAAGAACTTCTAAAGATCATATGCTGATTTCAAACTATTACGGGTTACTTTCACTTTCTACTCAGTGTCTTTTATCAAATCAACCCCGTATAGCTTATTTTCACTGAGCTCAGTCCAATATAGAGGTGTATGACACTTACGCCCGTACAAAGCTTCATAAGGCGTCATTTTGATATTCGACTGAAAACTATTGTTATATGCAAATTCGATCAATGGTAAGTATTGTTCCCACGTACCGTTAAACTCAAATATATAGCATCTTAACATATCCTCGAGAATTTGAATGATCCGCTCGGATTGACCTTCCGTTTGCGAATGAAAAGTTGTACTGAAATGCAACTTCGTGCCTAAAGCTTCTTGCAATCTCTTCCAGAATCGTGATGTAAACCTTAGATCTCTGTCTGACACAATGGACATTGACACTCTGTGCAATCTCAGAATCTCAGAAATATATAGCTCAGCTAATCTATCAAGGGAATAATCAGATCGTATCGGAATAAAATAGGCAGATTTCGTTAATCTATCAACTACGACCCAATCGCATCTTTCTTTCTCGGAGTTAAAGGCAATCCAGACACAAAGTCCATCGTTACTCTATCCCATTTCCATTCAGGAATCAGAATCGGTTGTATCAAACCAGATGGAACCTGATGTTCAACTTTTAACTTGTTGACAAACTTAACATTTTGAAATAAAATCAGAAATGTCTCTTTTCCTACCAATCCACCAATAGTGTTGCTTCAGATCATGGTACATTTGAACTTCCCGAATGAACAGATAAACGAGTGTTATGAGCTTCACTCAGAATCAACTGTAATAACTCATAATTTCTCAGAACACAGATACGATCTTGAAATCTCAAGCAATCATCAACGACTTTAAATTCAGATTCAGAATTCAAATCACACTGAGCTCACTTCACTATTACTTCATTATCAACTTTTTGAGCATCGCATATTTTTTGTAAGAACAACAGTTTCGCTTTCAATTTAGCTAACACTGAACTATCATTAGACAGATCTAATTGAGCATTAGTAGCACACAATACAAATAACGACTTTCGACTAAGTGCATGGGCTACAACATTTGCTTTACCCGGATGATAATCTATCACAAGTTCAAAAATCTTTTAATAACTCTAACCATCTTCTTTGACGCAGGTTCAAATCTTTCTAAGTCATCAGATATTTTAGACTTTTATGATCTGAAAACACGTGACATTTCTCACCATACAGATAATGGCGCCAAATATTTAGTGCAAACACAATCACATCATGCACTGACAACCAATCCATACCCAGAAAAATATCAAATTCATAAAAAAAAGTAATAGCATCAAGTCAACAGGGAAACAGATATCTCGAAACATCAACAAGCAGTTCTTGCATACTTTATCAACCAGAACACTTTTACCTAAAGACTTTGATACTTTTATAACAAACTCAGAATACTCTACAGGCAAGGTCTTATTGAATAATAAATTCATGCATATATATACGAATGTGTAGAACCAGGGTCTATCAATGCAATCACAGAAGTATCATAAAATGTAAATGTACCCGTAATAATATATGAAGATGAAGCTTCCTCTCAAGCTCGAATAGCATACGCTCTAGTTGGCTCTCTAAATTCAAATTTTGCAACAGTATCCCTCGTAGACCTATGACTATCACTGACATTTCTTGTATTTCAGAAAGGTCTATCTCTCTCTGGGGCGTTATCGAATCTCGGATTCTGAGTAGTCTCTTGTTCAACAGGCTCTGGGCAGTCTCGAATAAAATGATCTAACGATCCACATCTAAAGCAAGCTTGATTATTCAATCTACAATTCCCCAGATGTCTTTTACCACAATGCTTACACTCGAGTCGCTTAGATCTGACTTTTCCAACACTTTTCATCTTTGGGCAGTCTCGAATGAAATGTTTTCGTGATCCAAAATTATAAGAAACTCTATTGTTATACTTGCCCCAACATTTTCCCACATGTCATCTTCCACACTGTCTACACTTAGGTTTGTTGCTTTTAGTACTTCCATCATTTGATTCAATTGGAGCTTGAGTTCTCAAACCAACACTTGGTCTCACACGATCTCTACTCGTATGTCCAAATGAAGCATTTGATCGATTGCTTGCATATCTATATTTCTTCGTAAAAATTTGAGGAAACTTACTCATCGATCTTTTTCTTTCATTACGAGCTTCAGAATTTGCTTTCTCGACATTATCATCATTAGTATCCCTAAACTCTCCGGCTCTATACTTACGAATTTTGTCAACCGGAGGCTTATTCAACAAATTTGGATACATAACCGGTGGAACAGCTGTAGTCTAAGGGGGATTAACCGGGGGCAGAGATTGTGAAATGGTCAGATTATTTCCCATAAATTGTGTGAACCACTCACTCATCATCTGGAAGAAAGCTTGTTTAGCTTCTCCTTCTTGACCGCTCGTAGCCGGTCTTAAATCAGATGGCCCTGTCCTTTGCGGGAGCAGGCGCATTACTTACTACGTCGTTAGCTACGGCTCTTTCAGGATCCATTACTATACGAAAATCACATTTTCACGTCAAGATTCATCACACTATCACAGTTCAAATATATGGCATGTATAGCTAGACTCTGACATGCTACGTTAGTTTGAGAATTGACTAAACCTTAGCTCTCATACCAACCAAATGTAACACCTTTATCCCGTATCTGTCGCTGGATTAGGGTTAGGAGCATTACCTGATAGATCAAAAACTTTATCAAACAATTCGTAAAGTAATTCATCAATTACAACCACAGTGACCCCTCTATAGGTTATCGAGACCTAAAACATAATTAAAAATAGGGTCGGGACTAAACTGGAACACATACAAAAATTTTCAAAAATTTAACATTTTTCAAAGTTTCAGGGGTTACACGCCTGTGTGGGCAGGCCGTGTGCCTCCCACGGCTACTAGAAACTCCTGTGTGTCTTCTCCGTGGTTGAACCTGACTTTACTCCACGGCCACTAAGCACGCTAGTGTACCTTAGCCATGGTAGATTCTGTTTAAACCACACGGCTACCAGGCACGTCTGTGTGCCAAGGCCATGTACTCTTAACTGGCTACTGACTTAGCCCCACGGTTACTAGGCACGCCCGTGTGCTACAACTGTGTGGCAAAATAGGCTATTTGCAAGGCCAAAATGCCACCCACTATAGGGTCTTACCTACAAGCAAATTACCAGTTCAACTTATACACAATTAGTCACCAAAAACATCTCAAGATAACTAAACAATCTCTACAATCAAATCCAACCCCATTCATGACAAATTACAAGATTAAAACTAATGTAATCACATGTAACACCCCTAACCCAAATCTATCTCCGGAAGAGGGATTAAGAGGCATTACCGAACAATCTAATCATTTCACATCACATTTACGACACAAAGTCAATCATCATCATAGTACATCAAGACATAATCAAATAGTCCCTTATTGTGGTCTACAAGACCTTAAACACATGCTAGAGAGGGGTTGAGACTAAACCGAACACTTACGAAACTTTTAGAAATTTCAAACATTTAATAAATCTATTGAGGCCACATGCCCATGCCACCAAGCCGTGTGCCTCACACGGTCACCAAACACCCTCATGTGTCTAGGCCGTGCCAAAACAGAGCAAGCATTCTGACTTCTCCACACGGCCACTAGGCATGCCCGTGTGCCATGGCCGTGTGCTCTTAAGCTAGCTATTAACTCATGCCCACGGCTAGTTGACACGCCCATGTCAAGGCCGTGTACTGTTAGGCTAGATCCTGTCATTCTCCCACGGCCATTAGGCACGCCCGTGTGCCATAACCGTGTTTGCAAAATAAGCCATATGCAAGGCCAATTTGCCACCCACACAAGGGTCAAACCTACAAGCACATTTAAGCATAATTCCACATAATTTAGCAACCAATTTCATGTCAAGTGATCAACATATCATCTCATACAACCTCATTTCTAATCAAGTCAACTTATAAACTAAACTTCACCACTTGAACACATTCAATATCAAACATGATTCATCCCCAAATTCATTATATCATACTAGCATCATACCATCACAAAGTTTTCCATTCATAAGTCATTATCTTTACCCAAAAGCCATACCAAAATATGCATCATATATCAAAGCTATTCATGCTTAAATCCAACATATATCTAGCCACATCACATGGCTATTTACACATCTCATAAATGTTTCAAATAACTAGCCTATACATGTCATATTTCAACTATGTACATCTTTCCAAAAGTACCCAAAATAGATTGCCGATAGTGTGATTGAGATGCTGACAATCCCCAGATCCGAGCTAGCTTTACTAATACTACAAAGCAGAGAAACAGATCACACAGTAAGCTTTCCAAAAGCTTAGTAAGTTCGAAGTACAATATAATTATCTCATCAAATCAAACCAATGTCTATAATAAACCATCACATAGATCAATTCTCTCATATTCATACCATATCCTCCATAGCTAAAATACTCATTCATCCATTCATAGCTTTATCTATAAACTCATCAACTACAAAGGTTTAATACATACCTTATCTAACACATAGTTATTCAACTTCTAAGCTATTCAATGCTCGATATTGCATGTTAATCATTCTCTGATATTCAGTTAATTTAATCGCACACTCAGTACCATATACATGATCGAAGTACATTCGTCATCGCACACTCAGTGCCTATTCTTTTAACCGACTTGTCTCAGTATCGCACACACAGTGCCAAATCAATAAGCCGAAGCTTTCATAACATCGCATACACAGTGCTATTCATCTCTGTTTTGATTTCAATTTCGCACACTTAGTGCCATCTAATTTAATTTTGCACATAGCATCTCAAATCTCATAATCGAACACATATTCATTCCATAATATTACAACATATCTTAATAACATGTATTATATCCGAACTTACCTCCGACGTCGAACTATCAAAATGGTCGATTAATCGAGCACTTTATCTTTGCCTCGATCTCGATCCGAACTTCTCCTCTTTTGGTCATACACATTCAAATTCAGTCTATTCAATCAATAATTCCTTCAATTTAGTCCACATACACATATTTAGGGCATTTTACAAAATAGCCCTCATATTTTCACATTTCGACACTTTAGTCCTCTATTCATAAAATCATCAAATACACATAATTTCAAAACACATATGTTAGCTGAATTCTTCCCATGCTAATAAAAGCTCATACATTTCATTTATTTCACAAATTAACCCTTCAATTTCTCATTTTCTCAATTAAGTCCAAAATACTCAATTTCACTAAAAATCTGAATACAAACTATGTTAATCTAACACCAAGTTTCCATATTTCACTATCAACTAACACATAGCTCAAGTGTTCATCAATGACTCATCACAAAAACATCGTCAATTCACAAAATTAAAGCATGGGTTAGCTAGAACACGAAGCAACAATTACAAAAACGAAGAAATCATCAAAAACCGAGCTCAAAACATACCTCAATCAATAGTAACAATGGCCGAATGCTTCAAGCCCTAGTTCTTTCTTTTTCTTCTTCACATTCGACTAATAAAATATGATAATGGTCATCTTTAATGTTTTGTTTTATTATTATTATTATTATCTTATTTAACATTTTACTCATTTGCCCTTTCATTAAACATATAAAACAAATATATATTAAGGCTAATTTGTCGTACTGTCTTTAATAATGGCTTAATTGTCTCTTAAGGCCATCCTATTATGAAGATAACAACACTTAGGTACTTATAAATCAGTACATAGCTTTTACTCTTTACGCGATTAAGTCCTTTCTCTTAATTTGGCACACAATCGATCAAATTATCACACAGAATTTTCACATAGACTATGTCACATAGAATGAAAACCAACTATAACATTAAAATATTATTTCAACCTCGAATTTGTGATCTTGAAACTATTGTTCTGACTAGGGTCTAAACCGGGCTATTACAACTCTCCCCCTTTAGGGATTTTCATCCTCGAAAATCTTACCAGCGAATAGTTGTGGATATTTCTCTCTCATAATGTTCTCAGGCTCCCACGTAGCCTCTTCAACTCCTTGTTTATGCCATAACACTTTCACTAAAGAGATTTTCTTATTTCTCAACTCTTTGGTCTCTCGTGCCAAAATTCGGATCAGTTCTTCATTATACGACAAATCTGACTGTATCTCAACCTCATTAGGAGCAATCACATGAGACGGATCAGATCGGAACCGTCAAAGCATCGACACATGAAACACATTATGAATCTTTTCTAACTCAAGTGGTAACATCAATCTGTAAGCAACCAGCCCAACTCGTTCAATAATCTCATACGGTCCGATGAATCTCGGACTCAGCTTGCCCTTCCGGCCAAATCGAAGTATTTTCTTCCACGGAGATACTTTCAAAAACACTTTATCACCCACCTCAAATTCAATATCATTTCATTTCAAATCTGCATAAGACTTCTGACGATCTGAGGTCGCTTTCAGACTGTCACGAATTACTTCCACTTTCTGCTCAGTCTCTTTTATAAGATAAACCCCGTGAATCTTATTCTCACTCAGCTCAGTCCAGTACAATGAAGTTTGACACTTTCGACTGTAAAGAGCCTCATATGGTGTCATTTTGATACTAGATTGAAAACTATTATTGTACGCGAATTCAATTAACGGTAATTTTTTCCCACGTATTCTCAAACTCAAGTATGCAACACCTCAGCATGTCTTCGAGAATCTGAATGGTTCGTTCAGATTGTCCATCCGTTTGCGGATGAAAAGCAGTATTGAAATGTAATTTTTTGCCTAAAGCCTCTTGTAATTTCTTCCAAAATCGCGAGGCAAACCTCGAATCTCTGTCTGACACTATAGATAGTGGTACTCCGTGCAATCTCACAATCTCAGCAATATACAGTTCGGCTAACTTATTTAAAGAATAATGGATCTCACCGAAACGAAATAGGCTGATTTCGTCAATCTGTCAACTATCACCCAGATTCCATCTTTCTTACTCGGATATAAGGACAAACCCGACACAAAGTCCATCATAATTCTCTCCCATTTCCACTCTGGAATCATAATCGATTGCAACAAACCGGACGAAACTTGATGTTCAGCCTTAACTTGCTGACAAACTAAACTCATCGACACAAAGTCAGAAATGTCTCTTTTCATACCATGCCACCAATAGAACTGTTTCAGATCATTATACATCTTCGTACTCCCCGGATGTACAGTCAAATAACTATTGTGAGCTTCATTCAAAATCATTGAAACCAACTCTGAATTTCTTGAAACACAAACCCAATCTTTAAATCTCAGACAATCATCACTATCAACTCGAAATTCTGAATCAATATTCGATTCACACAAAATTCATTTAGTCATCATTTCAACATCATTTTTTAGCATCACAAATCTATTGTACAAACATCGGTTTAACTTTCAACTCAGCTATAACCGCACTATCATCACATAAATCTATCTGATTACTCATAGCTCACAAGGCATATAACGATTTCTGACTCAAGGCTTCAGCTACAACATTTGTTTTACCCGAGTGGTAATCTATCACAAATTCGTAGTCTTTCAACAATTTTAACCATCTTCTCTATCGCAAAATCAAGTATTTCTGAGTCATCAAGTACTTTAAACTCTTATGATCAGAATAGTTGTGACGTTTCTCCCCAAACAGATAGTGACACCAAATCTTCAATGCGAACACAATTGCAGCCAATTCAAGATCATGCGTTGGGTAATTCTTTTCATGCGATTTTAACTGTCTTGAAGCGTAAGCAATGACTTTCCCTTCTTGCATCAACACACAACCCACACCATTCAACGATGCATCACTATAAACTATAAATTCCTTGCCTGATTTAGGTTAAACTAACACTGGCGCCTCTGTCAACAACACTTTCAACTGTTCAAAACTCTGCTGGCACTTTTCTGACCACTAGAATTTAACATCTTTCTATAACAACTTTGTCAATGGAGTTGCAATCATCGAGAAACCTTTCACAAACCATCTATAATATCCCGCTAGTCCCGAAAACTACGGACTTCGGACACACTTCTCGGAGGCTTCCATTCCAAAATAGTAGAGATTTTCTTATTCCCGCAACTGATACAATATGCCCAAGAAAATCAACCTCACGTAACTAAAATTTGCATTTGCTAAACTTTGCATACAATTGTTTCTCATGCAGGGTTTGTATCACGGTTCTCAAATGCCTGGCATGTTGCATCTCATCACATGAATAAATCAAAATATCATCAATAAACACCACTACAAAGCGATCCAAATACGGTCTAAATATCCGATTCATCATATCCATAAACACTGCAGGAGCATTTGTTAGTCCAAAAGGCATCACTAAGAATTCGTAATATTCGTACCTCGTTCTGAAAGTAGTTTTCAGCACATCGGATTCTTTAACTCTTAACTAATAGTAGCTTGATCTCAAATATATCTTTGAAAACATTGTAGCTCCTCTCAGCTAATCAAACAAATCATCAATACGAGGCAACGGATATTTGTTCTTTATCATCACTTTGTTCAACTATCGATAATCAATACACATTCTCATAGTTCCATCTTTCTTTTCACAAATAACGCAGGAGCTCCCCAAGGTGAGAAACTCGATTGTGCAAATCTTCTGTCGGTCAACTCCTGCAACTGAGACTTTAACTCTTTCAATTCTGTTGTTGCCATTCTATACGGAGCTATCGAAATAGGAGTAGTTCCCAGCACTAACTTAATACCAAATTCAACTTCCCGAATCAGAGTTAATCCCCGTAGCTCTTCAGGAAACACATCTGGAAACTCACATACCACAGGCACAGACTCAACTTTCTTTTCTGACATTTTGTATCAATCACGTACGCCAAATAGCCTTTAAAACCTTTTCTCACATAGTTTATAGCTTTCATCGCAGATACAACAGCTGGTAATCCTTTCATATCACTAAATTCAATTCAAACTATCTCACCGTTGTGACTTCCCAATTCAATACTCTTCCTTTTACAATTCACAATGGCATTATGTAGGGTAAGCCTGTAACAGTCCGGTTTATACCCTAGTCAGAACAGTGGTTTCGGGACCACAAATTTGAGTCTGAATAATATTTTAATATTATTCTCTATTCCATTGAGATGTGACTAAGCATGTGTTAAATTTTCGTAAGTTAATTTTTCTGTCTGTGAGCTTAATTTGAATAAAAGATTGAATTGCATTAAACGCAAAACTTGCATACTATATGTTAAAGTGCCTATGTGTTGTGGCTTTATAAAAGTGATGGCCTTAGGAAGCAATTAGACCACTATTTAATTAGTGGGTGAATGAAAGGCAAATATGCCCTTGTTATATGTTTGTTTTATTTATTAATTGAATAGATACTTTAGTAAAATGAATAATAATATGTTTGTAATAATAAACAAAAGAAAATATGAATGCTATCATCTTATATTTGGGTGCCAAAATTGAAGAAAGAAAAAAGAAGAGAAATGTGCTAGGGCATCCGGCTTTATTTATGCAAGATTAAGGTATGTTTTTACTTCGGTTCTTGATAATTTCTACGTTTTTGTAATCGTTGCTTTGAGAGCTACAAAACCCATGCCTTGATTTTGTGTTTTGATGATATATGTGAAATATGCCATTGATTATTTTACAAACTTTGTGATGTTTGAGAATGAAAAATGAAAGATTTGAGCTAGATGAACATGTTATGTTCTTGAAGTTTTGATGAATTTAGCTAAATAGGGCTAAATTGAGAAAATGGTAAATTGAAGGACTAAATTGCAAGTTTGATGAGAAATGTGGGCTTGTATGTGATGTATATGTATTCGGCTAAGCTTGTGTATGCATTGATCTTGTGAAATTTGATGTTTTGAGTAAAATAGACTAGATTGATAAAATGTGCAAATGTGAAGGCTAAGTTGCAAATAGCCCTAAATATATGTGTTTGGATTTAATTGAATGAAATAGTGAATAAAAGGATGAATTTTGAATATGTTTAGATCAAGAACCGAGGAAAATGGACTTAGATCGCGGGAAAGCGAAAATAACCGAGTAGCCATTTTTGTTCGATAAACCAAATCCGAGGTAAGTCACTATGCAAATAAACTTATCTGTATTAAATTGAATATATGTATTCATATGTCTATCGATAAAAATGAATGAGTATGAGATGCTAAGTGCGTGAATTCTAAAATAAGTTAGATATAGTGATAAAGCTGAGAAGTCCCATACGAACCTAGGAATAGATAGGATTAGCTATGTAATGACATAGGTATCAGTTCTGTTTTATCATGTAAGACCACATCCGGGACGTTGGCGTTGATTTGAAATTTGTGTAAGACCTCATCTGGGATGTAGGCATCGATATGAATTCTATGTAAAAGGCCTCATCTGAGATGTAGGCATCGATAAGAGCTTTACGAGTAAGACCATGTCTGGGACATCGGCATCATATTAATTCGTATAAGACCCTGTCTGGGACAGAGGCATCGATATCTGAGTACATGTAAGACCTCGTCTGGGACGTTGGCATTGTACGACTATTTCGAGCTTTCTGATTATCCTACTAGATTTCTATAAGTTCAACGGGCAAGACTATGATATGAATGTCAAATTCGAGCTATGAACAATTATGTGATATTAAGTTCGATTCAGGTAAGTTGTCTATACACTATTTGTGTATGTAAGGTAAGTATCTAAGTGATCTTACTATGGTGATAAGTACATGGAATTTATGATATGATAAGAATTGTTTTGGCTAGATGAGTTATGATCATGTCAAACAGTCGAGTTTTAATATTTATAAAAGAGTGATCGAACCTGTAGACTAACTGTGACAACGATAGAGGCAAGTGTACCTATCGAATAGTAGTATAGCTTAGGCAAGAATATCTTATCGAACCCAAGGGAACCTAAAAGTACTACTACTCATTTTCTTTCTATTATTTAGCCTGAAATATGGAGTGATTGAATTATTAAACTAATGAATTACTTAGACTAAATGTAAAGACAAAAGAATGAATGGGAGAAAGACTTTTGGAAAACTCAGTTGATAAAGACGATACCCTCAAGAAGAATCCACCTATGACTTCACTCATTATTTATTCCCCAAACCATATGATTTCTTTACTTAGCTTGATCCGTGAGACTCCCTAACCTATATTAAACCCTCTCTCGAGGCAAATAACGTCTAACCTTAGGTTAATTAGTGGAACTCTCGTTCTCTTATAATAACCCCCTAAGGAAGCAGTAAATCGATCAATGGATTCCCATATTAGGTTTCACCCTAATCCGGCAAAATCTTGTAACCCTATCTCTAGTCGTCTGATCAACTCCGCTTAATTATGCTAGATCTACTCTTAGGCGGGGTCTATTCCTCCTCCACCTAAGCACATCAGATTAAATTAAGCAACATAATTAAGAACAAACTAAGTACTTATCATATAATTTAGAAATCAAATAACAAAATCCATCATAGGTTTCATCTCCTTTAGGTATCTGAGGGGTTTAGTTCATAACTAAATACGAAAACATCTTAAGAGTAAAGAATAAACAAAACATAAGAAATCCCTAAAACCCCTGAAGGAATTGAAGGAGAGATCCTCCGTCTTGAATGGAGCTCCGGCTTCTTGAGATGTATCAACTGGCTATCTTCAAGTGACTCCCTAAGAGATGAAAGCTTCGGCAAAAGCCTCTGCCAAAAAAAAAACTCTCCTTCTATGTCTTCCTTGGGTTGTTTATATAGGCTTTGGGATGTTATACTTGGCTCCTAAGTGCCTCCTTCAAGTAAAATTACAATTAGGGTGTTGGAGTAGACTTAGGAGTATGTTTCTTTGGCTTCAAGCATCCAAATTCGAGTGAAATTGCTCTCTCCCGTGGCAGGGGCACGACCATGGCACACGCCCGTGTAACTCGTGGTTGGGCCATGTCTCGATTCTGTCATTTTGGGCATGGCCGTGTAGATCAAGATTCAGGTCATGCTTCAGGTCTGTCAATTTGTACACGGCCATGTAGATCTCCATGCACGTCCGTGTGATAAATGGATGCTGCACGGTCGTGTGTCACGGAGTTGAGGCCGTGCTCTAGGTAATTGGAAAGGCACGATCGTGTGGGATTTGGGCCAGGCCGTGTTGATTGCTTCTTAAGGCCCAATTACTCCATTTTAAGCCCGTTTTGTGTTCTTTTTATCCTCGAGTGCTTTCCTGAGTATAAACATGAAAAGAAAGGATTAAAACCACCTTTTTACAAAAATCAAGGGCTAAATCATCCAAAAGCCTATTAAATATGGGGTTAAAATATGTTACTTTTATGGTTTATCAAGCTATGTGTTCATATGATTCTTGAATGGTGAAAATGGCTAATGTGGTTAAAAGTGTATGAACCAAAACATATATTTGAAAGTTTGCCAAGTGATTGATTTATGCTTTCCATACCAAGTTTATTTGTATATGACTTACTAAACTTTTGGAAAGTTTACTCTATGTGTGTGTTTTCTCTATTTTATAGGTTGTCGAAGCTACTGAAGGCTCGGGATTGTCAAGGATCGTCATCACACTACAAAAACTTATTTTGGTACCCTTTTGGAAATGTATATAGCTAAATAAGGCATGTATAGACTAGATATGTATATATGTTTTTGAAGTGAACTTAGCCATATGTTTTGGCAAGTTTAATTTGGTAATATGCTTGAATAAATGTGATATATGATGCATATCTTGGTAAGGTGGAAGCTTATGAAATGGTCAAGTTTTGAGTGAGCTATCAAATGAATTATGCTTGTAATGATATGAGTTTATTTCTTTGGAATCATCATGGTTGGAATTGGTATTGAGTGTATAAATTGAATGGTCAATTTGGTATGTTTTGGTTGTCATATATGCAAGGTATGTGTTGATATATATATTGCTTATAGGAAGACCCTAAGTGGGTGGCATATTGGCCTTGTAAAATGGCCTATAATGTCACACGATTGAGGCACACGGGCATGCCTAAGACCGTGGGTAAATTGGCAGAATGTGGCTTAAACTGCACATGGCCTTGGCACGGGCGTGCCTACAAGTCGTGCGAGAAATGGCAGTATATGACCTTATAGGACACGGCCTTAGCACACGGGCGTGCTTGTTAGCCGTGTTGATTTTGGCGAAGGCGTAACCACGGGAGGTCGCGACGGGTGTGTCATATAGTCGTGGGTGAGGCACGGCCTACCCCACTGGCATGTCTCCCTTGTATGTTAGAAAAGTTTCAAATTTTTATGAAATTACTTATGTGTTTCAGTTTAGTCCCGACTCGATTTATAAGCATTCTTAGGGTCTCGATAACTCATTTAAGGGACTCTATGATTGAATTCAAATGAGATTGATGACGATTGACTTTGTGTCGTGAATGTGATGTGAAATGATCCTATTGTTCGGTAATGCCTCTTAACCCTATTTCGGTGACGATTTTTGAGTTAGGGGTGTTACATTTTATTGGTATCAGAGCTACGATTTAGTCGATTCTTGGACTAACGTAGCATGTCAAAGTCTAGCTATACATGCCATATATTTGAACTGTGATAGTATGATGAATCCTGACGTGTAAAATGTGATTTCTGTAGAGCAATGGATCCCGAAAGAGCCGTAGCTGATGACGTAAAAAGTAATGCACCTGCTCCCGCGCAAGGGACAGAGCCTTCTGATTCGAGACCGGCTATGAGCAATTAGGAGGGAGAAGCTAAACAAGCTTTCTTCTAGATGATGAGTGAGTGGTTCACTCAATTCATGAGAAATAACCCGATTGTTTCACAACCCCCGCCCTCAGTTAATCCTCCTCAGACTACAATTGTGCCACCAGTTGTGTATCTGAATCTGTTAAATAAGCCTCCGGTTGACAAAATCCGTAAGTATGGGGCTGAAGAGTTCGAGCTACCAATAATGATGATGATGAAAAGCTAAATTCTGGATTGAAAATACTATTCGGGTATTTAATGAGATGTCTCTGACTCCGGAAGAATGCATAAAGTGTGTTGTATCGTTGCTTCGAGATGCGGCTTATCAATGGTGGAAAACCTTAATTTCTGTTGTTCCGAGAGAATGGGTTACATGGGATTTCTTTCAGATTGAGTTCCGAAAGAAATATATCAGTGAGAGATTCATCGATTAGAAACGAAAAGAATTTCTGGAACTAAAGCAAGGCCGTATGACTGTTACAGAATATGAACGGGAATTTGTCAGGTTAAGTCAGTACGCTTGTGAATGCGTATCATCTGAAGCTATAATGTGCAAAAGATTTAAAAATGGTCTGAATAAAGATATTCGTTTGCTAGTTGGGATTTTAGAAATAAAAGAGTTCGTAGTACTTGTTGACCGAGCATGCAAAGCTTAGGTACTCGGGAAAGATAAAAGAAGAGTCAAGTCTGAAGCTCGAGATACAAGAAAGAGATTTCAGAATAAATCATTTTAGTCTGCTTCGAAGAGATACAGAGATGATCAAAGTCGTTCCAAAAAAATGCGGGACATTTGAACAGAAATAGAGCTAGATTGCAAATGAGTTCCAAAAACCTAGCAACTTCAGTGGCTAGTGCTTGTAATGTTCGATCTTAGAGAACCGAATGTAAACATTATGGAAAAAGACATCTAGGAAGTTGTAGATCAAATGACAGAGCTTGCTTCAGATGTGGATCGCTTGATCATTTTATCCGTGATTGCCTTGAGCCTGTCGAACCAGAGACTGTTCAGAATCTAAGATCTGATAATGCACTTGCGAGAGGTCGATCATCAAAGAATGTAAAGAATGTCAGTGGTAGTCAGAGAACTATAAGAGACAATGTTGTCAGATCCAAAGCCAGGGTGCCTGTCAAAGCGTATGCTATCCGAGCTCATGAAGAAGCTTCGTCGCCTGATGTTATAACGGGTACTTTTACTCTTTATGATACTTCTGTGATAGGTTTAATAGACCCTGGTTTTATACATTTGTACATATGCATGAATTTAGTATATGGTAAGACTTTGCCTGTAGAGTCTACTGAATTTGCTATAAAAGTATCGAACCCCTTAGGTAAAAGTGTCCTTGTCGACAAAGTATGAAAAAACTATCCATTAATGTTTCAAGATATCTGTTTTCTTGCTGATCTGATGCTTTTTCCATTTGATGAATTCGATATTATTCTGGGTATGGATTGGTTGTTTATGCATGATGCCGTTGTGAATTGTAAAAGAAAGACTATATATTTACGAGGTCTGAATGATGAGATTGTACGGATTGAGTCTAGTGAATTAAATGGATTGCCTGCTGTGATATCCATTTTGAAAGCTCAGAGTTATGTGAAAAAGGGGTATGAATCATATTTTTCTTATGTGATCGATTCAAAAGCATCCGAGAAGAAAGTTGAATTAGTACCCATTGTTTGTGATTTTTCTGATGTGTTCCCTGAAGAGTTACTAGGTTTACCTCCGATTCGTGAAGTTAAATTTGGTATTGAATTGTTGCCTGGTACGACACCTATTTCGATAGCTCCATATAGAATGGCACCAACAGAGTTGAAAGAGTTAAAGTCACAGCTACAAGAATTGACTGATAGAGGGTTTGCTAGACCGAGTTTTTTGCCTTGGGGTGCTCCTGTTCTATTTGTGAAAAAGAAAGATGGCACGATGAGAATGTGTATCGATTACCGTCAGTTGAATAAGGTGACTATAAATAACAAATATCCTTTGCCCAGAATTGATGATTTGTTTGATCAGCTGTGTTTTCCAAGATTGATTTGAGATTGGGATACTACCAATTGAGAGTTAAAGATTCAGATATCCAAAACTGCTTTTAGAACGAGGTGCTAGCATTATGAGTTTTTAGTTATGCCATTCAGACTAACCAATGCTCTTGCTATTTTTATGGACCTGATGAACAAAATTTTCAGACCGTATCTAGATCAATTTGTTTTTGTATTCATTGACGACATTTTGATTTACTCACGTGATGAGAATGAGCATGCAAAACATTTGAAAATTATGTTGCAAACTTTGAGAGAAAAGTAATTGTACGTAAAATTCAGCAAATGTGAATTTTGGTTGAATGAGGTTAATTTTCTGGGGCATATTGTGTCAACTTCTGGGATTCGTGTTGATCCGAGCAAGATTTCTACTATTCTGAATTAGAAACCTTCGAAGAACGCGTCTGAAGTTCGTGGTTTTCTGGGTTTAGCTGGTTATTACCGCAGATTTGTTAAAGGCTTCTCGACTATAGCTACTCCGTTGATTAGATTACTTCAGAAAGATGTCAGATTTGAATGGTCGGATAAATGTTAGAAAAGTTTTGACCAATTAAAAACTCTGTTAACAGAAGCTCTAGTGTTAGTACAGCTAGAATCGGGTAAGAAATTTGTTGTTTACAGTGATGCTTTGTTGAACGGTCTGGGATGTGTTTTGATGCAAGAGGGCAAACTGGTAGCTTATGCTTCGAGACAATTAAAGCCTCATGAAAAGAATTATTCGACACACGACCTTGAGCTCACTGCGATTGTGTTTGCACTTAAACTTTGGCGTCATTATTTGTACGGTGAGAAATGTCATGTGTTTTCAGATCATAAAAGTTTGAAATATCTACTGACCCAGAAAGATTTGAACCTGCGTCAGAGAAGATGGCTTGAATTGTTAAAAGATTATGAGCTGGTGATAGATTATCATCCGAGGAAAGCAAATGTTGTTGCAGATGCTCTGAGTAGAAAATCATTGTTTGCACTAAGTACTTTGAAAGCTCAGTTAGATCTGTTTGATGATAGTTCTGTGATAGCTAAATTAAAAGCAAAGTCGTTGTTCTTACAATAGATATGTGATGCTTAAAAATCTGATAATGAATTGCTAGCGAAACGAACTCACTGTGAAGTGAATTCTGAATCTGAATTTCAAATTGTGGATGGTTGTTTGAGATTTCGAATCGTATCTGTGTTCCGAGAAATCTAGAGTTGATTAGAATGATATTGAGCGAGGCACATAATAGTGGTCTATCTGTTCATTCGGGGAGTACTAAAATGTATCATGATTTGAAACAACACTACTGGTGGTCTGGTATGAAATGGGACATCTCTGAATTTGTTTCAAAATGCTTAGTTTGTCAGCAAGTGAAAGCCGAACATCAAGTTTCGTCGGGATTGCTGCAGCTGATTCTGATTCCTGAGTGAAAATGGGATAGAGTGACAAAAAGGACTTTGTTTCTGGTTTGCCTCTGACTTTGAGAAAGAAAGACGTAATATGGGTCATAGTTGATCGATTAACTAAATCAACCCATTTTATTCCGGTAAGATCTGACTACTCACTTGAAAGATTAGCTGAGCTTTATATTTTGAGATTGTGAGATTGCACGGGGTACCACTATCTATTGTGTCGATAGGGATCCAAGATTCACATCGCGATTCGGAAGAAATTACAAGATGCTTTAGAGTACGAAATTGCATTTCAATCTGACTTTTCATCCATAAGCGGATGGTCAATCCGAGTGAATTATTCAGATTCTCGAAGATATGTTAAGATGTTGTTTACTTGAGTTTAGTGGTTCGTGGGAACAATACCTGCCGTTGATTGAATTTGCATATAATAATAGTTTTCAGTCGAGCATCAAAATGGCACCATATGAATCTTTGTACGGACGTAAATGTCGTACACCTCTATATTGGACTGAACTCAGTGAGAATAAGTTACATGGGGTCGATTTGATAAAAGATACCGAACAGAAAGTGAAACTAATCTGAGATTGTTTGAAAGTAGCATCCGATCATCAGAAGTCCTATGCAGACTTAAAACGAAAGGATATAGAATTTGAGATCGGTGACAAAGTATTTCTGAAAGTGTCTCCGTGGAAGAAAGTACTCCGATTTGGACGTAAAGGCAAGTTAAGTTCGAGATTCATTGGACCGTATGAGATCATTGAACGTGTTAGGCCTGTTGCATATAGATTGAAGTTACCCTCTGAACTAGAAAAGATTCACAATGTATTTCACGTTTCGATGATCCGTAGATATAGGTCTGATCCGTCACATGTGATTGCCCCATCTGAAATTGAAATCCGATCTGATATGACATACGAAGAGAAATCGATCCGTATCTTAGGTCGTGAAGTAAAAGAGTTAAGAAACAAGAAAATTCCATTAGTGAAAGTATTGTGGAATCGACACGGATTAGAAGAGGCTACGTGGGAGCCTGAAGATTCAATGAGACAGCAACATCCGAATCTGTTTAACGGTAAGATTTTTGGGGACGAAAATCCCTAAGGGGGAGAATTGTAACAGTCCGGTTTATACCCTAGTCGAAATAGTGGTTTCAGGACCACAAATTCGAGTTTGAATAATATTTTAATATTATTTTCTGTGCCATTGAGATGTGACTAAGCATGTGTTAAATTTCCGTAAGTTAATTTATCTGTCTGTGAGCTTAATTTGAATAAAGGATTGAATTGCATTAAATGCGAAACTTGCATGCTATATGTTAAAGTGTCTATGTGTTGTGGCTTTATAAAAGTGATGGCCTTAGGAAGCAATTAGACCACTATTTAATTAGTGGGAGAAAGAAAGGAAAATATGCCCTTGTTATATGTTTGTTTTATTTATTAATTGAATGGATATTTTAGTAAAATGAATAATAATATATTTGTAATAATAAACAAAAGAAAAGATGAATGCTATCATCTTATATTTGGGTGCCGAAATTGAAGAAAGAAAAAAGAACAGAAATGTGCTAGGGCATTCGGCTTTATTTATGCAAGATTAAGGTATGTTTTTACTTGGTTCTTGATAATTTCTATGTTTTTGTAATCGTTGCTTTGAGAGCTACAAAACCCATGCCTTGATTTTGTGTTTTGATGATATATTTGAAATATACCATTGATGATTTTGCAAACTTTGTGATGTTTGAGAATGAAAAATGAAAGATTTGAGCTAGATGAACATGTTATGTTCTTGAAGTTTTGATGAATTTAGCTAAATAGGGCTAAATTGAGAAAATGGTAAATTGAAGGACTAAATTGCAATTTTGATGAGAAATGTGGGCTTGTATGTGATGTATATGTATTCGGCTAAGCTTGTGTATGCATTGATCTTGTGAAATTTGATGTTTTGAGTAAAATGGACTAGATTGATAAAATGTGCAAATGTGAGGGCTAAGTTGCAAATAGCCCTAAATATATGTGTTTGGATTTAATTGAATGAAATAGTGAATAAAAGGATAAATTCTGAATATGTTTAGATCAAGAACCGAGGAAAACGGACTTAGATCGCGGGAAAGCGAAAATAACCGAGATGCTAAAGTTTAGTTCAAAAACCAAATCCAAGGTAAGTCACTATGCAAATAAACTTATCTGTATTGAATTGAATATATGTATTCATATGTCTATAGATGAAAATGAATGAGTATGAGATGCTAAGTGCGTGAATTTCGAAAATGAATGGGTTCAACGGGCAAGACTATGATATGAATGTCAAATCCGAGCTATGAACAATTATGTGATATTAAGTTCGATTCAGGTACATTGTCTATACACTATTTGTATATGTAAGGTCAGTATCTAAGTGATCTTACTATGGTGATAAGTACATGGAATTTGTGATATGATAAAAAAATTTTGGCTAGATGAGTTATGTGTTCATATGATTCTTGAATGGTGAAAATGGCTAATGTGGTTAAAAGTGTATGAACCAAAACAAATATGTGAAAGTTTGCCAAGTGATTGATTTATGCTTTCCATACCAAGTTTATTTGTATATGACTTACTAAACTCTTGGAAAGTTTACTCTATGTGTGTGTGTTTTCTTTATTTTATAGGTTGTCGAAGCTACTGAAGGCTCGGGATTGTCAAGGATCGTCATCACACTACAAAAACTTATTTTGGTACCCTTTTGGAAATGTATATAGCTAAATATGGCATGTATAGACTAGATATGTATATATGTTTTTTGAAGTGAACTTAGCCACGTGTTTTGGCAAGTTTAATTTGGTAATATGCTTGAATAAATGTGATATATGATGCATATCTTGGTAAGGTGGAAGCTTATGAAATGGTCAAGTTTTGAGTGAGCGATTGAATGAATTATGCTTGTAATGATATGAGTTTATTTCTTTGGAATCATCATGGTTGGAATTGGTATTGAGTGTATAAATTGAATGGTCAATTTGGTATGTTTTGGTTTCCATATATGCAAGGTATGTGTTGATATATATATTGCTTGTAGGAAGACCCTAAGTGGGTGGCATATTGGCCTTATAAAATGGCCTATAATGTCACACGGTTGAGGCACACGGGCGTGCCTAAGACCGTGGGTAAATTGGTAGAATGTGGCTTAAACTGCACACGGCCTTGGCACGGGCGTGCCTACACGTCGTGCGAGAAATGGCAGTATATGACCTTATAGGACACGGCCTTAGCACACGGGCGTGCTTGGTAGCCGTGTTGATTTTGGCAGTGCGTAACCACGGGGAGGTCGCACGGGTGTGTCATATAGTCGTGGGTGAGGCACGGCCTACCCTCACGGGCGTGTCTCCCCTGTATGTTAGAAAAGTTTCAAATTTTTATGAAATTACTTATGTGTTTCAGTTTAGTCCCGAGTCGGTTTATAAGCATGCTTAGGGTCTCGATAACTCATTTAAGGGACTCGATGATTGAATTCAAATGAGATTGATGACGATTGACTTTGTGTCGTGAATGTGATGTGAAATGATCCTATTGTTCGGTAATGCCTCTTAACCCTATTTCGGTGATGGTTTTCGGGTTAGGGGTGTTACAAAGCCAATCCATACCCAGGATTATGTCAAACTCATCGAATGGTAACAACATCAAATTAACTAAAAAACATATATCTCAAAACATCAATGGGCAGTTCTTGCACACTTTATCCACCAAGACACACTTGCCTAAAGGGTTCGACACTCTAACCACCAATTCAGTAGACTCAACAGATAAAGTCTTACTCGGTACTAGATTCACACACACATAGGAATGAGTTGATCCTGGATCTATTAATACAATCACATAAGTATCAAATAAAGTAAAAGTACCAGTAATGATGTCTAGAGATGATGCTTCTTCTTGTGCTCGAATAACATAGGCTCGAGGAGGAGCTCTCACCTCCAATCTCACAGCTGTATCGGTTGTCCCTCTCTGGCTTTCGCTCACATTTCTGGTGTTTCTGGGTGGTCTACCCCTAGTCGTCACATTACTCGGTCTTTCATTCTGAACATTTTCTTCCTCAACCAGCTTTGGGCAATCCCAAATAAAGTGATCTCATGATCCACACTTATAACATGTTCTATTATTATACTTGCCCCGGAGCACTCTCCCACATGTCGTCTCCCACATTGTCTACACTCAGGCTTATTACTTTTAACGCTGCCAACACTTGATTCATTTGGAGCTTGAGTTTGTGGACCAACACTTTGTCTCGAATGATCTCTACTTGAATGTCCAAACAAAGCATTTGAACGATTGTTTGCCTCTCTAAATCCTTTGTCGAAGGTTGAGAAAACTTACTCATCGATCTTTTTCTTTAATCACAAGCTTCTGAATCAGCTTTCTTCTTTTTTTTTACTGAGCTCCTCAGCTTTGCATGCTCTTTCAACTAGCACAACAAATTCATTTATATCGAGTATCCCAACCAACAACTTAATGTCCTCATTCAACCCTTCTATGAAACGCTTACACATAGTAGCTTCAGTCGAAACACATTCCCTTGCATACTAGCTCAATCTCACAAATTCCCATTCGTACTCAGTAACTGACAAACGACCTTGTTTCAGCTCTAAAAATTCTTTACGTTTCTGATCAATAAATCGTTGACTGGTATACTTTTTTCTGAACTCGGCTTGAAAGAAATCCCAAGTGATTCTCTCTCTCAGAACTATAGATATCAATGTCTTCCACCAATTATAAGCCGTATCCTTCAACAACGAAACTAAACATTTTATACATTCTTCCAGAGTCAACGACATCTCATCAAATACTCGAAGAGTATTCTTGAGCCAAAACTCGACTCACTCAGCATCGTCATCAGATGTAGCCTTAAACTCTTCAACCCCATACTTCCGAATCTTGTCCACAGGGGGCTTATTCAATCTGATTGGATCTACAACTTGTGGCACCACAGGTATTTATGGGGGTGGAGGTTGTATAGCAACCATATTCATTCGAACGAACTCCGTAAACCACTCGCTCATCATTCAAAAGAAGGCTTGCTTAGCCTCTCCTCCCTCACCACTATCATTTGGCCTAGATATGGTCGACGCTGCCCTTTGAGCGGGGCAAGGCGCGATACTTTCTACATCATCAACAATTGTTCGATCGGGATCCATTACTATACGAAAACACATTTTTAACTATCAGGGTTCATCACACTATCGCAATTATATATATGGCATGTATAGCAAGACTCATACGCGTTACGTTAGTCCTAGAATAGACTAAATTGTAGCTCTGATACCAATAAAATGTAACACCCCTAATGAATCCGTCGCCGGAATAGGGATTAAGAGGCATCACTGAACAATCAAATCATTTCACATCTCATTTACGACACAAAGTCAATCATCATCATAGTACATCAAGACATAATCAAATAGTCCCTTATTGTGGCCTACAAGACCTTAAATGCATGCTAGAGAGGGGTCGGGACTAAACCAAACACTTACGAAACTTTTAGAAATTTCAAACATTTAATAAATCTGTTGAGGCCACTCACCCATGCCACCAGGCTGTGTGCCTCACACTATCACCAGACACCCTCATGTGTCCAGGTCGTGCCAAAACAGAGCAAGCATTTTGACTTCTCCACACGGCCACCTGGCATGCCTATGTGCCATGGCTGTGTGCTCTTAAGCTAGCTACTGACTTATGCCCACGGCTAGTTGACACGCCCGTGTCAAGGCTGTGTACTATTAGGCTAGATCTTGTCATTTTCCCACGGCCATTAGGCACGCCCGTGTGCCATAATCGTGTTGGCAAAACAGGCCATATGCAAGGCCAATTTGCCACCCACACAAGAGTCAAACCTATAAGCACATTTAAGCATAATTCCACACACAATTTAGCAACCAATTTCATGTCAAGTGATCAACATATCATCTCATACAATCTCATTTCTAATCAAGTCAACTTATAAACTAAAATTCACCACTTGAACACATTCAATATCAAACATGATTCATCCCCAAATTCATTATATCATACTAGCATCATACCATCACAAAGTTTGCCATTCATAAGTCATTCTCTTTACCCACAAGCCATACCAAAATATGCATCATATATCAAAGCTATTCATGCTTAAATCCAACATATATCTAGCCACATCACATGACTATTTACACATCTCATATATGTTTCAAAATAACTAGCCTATACATGCCACATTTCAACTATATATATCTTTCCAAAAGTACCCAAAATAGATTGCCAATAGTGTGATTGAGATGCTGACAATCCCCAGATCCGAGCTAGCTTTACTGACACTGCAAAGTAGAGAAACAAATCACACAGTAAGCTTTCCAAAAGCTTAGTAAGTTCGAAGTACAATACAATTATCTCATCAAATCAAACCAATGTATATAATAAACCATCACATAGATCAATTATCTCATATTTATACAACATCCTCCATAGCTAAAATACTCATTCATCCATTCATAGCTTTATCTATAAACTCATCAACCACAAAGGTTCAATACATACCTTAGCTAACACATAGTTATTCAACTTCCAAGCTATTCAATGCTCAATATTGCATGTTGATCATTCTCTGATATTCGTTTAATTTAATCGCACACTCAGTGCCATATACATGATCGAAGTACATTTGTCAGCGCACACTTAGTGCCTATTATTTTAAATGACTTATCTCGGTATCGCATACACAATGCCAAATCAATAAGACGAAGCTTTCATAACATCGCACACACAGTGCTATTCATCTCTGTTTTGATTTCAATTTCACACACTTAGTGCCATCTAATTTAATTTTGCACATAGCATCTCAAATCTCATAATCGTACACATATTCATTCCATAATACTAAAACATATCTTAATAACATGTATTATATCCGAACTTACCTCCGACGTCGAACTATCAAAACGGTCGATTAATCGAGCACTTTATCTTTGCCTCAAGCTCGATCCGAACTTCTCCTCTCTTGGTCTATACACATTCAAATTCAGTCCATTCAATCACTAATTCATTCAATTTAGTCCACATACACACATTTAGGGCATTTTACAAAATAGCCCTCTCATTTTTACATTTTGACACTTTAGTCCTCTATTCATAAAATCATCAAATACACATAATTTCAAAACACATATGCTAGCTGAATTCTTCCCATGCTAATACAAGCTCATAAATTTCATTTATTTCACAAATTAACCCTTCAATTTCTCATTTTCTCAATTAAGTCCAAAATACTCAATTTCACTAAAAATCCCAATACAAACTATGTTAATCCAACACCAAGTTTCCATATTTCACTATCAACTAACACATAGCTCAAGTGTTCATCAATGACTCATCGCAAAAACATCATCAATTCACAAAATTAAAGCATGGGTTAGCTAGAACACGAAGCAACGATTACGAAAACGTAGAAATCATCAAAAATCGAGCTCAAAACATACCTCAATCAATAGTAACAATGGCCGAATGCTTCAAGCCCTATTTCTTTCTTTTTCTTCTTCACATTCGGCTAAGAAAATATGATAATGGTCATCTTTAATGTTTTGTTTTATTATTATCTTATTTAACATTTTACTCATTTGCCCTTTCATTAAACATATAAAACAAATATATATTAAGGCTAATTTGTCTTGCTATCTTTAATAATGGCTTAATTGTCTCTTAAGGCCATCCTATTATGAAGACAACAACACTTAGGTACTTATAAATCAGCACATAGCTTTTACTCTTTACGCAATTAAGTCATTTCTCTTAATTCGGCACACAATCGATCAAATTATCACACATAATTTTCACACAGACTATGCCACATAGAATCAACACCAAATATAACATTAAAATATTATTTTAACCTCGAATTTGTGGTCTCAAAACCACTATTCTGACTACGGTCTAAACCGCGCTGGTACATCACAAGCATAATTCATCCATTCTTACCTATCATGAGCTTATTCTTTTGTCAGACATGTATGTTTATAATTTTAACCATATACTATAAAATCTCAACCATTTCATATACTACCAAACCATACCAAAACATACACCATATATCATAATCACAAAAGCATATAACCAACACATAACTAGCCAAATCACATGGCTAAGTTCACAAATAACTAGCCTATACATGCCATATCTAGTTATATACATTTTCAAAATACCAAAATAAGTTGAGTAGTGTGATGACGATCCTCGACGGTTCCCGAGCCTTCAGTAGCTTTGACAATCTATAAAACAGAGAAAACACATACATAGAGTGAGCTTTCAAAAGCTTAGTAAGCCATATACAAATAAACTTAACATATAAGCATTCAAAACTTATAATCAATCTAAGTTCACTAATTGCTCAATTGCATAATCATAATTCTTCTTAGTACATTTACTTAGGTCATTCATTTAACAATATTGCATATTACTACATACTTTATTAGCTCATAGCTTTTCTATTCATATAACACATTTACATTCTCATGTTCAAATACATAATTCACCTAGGTAAGTTTGAGAAAATACTTACCTTCTTATACACACAAAGTGTACTTATCAAACATACCTAAAACAAATGTAAAATTCACACATTCATTCATTTCTCGAACTTGTCCATTGAACCGTTTGAAATCTAATAGAATACGCAGAGTGCCCGGAATAGTTATACAATGTCAACATCCCGACGAGGTCTTAAATGTAATCAGATGTCGATGCCACTGTCCCAAACAGGGTCTTGCTCAAATTAATACAATGCCAATGTCCCAGACATGGTCTTACACGTAATCAAATATCAATGCCACTGTCCCAAACAGGGTCTTACTCGAATTAATACGATGCCAATGTCCTAAACATGGTCTTACACGTAATCAAATATCGATGCCACTATCTTGGACAGGGTCTTACTCAAATTATTACGATGCCACTATCCCGGATAGGGTCTTACTCAATTTAATACGATGCCAATGTCCCAGACATGGTCTTACACGTAATCAAATATCGATGCCACTGTCCCAGACAGGGTCTTACTCAAATTAATACGATGCCAATGTCCCAGACATGGTCTTACACGTAATCAAATATCGATGCCATCGTCCCGCATGTGGTCTTACTCAATTCGATGTCAATGTCCCGGACATTGTCTTACGTAATCAAATATCGATGCCCTTTGTCCCGGATAGGTCTTACTCGAATTAATACGATGCCAATGTCCCAGACATGGTCTTACACGTAATCATATATCGATCACCTATGTCATAACATAGTTAATCCTATCTATTTCTATGTTCGAACGGAACTTCTGGAATGTTAACACTATGTCAATCTTATCATAGAATTCATATATATACAACATCTCATGTGTATTCAACATTATCCATATTCATATATAAACATATATAATTCAATACAAATACATTTATTTATATATCAACTTACCTCGTACGAAAAGAACAGAGATAAATGACTATTCGATAACTTTCGACTTCCCTCGATCTAAAGTTGTTTTCTTTGGTTCTTGATCTATACATATTCAAATTTAATCCATTTATTCATCAAAAATACACATATTTAGGGTAATTTACAAATTAGCCCTCACATTTTCACATTTTAGTCCCTATTTCAACATCATAGTTTAGTCATCATTTCAACATCATTTTTTTGAGCATCACAAATCTATTGTACAAACATCGGTTTAACTTTCAACTCAGCTATAACCGCACTATCATCACATAAATCTATCTGATTACTCATAGCTCACAAGGCATATAACGATTTCTGACTCAAGGCTTCAGCTACAACATTTGCTTTACCCGAGTGGTAATCTATCACAAATTCGTAGTCTTTCAACAATTCTAACCATCTTCTCTATCGCAAATTCAAGTATTTCTGAGTCATCAAGTACTTTAAACTCTTATGATCAGAATAGTTGTGACGTTTCTCCCCAAACAGATAGTGACACCAAATCTTCAATGCGAACACAATTGCAGCCAATTCAAGATCATGCGTTGGGTAATTCTTTTCATGCGGTTTTAACTGTCTCGAAGCGTAAGCAATGACTTTCCCATCTTCCATCAACACACAACCCACACCATTCAACGATGCATCACTATAAACTATAAATTCCTTGCCTAATTTAGGTTAAACTAACATTGGCGCCTCTATCAACAACACTTTCAACTGTTTAAAACTCTGCTGACACTTTTCTGACCACTAGAATTTAACATCTTTCTATAACAACTTTGTCAATGGAGTTGTAATCATCGAGAAACCTTTCACAAACCATCAATAATATCCCGCTAGTCCCAGAAAACTACGGACTTTGGACACACTTCTCGGAGGCTTTCATTCCAAAATAGCAGAGATTTTACTCGAATCAACTCTTATTCCCGCAACTGATACAATATGCCCAAGAAAATCAACCTCACGTAACTAAAATTTGCATTTGCTAAACTTTGCATACAATTGTTTCTCATGTAGGGTTTGTATCACGGTTCTCAAATGCCCGGCATGTTGCGTCTCATCACACGAATAAATTAAAATATCATCAATAAACACCACTACAAAGTGATCCAAATACGGTCTAAATATCCGATTCATCATATCCATAAACACTGCAGGAGCATTTGTTAGTCCAAAAGGCATCACTAAGAATTAGTAATGTTCGTACCTCGTTCTGAAAGTAGTTTTTAGCACATCGAATTCTTTAACTCTTAACTAATAGTAGCTTGATCTCAAATATATCTTTGAAAACATTGTAGCTCCTCTCAGCTAATCAAACAAATCATCAATACGAGGCAACGAATATTTGTTCTTTATCATCACTTTGTTCAACTATCGATAATCAATACACATTCTCATAGTTCCATCTTTCTTTTTCACAAATAACACAGGAGCTCCCCAAGGTGAGAAACTTGATTGTGCAAATCCTCTGTGGGTCAACTCCTGCAACTGAGACTTTAACTCTTTCAATTCTATTGGTGCCATTCTATACGGAGCTATCAAAATAGGATTAGTTCCCAGCACTAACTTAATACCAAATTCAACTTCCCAAATCGGAGGTAATCCCCGTATCTCTTCAGGAAACACATCTGGAAACTCACATACCACAGGCACAGATTCAACTTTCTTTTCTGACATTTTTCTATCAATCACGTATGCCAAATAGCCTTCAAAACCTTTTCTCACATAGTTCATAGCTTTCATCGCAGATACAACAGCTGGTAATCCTTTCATATCACTGAATTCAATTCAAACTATCTCACCATTGTGACTTCCCAAATCAATACTCTTTCTTTTACAATTCACAATGGCATTATGTAGGGTAAGCATGTAACAGTCCGGTTTATACCCTAGTCAGAATAGTGGTTTTGGGACCACAAATTCAAGTCTGAATAATATTTTAATATTATTTTCTGTTCCATTGAGATGTGACTAAGCATGTGTTAAATTTTCGTAAGTTAATTTATCTATCTGTGAGCTTAATTTGAATAAAAGATTGAATTGCATTAAAAGCGAAACTTGCATGCTATATGTTAAAGTGCCTATGTGTTGTGGCTTTATAAAAGTGATGGCCTTAGGAAGCAATTAGACCACTATTTAATTAGTGGGTGAATGAAAGGCAAATATACCCTTGTTATATGTTTGTTTTATTTATTAATTGAATAGATACTTTAGTAAAATGAATAATAATATGTTTGTAATAATAAACAAAAGAAAATATGAATGCTATCATCTTATATTTGGGTGCCAAAATTGAAGAAAGAAAAAAGAAGAGAAATGTGCTAGGGCATCCGGCTTTATTTATGCAAGATTAAGGTATGTTTTTACTTCGGTTCTTGATAATTTCTACATTTTTGTAATCGTTGCTTTGAGAGCTACAAAACCCATGCCTTGATTTTGTGTTTTGATGATATATGTGAAATATGCCATTGATGATTTTGCAAACTTTGTGATGTTTGAGAATGAAAAATGAAAGATTTGAGCTAGATGAACATGTTATGTTCTTGAAGTTTTGATGAATTTAGCTAAATAGGGCTAAATTAAGAAAATGGTAAATTGAAGGACTAAATTGCAAGTTTGATGAGAAATATGGGCTTGTATGTGATGTATATGTATTCGGCTAAGCTTGTGTATGCATTGATCTTGTGAAATTTGATGTTTTTAGTAAAATAGACTAGATTGATAAAATGTGCAAATGTGAAGGCTAAGTTGCAAATAGCCCTAAATATATGTGTTTGGATTTAATTGAATGAAATAGTGAATAAAAGGATAAACTCTGAATATGTTTAGATCAAGAACCGAGGAAAATGGACTTAGATCGTGGGAAAGAGAAAATAACCGAGTAGCCGTTTCCGTTCGATAAACCAAATATGAGGTAAGTCACTATGCAAATAAACTTATCTGTATTGAATTGAATATATGTATTCATATGTCTATCGATGAAAATGAATGAGTATGAGATGCTAAGTGCGTGAATTCTAAAATAAGTTTGATATAGTGATAAAGCTGAGAAGTCCCGTACGAACTTAGGAATAGATAGGATTAGCTATGTAATGACATAGGTATCTGTTCTGTTTTATCATGTAAGACCACATCTGGGACGCTGGCGTTGATTTGAAATTTGTGTAAGACCTCATCTGGGACGTAGGCATCGATATGAATTCTATGTAAAAGACCTCATCTGAGACATAGGCATCGATAAGAGCTTTACGAGTAAGACCATGTCTGGGACATCGGCATCGTATTAATTCGTATAAGACCCTGTCTAGGACAGAGGCATCGATATCTGAGTACATATAAGACCTCGTCTGGGATGTTGGCGTTGTACGACTATTCCGAGCTTTCTGATCATCCTACTAGATTTCTATAGGTTCAACGGGCAAGACTATGATATGAATGTCAAATCTGAGCTATGAACAATTATGTGATATTAAGTTCGATTCAAGTAAGTTGTCTATACACTATTTGTGTATGTAAGGTAAGTATCTAAGTAATCTTACTATGGTGATAAGTACATGGAATTTGTGATATGATAAGAATTGTTTTGGCTAGATAAGCTAAAATCATGTCAAACAGTCGAGTTTTAATATTTATAAAAGAGTGATCGAACCTATAGACTAACTGTGACAACGATAGAGGCAAGTGTACCTATCGAACAGTAGTATAGCTTAGGCAAGAATATCTTATCGAACCCAAGGGAACCTAAAAGTACTACTATTCATTTTCTTTCTATTATTTAGCTTGAAATATGGAGTGATTGAATTAAACTAATGAATTACTTAGACTAAATGTAAAGACAAAAGAATGAATGGGAGAAAGACTTTTGGAAAACTCAGTTGATAAAGACGATGCCCTCAAGAAGAATCCACCTATGACTTCACTTATTATTTATTCCCCAAACCATATGATTTCTTTACTTAGCTTGATCCGTGAGACTCCCTAACCTATATTAAACCCTCTCTCGAGGCGAATAACGTCTAACCTTAGGTTAAATAGTGGAACTCTCGTTCTCTTATAATAACCCCCTAAGGAAGCAGTAAATCGATCAATGGATTCCCATATTAGGTTTCACCCTAATCCGGTAAAATCTGGTAACCCTATCTCTAGTTGTCCGATCAACTCCACTTAATTATGCTAGATCTACTCTTAGGCGGGGTCTATTCCTCCTCCACCTAAGCATATCGGATTAAATTAAGCAACATAATTAAGAACAAACTAAGTACTTATCATATAATTTAGAAATCAAATAACAAAATCCATCATAGGTTTCATCCCCTTCAGGTATCTAAAGGGTTTAGTTCATAACTAAATACGAAAACATCTCAAGAGTAAAGAATAAACAAAACATAAGAAATCCCTAAAACCCCTGAAGGAATTGAAGGAGAGATCCTCCGTCTTGAATGGAGCTCCGGCTTCTTGAGATGTATCAACTGGCTATCTTCAAGTGACTCCTAAGAGATGAAAGCTTTGGCAAAAGCCTCTGCCAAAAAAAACCCTCCTTCTATGTCTGCCTTGGGTTGTTTATATAGGTTTTGGGATGCTATACTTGGCTCCTAAGTACCTCCTTCAAGTAGAATTACAATTAGGGTGTTGGAGTAGACTTAGGAGTATGTTTCTTTGGCTTCAAGCATCCAAATCCGAGTGAAATTACTCTCTCCCGCGATAGGGGCACGACCATGGCACACACCCGTGTAACTCGTGATTGGGCCGTGTCTTGATTCTGTCATTTTGGGCACGGCCGTGTAGATCAGGATTCAGGCCATGCTTCAGGTCTGTCAATTTGTACACGGCCATGTAGATCTCCATGCACGTCCGTGTGATAAATGGATGCTACACGGCCGTGTGTCATGGAGTTGAGGCCGTGCTCTAGGTAATTGGAAAGGCACGGTCGTGTGGGATTTGGGCCAGGCCATGTTGATTACTTCTTAAGGCCCAATTACTCCGTTTTAAGCCCGTTTTGTGTTCTTTTTATCCCTGAGTGCTTTCCTGAGTATAAACATGAAAAGAAAGGATTAAAAGCACCTTTTTACAAAAATCAAGGGCTAAATCATCCAAAAGCCTATTAAATATGGGGTTAAAATATGTTACTATTATGGTTTATCAAGCTATGTGTTCATATGATTCTTGAATAGTGAAAATGGCTACTGTGGTTAAAAGTGTATGAACCAAAATAAATATTTGAAAGTTTGCCAAGTGATTGATATATGCTTTCCATACCAAGTTTATTTGTATATGACTTACTAAGCTTTTGGAAAGCTTATTCTGCATGTGTGTGTTTTCTCTATTTTATAGGTCCTCAAGCTATGAAGGCTCGTGGATTGTCAAGGATCGTCATCACACTACAAAAACTTATTTTGGTACCCTTTTGGAAATGTATATAGCTAAATATGGCATGTATAGACTAGATATATGTATATGTTTTTGGAAGTGAACTTAGCCATATGTTTTGGCAAGTTTAATTTGGTAATATGCTTGAATAAATGTGATATATGATGCATATCTTGGCAAGGTGGAAGCTTATGAAATGGCCAAGTTTTGAGTGAGCTATCAAATGAATTATGCTTGTAATGATATGAGTTTATTTCTTTGGAATCATCATGGTTGGAATTGGTATTGAGTGTATAAATTGAATGGTCAATTTGGTATGTTTTGGTTGTCATATATGCAAGGTATGTGTTGATATATATATTGCTTATAGGAAGACCCTAAGTGGGTGGCATATTGGCCTTGTAAAATGGCCTATAATGTCACACGGTTGAGGCACACGGGCATGCCTAAGACCATGGGTAAATTGGCAGAATGTGGCTTAAACTACACATGGCCTTGGCACGGGCGTGCCTACAAGTCGTGCGAGAAATGGCAGTATATGACCTTATAGGACACGGCCTTAGCACACGGGCGTGCTTGTTAGCTGTGTTGATTTTGGCAGTGCGTAACCACGGGGAGGTCGCACGGGTGTGTCATGTAGCCGTGGGTGAGGCACGGCCTACCCCCACGGGCATGTCTCCCTTGTATGTTAGAAAAGTTTCAAATTTTTATGAAATTACTTATGTGTTTCAGTTTAGTCCCGACTCGATTTATAAGCATTCTTAGGGTCTCGATGACTTATTTAAGGGACTCTATGATTGAATTCAAATGAGATTGATGACGATTGACTTTGTGTCGTGAATGTGATGTGAAATGATCTTATTGTTCGGTAATGCCTCTTAACCCTATTTCGGTGACGATTTTTGAGTTAGGGGTGTTACATTTTATTGGTATCAGAGCTACGGTTTAGTCGATTCTTGGACTAACATAGCGTGTCAAAGTCTAGCTATACATGCCATATATTTGAACTGTGATAGTATGATGAATCCTGACGTGTAAAATGTGATTTCTGTAGAGCAATGGATCCCAAAAGAGTCGAATGATGGCGTAAAAAGTAATGCTGCTGCTCCGCAAGGGATGAGCCTTCGATTCGAGACCGGCTATGAGCAATTAGGAGGAGAAGCTAAACAAGCTTTCTTCTAGATGATGAGTGAGTGGTTCACTCAATTCATGAGAAATAACCCGATTGTTTCACAACCCCGCCTCGGTTAATCCTCCTCGGACTACAATTGTGCCACCGGTTGTGTATCTGAATCATTAAATAAGCCTCCGGTTGACAAAATCCGTAAGTATGAAATTTGAAGAGTTCGAGCTACCAATAATGATGATGATGAAAAGCTAAATTCGGATTGAAAATACTATTCGGTATTTAATGAGATGTCTCTGACTTCGGAAGAATGCATAAAGTGTGTTGTATCGTTGCTTCGAGATGCGGTTTATCAATGGTGCAAAACCTTAATTTTTGTTGTTCCAAGAGAACGGGTTACATGGGATTTCTTTCAGATTGAGTTCCGAAAGAAATATATCAGTGAGAGATTCGTCGATTAGAAACGAAAAGAATTTCTGGAACTAAAGCAAGGCCGTATGACTGTTACAGAATATGAACGGGAATTTGTCAGGTTAAGTCAGTACGCTCGTGAATGCGTATCATCTGAAGCTATAATGTGCAAAAGATTCAAAGATGGTCTGAATAAAGATATTCGTTTGCTAGTTGGGATTTTAGAAATAAAAGAGTTCGTAGTACTTGTTGACCGAGCATGCAAAGCTTAGGTACTCGAGAAATATAAAAGAAGAGTCAAGTCTGAAGCTCGAGATACAAGAAAGAGATTTCAGAATAAATCATTTTAGTCTGCTTCGAAGAGATACAGAGATGATCAAAGTCGTTCCAAAAAAAATGCGGGACATTTGAACAGAAATAGAGCTAGATTGCAAATGAGTTCCAAAAACCCAGCAACTTCAGTGGCTAGTGCTGGTAATGTTCGATCTTAGAGAACCTTTGAGCAAATGTGAATGAGCAAATGCGGGACATTCTAATTTACTCACGTGATGAGAATGAGCATGCAGAACATTTAAAAATTATGTTGCAAACTTTGAGAGAAAAGTAATTGTACGTAAAATTCAGCAAATGTGAATTTTGGTTGAATGAGGTCAGTTTTCTGGGGCATATTGTGTCAACTTCTGGGATTCGTATTGATCCGAGCAAGATTTCTACTATTCTGAATTAGAAACCTTCGAAGAACGTGTCCAAAGTTCGTGGTTTTCTGGGTTTAGCTGGTTATTACCGCAGATTTGTTAAAGGCTTCTCGACTATAGCTACTCCGTTGACTAGATTACTTCAGAAAGATGTTAGATTTGAATGGTCGGATAAATGTTAGAAAAGTTTTGACCAATTAAAAACTCTGTTAACAGAAGCTCCAGTGTTAGTACAGCCAGAATCGGGTAAGGAATTTGTTGTTTACAGTGATGCTTCGTTGAACGGTCTGGGATGTGTTTTGATGCAAGAGGGCAAAATGGTAGCTTATGCTTCGAGACAATTAAAGCCTCATGAAAAGAATTATCCGACACACGACCTTGAGCTCGCTGCGATTGTGTTTGCACTTCAACTTTGGCGTCATTATTTGTACGGTGAGAAATGTCATGTGTTTTCAGATCATAAAAGTCTGAAATATCTACTGACCCAGAAAGATTTGAACCTGCGTCAGAGAAGATGGCTTGAATTGTTAAAAGATTATGAGCTGGTGATAGATTATCATCCGGGGAAAGCAAATGTTGTTGCAGATACTCTGAGTAGAAAATCATTGTTTGCACTAAGTACTTTGAAAGCTCAGTTAGATCTGTCTGATGATAGTTCTGTGATAGCTAAATTAAAAGCAAAGTTGTTGTTCTTACAACAGATATGTAATGCTTAGAAATCTGATAATGAATTGCTAGCGAAACAAACTCACTGTGAAGTGAATTCTGAATCTGAATTTCAAATTATGGATGGTTGTTTGAGATTCTGGAATCGTATCTATGTTCCGAGAAATCTAGAGTTGATTAGAATGATATTGAGTGAGGCACATAATAGTCGTCTATCTGTTCATTCGGGGAGTACTAAAATGTATCATGATTTGAAACAACACTACTGGTGGTCTGGTATGAAATGGGACATCTCTGAATTTGTTTCAAAATGCTTAGTTTGTCAGCAAGTGAAAGCCGAACATCAAGTTTAAATCGGGATTCTTTGGCGATTTCGATTCTGAGTGAAAATGGGATAGAGTGACAAAAAGGACTTTG
Organism: Gossypium rotundifolium; assembly: GCA_025506655.1. NCBI lineage: Eukaryota > Viridiplantae > Streptophyta > Magnoliopsida > Malvales > Malvaceae > Gossypium > Gossypium rotundifolium. The sequence goes on from CP106727.1 coordinate 82,989,937, forward strand.
TTTCTGGTTTGCCTCTGACTTTGAGAAAGAAAGACGTAATATGGGTCGTAGTTGACCGATTAACTAAATCAACCTATTTTATTCCGGTAAGATCTAACTACTCACTTGAAAGATTAGCTGAGCTTTATATTTTCGAGATTGTGAGATTGCACGGGGTACCACTATCTATTATGTCAGATAGGGATCCGAGATTCACATCGCGATTCTGGAAGAAATTACAAGATGCTTTGGGTACGAAATTGCATTTGATCTGACTTTTCATCCATAAGCGGATGGTCAATCCGAGTGAATTATTCAGATTCTCGAAGATATGTTAAGATGTTGTATACTTGAGTTTAGTGGTTCGTGGGAATACTACCTACCGTTGATTGAATTTGCATATAACAATAGTTTTCAGTCGAGCATCAAAATGGCACCATATGAAGCTTTGTACGGACGTAAATGTCGTACACCTCTATATTGGACTGAACTCAGTGAGAATAAGTTACATGGGGTCGATTTGATAAAAGATATCGAACAGAAAGTGAAACTGATCTGAGATTATTTGAAAGCAGCATCTGATCATCAGAAGTCCTATGCAGACTTAAAACGAAAGGATATAGAACTTGAGATCGGCGACAAAGTATTTCTAAAAGTGTCTCCGTGGAAGAAAGTACTCCGATTTGGACGTAAAGGCAAGTTAAGTCCGAGATTCATTGGACCGTATGAGATCATTGAACGTGTTAGGCCTGTTGCATATTGATTGAAGTTACCCTCTGAACTAGAAAAGTTTCACAATGTATTTCACGTTTCGATGCTCCGTAGATATCGGTCTGATCCGTCACATGTGATTGCCCCATCTGAAATTGAAATCCGATCTGATATGACATACGAAGAGAAATCGATCTGTATCTTAGCTCGTGAAGTAAAAGAGTTAAGAAACAAGAAAATTCCATTAGTGAAAGTATTGTGGAATCGACACGGATTAGAAGAGGCTACGTGGGAACTGAAGATTCAATGAGACGACAACATCCGAATACATTTAACGGTAAGATTTTTGGGACGAAAATCCCTAAGGGGGAGAATTGTAACAGTCCGGTTTATACCCTAGTCGAAACAGTGGTTTCAGGACCACAAATTCGAGTCTGAATAATATTTTAATATTATTTTCTGTGCCATTGAGATGTGACTAAGCATGTGTTAAATTTTTGTAAGTTAATTTATCATACGTGAGCTTAATTTGAATAAAGGATTGAATTGCATTAAATGCGAAACTTGCATGCTATATGTTAAAGTGTCTATGTGTTGTGGCTTTATAAAAGTGATGGCCTTAGGAAGCAATTAGACCACTATTTAATTAGTGGGAGAAAGAAAGGAAAATATGCCATTGTTATATGTTTGTTTTATTTATTAATTGAATGGATATTTTAGTAAAATGAATAATAATATATTTGTAATAATAAACAAAAGAAAAGATGAATGCTATCATCTTATATTTGGGTGCCGAAATTGAAGAAAGAAAAAAAAAAAGAAAAATGTGCTAGGGCATTCGGCTTTATTTATGCAAGATTAATGTATGTTTTTACTTCGGTTCTTGATAATTTCTATGTTTTTGTAATCGTTGCTTTGAAAGCTACAAAACCCATGCCTTGATTTTGTGTTTTGATGATATACTTGAAATATACCATTGATGATTTTGCAAACTTTGTGATGTTTGAGAATGAAAAATGAAAGATTTGAGCTAAATGAACATGTTATGTTCTTGAAGTTTTGAGGAATTTAGCTAAATAGGGCTAAATTGAGAAAATGGTAAATTAAAGGACTAAATTGCAATTTTGATGAGAAATGTGGGCTTGTATGTGATGTGTATGTATTCGGCTAAGCTTGTGTATGCGTTGATCTTGTGAAATTTGATGTTTTGAGTAAAATGGACTAGATTGATAAAATGTGCAAATGTGAGGGCTAAGTTGCAAATAGCCCTAAATATATGTTTTTGGATTTAATTGAATGAAATAGTGAATAAAAGGATAAATTCTGAATATGTTTAGATCAAGAACCAAGGAAAACGGACTTAGATCACGGGAAAGCGAAAATAACCGAGTAGCCGTTTCCGTTCGAAAAACCAAATCCAAGGTAAGTCACTATGCAAATAAACTTATCTGTATTGAATTGAATATATGTATTCATATGTCTATCAATGAAAATGAATGAGTATAAGATGCTAAGTGCGTGAATTTCGAAATAAGTTAGATGTAGTGATAAAGCTGAGAAGTCCCGTACGAACCTAGGAATAGATAGGATTAGCTATGTAATGACATAGGTATCTGTTCTATTTTATCATGTAAGACCACATCCGGGACATTGGCGTTGATTTGAAATTTGTGTAAGACCTCATCTGGGACGTAGGCATCGATATGAATTCTATGTAAAAGACCTCGTCTGGGACGTAGGCATCGATATGAATTCTATGTAAAAGACCTTGTCTGGGACGTAGGCATCGATAGGAGCTTTACGAGTAAGACCATGTGCGGGACATCGACATCGTATTAATTCATATAAGACCTACATGCAGGGATGAGGCATTGATATCGAGTACATGTAAGACCTAAATGCAGGACATTGGCATTGTACGACTATTTGAGCTTCGATCATCCTACTAGATTCCTATGGGTTCAACGGCAAGACTATGATATGAATGTCAAATCCGAGCTATGAACAATTATGTGATATTAAGTTCGATTCAGGTACATTGTCTATACACTATTTGTATATGTAAGGTCAGTATCTAAGTGATCTTACTATGGTGATAAGTACATGGAATTGGTGATATGATAAAAAAAATTTTGGCTAGATGAGTCATGTGTTCATATGATTCTTGAATGGTGAAAATGGCTAATGTGGTTAAAAGTGTATGAACCAAAACAAATATGTGAAAGTTTGCCAAGTGATTGATTTATGCTTTCCATACCAAGTTTATTTGTATATGCCTTACTAAACTTTTGGAAAGTTTACTCTATGTGTGTGTGTTTTCTCTGTTTTATAGGTTGTCGAAGCTACTGAAGGCTCGGGATTGTCAAGGATCGTCATCACATTACAAAAACTTATTTTGGTACCCTTTTGGAAATGTATATAGCTAAATATGGCATGTATAGACTAGATATGTGTATATGTTTTTGGAAGTGAACTTAGCCATGTGTTTTGGCAAGTTTAATTTGGTAATATGCTTGAATAAATGTGATATATGATGCATATCTTGGTAAGGTGGAGGCTTATGAAATGGTCAAGTTTTGAGTGAGCGATTGAATGAATTATGCTTGTAATGATATGAGTTTATTTCTTTGGAATCATCATGGTTGGAATTGGTATTGAGTGTATAAATTGAATGGTCAATTTGGTAAGTTTTGGTTGCCATATATGCAAGGTATGTGTTGATATATATATTGCTTGTAGGAAGACCCAAAGTGGGTGGCATATTGGCCTTATAAAATGGCCTATAATGTCACACGGTTGAGGCACACGGGCGTGCCTAAGACCATGGGTAAATTGGCAGAATGTTGCTTAAACTGCACACGGCCTTGGCACGGGCGTGCCTACACTTCGTGCGAGAAATGGCAATATATGACCTTATAGGACACGGGCGTACTTGGTAGCCGTGTTGATTTTAGCAGTGCGTAACCACGGGGAGGTCGCACGGGTGTGTCATGTAGCCGTGGGTGAGGCACGGCCTACCCCCACGGGCGTGTCTCCCCTGTTTGTTAGAAAAGTTTCAAATTTTTAGGAAATTACTTATGTGCTTCAGTTTAGTCCCGAGTCGATTTATAAGCATGCCTAGGGTCTCGATAACTCATTTGAGGGACTCGATGATTGAATTCAAATGAGATTGATGACGATTGACTTTGTGTCGTGAATGTGATGTGAAATGATCCTATTGTTCGGTAATGCCTCTTAACCCTATTTCTGTGACGGTTTTCGGGTTAGGGGTGTTACAAAGCCAATCCATACCCAGGATTATGTCAAACTCATCGAATGGTAACAACATCAAATTAACTAAAAAACATATATCTCAAAACATCAATGGGCAGTTCTTGCACACTTTATCCACCAAGACACACTTGCCTAAAGGATTCGACACTCTAACCACCAATTCAGTAGACTCAACAGATAAAGTCTTACTCGGTACTAGATTCACACACATATAGGAATGAGTTGATCCTGGATCTATTAATACAATCACATCAGTATCGAATAAAGTAAAAGTACCAGTAATGATGTCTAGAGATGATGCTTCTTCTCGTGCTCGAATAACATAGGCTCGAGGAGGAGCTCTCACCTCCAATCTCACAGCTGTATCGGTTGTCCCTCTCTGGCTTTCGCTCACATTTCTGGTGTTTCTGGGTGGTCTACCCCTAGCCGCCACATTACTCGGTCTTTCATTCTGAACATTTTCTTCCTCAACCAGCTTTGGGCAATCCCAAATAAATTGATCTCATGATCCACACTTATAACATGTTCTATTATTATACTTGCCCCAGCACTCTCCCACATGTCGTCTCCCACATTGTCAACACTCAGGCTTATTACTTTTAACACTGCCACCACTTGATTCATTCGGAGCTTGAGTTTGTGGACCAGCACTTTGTCTCGATTGATCTCTACTTGAATATCCAAACAAAGCATTTGAACAATTGTTTGCCTCTCTAAATCTTTTGTCGAAAGTTGAGAAAACTTATTCATCGATCTTTTTCTTTCATCACAAGCTTCTAAATCAACTTTCTTCTTTTTTTTACTGAGCTCCTCAGCTTTGCATGCTCTTTCAACTAGCACAACAAATTCATTTATATCGAGTATCCCAACCAACAACTTAATGTCCTCATTCAACCCTTATATGAAACGCTTACACATAGTAGCTTCAGTCGAAACACATTCCCTTGTATACTAGCTCAATCTCACAAATTCCTGTTCATACTCAGTAACTGACAAACAACCTTGTTTCAGCTCTAAAAATTCTTTACGTTTCTGATCAATAAATCGTTGACTGATATACTTCTTTTTGAACTCGGCTTGAAAGATGTCCCAAGTGATTCTCTCTCTCGGAACTACAGATATCAACGTCTTCCACCAATTATAAGCCGTATCCCTCAACAATGAAACTAAACATTTTATACATTCTTCTAGAGTCAACGACATCTCATCAAATACTCGAAGAGTATTCTTGAGCCAAAACTCGACTCACTCAGCATCGTCATCAGATGTAGCCCTAAACTCTTCAACCCCATACTTCCGAATCTTGTCCACAGGGGGCTGATTCAATCTGATTGGATCTACAATTTGTGGCACCACAGGTACTTGTGGGGGTGGAGGTTGTATAGCAGCCATATTCATTCGAACGAACTCCATAAACCACTCGCTCATCATTCAAAAGAAGGCTTGCTTAGCCTCTCCTCCCTCACCACTATCATTTGCCTAGATGTGGTCGGGCTATCTGAAAACACATTTTTGAGCGGGAGCAAGACTCATACGCGTTACGTTAGTCCTAGAATCGACTAAATTGTAGCTCTGATACCAATAAAATGTAACACCCCTAACCTGAATCCGTCGCCGGAATAGGGATTAAGAGGCATTACTGAACAATCAAATCATTTCACATCTCATTTACGACACAAAGTCAATCATCATCATAGTACATCAAGACATAATCAAATAGTCCCTTATTGTGGCCTACAAGACCTTAAACGCATGCTAGAGAGGGGTCGGGACTAAACCAAACACTTACAAAACTTTTAGAAATTTCAAACATTTAATAAATCAGTTGAGGCTACACGCCCATGCCACCAGGCTGTGTGCCTCACACTATCATCAGACACCCCCATGGGTCCAGGCCGTGCCAAAACAGAGCAAGCATTCTGACTTCTCCACACGGCCACCAGGCATGCCCGTGTGCCATGGCCGTGTGCTCTTAAGCTAGCTACTGACTTATGCCCACGGCTAGTTGACATGCCGTGTCAAAGTTGTGTACTATTAGGCTAGATCTTGTCATTTTCCCACGGCCATTAGGCACGCTCGTGTGCCATAACCGTGTTGGCAAAACAGGCCATATGCAAGGCCAATTTGCCACCCACACAAGAGTCAAACCTACAAGCACATTTAAGCATAATTCCACACACAATTTAGCAACCAATTTCATGTCAAGTGATCAACATATCATCTCATACAATCTCATTTCTAATCAAGTCAACTTATAAACTAAAATTCACCACTTGAACACATTCAATATCAAACATGATTCATCCCCAAATTCATTATATCATACTAGCATCATACCATCACAAAGTTTGCCATTCATAAGTCATTCTCTTTACCCACAAGCCATACCAAAATATGCATCATATATCAAAGCTATTCATGCTTAAATCCAACATATATCTAGCCACATCACATGACTATTTACACATCTCATATATGTTTCAAAATAACTAGCCTATACATGTCACATTTCAATTATATACATCTTTCCAAAAGTACCCAAAATAGATTGCCGATAGTGTGATTGAGATGCTGACAATCCCCAGATCCGAGCTAGCTTTACTGACACTGCAAAGTAGAGAAACAAATCACACAGTAAGCTTTCCAAAAGCTTAGTAAGTTCGAAGTACAATACAATTATCTCATCAAATCAAACCAATGTATATAATAAACCATCATATAGATCAATTATCTCATATTTATACAACATCCTCCATAGCTAAAATACTCATTCATCCATTCATAGCTTTATCTATAAACTCATCAACCACAAAGGTTCAATACATACCTTAGCTAACACATAGTTATTCAACTTCCAAGCTATTCAATGCTCAATATTGCATGTTGATCATTCTCTGATATTCGTTTAATTTAATCGCACACTTAGTGCCATATACATGATCGAAGTACATTTGTCAGCGCACACTTAGTGCCTATTATTTTAACCGACTTATCTCGGTATCGCACACACAATGCCAAATCAATAAGACGAAGCTTTCATAACATCGCACACACAGTGCTATTTATCTCTGTTTTGATTTCAATTTCACACACTTAGTGCCATCTAATTTAATTTTGCACATAGTATCTCAAATCTCATAATCGTACACATATTCATTCCATAATACTAAAACATATCTTAATAACATGTATTATATCCGAACTTACCTCCGACGTCGAACTATCAAAACGGTCGATTAATCGAGCACTTTATCTTTGCCTCAAGCTCGATCTGAACTTTTCCTCTCTTGGTCTATACACATTCAAATTCAGTCCATTCAATCACTAATTCATTCAATTTAGTCCACATACACACATTTAGGGCATTTTACAAAATAGCCCTCTCATTTTCACATTTCGACACTTTAGTCCTCTATTCAAAAAATCATCAAATACACATAATTTCAAAACACATATGCTAGCTGAATTCTTCCCATGCTAATACAAGCTCATAAATTTCATTTATTTCACAAATTAACCCTTCAATTTCTTATTTTCTCAATTAAGTCCAAAATACTCAATTTCACTAAAAATCCCAATACAAACTATGTTAATCCAACACCAAGTTTCCATATTTCACTATCAACTAACACATAGCTCAAGTGTTCATCAATGACTCATCACAAAAACATCATCAATTCACAAAATTAAAGCATGGGTTAGGTAGAACACGAAGCAACGATTACGAAAACGTAGAAATCATCAAAAATCGAGCTCAAAACATACCTCAATCAATAGTAACAATGGCCGAATGCTTCAAGCCCTATTTCTTTCTTTTTCTTCTTCACATTCGGCTAAGAAAATATGATAATGGTCATCTTTAATGTTTTGTTTTATTATTATTATCTTATTTAACATTTTATTCATTTGCCCTTTCATTAAACATATAAAACAAATATATATTAAGGCTAATTTGTCTTGCTATCTTTAATAATGTCTTAATTGTCTCTTAAGGCCATCCTATTATGAAGACAACAACACTTAGGTACTTATAAATCAGCACATAGCTTTTACTCTTTATGCAATTAAGTCATTTCTCTTAATTTGGCACACAATCGATCAAATGATCACACATAATTTTCACACAGACTATACCACATAGAATCAACACCAAATATAACATTAAAATATTATTTTAACCTCGAATTTGTGGTCTCAAAACCACTGTTCTGACTAGGGTCTAAACCGCGCTGGTACATCACAAGCATAATTCATCCATTCTTACCTATCATGAGCTTATTCTTTTGTCAGACATGTATGTTTATAATTTTAACCATATACTATAAAATCTCAACCATTTCATATACTACCAAACCATACCAAAACATACACCATATATCATAATCACAAAAGCATATAACCAACACATAACTAGCCAAATCAATGGCTAAGTTCACAAATAACTAGCCTATACATGCCATATCTAGTTATATACATTTTCAAAATACCAAAATAAGTTGAGTAGTGTGATGACGATCCTCGGCGGTTCCAGAGCCTTGATAGCTTTGACAATCTACAAAACAGAGAAAACACATACAGTGAGCTTTCAAAAGCTTAGTAAGCCATATACAAATAAACTTAACATATAAGCATTCAAAACTTATAATCAATCTAAGTTCACTAATAGCTCAATTGCATAATCATAATTCTTCTTAGTACATTTACTTAGGTCATTCATTTAACAATATTGCATATTACTACATACTTTATTAGCTCATAGCTTTTTTATTCATATAACACATTTACATTCTCATGTTCAAATACATAATTCACCTAGGTAAGTTTGAGAAAATACTTACCTTCTTATACACACAAAGTGTACTTATCAAACATACCTGAAACAAATGTAAAATTCACACATTCATTCATTTCTCGAACTTATCCATTGAACCGTTTAAAATCTAATAGAATACGCAGAGTGCCCGGAATAGTTATGCAATGTCAAATCCCAGACGAGGTCTTAAATGTAATCAGATGTCGATGCCACTGTCTCAGACAGGGTCTTGCTCAAATTAATACAATGCCAATGTCCCAGACATGGTCTTACACGTAATCAAATATCGATGCCTTTGTCCCAAACAGGTCTTACTCGAATTGTCGATGCCAATGTCCTAGACATGGTCTTACGTAATCAAATATGGATGCCACTATCTTGGACAGGTCTTACTCAAATTATTACGATGCCACTATCCGGATAGGTCTTACTCAATTTAATCGATGCCAATGTCCGGACATGGTCTTACACGTAATCAAATATCGATGCCCTTGTCCCGCACGGTCTTACTCAAATGTCTGATGCCAATGTCCCGGACATGGTCTTACATGTAATCAAATATCGATGCCTTTGCCCCGCACGGTCTTACTCAATTGTCGATGCCAATGTCCCGGACATTGTCTTACACGTAATAAAATATCGATGCCACTGTCCCAGACAGGGTCTTACTTGAATTAATACGATGCCAATGTCCCAGACATGGTCTTACACGTAATCATATATCGATCACCTATGTCATAACATAGTTAATTCTATCTATTTCTATGTTCGAACGGAACTTCTGGAATGTTAACACTATGTCAATCTTATCTTAGAATTCATATATATACAACATCTCATGTGTATTCAACATTATCCATAGTCATATATAAACATATATAATTCAATACAAATACATTTATTTATATATCAACTTACCTCGTACGAAAAGAACAGAGATAAACGACTATTCGATAACTTTTGACTTCCCTCGATCTAAAGTTGTTTTCTTCGGTTCTTGATCTATACATATTCAAATTTAATCCATTTATTCATCAAAAATATACATATTTAGGGTAATTTACAAATTAGCCCTCACATTTTCACATTTTAGTCCCTATTTTTCACAAAACATCAAATATACAAAATCACCATTTAACCATGCTTAGCCGAATACTCATAAATCTTATACTAGCCCATATTTTCTATTAATTTCACAATTTAGTCCCTTAAATTGATATTTTCTCAATTTAGCCCTAATTAGCAAAATTCATCAAAAATTCAAGAATAAAATATGTTCATTTAACACATATCTTTCATTTAACACCATAAATTGTCATAAATCTTATGATATCATCAAAGGCTCATCTCAAAAACATCATCAATTCTCAAAATTAAGACATGGGTTTTGTAGTGGACTAAGCAACAATCTCAAAAACATAAAAATCATCAAAATCCAAAGCCAAAACATACCTTAATTTGAGCTTAAAAACAACTAAAACTTTGCTTTCTTTTTCATTTCTTCTTTCTTTTCTTTTTCAACAAAAATATAATGATAATGGCCTTCCTTTCTTTTATTATAATGTTTTCATTATAATAATATGACTTTAATATATAATATAAATTTTAACTTAATACTTAAACATATAATATACATAGCCACACTTAATGACGTTCACTATAATTAAAAATGGACTATTTGCCTTTTAAGGACATCCTATTAAGAAGACAACAACACTTAGGTACTTATAAATCAGCACACAGCTTTAACACTTTACACGATTAAGTCCTTTCTCACAATTTGACACAGTCAATAAAATTATCACACAGAAATTTCACATCAGCTACATCACATACTATTCACACAAAAAATAATATTAAAATATTATTCAGACTCGAATTTGTGGTCCCGAAACCATTATTTCGACTAGGGTATAAATCGGTCTGTTACAAGATTCAAGCCAAGCCTTGACTAACAAAGAATCCACACCTTTCAACCCTTTAAATTCAGTCACCTCGTATTTATGTAACTCTTTTATCGGAGCCCGCCAAGTTGCGACTATCGGTGCGACTTGCTGAACAACTTCTGCCACTTGCTGAAGAACTTCTGTAGTGATGCGGAGAAAATTCTCGCTATCTTGACCTTTTAGCTATAAAATAGATAAATTTTAGTTATCATCATTAGCATCATTTCTCGATTTCTCAGACATTTTAGCCATAAAGTAGATAAATTTTATAATCAGCATCTAGATATTCAGAGACTCAGACTGGACTCAACTTGGCATGTACATCTAGACTCAATTCTAAGCTCGATTTAGTCTGAGAATCATCTAAACCTATAGCTTTAATACCACTAAATGTAACACCCCATTACCCCACCAATCGCCAAGTCCAAGCTACAAGGCGCCACATTCGTTACCGGAGCAACTACAATAAAAAAAATCATTCAATTCAACTTTATTATACATTTAAATACATGTAAACCATGCGTATTAGTTAATACATAATCATTTTCAGGTCTTATATGAGCTTATGAAAGCTCTTTTGCTAACCCGAGGTGATATGGATCAAATTGTAAAGATTACAAAGTTTCAAGTTGATGACACGACTTCGGGGATTTCCTCGTCACGATGTGACTTTCTGACTAAGGTTCGCCATGACCTCGGGCTACGTCAACATAACGTAAACCCTGAGTTGTTCCTCATCACGACGCAAGGGGTTCGTCATCGTGATGTGAAAAACTATTACTTCAAAAATAAACTTGTTACAAGCTTGGGTAACCTGAAATCATGCACACTTTATTCCCTTACAACCAATTTAACAACTTATCAAGTACAACCAAACCAAATTATGTATAAACATTAGCCATACATTATATTCAAAACATTATAACACAAATTGACCATCTATAAACTTTGAACAACTAAAGCCTAGGTACATGCCCTTAGATCAAAAGAAGAGAACTATACAAACTATTTTGAGTCGATGGATGAGGTTTGGATGCTGACTTCACTTTTCAGGGCTTTGATAATAGCTACACCTGTGTACGGAGTAAACAAACCATACGCTGAGCAATAGGGCTCAGTGATACTTTCATGATTCAAGATATAATAACATAACAACATTGTTACAACATAATGCATATGAACTATTAGTCTATCAATGTGTAACTTAGAATATGAAGTTTTTCCAAGTCATTATCATATGAAGTTATGCATACACTAATTAACATATCAACCTATTTAAGCATTCATCATTTTTAACCAATTCCATCATTTGTTACTTACCTTTCAAGTGGACATTTTGTGCTTATACTCAATCAAATTTCAATACCTATGTATACATAATGTTAGCATTATTTCAAACAAGTTCATGATGAATCTATTTTACTTATTGTTCAAATACCTTTTAGAATTTATACACAATCAATAATTAACACCAACATGTACATGTCAATGGCATTACTTCCATCAAATTTTTATGAACAATTCAGTTCACTTACCTTATACTTACCATTTTTTGGAATCTACCGACTCATTCACATTCGTTTTGGCCCGCTAGGGCTCATTGTCACTTGTTTTGCATAATAAGTTACATACTATTTTAATCACAATTCATGTACGATCTTTGAAACACCCCAAACCCGGCCCAAAAAGCCTAACCGGATTTGGTATGTTCCTCGAGTAAAACTTTAGCGGAATATCATTTTGTTCAAGAAAACTTGATGATTTTAAGTAAAACGGATTAACTTAAAGATCGAGTTGGGCTTAGTTGAAAAATAGATTTGTATTTTCTTAAAACATATATATATATATATATATTACGGACAAAAACCTTTTTAAATTATTTATCGAAAACCATTTAGTTATTTAATTGATAATTGTTCATGGCAGAATTTAAAATAAATCCAAACACAAAATCTAAAAGTAGTTTATAGTGGCCTTATTACAAAAATAGCAAACCCAAAATAAAATCTAAGTAATAAAATTTAAATTAATAAGTTTAAGTTGGGAAATCTCCACAATACTTGATACGAAACCGCCACCTCGAAATCCTTGTGATTCGATCCATCGCACTATGAATTATCTAAAAGTTTATCCCACAAAAGGGTGAGTCATAAACTCAATGTATAACACATACACTAAAAAGTCCATTTATCAAATGCTTTAAGTCCAAAAATTTCACATATGGCCATAGGCCCATTTAACTCATATTTAGCCCAAAGGCCCATTTAGCTCATATTTAGCCCAAAGGCCCATTTAGCTTATATTTAGCCCAAGGCCCATATCATAGTAGATCAAATAATAATCATTCAATATTACATGGTTATGTACATGAAATGAAATGCAAGCCCGGCCCACCTAAATATCCATCCGCTACACACCACCCGTACCAACCAACACACCGTGGGGATTACTAAATCGACCCTCCATCCGCTACACACCATCGAAGGCAATTGCTACAGTCAACATGCACATCGCCCTTATAATATTGTGGCAAAGCAACCAAACAGATGTGACCGAAGTCACCTGACCGAAGTCCAAATTTCAAATACGTGACTGAAGTCACCAGATTCACATATGTGACCAAGTCACCGAATTCAAATATGTGACCGAAGTCACGAGTCAAATATGTGACCAAGTCACCGAGTCAAATATGTGACCGAAGTCACCGGAAATGTGGTAAAACCACCAGAATACTTCCTCCTTTATCAACAATACCCATATGCCCATGCACATACATATCAAATCAGATTTTCAAGCTATTTACCCCACAAAACATAATATAATCATACTCATTTCATATTTATGCATATAGCAAAAATAAACGGAATATTGGGGTAAACATACCTGAATTTTGTATACCAATGATTGGTATCCACAAACAAACTTATTGTCATATTATCACTTTTTAAAATATAGATCTATGGAAATTTTAATGTAAGGTTACACACCTTGTGACAGTGAGAACAATACCCTCTCGTTTGTCAACACCTAATTAATTAACACACTTGGTTAGTATACACTATTATTAACAAAACTATACTTATTGACGAGAGATCTAATTCCTTACCTCTGTTCTCGAGCAGCAGTTATTTGTGGTTTTCTCCACTAGATGAATCAAAACCCACCGATATTCCACCAACGTAAAGTGGTTCGGTTATACGCACTACTTCAAATAACCGATCCTCGTTAGCGGAGGGTCCACAACCCGGTGGAAAGTCTCTAACCGTCGTCTGACCCTTCGTTTGTAGTTCGATGGTAAAGGAATACCTCCTCTCTTCCAAACACTCCGTCGGCTCTTTTCTTACCTATCTTGTTGATCTTAAATCGCCCTAAAAATACGATCGATTAGTAGTCTATCTAAATAAATCGATATGATCTAAATTAATAACCTTACCTTGATGATTTGAATGGTCACTTAAAGGTTGTCTTCAACAAAGATCTTTGAAAAATCTTTTCAAATGATTGACCTAGGAGAGAAATTAAAAGATCGTGATTCTAAATTTGCTAAAGTAAAAGAATTGATGAAAATAATTGATAAAATCTTACTTTGAGTTCTTCAAGATTGACCTTGAATAAGAAGAAAAGAATATGATGATTCGGCATTAACAAAAGAGAAGAGAAATGGTGGTTTCAATATGATGGTTTCGGTTTTGAGGAAAGAAGAAAGATAATGGAAATGATAGAAGAGAGAAGAAAGAAAAGATGATGATAAAGAAAAGAAAAAGGGATAGGTTTAGAGACCTATGCACATTCGACTAAAGAGGTAAAAAATTGAAGAAAAATGGTTCTTGATCCTTTGTAGTTTTGACAAAGAGGAAAGAAAAGAGAGAAATAAAATGAAAAGAAAAAAAGAAAAGGAGAAATGATCAAAGAGAAAGGAGATTGGTTTTGGGGCTTAGATGCATTGGCCAAGAGGAGAAATGAAGAAGAAAAATGGTGCTTGAACCTTTTGGTACTTTCGGCTATGAGAGAAAAGGAAGAAAAGAAGAAAGGCTTTCCAACTTTTGAGGCTTTTGACAAGAATTTTGAGAGAGAGAATTTTAACCAAATGGTCAAAATGAGAACCAAAACAAAGAGAAGTTTTGCCTAATTCCCAAAGCAAGATTCGCTAAGGGAGAATTTTTGGAGAAATGAGAAAAGATGGACAATTTTGCTAGGATTTTGGCCAACTAGCACCCTAATGGCTACACTAATTTTCAGTCAACCTAGCCAACATCATTCCCTTTTCCTCCTTATTTCTTCCCATCATATCCAAAATTTGCTACACAATTAAACCACTCCCTTAACCCTTCATGCCGTCTAGGTTCATGGTCAAATGACCATGAACACACTCCCAAAACATTGCCCCAACTTATGCCTTTTGTCCCCCTCATCTTATCATCAACTTATGATTCCATACCATAAGTTCTTAGCTTCCTTTTTCACTTGGTCAAATAGCCAAAATTAAGAGAACACTCATCCACTCTAGAACATTCTTGGCCGACACTTATAAGGAAGAAAACAAAAAATAAAATCCTCCCTTATGCTAGCTAGGAGATTCGAACCTCACTCCTCAAGCACACATCCATGCATCTTAACCACCTTGCCAATTACTCAATTCATGCTAAAACCTCTTATCATTAATTCTTAAGGCCTAACTTGCTTAGCTCTCTCTAATTAATAGGATTTAAAAGTTTTACTAAGCATTCACTTAATTCATGAAGCTCAAATAACTTCCAAAAAAATACACTTAATAATAATTAAGCATGCAACATCATTCAATTAAGTAAGATGCATAACCCCTAATTATCAGGATGTTACAGTTCTACCCCCTTAAAATAATTTCGTCCTCGAAATTACCTGGCTGGAATAAGTGAGGGTATTGCTATCGCATCGCTTCCTCCGGTTCCCACGAAGCTTCTTCTGATCCATGATTACGCCATAATACCTTGACGAGAGGAACCGACTTTCTCCGTAAAACCCTTACATCTCGTTCTAGAATTTGAATTGGCTCCTCTTCATATGACAAGTCTGATCTTAACTCCACCTCCTCGACTGGCACCACATGAGATGGATCCGATCGGTAACGGCGTAACATTGAAACATGGAATACATCATGCATTTGCTTCAATTCCGAAGGCAAATCTAACTGATATGCTACAGATTCGACCCGCTTCACAATCCGATAAGGTCCAATGAACCTGGGACTTAGTTTCCCTTTGCGTCCAAATCTCATCACCTTTTTCCAAGGTGAAACCTTTAGGAAAACTTGGTCTCCCACTTCATACTCTATTTCTTTCCGCTTTAGATCTGCGTACGATTTTTGTCTATCAGATGCTTCCTTTAACCGAGCCCGGATTATCTTAACCTTTTCTTCGGATTCAGCCACTAACTCTGGACCCAAAATCGGCGTTCCTTAATTACATCCAACACGTAGGAGTGCGACACTTTCGTCCATATAGTGCTTCATATGGTGCCATCCAGTATTTGGATTGGAAAGCTGTTGTTATCATAAATTCGCCAGCGGTAAGAATTCTTCCCAACTTCCTTGAAATCTATCACACATCCCTTAACATATCTTCTAAGATTTGGATTACTCTTTCAGATCGACCGTCGACCGAGGATGAAATGCCGTCTTGAAGTCCAATCGGTGCCCAAAGCCCGATGCAATGCTTTCCAAAATCACGACGTAAACCTCGGATCTCGTCCAAATTATCGACAACGACACTCCATGCAATCTCACAATCTCAATACATATAACCGCCAATTTACGCAAAGAGTAATCAACCCGAATCGGGATAAAATGTGCGATTTAGTCAATCGGTCCACTATCACCCATACAGAGTCTTTCTTAGTAGGCGTAAGAGGAAGCCCACTAACAAAGTCCATGGTGATTCTCTCCCACTTCCACTGCGAAATCTTTATCGGTTGAAGCAATCCCGATGGTACTTGATGTTCAGCCTTGACTTGCTGACACGTCAAGCACTTTCCTACAAACTCCGTAACTTTCCGTTTAAGACCAGGCCACCAAAATTGATCTCGTAAATCTCGGTATAATTTACTTCCTCCAGGATGCATAGCATAGGGGCTACTATGCGATTCCTGAAGTATCTTTTGCCTCAACTCCTGATCCCTCGGCATACAGACTTTACCTTTGAAGCACAATACCCATTCACTGTTAATACCAAAATCTTCCAATTTCCCACTCTGCACTTGTCGAAGCTTTTCACTCAGATCTTCATCTACTAACTGCCTCTCTTTCACTTGACTTAACCATGTCGGCTTAACCTGAAGTTCTGCCAATAAGCTTCCGTCATCGTAAAGACTAAGGTGTGCAAACATCGCCCTCAAATCTGACAGCACTTTTCGACTTAGAGCGTCTGCCACCACGTTCGCCTTGCCCGGGTGGTACTCGATAGAACAGTCGTAGTCTTTCAATAACTCTATCCACCTTCGTTGCCTCAAATTCAGTTCTTTCTGAGTCAGTAGATATTTCAGACTTTTGTGGTCCGTGTATATCACTGACTTCTCCCCGTATAAGTAATGTCTCCAAACCTTAAGAGTAAAGACTACAGCTGCCAACTCCAAGTCATGCGTCGGTTAATTAACCTCGTGCGGTCTCAATTGTCGAGATGCATACGCAACTACCTTTCCGCCTTGCATCAGAACACATCCTAATCCCGTGTGAGAAGCATCACAATACACAACGAAATTCTTTCCTGCCTCAGGCTGGATCAAAATCGGAGCTTCAGTCAAAACTTTCTTGACCTTCTCAAAACTCTCTTACTGCTTATCAGCCCACACGAAAGGTACTTCCTTTCTCAACAATTTCGTTAAAGGTGCACTATCGAAGAAAATCCTTCAACAAATCTTACGTAGTATCCGGCTAAACCCAAGCTGCGAACCTCGATTCACGGACTTAGGTGGTTTCAATCTAGTCTGACCTCGATCTTCCGAGGATCCACCCTAATCCCTTCCGCAGATACCACATGACCTAAAATGCAACTTCTTTCAGCCAAAATTCACACTTACTAAATTTGGCGTACAGTTTCTTCTCCCTTAAAACTCGTAACACAATTCGGAGATGCTCGTCATGTTCTATCTCGGACTTAGAATACACCGGGATGTCGTCTATGAATACCAAGACGGCCCGATCCAAGTAATTTGGAAAATTCGGTTCATCATATCCATGACGCGCAATTGGGCATTCGTCAATCCGAATGGCATTACCGAGAATTCATAATGCCCATATCTAGTTCGGAAAGCCGTCTTATGGATATCCGCTTCTTTCACTTTAAGTCGATGATACCCGACCTTAGATCAATCTTTGAGAATACCGCAGACTCCTTAAGATGATCGAACAAGTCGTCGATCCTTGGCAAAGGATACTTGTTCTTGATGGTCGACTTATTCAAGCTGCCGGTAGTCTATACACATCCTCATCGATCCGTCCTTTTCTTCACGAATAGGACCGGTGCTCCCCATGGAGACACACTAGGTCGGATGAATCTACGATCAAGCAACTCCCGAATCGAGCCTTAAGCTCAACCAACTCCTTGGTGCCATTCTATATGGAGCAATAGAAGCTGGCGCCGTTCTGCAATAAATCTATCCGAATTCTACCTCACGATCCGGAGGCAAACCTGGAAGTTCTTCAGGAAAAACATCTACAAATTCCTTCACAGTCCTGACTTCATTAGTAGTTGTCTCCTTAGCCTCCAAAGCATTCACTAACATCAGGAAGGCTTCACATCCCTTTCTAACCATCTTTTCCGCCTTAAGGCGGATACTACATTAGATAAGTAGTTAGTCTCTCGCCCAACACTACAACTTCCTTGTCATCAAAAGTTCTTAAGGACATTCTCTTAGTGACACAATCCACATTTGCACGGTATTTCACAAGCGATCTATGCCTAAGATTAGGTCGAATTCTCCAAATGGCAACTCCATTAGATCAGCCAGAAACTGTATCCCTTGAACTTCTAAAGGCACTTCCTTAAAAAGTTTGTCTACAACTCTCATGCATCTAAAGGACTAAGTCTGATCATCTTCCTAGGTACGATTTGAAGTCACATGCAAAGTTCGAGATACTTCACTAGCGATATAGGAATGAGTTGACCCTATATCTATTAAAGCAATAAAGGGCAACCCAGAAATTAGAAACGTAGCCGTGATAACATCAGGTGCATCACTGTCTTCTCTGCGATTTAAGCGCATACACCAAACTGGTTGTCTCGCCTCGAGCTACCACCGCCTCTGCACAAGTTTCGCGTCCTCTACCAGAACCATTGCCCCTTCCATTTGGGCCACGACCTCTTATCTGCTGCTGTCCACCTCTGTCAGCCTGATTAGCACCCTGACTTGCTGAACGGTTCTTCTCCGAGTTCATCGGGCAATCCTTAATCATATGGTCTTTAGATTCGCACTTGAAACATCCGCCGGTCTTTTTCCAACATTCTCCCGAGTGCATTTTCCCACATTGAGAACAAGTACGATTTTGTCCACCCGTAGTAGTCTGTTGATTTCGCGGACCATCACTTCTTGATTTCTTCTAAAAATTTCCGGACGACCCTGAGGACCCAAAGCTTCTCTTATTCTTGCTCTGGCCTCTGTCCCGGTTCTGTCTCTCAGTCCGTTTAGCCTCTTCGGCAATTCTTGCCCTTTCCACTAAGATTGTAAAATCTCTTTCACGGTGTGGAGCAATCATCACTCTTAGCTCATCTCTAAGTCCATCGTCAAATCGATACACCGTTCATATTAGTAACCACTATCCTCGGCATAACGGCTAAGTCACAAAAATTACGCTTTATATTCACTATCGACTTATTTCCTTGGACCAAATTGAAATGTCTTCCTCTCGGGAGTCGATGTAGCTAGCTCCAACATATTTTCCTTGAATTTAATCTTAAAATACCCCAATCCGACGATCCACGGGGTACTCTCCTTTATAGTGAGCCACCTTTGGTAGGCTTCATCACGGAGAAGTGAAATAGCACCTTTCAATTTCTCTTCATCGGTCGATCTATATCGTCCATGATCCTCTCAAGCGCCTCCAACCAATATTCAGCTACATTTGGAGCTACTCCGGATACTCCTCCGAAAACCTCGGCTCCATTCGATCTAAGTCTCTCACCATCGACTTTTGAGACCCATTTCGAGAACTAGCTTCGCTACTCGTTCCAAAACTCAAGACCTGACTTGTGATCTGCGTCACCTCCTTCATTTTGTTCTTGAAAGTCCACCCCAACGGTAGGTGAGCTTCATTCTCGGAATCTTGACCAGATCGAATGGTTTCAAATAGTCATTCTTCCTCTTCCATGTCTCTGACGACCACGCCCCTAGAACTCATGTCTACTACGTGTCTTATCATTTTACTGAAAAAGCCTTATGTATTAGAGTCTTTTCACTTCTTATTAAAGGAAAGTTTTATAAACAGATATTCATGAGTTTTTCCGTAGTAGCACACAAACACCTAAGGTCCATGTCTCTAAAGTATAGTTTAAGTTTAAACTATCATACATATCACATATCGATAAAGTACATACACGATGGATGCGGGTCGAGAACTCGAAAGTGCCATACTCTTATAAAACTATTTAACTTAAGAAAACTTTCAAAAGTCATTTGGGCCAACTTTTGAAAACATTGTGGGCTTCAAAACCCAAGGCCGAGAGTTTAAAACTGGGCTCTAATACCAAGCTGAAACACCCCAAACCCGGCCCAAAAAGCCTAACCGGATTTGGTATGTTCCTCGAGTAAAACTTTAGCGGAATATCATTTTGTTCAAGAAAACTTGATGATTTTAAGTAAAAGCGGATTAACTTAAAGATCGAGTTGGGCTTAGTTGAAAAATAGATTTGTATTTTCTTAAAACATATATATATATATATATATTACGGACAAAAACCTTTTAAATTATTTATCGAAAACCATTTAGTTATTTAATTGATAATTGTTCATGGCGAATTTAAAATAAATCCAAACACAAAATCTAAAAGTAGTATATAGTGGCCTTATTACAAAAATAGCAAACCCAAAATAAAATCTAAGTAATAAAATTTAAATTAATAAGTTTAAGTTGGGAAATCTCCACAATACTTGATACGAGCACTGGCCACCTCGAAATCCTTGCTGACCCGATCCATCGCACTATGAATTATCTGAAAAGTTTATCCCACAAAAGGGGTGAGTCATAAACTCAATGTATAACACATACACTAAAAAGTCCATTTTATCAAATGCTTTAAGTCCAAAAATTTCACATATGGCCATAGGCCCATTTAACTCATATTTAGCCCAAAGGCCCATTTAGCTCATATTTAGCCCAAAGGCCCATTTAGCTTATATTTAGCCCAAAGGCCCATATCATAGTAGATCAAATAATAATCATTCAATATTACATGGTTATGTGCATGAAATGAAATGCAAGCCCGGCCCACCTAAATATCTATCCGCTACACACCACCCGTACCAACCAACACACCGTGGGGATTACTAAATCGACCCTCCATCCGCTACACACCATCGAAGGCGATTCTTTGCAGTCAACATGCACATCGCCCTTATAATATTGTGGCAAAGCCACCAAGCAGATGTGATGAAGTCACCGGCCAAGTCCAAATTTCAAATACGTGACCAAGTCACCAGATTCACATATGTGATCAAGTCATGGAATTCAAATATGTGACCGAAGTCACCGGAGTCAAATATGTGACCGAAGTCACCAGAGTCAAATATGTGACCGAAGTCACTGGAAATGTGGTAAAACCACCAGAATACTTCCTCCTTTATCAACAATACCCATATGCCCATGCACATACATATCAAATCGATTTTCATGCTATTTACCCCACAAAACATAATATAATCATACTCATTTCATATTTATGCATATAGAAAAATAAGCGAAATATTGGGGTAAACATACGAATTTTGTATACCAATGATTGGTATCCACAAACAAACTTATTGTCATATAATCACTTTTAAAATATAGATCTATGGAAATTTTAATGTAAGGTTACACACCTTGTGACAGTGAGAACAATACCCTCTCATTCGTCAACACCTAATTAATTAACACACTTGGTTAGTATACACTATTGTTAACAAAACTATACTTATTGACGAGAGATCTAATTCCTTACCCTCGGATTCTCGAGCAGCGATTATTTGTGGTTTTCTCCACTAGATGGATCAAAACCGCCGATATTCCACCAACGTAAAGTGGTTCGGTTTATACGCACTACTTCAAATAACCGATCCTCGTTAGCAAAGGGTCCACAACCGGTGGAAAATCTCTAACCGCCGTCTGACCCTTCGTTTGTAGTTCGATGGTAAAGGAATACCTCCTCTCTTCCAAACACTCCGTACGGCTCTTTTCTTACCTATCTTGTTGATCTTAAATCGTCCCTAAAAATACGATCGATTAGTAGTCTATCTAAATAAATCGATATGATCTAAATTAATAACCTTACCTTGATGATTTTGAATGGTCACTTAAAGGTTGTCTTCAACAAAGATCTTTGAAAAATCTTTTCAAATGATTCGGCCTAGGAGAGAAATTAAAAGATCATGATTCTAAATTTGCTAAAGTAAAAAGAATTGATGAAAATAATTGATAAAATCTTACTTTGAGTTCTTCAAGATTGACCTTGAATAAGAAGAAAAGAATATGATGATTCGGCCTTAACAAAAGAGAAGAGAAATGGTGGTTTCAATATGATGGTTTCGGTTTTGAGGAAAGAAGAAAGATAATGAAAATGATAAGAGAGAGAAGAAAGAAAAGATGATGATAAAGAAAAGAAAAAGGGATAGGTTTAGAGACCTATGCACATTCTACCAAAGAGGTAAAAAATTGAAGAAAATAGTTCTTGATCCTTTGTAGTTTGACAAGAGGAAAGAAAGAGAGAAATAAAATGAAAAGAAAAAAGAAAAGGAGAAATGATCAAAGAGAAAGGAGATTGGTTTTGGGGCTTAGATGCATTCGGCCAAGAGGGAGAAATGAAGAAGAAAAATGGTGCTTGAACCTTTTGGTACTTTCGGCTATGAGAGAAAATGAAGAAAAGAAGAAAGGCTTTCCAACTTTTGAGGAATTTTGAGAGAGAGGAATTTTAACCAAATGGTCAAAATGAGAACCAAAACAAAGAGAAGTTTTGCCTAATTCCCAAAGCAAGATTCGGCTAAGGGGAGAAGTTTTGGAGAAATGAGAAAAGATGGACAATTTTGCTAGGATTTTTGGCCAACTAGCACCCTAATGGCTACACTAATTTTGGTCAACCTAGCCAACATCATTCCCTTTTCCTCCTTGTTTCTTCCCCATCATATCCAAAATTTGCTACACAATTAAACCACTCCTTAACCCTTCATGTTGTCTAGGTTCATGGTCAAATGACCATGAACACACTCCCAAAACATTGCCCCAACTTATGCCTTTTGTCCCCTCATCTTATCATCAACTTATGATTCCATACCATAAGTTCTTAGCTTCCTTTTTCACTTGGTCAAATAGCCAAAATTAAGAGAACACTCATCCACTCTAGAACATTCTTGGCCGACACTTATAAGGAAGAAAACAAAAAAATAAAATCCTCCCTTATGCTAGCTAGGAGATTCAAACCTCACTCCTCAAGCACACATCCATGCATCTTAACCACCTTGCCAATTACTCAATTCATGCTAAAACTTCTTATCATTAATTCTTAAGGCCTAACTTGCTTAGCTCTCTCTAATTAATAGGATTTAAAAGTTTTACTAAGCATTCACTTAATTAATGAAGCTCAAATAACTTCCAAAAAAAATACACTTAATAATAATTAAGCATGCAACATCATTCAATTAAGTAAGATGCATAACCCCTAATTATCAGGATGTTACAATCTTATTCAATTCTTTAGTATCATACCGATTCATTCCAGTATAAGTTATCAAGCTTATTATCAATAACCCCTATTAACCTAACTTGGACTCGGACGAATGCACGTATCATCCAACCAACTCACCAGATTTTCACCAAATTGCATTATCAGATAAATTGAAGTAAGAGAAATTGGCACGTAAAATGCATACTAGTGCACAAAGTGCATCCTGGCATATGAAGCATATCTTGGCACACGAAGTGCATCCTGGTGTATAAGTGCATAAACCCATACACAATCCAATCCTATGGCATGTCAACTATATCTAACTTAGCCTAACTTATTAATAAGGTACTAATGTTCAATCTCATATACAATTTCATACATATACCATTTTCAGTCATATGCATATCACATTTCAAATCATCATATATATAAATGTTTTCCATATCATACCATCTATTTCTACTCAATTTCCATTCCATATATCACAATTCAAGTATTACATGTCACTTTCCATTTTATTCATTTTAGTCACATATAAAGATGTTCCATATCAAATTCAATCAAAACATTTAAAATTATCACAGTAGACTCACCTTAATGACTTATCAATCAATAAACATGCATATACAATCAGATATTTCTATATTGAATCATAAAAGTACAAACCACGGTTTCATGCGTCACTCATCGACGATTTTTGTTTTTCCTTTCCCTCTCGACTATTCAGTATTGTCTTTAGCTACAAATAATCACAAAATGTACCATAGAGTCAATTTGCAGCGAATTCAAAATCAAATACTAAATTACATAGATTTTTTAATTTATTCAATTTAGTCCTTTAAATTGGAACAAGCATAACTTTTAATTGAGGGCCTCAGATTAGAATTCGATTTAGTCCCATCAACATTTAATAATTTTTTTTCATTTTGTTCAATTTAGTCCTTAATGTATGAAGTAACAATTAAGCTTTACAATTTAGTCATTTTCATATACTAAGCTTAATTCATAACAATTTCACACAAATTTCATTCAATTTTCAACAATGGAAACTTTTAAAAACTTTAACAGTTTTACAAATTAGTACATGTGCTAGATAAATCAAGTTCTCATGACCTCAAATATATAAAAAAAAATGAAAAATGGCTAGGGACTAACTTGGAATTAAAGGCTGAATGCTTTAAGCTTCCAAAAATATTGTTTTTCTCTTAGGTTTGCTACTTTGGTCAGTTAGAAAAGATGAATTATCCTCTCTGCTTCCACTAAGTTCCTTTTTATTTGAATAATTAAGCTTTACTTAATTTAATTTAACCTTTAATTAATCATTTCTTATAATTTTAACTAAAATTAATTGATTTAATCAACAATTATCAATACCATCCACTAAAATGTGTTTAATAATTGTTTATTAACCATTTTGGCCCTTTGGATAATTGTAATTTAAGTCCCCTAGCCTTTTCCTAATTAAAAATCTATAACGATTAAACTTTTACAATTTAGTCCCTAAGCCTTACTTACTCACAATTTTGGCTAAATCGCTTATCAGATTTCAATTCATCTATACACTAACTCTATAAATATCCTTATTTAATATTTACAGACTCGGTTTATGGAAACGAGGTCCCAGCACCGTATTTTTAAACACCACTGGTAACGGGATTGTTACAAGAAGTGGAAACATGGGGTGTCTTTGACGAGCTAACTCAGGCATGAAACCTTGGCCTCCACCGAATAATGATGGAGATGGATAATCTTAAATTGTTAAAGCTACTTAGGATCCGAGCCATTAAGGAATTGATCAGAACATGTTGGGAGGTGCAACTACTCCACACATATAGAGAGGGAAACTACCTTGCTGATGCCATGGATGCCTTAACATTTGATAAACTGGTTGGCCTTTATGCCTTCCTTGACCCACCGAAATTTGTTTAGCAAGTTTTGTAGGATGACAAGATGCAACGGATTTTGCCTAGATTAATTACTGTTTGAAAGGAAGTTGGATAGTACTTGAGGTTTTGTCCTCTATATATAAAAACTAAATTCACATAAGTATTTTAATCGAATAAAATATTTAGAATAACTAATGATATTATAAAAGTTGAGGTACTAAATTATGCCAAAATTAAAGTATAAATATTAAATCTCAAATTTAATTATAGTATAGGGACCAAAACTAAAATTTGACCATTATTATATAATTTCAAAAAGGTAGGAAGATTAGAATTAAAAATTAATCAAAACCTTATAATTTTTAAAAAATAAAAGAAATATAGTGGATAACTGTCATGAAGGAAGGCCCTAAATATGAAAACCAAAATTAATATTTAAACATTATTATATAATCACTGAAAAAATAGAAGGATTAGAATTGGAAAATAAATATTATCTTATAATTTGAAAGATAGATAATAAGTCAAGAATATAATCCATTACACTGGAATAGTTATATACAAAAGAAAATTAGAGATAGGAATTTACAATATTTTACTTATATTGTTATATTGATGATTTTATGTGATATGTTATTTAATTTTCTGGTTTTTAAAATAATTTAAAATGTTGGTCACTAATGTGTTAATTATTTAATTGTCTTTGTTAATTTATATATATATATAATATAACTCACGTATGGAAGTAACAAAATAATTAATACATTAAAAAAATGTGTTAATTATTTTGCTCCTTCTATCTGTGGGTTGCATTTTTGTACATATAAAATAATTAGAAAGATAACTATAAATAGGGATAGATTTCAAAATTACACATGAACATTGATTTAGTGTGTAATTTTATACAATAACTTTAGTTTTGTGTAACTCTATATATGAAACTTTGATTTGATCTAATTTTAACAAACTATTAACACAATCACTAATATGATATCATTTTACATTTATATATTGCATACATAAATTATTATATTTATCTAATATAAAAATAAATTGGTGTATTTCTTTCTTTAAAGGTGTATAATTGAACCAAAAATTAAATTTTATGTCTACATTTGAATCACAATTAAAGTTTCATATATATAATTGAACCAAATCAAAATTCATATATAATTTTGAGATTTATCCCTCACAGATATGATACAATTTAAAAATATACTAAATATTTAAATTTATATATAAATTAAATTATTAATTTATTAAAATTTATATAAATATGTAGTGCTATTGTGGCATCAAATAATAAGAATAAGAATTATCTAATGGTCTCAAAATTATTCATGTAAGGTATACTAACAAATGGTTGAGTGTAATGATAAGTCATATTACATTTTCAAGGAAAATGGTAAGTTCAAACATTGAAAATAACATTATTAGAAGGAATAGCTATGAATTCGAACATAAAGCGTAAAACGAACATACATAATATAGAAAAATAAAATAAAATAAATATGACTATATGAATATATGAATATATGAATATAAATACATGGCCACAGATATAAACATAGAATATCAATGAAAAAAAAAAGCGATAATGTTTAAAAAAAGATATATAAACTTAGGCTCTGTTTGTTTCATTGAAAATGACTTAGGAAAATAATTTTTAGAAAATGATTTACTTTTCTAGAAAAGTTAATATTTTACAGTGTTTGGATGAATCTGTGTAAAATATTTTACATTGTTTGATAGATTTCTTAAAAATGTTTCATAAAAGTTATTTTAATGAAACAAATATACATTTGAAATTTTTTATTTTTTTCATTGTTTAACTGAATTTATTTTTATCTATAATTTTTATTTTATATTATTTTTGCATATATTAAAAATATTATGTTAAATTTAGGTTCATTACAATGTCATTTTTAATTACATGACTACCAAGTGAGTATTTTTATTTAAAATGTGATAAACAAAATTGACAAAAAATTTAATGATGTCAATAATTGGACTTGATTTTCAAATTTGAAAAGTAAATGGACTAAATTCTTTAAAATAAAAGTACAAAACTAAATTGAAACCTATGAAGTGTACGTAGACTTATGATATATTTTAACATTGATACTACAAAATATTTATTATTAATATATGTATAATTGTAATGAATATTTATTATTAAAATATTAATATTGAATATTTTCAATAATATGTGAATAATATTATTTAAAATTATTATTATTAAAATTTATTATTAAAATAAAATTAAAATATTAAATAATTTATTAAAATTATAAATTATATTTATTATATTAATAATTTATTACAT
The DNA here is from genome assembly GCA_025506655.1 of Gossypium rotundifolium. Taxonomy (NCBI): domain Eukaryota; kingdom Viridiplantae; phylum Streptophyta; class Magnoliopsida; order Malvales; family Malvaceae; genus Gossypium; species Gossypium rotundifolium. The sequence continues at coordinate 83,017,752 of CP106727.1, forward strand.
GATTAAAATAAATAATTAAATATGTATGTTTAATAATATTGAAAATTATAATATTTTAATTATTTTAAAATAAAAATAAAATTATTATCAATATAATAATATTAAGCTTTATTTAAGTTGATTTTATATAAAATAAAATTATCTATAAAGAATTTCTTTTCCGGAAAATGACTTATGATTTTCAAAAGAGTAAGTCATTTCTAGGAAAAAGCCTTATTTTACGTTGACATGTAAGTCATTTTCTATCGATTGAAATTTGTTTTACGTAAACAAACACAGAAAAATGCAGAAAATATTTTTTGTAAAACTTTTTACATGTAAACAAATAGACCCTTAGAATGACATTTTCTTCTGATTTGATGAACATCTCCAAAATATGAAAGAAGCCCAAAAAATCTAATAGGCTTCAAAGAAGAGAATATTTTTAGTTGTAACGATGAGAAAGAATTCAAATATTCTTTTAACCGTTTACTAACGGATACAAAGCAACAAAAAGATCTTGTTAAAGTGTAAAATAATAAAATTCACAATGCCATGAAATAATTGGAACAACATTTGTCACTAAAAAGGGAAAAAAGTTTATTATCAGATAAGATCTACTAAATAAATTATATCAAAATGTGTTGGATACAGATCTGCGATATTTATCTAAATCTAAAATCAAGTAACAAAGAGTAAATATAAATGCATAATCTAGTAAAGGTATTGTTCCAACACCACCACCAATTAGGGGCGTGCAAAAAAAATACCGAATCAAAAAAAAAAAAATCAATTTATTCAATTTTCAACTTAATCGATTTTCATGTTTGGTTAAATTGATTTATTCGAACAATTTTCGATTTTGACATTTTAAACTGAATAAACCAATTAAAACCATAACCATAAGATCGGAAGTCATTTACATACCAAAATTCAAATTTAAACCTTAAACTAAAATAGCCATTAAAACTTAATATTGTTAAAGCACAAACCCATTAAACTCAAACCTAATAATATTCAAAACCCAAATTGATTTTTATGATATTACTTTTATTTTTTATCATTTAATATATATAGATAAAGCTAATGGTAGCAAAAGTAAAGATATGTTGGTTATGTAAAATAAATAAATATTTTTGAGTTTATTAAAATTGTTTGATTTGAATATTAATAATGAATTTGAAATAAAATAAAATTAAAGTTATACCATATAGAAGACAATTGTATGAAAAATTAAAAGAAATAAAAGTATAAATACCTCAATTAAAATTTTTTCCAACTCAAAATTAATATCAAAAACCAAAAAATCTTATCGAAAATTTTTAGTTCGATTTATTTAGTTTTACTCCTTAAGCCAAATCGATTTACTCAATTTAAGTGATTAATTCAATTTTTGTTATAAAAAAAACCGAACCAACTGAATACACACCTCTTCCACCAACTAGAAACTTAAAACATAATAAGTAGGGATTCGCAAACTCAAAATGAATTATCAAAGCGCAACCGATCCAACCATTGCTTCTTATTAATCTTATTGTCTGCAAACAATAGTTTCCTAGAGTCGCAGCCCAAGCCTGTAAAGCATAGCTTCCGACAGTTATAAACAAGAAAACATTGCCATCTTTCAGCAAAGCACACCCCAAAACGATACATAACTTCCCTTTTAAAGGGATCTCCGTTCAGTTCTAGTGAGGAATATTATACAAAGCTATTCACATTCTAGCAATTCCGGGTATCGTTTTCACATACTAGTGCCTCGGCAGTGCTTTCACTTCTCCACCCCACGGAATTCACTGCAATTGCTTCCCTGATCAGAAAATGCATCCACAAGCTTTGGGAAAAGCTTGGCTAGCATGATTTTGAAACCAGTAGAACTTTCTTTAAGATTTACATTGTGCCCATTTTTGCCACATTCAAGAGCAAATCCTACAGGCGCTCCTTCCATGTATGCGTTGCAAGCAGAGAGAATAGTTTTGGCACGTCTACTAAAGTGCTCCTTGACAAGTGCCTCAAAATGCTGCACCAGTAGAGCAACAGGCATTCAATCAAGAGATGGCATCAGTATTCCATGTAACATTTAGGTGGTAATCAAAGCTGATTATCATTAACTCCATTAATTCAACAAATGCAAATGATGGAGCCGGGAAATTGTTTAAAATGTGGAATTTTACCTTGGGTGGATTCCGGAGTATATAAAGCATAGACTGGCAGGTTACGAGGAAAGCATTTTCGTTGTAGCTCACCGAGTTTGTTTCCCCCTCGGCTCTTCCTAACTGTTTATCATATCCGGCCTCATTGAAGTATGGCTTCTCATTAAGCACAAGAGCCTGGAGTGACAGAAGAACTTGAAGAATTGTGGATTTTCCCGAATTCCATACTTCAGTTTCTGAACCAGCCCACGTATTTAGAAGGCTTAAACAAACCTTCCCTGATTCATATAAGTTGGGATTTAGGCGGAGGCCTCCTGAACGGTAGTGCACCAACTGCAAAATTTTGACAAACATAAAAACTACGATGTTCCATTTACATATATTAACATTTTCATAGTTGACATAAACACCCGTATTTTTTCATGTATCAGTTTCTGCAGACCATGGATTCAATATTCTTAACTTTCTGGCATCTGAAGAGATATGAATCAAAAAGGGTAGTATTTTCTTGGCATTATAAACACATTCCAAAAGCAGCAACTACCAGCCGATTGATTCTTTAAATAGTAACAAAGCTGGAAGTAGAACTTACTGGTGGTTCATATGGGTAGTCCAAAGGAAGAGAAATGTCAAAAAAGAACAACCCGTCATGGTAGGGTGTGCCAGGAGCACCAACAAGGGCTGCTCGTAGTAAATTGATCCTTTCCTCGCATACACGGACATAGATGGTTTCTGCGCAGGCCAAACATAGTCTAATGAGAAAATAGCATCTGCCTTCAAAATTTAAGCAATGGTAACCAACAAAATGAAGGCAATGTTAACACTTTAAATCATTATGAAGAGTAGGATAAAGTGCTAACCAGGAAGGTTTTTCTCTAGAATACTCCATTCTTGCTGAACCTTCTTCAACCAACTTTTTTTCACCTAGATATAACCACAATGATAAAAACTAAAATGATTATCTGGATGGTTGGAGCAACTCAAATGGTACGTTTAGGAGTCATTTAATCATATTTCGAACCTGAGACACAGCCAACACCTTACTTTCACCGAGAAAGTGATGATCTGAACAATCACTAACCATATCAAACTGCCTGAATTGATCTGAAGTTTCAATGGGTTTAGGCATCATACTAACTTTGTTTTCTTCAATCTCTTCAACTTCCTGTCTTATGTTTGTCATTTCAAATATCTGCAACTCACTCATATCTTGTTCAGCACAGTGATGGCAAGTTTCAGCTACCTCTTTCTCAAGGAGAATGTCATATTCTTTTGCATTGCGAGAAATACAACCAGATGGGTCTTGGCTTATCAGTGAACTGGGACCAAGAGATCCAAGAATGCTAGAAGCAATGCTTGTAAAATATCGAATAGCAGCTTGAGGACGGAAGAAAGAAGTAGGTACCAATGAGAATTCCTCACCACTTTCAATAGCACCGTTGAAATTCAACAACTCCTGCGAATCAAATCAAAGTGTTCACTTAGCTTAGTAAGGGACATAGAACAAGATTTTTCATGTATTTGGGTGTACATCCACAAACAATAAATGTGAACATACAGATTGACAGAAAACTTGAGCTCAAAATATGCAAATGAAAATGAGGGAGAGAAAGTTGGATTTACCTTTCCTTTGTGGCTATCAGACTGCTTCTCATCCACAAACATTTCTTGATTATAAGCCTCAGTATTTTCTTCAAAGAGAACAGGAGTTGTTGCTGAATCTTCATATTTATCAATACGGTAAATTTCATATGGTGCAACCTGTAACAAAGTTTATCAGTAAATTCAAAGGATGATAGATCAGCGACTGCTAATGGATGAGCTAAAACTAGAATACAGTCAACATAAATGAGTTTCAAGTCCATGGATCCAGATGAAAGATTTAATACCAAATTCAAACTGCAGCATCTGAATCCTGAAACTAGGAATATCATCTTAATTTTAAATATGTATGCATATAATTTAAATAATGGAATAAGGATGAATAAGATTCAAACCTTTGTTGTAATACCAGAAGCCCACTTCACCTCCACATCACCTTCATTAAACCCAGTTACAATGCCAATACAGGATAGACAATATGTACTGGGATCCTTGTACTGATCCAGATTCAAGTTTCTGCCTTTCAAAACAGCTTCTGTGCCAAAACCATTTTCAGAGATTTTGATACATTTATCAGCTTGATCACCATACTGGTTCTGAACCACCTTCTTGAACACGATATCACCAAAACAGTAAGAGTAGTCTGGGTGCTCAAGAAGTTCATAAGCACTAGCAGTTTCCTCCACCTGCTTCCCATCAAAACCATTTCTTTGATTCACAGCTATAGTTCTCCACTGTACCTTAACTGTGCGTTCTTTTGCATCCATACCACACACCACACCCCATCTTTGACTATTGCCTATGGTTCCCTTTTCCTGGACAAATTGATGAGGCCAAAATTCGTGCGTATTCGTGACGCCGACAGGAAGTAAAGTCTGTGAATCTAATCCTAAACCACAAGTACCATCTTGCCACACAACATCAACCATGGTCCTTGTCTTAATGATGGTAAAGATCTCTTCCAATCTTGAATCGGGGTTTCCACTTTTAAATCCTTTATCTTGTTTCCACGAATCCCTAGTTATATGCTGAGTTGATGCGTGGAGAACCTCTTCAGTAGTCCCCCTGAAGTCAGCCGAGGAAAGCATACACCAGTCACCAAGCTGCCAATTTGCATGGGAAAAACATGACAACAAAGTCAAGTCTTTTGCCTTTTGCAAACAAGGAGGAGAGGCACTCGATTCATGATCAATGTGAACACAGGAAATCCAATCAACATAGACAAAACCCGCATCCACACCTGAAATGGTTCCTTCGTCCTGATTTCCCCTCCAGGTACCACATAACCATCTAGTTGACCTAGAAACATTTGAAGGCACAACCCTTACTCTTTGTCCAGGATAATATCGATATTGTGGGTCATCAATTAAGTTGGGAGAAACAGGCACAAGCTTCTCATGATCCACAGCAGTGACCTCACACTTAGATCCATCATCAAAGATGATAGAGACACAGTCAACCAGCTTTACCACCCGTCCTATCCAACTTGCATTAACCACAATATCTCCAACTGAAATGGAATGGAGCTTCGAAAGTTGTTTTGAATTTATATTTTTTACAATTTTCCCATGAACATTCTCAAGATTCACATACATGTTTATTTTGGTTACTCTGCCCATCTGCCCACATGGATCTGTTATAGAGCGGACAATGTCCCCATGAAGAAATCCCCTCTCAAATGAGAGGAACTCATCTATTTTACCAATACTTTCCTCCAGACTTGACAGAATGGTACAAGCCTGACCGCCATACAGAAGGTCAACTTCTTCGTGTTCACTACTGCCACTTTCACTAAAACTTTCCCAGTCCGATTCAGTGAGAAAATCCATTGTTTCAGCACCTATGACAAGATGTATTTTAAATTTAGTGGAACATAAATAACACATGAAGAGAGTTATAATTTAGCAGAAGAGAGAGAGAGAGAGATGCAGTTAAGCACTTTCAGGCAAGATTCTGACCTCAGTAATAAAAAATATAATGTCTGATTTAACTTTTGCTTTCAAAGTTTTGCTATCTTGAAGAGCAGGATCTTTAGTAGAACAAGACAGCACATGCACCTGCAGCATGCATGGAAGCTTTAGTTTAAAACAGATATGCAATGTGAAACAAATCATCAAGTATTTCACCTAATTACAGCAACTGAACTGTTAGTTGATTTTTTTGTACTAATACTATGACGAAATAGCAAAAGATAAAAGAGTAAAGATATATACCAGTAACTCCACTCCTGTCTGAGGAAATAGAAGCTTCCAAGATATGCTGGTCCCACGTAATCTTAAGCTCTCAAATCATAATAGATATTGTGATAAAGATGGTAAGTCAATAGTCAATCCTGAAGGAGGATACAGCCAAGGATTTTTTATTTTTTTATTTTTGCTAAGCAATACAGCCAAGGGTATAACTAAAATTTTCAGTTGCGAATTGCAGGGTATTTATCTTCCAGTTGATTCAACTGTTTGAAAGAGATAGTGAGTAAAATATCCTGAAGAGGATATTTTGACTCTAATGCCAAAGGAGATTTGCCCGAAAGGGACGAAGGAGCCAACGAAGGACTCTAATGCCAAAGGAGATTTGCCGAAATGGACATAGTTTATACTGGAAGAAACTTCCAAAGAAGATTCCTCACAGAGGTAATAGGAGTTAAACTTGGCAGGTGCCTTATTTGAAGCCGAGAGTTGATTTACTAGTATGAAAGAAAATCCCTCCAGAAAGAGCTGCAAATGATGATAATAAACACTGTTCTAGTAAATTCACCTGACTGACGTGAACTGTAGAAATTTTTGCCAAAGAAGATTTGCCACCGAAGCTTAAACTTCACGAATCTGAAAGACTTGTTTGTTTCTAACAAAATCTATGATGCTATGCACCAGATTATAAAGCTGAAGTTTATGTTTCTTTTTTCCCTACAACACAACAGGATCTGTCTCATAAAGAGTTGGACTAAAGTGGATGAACAGATCAGCCTCGTTCAACCAAGACAACCGTCTGTGGAAAGTTGCCTATCAAGAAATTTATCTGAAAGATGGCTTTTCCTTGTCGAAACTCACAACTCCTCTAAGCCATTTAAGATTTCCATGAAACCTTCACGATAACAACAATAACCACTCCTAAGATTCTTTGATATAAAGGAATTACAAAAGAAGCATCATTCAGTTCCAATAATCACATATTTATCTTTTCATGAAAAAAAAAAGTTCTTGTCTTAATACAAGACACACAAGAGATTAATAACAACATATAAAGGTGGACTGAAGAGACAATTAAATCTTATTACAGTTTACATGAAAAGGAATAGCAATTATACCTACGTATAATATTCATCACTGAGATGGACTAATTCATTAAAAGAAATATAATTTCGGACATGATTACGGCCTAATTAAAATCTTCGAAAGAACTTTAGAAAGTATTCAACATACTCTATCCTTCAATTACATTTCTCAATACAAATCCCATTTATTTTCCAAGTTCGCTACTTTAACAAAGTTTTCTTTGCATACAAATTTAAAATCCAAAATTCAAATAAAACATATATATATTTTAGTTTACTTAAATGTCAAATAAAATATAAACCTAAACAAGAACCTCGAATTCCAAAAAGAAAATTCCAGTTCTAAGAGATATACAAGCTTTCTATAAAAGACAAAAATCCAAGAAACAAACAGATTGAAAGAGTTACCATTACGAAGGAAAGAAAATAAAATAATAAAAAATTAGAAAAACTTACCATTTGCCGCTTCTAAATACGAGTAGAGCCATGAACCCGAATGAAAGAAGCGCGACAAATCATACACCGATACAGCCAGTCAACTCAAACTCAGAAAACGACTTCTAATTTTCTTTTTCTCTCTCGACTGTCTTTCCTTGCCGTATCTTTCTCTTTCTAACAGGTCCAAAAAATATAAACAGAATTTAAAAAGAAAAAAAAAAGAGACTAAGAAATTCAGAGAGGTTCGTCTTCTCTCTGAATACCAACAATCAGGACGCCATTAAGGAAGCTGGACAACATATTGGAATACAGTAACAAACAGCAACAGTCCCTTCTCTTTCCCTCTCAAAAACGCGTTTAGGGTTTTCGTTGGAAAGAGCTATGGAAGGTTGAAGGAAAAAGTTTTAATGGTGCTTTGCTTTGCCCATTCATTCCACATTCGAAGGAGAAAACATTTTGGTTTATTATTTATGGAAATTAATACAGAAAAAAGAAAAGAAAAGAGAATATACAGTGGAATCTGGATTATGCTGTACTTTCGCATAACCAAATCTTAGTTATAATATAAAATGACAATGCTGCCCCTTATGTTTCTCATTTCACAATCAACCCCTTATAACCCATTCATTATTTACTAGAGCTTACGTGGTGGCAGCTGGCAAGTGGCAACACGAAAAACCTGCCAGTCTCTCTCTCCATTTTCTCCCTAATTACATAGCAAATTGGAAGTAACCTTAAAATATCGTTGTTATTTTTTTAGTTATTTTAAAATATTTGTTGTTAAATCGTCACCACCTTCCGCCACTATCACCTCAATTTCCTCCTCCAATCTAGGCACTGATGTAAATTTCTTTATTACTATGTTTTCCCATTTATTTATTTCCCAACTAAATAGTTTAGTTGTACCATTTTTTAAAAATGCACCATGATTTATAAAAGATAATAACTCTTCACCTAGAAACTATATGTATTAAAGTTTTTTTTTTTAAATTACAAAGTCTTCTGTTAACCCAAACATTGAAACCCCATAATAGTTTCATTCCAATTAAATCAAACCAAAAAAATTAAAAAGTAATATTATGCACAACTTTTTGTTAACCCGAATACTAAAACCATGACGAATTTTTCTTGTTCGAGTGAAAAACAATGGAGCGGAGACTGCGACAATGCCATAGAGGGCGGAGCTATAGTAAATTGATGTAATTTTCTTTGCCTAAACATAAAAAGTTAAAACTTTGTGGGTATAGAATGATGTTAACTGAAATTTTGTAATTTTAAAATGATTAAAAGAACAGTTTCCTTTTTTTCTACAGGTCCAATCAAAAATCCGTTAAGGGTTTAATGGTTGAGTACCATTTTGGTCAATTTTTTTAACAATAGTGGATAAAAAAAATTTTAAAGTGGTTAAAATAGAAATGACGTTACTTTAGGGTGATCTCAAGTGTAGTTTATCATAATTTTTAAATTGAAATTTTCTATTTTATTTTACAAAAAATACTATTAAAATATTTAAAATCATAAATTAGTTTATTTTATTATAGTTTTTATACTTTATTATATTAAATATGTTATTCTTTTAAGTATTAAATCTTTTAAAAAATCTCTGCTATCTAGCATGTTCTATCTGCTCTCATCGTAGCACGTTTTTTCTAGTTTTTTCATTTGGGATTCTTTTAGGGTTTTTCCTTGAAAGTTTCGCTTGATCTGGGTTTGTGGCTTAGATCCTATTTTGTTAATAAAAACATATCTGGGGCTTTTTTTTTTCTTTTTTATTGTTGGGGGTGTTTTTTTGGAGTTCTATTGATTGTTTGACGTAATTGTAATGGAGGACTAAATGGCTAGGTTATGTATTTCTAATGGAAAGGAGGAGGAAGTCATGCAATTTGGGGGGTTGTCAGGGGGAACGAATAGGTTGTATGATTGTTGCTTGGTTGGAACTTTTCTTACGGCAAGCGTGATTTAGTTTCAAGCCATGCGTAATATGCTTTCGAATCTGTGGCATCCTCTAGCGGGTATGAAATTTCAGATTTGGGGGCCAAGCGATTTTTATTTCGTTTTTTTCATAGGGTTGATATTGAAAGAGTGATTAAAGGGGCTCTTTGGACCTTTAATAATCATTTGTTTCATCGGATGTAAGATATGGAGGACCCGATGATAGTTCCATTATTCTATGTGCTTTTTTAGGTTCAAGTACATGATTTGCCCTCGTGATTTTATTTTAAGTCAGTGGCTAAACAATTGGGTGATTTTATTGGAGAATTTTGTCGAATATGATTGTAATCAATTAAAAAGGGGAACCCAGGTTTTTATACACATAAGAGTTATTATTGATGTCTGTTCCCTTTTATGAAGAAGGAAGAAGTTTTAGGTTTCCCTAATTGTTTCTCTTATGCTCGTTTTAAGTATGAAAAGCTTACTCTATTTTGTTTCCTGTGTGGCTGTTTGGGACACAATGATAGTTTCTGTTCGATCAGATTGCGTATGGATGTTGGGGGATTGGAGTTGGAATGGGATATATCTGTAAGGGCTCAGCCACCAATGAGGGCAGTTGTGGGGGAGAGTATATGTCTTAGAAATAGCTAAGTTCAAGCTTTGGATTTGGAAATGTTCAATAATATGAATAGAGTTCTGAGGGTGAATTTGGATGGTAAAACAAAGGTGGTTTTTGGGAGCGAATGGGATTCAGAGGAGGGTCGGGCACAAGATCCGATGATTCATGATATAGATGAAACCTCGATTGGAGCAATAGATGGAAAGAAGAGGCAAAGAAGGAATGTTTTCTTTGAAAAAGATTCTGAGGAGAAAGAGAGTGAGGGTTATCTAGCTTACCAAAAACTTTATCGACGACCGCTAGGGGGCAAGTTGATCGACCAGCAATGAAAATAATGTGTTGAAATGTTCGTGGGTTGGGGAGCCCACGAGAAATAAGGAGGCTGCAACAGGATTTGAAGCTTCACAATTCCCATGTTGTCTTCTTTATGGAGAAAAAATTAGACTCAATAATAATGGAAAAGGTGCGTCGGAGGGGTGGCTTTTTGAATGGCATTGATGTGGTAGTAGAAGGTACGATGGGGGTTTGAGTTTGGGGTAGAAATATGATATTAATGTTTTTTTGAGAAGTTATTCTAACAATTATATGGATGTGGTTTTGAAAGAACCTGAAGATGAAGTACATTAGAGATTGACCGATTTTTATGGTTTGCTAGATTTGAGATATCGTGATGATTCTTGGTGCCTTCTTCGCTATCTGGGGCGTGATCAAAGCTTTCTATGGTTGGCTTGTGGGGATTTCAATGAGATCCTCTATTCTTTTAAGAAGAAAGGGGGGCTAGAAAATATAATAGAAGGATGGACGATTTTTAAAAGGTTCTTTAGGATTGTCATTTAGAGGATTTAGGTTTTGATGGGACATGGTTTACTTGGGAGGGGAAATTTTGAGCATAATAATATTAGGGAAAGGTTGGATAGAGGCGTACCAACTTCAGCATGGTGGGAAAAATTCTCAAATTTTATTGTGCGACATTTGCCTTCCTTTTTTGACCATTGTCCACTGTTGATTCAAACAGATAAGGATATGAGGCATTCTAAATGTTTTGGTTTTCGCTTTGAGGCTTCCTAGATGCTTGAAAAGTCATGTGAGGTTGAGGTTAGCAGGTTTTGGGAAGGTAGTAGTAGGATAGTGCCTCAATGCCTCGAGAGGGTGGGTTTTGGTTTGAAGAGGTAGGCGACTAGGCTTCGAAGTGATAAAGGGGATAGGAGGGGATATTTGACTAAGAGAATAGATGAGCTTACTATGGGGAATGGAGATGATGATAACATTCTGCAATTGCTAAATAGTAGAATTAATCTAAATCTAGAGTTGGAAAATGAAGAGTTGTATTAGGAGCAAAGGGCGTGTGTTAATTGGCTTCAAAAAGGCGACCAAAATACAAGCTTTTCCACCGTTATATGACTCAAAAAAATGTATGAATAAGGTGAAAAGTTTGGATAGGGGTGACAGGCAATTCATGAGTGATGAAAGAGTGCTAAAAAATATTGCGAAAAATTATTTTATGGATCTATCTACGTCTCAGGGTTCGAGCAATGCTAACCATTTATTGAAAGAGGTGAATAGATGTATAACGGAGGAGATGAATTAATGTTTCATGGCTCGTTATGAGAGGGATGAGATCATTAATGCTGTTAAGGCAATGGTGCGCATGAAAGCTTTTGGTCCCGATGGTTTTCCTACGCTATTTTTTAAAAACTTACTGGCACATGGTGGGATATGATGTGGGAACTTTTTGTCTCGAGGTGCTCAATGGAAATATGTCTTTAGATGATTTTAATTATACTCATATTGTTTTTATTCTGAAAAATTCAAACCCAAATAGTATGAAGTATTTTCGCCCTATTAGTTTATGCTTAGTTCTGTATAAGATTATCTCTAAAACTGTGGTTAATCGTTTTCAAAAGGTGTTTAATTGGTGTATTAATGAAGCGCAAAGCGCTTTTGTCCCTAGTAGATTAATCACAGATAATATTTTGCTTACTTATGAAATTTTAGAAGTTCTTAAGTGGAAAAGATATGGGAAAAGGGTTAGTTCGCGCTCAAGTTAGATATGAATAAAGCATATGATAGGGTGAAATGGGGTTTCTTGAAATAGATAATTTTGACGTTGAGTTTTGCGGAAGGTTGGGTGGACTTTATTTATAATTGTGTAAGTATTGTTTCCTATTCTCTAATTATAAATGGAGAGGTAGATGATAAGTTTTCCCCGAGAAGAGGGCTTCGTTAGGGGGACCTGTTAAGCCCATATTTGTTCCTAATTTGCAGTGAGGGCTTTCTTCCTTGATGCATATGGTTAGTCAGGATTGTTTGGTAGAAGGTGCAAAATTTTGTAGGGCAGCCCCGGTGGTTTCTCGCCTTTTATTTGCTGATGATTGTATACTATTTGAAGGGCTAAAGTAAGGGAAGCTATGAATTTGAAAGGGATCCTAAAGGAGTATGGGGAGGCTTCGGGTCAGTGTGTGAATTACGAAAAATTTGCCATATATTTTAGCTCAAATGTTGGAGAAGAAATATGACAGGAAATTTTAATAAGTTTGGGGGTTCGGGTTTCTGTTGATCGTTAGAGCAAGTTATCTCTCGATTTTTGTGGCAGATATTTAGGGGAAACGAGAAATCCATTAGTGTAAATGGTCAAAATATGTACTTCAAAGGATTATGGAGGCATGGGTTTTCGCAATCTTAATCAATTTAATATTGCCTTACTTTCTAAACAGGGATGCATTTAATTAATGATTAGAGTTCATTATTAAATAGATCGTTTAAGGCAAAGTATTTTCCGAATACAGATTTTTTGAGAGTTGGTCTTGGAGCTTACCATTTGTGTACATGGAAAATCATCTAGTCTGCAAAGGGTTTGCTTCTGAAGGGATTGGATTGGCAGGTTGGTACAGAGAATAGTATTAACATTTGGGATGATATTTGGGTCCCTAGTTTGCAAACAAAGAAAATTTAGATGCTTGAGTCTAATAGGCCTTAGAGGACAGTTTTTGAATTGATATTACAGCAAGATAGAAGATGGAAAGTGGAGCCAATTACTAGTTGTTTTGATTCAGAGGTAGCGATGAGAATTTTGTGTATTCCTCTAGGTTTGCAAGTGCAAGAAGACCCAGTGGTTTAGCGCATGGAATCCTTGGGTGAGTATACTGTTCGAAATAGAGGTGTGCATAGGCCGTGCGATCCGACCCGACCTGAAATGTGAGAAGATTTAGGCAAAAATATAAGTCCGAAAAATAAATTTAGACAAAAAAATAATATCCATTTAAAAAATGAGCCGGACTTGGATAAGACATTTTTAGCCCGAGCCTAGCCTGGCCCAAATTCATTAAATGAAAACAAAATTAATTTTTTAATAATAATTTTTATTATTTTTTTTATTTTACTACTATTTTACTATTATATTTTATTATTTTATTATTATTATTTAAATATTATATAAAATTTATTTTATTATTAATTTTATTATTATTTAAAAGATATTTACTTATTAAATTGAATTTATTTTAATATTATTTAAGTTACATATTTTTAAAATTTATTTTAATTTGTTAAAAATATTTATTTTGATTTTTAATATTTTAATATATTATATATATTTAAAATTATAAAAATTAATACAGAGCGAAGTAAGGTTAAGCCTGAATTTTAACATTTTTATATAAGTTTGACTTGAACAAAATTTTAAATCTATTTTTAAAACCCGACCTAAATTCGGCCCGACCCGACCCATGCACACCTCTAATTCTAAGTGGGTACAGGTGATGAGCCAAATGCCAATGAAGAGGAAATTTGTTACAAAATTTTTTACAAAAAACTGTAGAACTTAAAATTTCCAAAAAAGTTAAAACTACAATCTGGCGAATATTCCATAATCTAATCCCTAATATGCATAATCTATACAATAGAAGATTGGCTGGTGGAGAAACATGACCAAAATACATGCGGGGTGTTGAAAGCCTAGAGCACGGATTCTGCGACTGTCCTTTTGCTGCTGAGCTTTGCAACCTATTGGAGATCAGATGGAAGGGTCAGAGGGGGAACTTATGTTTTCAGGATTGGTTACAGAAACTATTTAATGTTTCAACGAAGAGTACCTATAAACAGATTGTGTGTGCGGTTTGGTTTCTCTAGTCAGCAAGGAACAAGTGGATCCATGACGAAGTGTTTATCTCGGCAAAACAAATGGTAAGTCAGATATCGTCCTATTTACTAAAGCTAAATAAGATGGAGGAAAGATTCACTGTTTCGAAGGTGGTTTGTGATGGATGAAGATAGCCGGAAGCACATTTCCTGAAAATTAATTTTGATGTGGCTTTTAAGGCTCACATCGCAAAATCATATTCGGGTTTAGTTATTAAAGGCGACAGATCTAGAATAATAGGTACAAGGGTCATTTTAAATGAGTATGTATCGTCTGTTTTCATGGCTGAAACCCTTGCATGCCTTCAGGCTCTCAAGTTGGGGGTGGAGATGTGTTTGAGAGAAGTGGTTATTAAAGATGACTCCTTAACTGATAAAGAAAGCTAAATCAGGTTCTATGGATGGATCGGAAATAGGGACTTTATTCAAGACATAAAACTTGAGCAGAGCAAGTTTAGGGAGGTCTAGTTTACCTTCGTTCCTTGATCAGCAAATGGATTTACTCATGCTCTTCCCCAAGAATGATGGATATGGGGCGAAATTCTGAATCTTAGACGACGAGATCTGGTGGTGATAATGACTCTAGAGGCTCGGGACGATCTTGTGAGAGGTGTTGAAGGAGAGGATGAAGTTGATGGATTATAGTTCTGGAATGGCTTCATGAGTTTTGTGCGCAGGAAATCGAAAGTTGCAGGAGGAAATGAATGGATTCTACTTTAGGAGCGTGGGATGAATAGAAAATTGATGTTTTCCAAGGGATAATGATGGAGCGCTTCTATTTGCTGGAGTTCCCCGAGGGATTTTCACGTGATTTGTTTAATGGAGGTGGGCTCCTTTCTGTGCTGAGGGTATTATTTGTTTTTTTTAATAGTTTTTTTCCTTTATTTTTTTCAGGCGGTTTTATGTTTTCATTTTCAAACTCTTTCTTTATTTTAATAAATATCCCAGCTGGAAGTTATTAAAAAAAATATAAAATCTTTTAATTTGTCGATTGAACTTTAGTTTAGTTAATATTAATATTATTATCGATGCAGAAAAATATGAATTTAAGCATAATAAAATATATTTATATTTCTATTTAAGGGTTAAAAAGAATTTAAATATTAAAATATAGTATAAAAAATATTTTAATTTATATTAAAGAAACTTCTTTTATTTTAAATAAAATATTTATTTATATTAAATATTTACCTAGTACGAAAATAAGATAAAAATAAAAAATTTAATGACTTATTTCATTGAAGTAGAAATAGAAATAATTAAAGGTAATTTTTATTATTTTAACTTTAAAATATTAATGATTTATAAATATTTGAAATCTGTAATTATAGACAATATTAGTTTTTTATCTGTATGATACATGGTATAGTTGTATATATCAATTAAAATATATTAAATATTTAGTAATTTTAAAATTTAATTAATAATGTAAAAATGTAAAATTTATTTCAAAATTTATTTTATTTTTACAAATAATATTTTTTACATCTGGCAAAAATATTGTAAAATCTATTTTAATATTGTATATTATAAATTTTTAAAATTTAAATAGTGCATAATTTTTTAAAGTTTATAATAATAACAATATATTTAGAAAATTGTGATTATTTAATTGTTTATGAGAACAAAACTTGAAAGAAAAAAAATTTATCGTTGTTATAAAATAAATAGATAAAGAGTAAAAATAAAGAAAATATGGAAAGCAATAGAGAATGTATTTTATTGATCAATGGGAATATTTACAAAGCTTCTCCAAAGTCTCTATTTATAGGCATAAGAAGTAAAAATGAAGTATAGATGTAACGCCCCAACACCAGGACTAGAAGTTTGGATCGGATCTCGGAGGTTACTTTGATCACTAAAGTGATTTGGAAGTAATTTTACTAAACACGTTGCTGAAGTCTCATTTCAACATGGAATAGCTTGATTCTAGCTAAACCGTTCAATTATTTCCAAGTTAAACAGAAAACTTCAGACTACGACAAAAACGTTCGGAGTTATAATTCTATAGTTTTCAAAGTTTAGTCAAAATGGTACTTTACAAAATTAGTCCGAGGTTAAAATTTATAAAGTTCAAAATTAAATTTAAACCACAGTTCTTACAGTTCAAAACACTTTATCAAAAGAGGAATTGAAAGAAGACTTAATAACTTGCTTTTAAACACGACTGTCTAAGACCTCCGGTATGCCGAGTCCAGCTTCAAATTATGCGAGTACCTGAAAAAGAAAAACTGAGGGGGGTGAGCTACACGAGCTCAGTGTGAGTCCGAAACCAAACTAACAATAGAATCATAGAACAAGATGTCGGATAGCAGTTCAATAGCGAAACGTACCTACAAAGATATACAAAACCAGAAAGTAAACACGGAACCAACGTCCCCACCGTCCGTAACAATTCAAGCACACCATATCAAACACGAAAATTCAACTGAAAAACCCATCAACGGATCGACAACAAAACATTTATCATCACAGATACAACGTTCTAAAGTGTCACTATGCTAACACCTCAATACACGCAAGATCAGTCACAAAAGTTAAGGCATACAGATAGATACATGTGAATGCACAAGTATTACAAACCCACCCATCCAGCCAAACATCTCTTCGTCCCCCAATCACACCACAAATGAGCCTTAAGAAGCCCAACCAACCATGCACACCACATAGGACCTCGAAAGGCCCATCCAAACCTACACACTACGTATGTGGAACTGAGCCACATAAATATCGGTAGATCTGGTGAGCTACGGAAATGTCGTCTTGTGCGATAAACCGCTATCTGAGACATTTTGTAGTTAAAATTGCCAAACCAGATCAGACTTCCTTCTCTTCATATCCAAAACCCGAAATCATAATGCAAATGCAAAAATACACACCATACAATCACTCACACAAACACAGAAGCTCGTAAACAGTTAGTCAATTACAGAATCAGTGTACACAATTTTCAGACAATCACACACCAGATAAATAGAATCGAAAGTATGCACGTTCAATCGACCATTATATCACAATATTCAAATATTAAGCAACATCACATTAACGAGTCGCTTAACTAATGCAATGATTGCTTATAACAAAATGTCCGAGCCAAAATAGAGTCCTAACCACTCTTACTAATGCCTAACTGAGGGTCGAAACACACGGGATCACAAACAAGTCAAAAATAGACACGATACAAAAGTTGGCGACATAAGGCCACATGGCCGTGTGGAAAATGCTCAGGCCGAGTGGGGGTCTACACGCCCATGTGGAGGCCACACACGCCCATGTGAAGGCCACACACGCCCGTGTGAACAGCCCATGTAACTCACTGTCCAAAAGTGCTAAAAATTTAGAGCAGAGTAAACACGACCGTGTGGTGATCTCATACACACGTGTGGGCACACATGCCCGTGTGGCACCAAAAATCATCGAAAACCCTAATTCCCAACTTCACACGGCCGTGTGAACTACCTGTGTAGGGCACACACCCATGTGGCCACCCGTGTAGTCATGAAACCACACCAAAACGGCCTAAAAAACACGAAATTCCTCACCAAACCGACCCCCAATTACCTAAACCCAAAAGTATACCAGAAATTGCAGATTTTCCTATGATGCACTATCAACTCAAAACAAAACAACACCTATATCAAACAATTGCGGAAACACACGAAATTGTCGAATATCACAGAACCCAAGCAATAATTTGTTAAAGGAACAGAAAGGTTTTCGAACACACACATGAATTCGCGATTAAAATGCCCAAAATAATCGACGCCTCAAATCTACCGATTTTGGAACCCCTGTCGATGGAATTGCACAACAACGCAAAAGAAATAGAGTAGAACCAAAGGAATAGAGTTCCAATTGATAGAGAGAAGAAAAAAATAAGAACGTGCTAAAGAAAATGTGGGAGAAGAAGAAAAGAAGAAAACATATAGAACAGAAAGAAAAGAACGTGAAAAAAGAAGTTGACTTCTTTCCAAATAAAATAAAATTAAAACTAATAAATATTTCTACTTTTAAATCAAAACAAAAAAAAAAGTCCCTCAAAACACTCTTGAGGACTCGAACCAGTGACCCAAAAGCACACTAACACACTACCAACCACTAAACCAGGAGGCCTATTCTAACATTAAAACATAACAACAAACCTAAGTGTCCGATCTAACCACTGACCCTACCTATAAATCTCAAAACTTCTAACCCCAGAAATCGGGGTGTTACAACTCACCCCTCCTTACAGAAATTTCGTCCCTTAAATTTCCTACTAATAGAACAGTTATCTAATACAAACTCTACCACTACGCTCTCGCTGCGCACTCTAAACCTGAAGCACTACCGTACCAAACATTTAAATCTCACAACCATAACCCGAACATCTAACCTCTAAACCAAATCAACGTACTTACATACACGGACACTCGAACCTAAAACCTCAAACACATAACTTGATCACCCAACCACTAAAGCAGATACATATTTGTTCATCACACACACAAACATTATCTAACGAATAAGAAATCAATGTCATTCCCACAAATAACACACAAAATCACTAAACCTATAATCATACCTGTCTCAATGTCATCACGGACACTCCCTAATTTGATGCTCCGTGGACTCGCATCTAAGACACGCTCCCAACTTCTTCCAACAGTCGCCCAAATGGCTCTTCTTACAGTGCCCACAAACCGACACGCTCGCCCCATTACCAGAACCATTTGCATAACCTTTACTAACACCCAACTACGTTCTTATACGCTTCGTAGACCAAGGCTTTAACCTCAATGGACTGCGATCCCTTTTCTTCCACAATCCACACACTTTCCTTGAACTAACTCTTTATTCCTCTCTAAACTAGTCTCGAAGACTTTCTCTAACACCTCTCTCACCATCTGAGTCAACACCTCAGTACCAATCTCCGGGTTATCGCTACCTGAAGTTGGTAGAACTTCATTGACTTCTAACTCCTGAACAAGCTCACGTCCCGGAGAAGCTAACGACTCTTCGAGAGTCTCACCAGATTGACCTTCACGATCATGCTTACCATCAGAATTTATATCGATGTTGTGACTAACTTAGAGTATCTACATTTTAGAAAACAAACACAAAATATATACGAAAATCTATATTTTTAATCTTACAATTTTGAGTTTTTACCCTAGACCAGCATCGGAGTCTCAGACATTTTATCTCCTCAAAATCAGCGAAACAAATATCATTTCAAAATACTGTGGTATGGTTTATCAAAACTTTTTTTAAACGAACATGCACCCACACGAATACGTAAAAATACAGGCTGAGTTTTTGTAAACCTGGCTCTGATACCACTAAATGTAACGCCTCAACACCGACCAAAAAGTTTGGATCGGATCTCGGAGGTTACTTTGATCACTGAAGTGATCTGAAAGTAATTTTACTAAACACGTTGCTGAAGTCTCATTTTAACATGGAATAGCTTGATTCTAGCTAAACCGTTCAATTATTTTGGGTTAAACAGAAAACTTCAAACTATGAAAAAAATGTTCAAAGTTATAATCCTATAGTTTTCAAAGTTTAGTCAAAATGGTACTTTACAAAATTATTCCAAGGTTAAATTTTATAAAGTTCAAAATTAAATTTAAACCACAGTTCTTACAGTTCAAAACAATTTATCAACACAGAAACTGAAAGAAAACTTATTAACTTGCTTTTCTGTCCAAGGCCTCCGGTATGCCGAATCCAGCTTCATATTATGCGAGTACCTGAAAAAGGAACACTAAGAGGGGTGAGCTACACGAGCTCAGTGTGAGTCCGAAACCATACTAACAACAGAATCATAGAACAGGATGTTGGATAGTAGTTTAATAGTGAAACGTACTTACAGATATCTATAGAACTAGAATGTAAACACGGAACCAACGTCCCCACCATACGTAATAATTCAAGCACACCATATCAAACACAAAAACTCAACTGAAAAACCCATCAACGGGTTGACACCAAAACACTTATCATCATAGACACAACGTTCCAAAGTGTCACTATGCTAACACCTTAATACATGCAAGATCAGTCACAAATGTTAAGGCATACAGACAAATACGCGTGAATGTACAAGTATTAAAAACCTAGTAATCTAGCCAAACACCTCTCCATCCTCCAATCACACCAAAAATGATTCTTAAGAAGCCCAACCAACAGTGCACACCCCATAGGACCTCGAAAGGCCTATCCAACCCTACACACCACGCATGTAGAACTGAGCCACATAAATATCAGTATGCAACTGAGCTGCCAGAAGTATCATACTGTGCGGTAAACTGCTATATAGACATTTTGTAGTTAAAACTGCCAAATCAGATCAAACTTCATTCTCTTCATATCCTAAACCCGAAATCATCAAATGCAAAAATACACACTATACATTATCAGTCACACAGACATAGAAGCTTGTAAAAAGTCAGTCAATTACAGAATCGATGTACACAGTTTCCAGAAAATCACACACCAGATAAATAGAATCGAAAGTACGAGCGTTCAATCGACCAAATTCAAAATCTTATATCATAATATTCAAATATTAAGCAACATCACATTAACGAGTCACTTAACTAATGGAACGATTGCTTATAACAGAAATATCTGAGCCAAAACAGAGTCCTAACCACCCGTACTAAGGCCTAACCGAGGGTCAGAACACACAGGATCACAAACAAGTTAAAAACAGACACAGTACAAAAGTTGGCGACATAAGGCCACACAGCAGTGTGGCCTAGCCGTGTGGAAAATACCCGGGCCGTTTGGGGTTCTACACACCTGTGTGAAGGCCACATACACCCGTGAGAAGGTCATACATGCCCGTATGAGCAGCCCGTGTAACTCACTATCCAAAAGTGCTAAAAATTAAGAGTAGAAGAGACACGGCCGTGTGGTGATCTGACACACCCGTATAAGGACACATGCCCGTGTGGCCAGGCTGTGTGGCACCAAAAATCATCAAAAACCCTAATTCCTAACTTCACACGGCCATGTGAATCGCCCATGTGGGGCACACGCCCATGTGAACTGCCCATGTGGGGCACACGCCCATGTGGCCACTCGTGTGGTCATAAAACCACACCGAAACAGCCTGAAAAACACAAAATTCACCACTAAGCTTACCCCAATTACCTAAACCCAAAAGTATACCAGAAATTGCTGATTTTCCTATGATACTTCATCAACTCAAAACAAAACAACACCTATATCAAACAATTATGGAAACACACTGAAATTGTCGAATATTGCAAAACCCAAGCACCAATTCGTTAAAGGAACAAAAAGGTTTTCGAACACACACCTGAATTCGTGATTAAAGCACCCAAAATAATCGACGCCTCAAATTCATTGATACTGGAACCCCTGTCGATGGAATTGCACAACAACGTAAAAGATCGAGTAGAATCAAAGGAATAGTGTTCCAATTGACAAATAAAAGAAAAAAAAGAACGTGCTAAAGTGAATATGGGAGAAGAAGAAAACGTATGGAATAGGAAGAAAAGAACGTGAAAAAAGAACTTGACTTCTTTCCAAATAAATAAAATTAAAACTAATTAATATTTCTACTTTTAAATTAAAATTAAACAAAATAAAAAAAATTAGTCCCTCAAAACACTCTTGAGGACTCAAACCAGAGACCCAAAGGTACACTAACACATACCAAGCACCAAGACATTAAAACACAACAACAAACCCAATTGTCCTATCTAACCACTAACCCTACCTATAAATCTCAAAACTTCTAACCCTAGAAACTGGGATGTTACAAGAGATATACTTCTAATAACTATTAGAGTTTAAAGTATATCAAAATTTATCTTGATCTTGATAGACATCCACTTAATAAGATATTCATAACACTCCCCCTTGGATGTCCATTGGTAGATAATGTGCCTCATTAAAATCTTACTAAGATAAAAACCTTGGGGAAAAAAATTTTCCAGTGAAGAATAACGAGTAGGCATATCTATAATAAGCATAATATGCTGCCTCATTAAAAACCTTACCAGGAAAATCCAATGGGACAAAATCTCGGTTAAGGGAAAAAGAGTACAACGCGTATTTACTCCCCCTCATGAAAACATCACATACTTTCTCATATTTTACGTATTCAATCTTGAATACTAGTCTTTCAAATGACTATTTGAATGTATTTGCTAAGAATTTATATCACCATTCTTTTGAAAGTCACGAGTGAGGGAAAGATTTGGAGAAATATATTTTGATATCTTCAAGAGTTTTAACAATAATCATAGCAATTTTAATCATGTTTCTTCTATAAAAATACAATAGGTATTTTGGATCATTTTATTATCCTCCTTCAACTACTATTTACCACATATGTTCAAATTATTTCAATTAATATAAATGAACAATTTCGAGAATTTCAATATGCATCTACAATCCTAAATCCTTGAAGGATTTTAATATAAACTTTATTATATAGTGGTTTATAAAAGTTTGTAACAACAACCATTAGACGCAAGTTAAAAATCTTTTATGAATTGTCAAAATAATATATCTAAAGGTTATTGCATCCACCACAAAAGAATATTATATCTTTTCATAATTAATACCAGAACTTAGCGAAAAACTTCATATTTTTATTTCGCTTTTGCAAAACTACTTCATTTGTACCCTAGATTTGACTCTCATAACATCCATCATAATTCAATAGTGGTAAGGAGGGTGAGGTCACATAGTCCCTTAACTTGACTCTCGTGACTACATACATATGATTTAAAAATTTCATCATAGCTACACAACTCGTCCCAAGTAAGTTTTCACATTCATTATGCTACATTTGTTTCTATCCCTCATACTTTTGAATAGTGATTTCAATTACTCAAGTTTCACATTACTATCTACTTGAGTACTCAACATTTAACTCTACTTTCTCTTACCGTCACTTATCAATTTAAAGAATGTCTTACGGGTTTGAGTACGTCATTTACCTGATTGCCATAGTCCAACTATGGTCTTACATGAAGTCTCGTCTAGGTTCCAATGCCATATCCCGGACATGGTCTTATATGGGATTACCCCTAGATGCTAACGCCATATTCCAGATATGGTCTTACATTAGCTTTCGTCTCAATGCCGATGCTATGCTCCAAACATGGTCTTACACTAGCTCACATATCGTCACCAATGCCATGTCCCAGACATGGTCTTATATGGGATCACATGTACCGTCATGGTCCAACCATGGTCTTATTCATCATTTTATCATTGGACTACCATACTCATCCCTGCATTCTACTTAGTCAAACTTCCCAGTTTAACTCTCACACCATAATACTTGTAGTTTCATTCAGAGTCACGAAATAAAACAGTATACATCATCTACTTTAGTATTCGCACATGAGATTTAACTATGTAGACATATTGATCATCTATCATTCAGACAATTGTACAAACACGTATACCCCATTCTCTGTGTAAATTTACTCGCTATATGCACCTAACCCAATAGGTTGAGTATATAACACCTATGAACATTCCGCCAATACGGATAAGCTTACCACTTTATAACTCTCATTTCATGCATTTTCACACACACGTCATATACTTCTACTCATACCTCTTTGAATCTCATCCATGCATAAGAGCATTTCAATTTCCCCATTATCACTTATACAATTATTGACTTTAGCTCGGTTGGGAACCAACCCTGCCTTAACAAAATAATTTCGTTAGTGCCGGGAGATATCATACTATCATAGTCCACCTATGGCATGTATAGCTAGACTCTTACTCACGCTAGGTTAGTCCGAGAACCGACTAAACCATGCTCTGATACCATTAAATGTAACACCTCTTACCCGTAATTCCCGCTGAAATAGGGTACGAGGCGTTACCTTACAAAAGTACTTAATTGCCATTAGGCTCAACATGACTACTTTTCTTGAGTCACTTCAACAACTCCATATTCGATCTACGAGACTTCACTCATACCTACAAGGGCTATCGAAACTATATCGAAAACCTTATAATCCATAAGGTTTTCCTTCCATCTAAATAGGGAATACACGCCGTGTTAGATGACACACCACCATGTGCTCACACCGTGCTCAAAAATCCCAACATTCTGCCAAAACTCCCACTGTTAGGGCACACGCCTGTGTGGAATGGGGGCACGCCCGTGTATCCTCATAACATGCCCGTGGCTTTGAACCGTGGGGAGTTACTGACTATATTTACACAGCCTTGACACGACCGTGGGCCTAGACCATGTGTTAATCCTTGGTATACTGACTTGTTCACACGGTCTGAGGCACACACCCATATCCAAACTGTGTGTCCTACACGGCTCATACAAATGGCCGTGGGGTTTGACCGTGGCCTATCCTGACTTAAAACAATAAGGTGCAGGTTACACACGGTCTAGACACACGCCCGTGTATCTAACCGTGTGGGCACTTAGAGGCTATTTACCAAGCCAATTCCCACCCTGAAATCAAGATCGTATTCATGCACAATTCAATACATTTCATACCTCATCACATAATTACACATAGCATCAATATTGCTCCTGAATTAAAGATGTTTAATCATAAAAGAAATAAGGTCTTCATCCCATATACTAGGAAGAACTATTTCCCATGTAATTACAAACAACTTAGGCCCTCATCTATAGCTCTGACAAAACATAATCTCTCTTAGGCCAACACAATTTGGATACATCAACAATGACTTACTCAACCTTAAATACTAGCCCTATACATGCCATAACTCATGGGGACTTGATACCTCATACCGAGTGTCTGCATGGTAGTGTGAAAATACCTCCAGCCATCTCCAACCTGAGTTAGCTAAATTAACCTATAAGAGATGAGAGAAATAAAAGGAGTAAGCAAAAATGCTTAGTAAGTTTATCTGCATATAATAATAAACACTAATATTCATTGAACATACATAACTGCAAATTATCATGAGAAGCTTTTCTCATGAACTCATGGTTATTTACTCAATCATCCTTAAGCTTACCCATTCTACCTCTTACCATATTCTTACCATACTACAAGCCAAATGCTCGTTTAATTAGCATCCATTCCTGCACTGATCATCACAAGATCATGTAAAACAACACATCAAACATTTTCAATAAGCTACTCATATTACTAATCACTCAGTGGTTGCCCACCATTGAATCTCTTAGAGGTGGTATCGCACACAGCCCACCAATCAATAATACTTATGGTGATTTTGCATTAAGCTCACTAATCATTTATACTTATGGTGATTTCACACTTAGCTCACCATTGAATCTCTTATAGGGTGGTATCACACACAGCCCACCAATCAATAATACTTATGGTGATTTCGCACTTTGCTCACCAATCATTTATACTTATGGTGATTTCGCACTTAGCTCACCAATCATTTATAAGCGATGGTATGGCACACAGCCCCTCGATTTTTAATTAAACATGTGGTATCGCACATAGCCCACCGATAGTAATATAATTAATGGTATCGCACATAGCCCATCAATGAATAATATATCAGGTGGTATCGCACACAGCCAACCGATATTATACATTCTTGAATAGTCATCCACATGCATTTATCTATTTCAAATGTTTACTCGAAACTTCTTCACCCACTACCATTCTTACTTAGCTTTCTACTATAATTGTTCGCATTCACACAATGCAATAATAATTATAACTTATGCAACTAAAGTGCATCATTTACACATCACCCACTATGGGTTCATCAAATACCGAATCCACCTTAATTCAGTTCTAACACGTTCCTGTATCTCTCATGTACAACACATTCATTCTCAATTCTCAAATACTTATTGAGTCACTAACATCGTTAAGTAACTCCCTTAAGTCTCATACACATAATGTCGCATTGACATTATACACGAATTAATTCTATCAATGCCATGTTCTTGACATGGTCCTATACAAAATCTCTTACCGAGGCCATATTTTAATAAGGTCTTACACGGAACCTTAACTATCATCATTTCATAATATTTACATTTTTTACTACTATTCTTAGGTTTCAATTCTTTTAACAACTCGTTAACACTTATATAATACATTCATTGCATATTTATACATGCCATATAACATTGGAATATTAAACAACCCGTACGTACTTGCAAGGTTCGCATACGACTTACCTCGATAATGAAAAGGCCCAAAAAGGACTTTTGCCCACATTTCTCTTTATCCCGTTCTATGTTGAATCTCATTTTCTTTGATCTAGAATAATAAAATTTACTCATTTAATCACTTAATGATCATATTACAACATAATATCCACATAGGGAAAAATGACCATTTTGCCCCTATACTTTAGCAAAATTACGATTTTACCCCTAGGCTCATAAATAAATTTTCATCACATTTTCTTGTTGAACAAGCCTAGCTAATCATTTACTCCTCTTACAACTATCTACAATTCCAACTATTTCATGCCTTAATGAACAATTTACAACTTTTGCATTTTAGCCCAAATTTGGTGCTTTTATGACAACACCTTTCACAAAAGTTGTTTCTCATCATCTTATCATTCATTTTCTTCCATAAAAACTTAGAATCCAGCATAAACTCTCTAATGGCAAGTCCCTAGGCTCTCAACCATACTGCAAAATAGTCCCCTCAATAGCTAGCTTAAGCTTTGGGGACTCCAAAAGTACAATTTTTATCAAGAAAAGTCATCAAAATCACTTACTAATAAGGGAGATAGCTTGGTTGAAAGTTCAAACCCCAAAGCTCCATTTCTTCTTCAATTTTTGGTGGAGAGAAGATAGATGAATAGTGAAAGATGATAACAACTTTTACTCTTATTATTTTATTCATTTTTATCACCTAATTCCCACCTATTTTGACCAAAATTAAAAATTCTTGTCCCCTATGTCACATGGCTAGCCTACTCACTTAAAACAAGGCTAAATTGCACAATTGGGGCCTCCAATTAATAGCCCATATCTATTTGGCACCTTTTGGAAATAAACTAGAACTTTTGCACTTTATGCGATTTAGTCTTTTTTCATAAATTAGCTAGAAATTGTTAAAATTAAGGCGCCAAAATTTTCATGCATCCTTATAAACATGTTATAACACAATATATAACATGAAAATAATTTCTCTAATCTCTGATTAGTGATCCCGTGATCACTGTTCCGGCTAGCCCCTAATTTAGACTGTTACAATTCTCCCCTCCTTAGGGATTTTTGTCCCCGAAAATCTTATCAGGAGGAGTCTCTACCAACATTCTTAAAATGTTTCCATCAATTCTTCAAAGTCACATATCCACTTATCTCAAGTTTCTTTTGCCAACAACTTATAAGTTATAATACACAAGGTCGAAATGTAACTTGAGACCTAGGTATTTTCTTCCTCTAGGGCATATACTCAGTAGTCCACTAGTTTATAACTCTGTACACGTCCAAACGATCGTTCGGATCTTTACTAACTGATTCGCTACACTTCAAATGTTATCCCTGAAACACCCCAAACCTGGCCCACAAGTCCTGACCGGATCTGGTATGTTCCTCGAGTAAAACTTCAATTAATTTTCGTTTTGTTTTATAAGAAAATATAATGGTTTCATTATACAATGGATCTACTTAGTGGTCGTGTTGTAAATGGTGTTTATATAAGTTGGTGTCTCATTAAAACGTTATTTTTATGAAAAAGATTATAAGTTAAAAGAAAACCAAATTTAAAACTTACTATTATTGTGAAAACCATAGGTGTTTAGGTGTCAAAACAGTTTAAGTTATTTTTTTCAAAATCATTTAATTATTTAGTAAATATTTGATCGTAGCAGATTAAAAATCTAAAACGTAAAAATTTAAACAGTTCATAGCGGCCTTATTACAAAAATTACATAACCCAAAATAAATCCTAAATAATAAAAGAAAATGTAGCAAGTTTAATTAAAAGAAAATCCGATATACTGAATTGAGCAATGGCCACCACGTAGTCCTCGCTGACCCGATCCATCACGCTAAGCATCACTAAAATATATCCCATAAAGGGTGAGTCAACAGACTCAATGTGTAACATTACACTAAAAGCCCAATCGATCATGGTAGTTAAGCCCATTTAAAACATATTTAGCCATAAGCCCATTTTATAGCAAATCAGATAAAAATCGATTAAATCACATGTATATATAAAAATGAAATGCAATCCCGAGCCCACCTAAAAATCCATCCGCTACACACCACCCGTACCTACCAATCACACAGTGGGGATTACTAAATCGACCCTCCATCCGCTACACACCATCGAAGGCAGTTGCTGCAGTCAACATGCACATCACCCTTATAATTTTGTGGCATGGCCACCAGATAATTGTGGCCGAAGTCACCGGATTCATAATATGTGACCGAAGTCACCGGATTCATATATGTGACCGAAGTCACCAGATAATGTGGTAAAAACCACCGGAACACTTCCCCTTTATCAATATCACCCATATGCCCATGCACATACATATTACTCGGATTTTATGCAATATACCCCAAAATCATAACAGAGTCATACTTATTTCATATTTATGCTTATAACATTATTAACGAAGTATTGGGGGTAAACATACCTGAATACCATGTACCACTGAATGGTACCCGCAACCATTATCATACATATTTTTCTTACACTTACAAATCATTAATATTATAGATCTATTAGAAATTTAATATAATGTTACACACCTTATAACAGTGAGAATTATACTTTCCCGCTCGTCGATACCCTCGAAATCTCGAATAACAATTATATGTGATTTTTCTCCGATAGATGGGTCAAAACCCGATGACAAATCACGAACAAATAATGGCTCGGGTGTACGTACGACTTCAAATAATCGATCATCGTTGGCAGAGGGTCCACAACTCGGTGGAAAGTCTCGAATCCCCGATACAGCCCTTCGTTTGAAATTTGAGGGTATAACAGAACCACCCCTCTTCCAAACACTCCTATCGCTCTTTTCGAACCTATTTTGTTTGCCCAAAAATCTTACGTTCAAGGATAAATGATCGAGCGATAGAGTCCCCTAAAACGAAAGCGATTAGTAGTCTATCTAAAACAATATAACAAATAATATAAAACTCCTTTACCTTGAATATTTAATTCTCGATGGATCTCTCCAAATCGTTGGCTACAAAAGAATCCCAAAATCCTCCTTAAAAGTTTCGGCCAAGGAGAATAAAAAGAATTAGATTCCTAAAATCGGCTAATCCAAAAGGAAAGAAAGAAACACGATAGACAGTTAATCCTTACCACTAACGCTGAAATCGATTGCACCTTTACTTGGTACCACAAAAAGAGTCGACCTTAACAATTAAGAAGAAAAGAAATGGAGTTTAGGGAGATTCGGCAAATGATGGTGTTTTGGTTTGAAGAGGTTGCGACAATGGTAAATTTTGGGAGAGAGAGATTCGGCCTATACACAATGAAAAGAAGAGAAAAGAAATAGTGGTTTCGGCTTTATCAAAAGAGAAGAGAGAGAGAGAGAGATGAGAGGTTTAAAATGCTATGGTTATGGTGAAAATGGAGGATGGTTTCAGCTAAGAGAAAGAAGGAGAAAAGAAAAAGATGAAAAATGCCCTTAGTGCTACGATGATTTCGGCACTAGAGAGGACGAAAAGAAAAGGAGAAATGTCTTCTAAGCTTTTGGTGTTTTTGGCAATAGAGGAAAAGAAGCTTGAGAGAATAAGTGATTAAACCAAAATGGTCAAAAATGATAGCCAAAACAAAACAAAACTTACACCTAATGCAAATGACAATTTCGGCTAAGGAGAAAGATTTTTGGATAAAAGGGAAAAAGATGCACAAAATGTTAAGATTTTGGCCAACTATCACCCCTAATCCCATACAACATTGACCAACTCACATGCCAACACAATCCCACTTTTCCTCCTCATTTCTTCCCTATCTTCCCTTAATCACTATCACAATTAAGCCAACCCCTTAACCCCTTATGCCGTCTACATTCATGGTCAAATGGCCATAGAAAAACTTCAAAACATCACCCATTCATCAAGCCTTATGTCCCCTTATCCTTCCATAATACCTTGATTCCATACCTTAACTAACAACTTTCCTTTTTCCTTTGGTCTACTATCCAAAAATGAAAGAAAATCCATTCATACTAAGATAAGGCTTGACCGACACTATAGGAAAGAGAACAAAAATAAAAATCCTTCCCATTGCTAGCTAAGGGATTCGAACCTCTCCCCTCATGCATTCACCCATGCGCCAACACCACTTTGCCAATTACTCATCTTATGCTAACTTTAGATACTTAATTTAACTTAAGTATTAGGGTCACTTGATTCACTTCACTAAATTCTCCATATTTAAAAATTTTTCTAGATCCGAATAAATTCCAAACCTTCACAAAACTATATCGGAGACACAATAAAATCATGCAGAGCTAACACAAGCAACAAGATGATTCACAAATTTTAGGATGTTACAACTCTACCCTCCTAAAAAAAATTTCGTCCTCGAAATTACCTGGCTATAAGAAGTGAGGGTATTGCTATCGCATTGCTTCTTCCAGCTCCCACGAAGCTTCTTCCGATCCATGATTATGCCATAACATTTTGACGAGAGGAACTGACTTCCTCCGTAACACCTTCACATCCCGTTCCAAAATTTGAATTGGCTCTTCCTCGTAGGACAAATCTAGACTTAGCTCAACTTCCTCAACTGACACTACATGAGATGGATCCAACCGGTAACGACGTAGCATTGAAACATGGAACACATAGTGTATTTGCTTCAATTCCGTAGGCAACTCTAACTGATATGCTACTGGTCCAATCCGCTTCAAAACCCGATAAGATCCTATAAACCTGGGACTTAACTTTCCTTTGCGACCAAATCTCATCACCTTTTTCCAAGGTGAAACCTTTAGGAACACTTGATCCCCCACAGCAAACTCTATTTCCTTCCGCTTAAGATCTGCGTACGACTTTTGCCTGTCAGAAGCTTCCTTTAACCGAGCCCGGATTACCTTAAACTTTTCTTCGGATTCAGCCACTATTTCTGGACCCAAAACTTGACGTTCCCCTAATTCTGTCCAACATGTAGGAGTGCGACACTTCCGTCCATATAGTGTTTCATACGGTGCCATCCGAATACTGGCTTGATAATTATTGTTGTATGTAAACTCCGCTAAAGGTAAGAACTCCTCCCAGGTTCCTCTGAAATCTATCACACATCCCCTTAACATATCCTCTAAGACTTGGATTACTCGCTCAGACTGGCTGTCCGACTGTGGATAAAATGCCGTATTGAAGTCCAATCTGGTGCCCAAAGCCTGATGCAATGCTTTCCAAAACCGAGACGTAAACCTCGGATCCCTATCCAAAATAATCGACACCGGCACTCTATGCAATCTTACAATCTCAGCCACATACAACTTCACCAATTTTTGCAAAGAGTAATCAACCCGAACTGGGATAAAATGTACAGATTTCGTCAATTGATCCACTATCACCCATATCGAGTCTTTTTTAGTAGGCGTAGGAGGAAGCCCACTAACAAAGTCCATGGTGATTCTCTCTCACTTCTACCGTGGAATCTTTATCGGCTGAAGCAATCCCGAAGGTACTTGATGTTTAGCCTTGACTTGCTAACACGTTAAGCACTTCCCTACGAATTCTGTAACTTCCTACTTAAGACCAGGCCACCAAAACTGATCTCGTAAATCTCGGTATAACTTACTTCCTCTAGGATGCATAGCATAAGGGCTACCATGCGACTCCTGAAGAATTCTCCGCCTAAGTTCTTCATCCTTCGGCATATAGACCTTACCCTTGAAACACAACACTCCGTCGCTGTTAACACGATAATCTTCCAGCTCCCCATTCTGCACCTGCTGTAGCTTAGCACTCAAAACATCGTCTACCAACTGTTTTTCTTTCACTTGACTCAACCACTTCGGCTTTACTTGTAATTTCGCTAGCAAGCTTCCGTCGTCATAAAGACTAAGATGTGCAAACATCGCTCTTAGATTTGACACCACTTTCTGACTTAAAGCGTCTGCCACCACATTCGCCTTGCTCGGGTGGTACTATATAGAACAGTCGTAGTCTTTCAACAACTCCACCCACCTTCGCTGTCTCAAATTCAACTCCTTCTGAGTCAGCAGATATTTCAAACTCTTGTGATCTGTATATATCACTGACTTTTCCCCATATAAATAATGCCTCTATACCTTAAGAGCAAAAACTACCGCTGCTAACCCCAAGTTATGCGTCGGATAGTTAACCTCGTGTGGCCTCAATTGTCGAGACGCATACGCAACTACCTTCCCGTCTTGCATCAGAACACATCCTAATCCTGTGTAAGAAGTGTCACAATACACCATGAAATCCTTCCCTGCCTCAGGCTGAATCAAAATTGGAGCTTCAGTCAAAACCCTCTTAAGCTTCTCAAAGCTCTCTCTTCGCTTATCGCCCATCTGAAAGGTACCTCCTTTCTTAACAATTTCGTTAAAGGTGCAAACTATCGATGAAAATCCTTCGATGAATCTTACGTAGTAGCTCGCTAATCCCAAGAAACTACGAATCTCATTCTGAGACTTAGGTGGTTTCCAATCTAGCACTGCCTTAATCTTTCGAGGATCCACCCTTATCCCTTCTGCAGACACCACATGGCCTAAAAACGTAACTTCCTTCAGCCAAAATTCACGCTTACTGAATTTGGCATAAAGCTTCTTCTCCCTTAACACTTGCAACACTATCCAGAGATGCTCATCATGCTCTATCTCAGACTTGGAATACACTAAGATGTCATCTATAAACACAATGAACTGATCCAAGTAGGGTTGAAAAACCCGATTCATCATATCCATGAACATAGCTAG
The DNA here is from genome assembly GCA_025506655.1 of Gossypium rotundifolium. Lineage (NCBI taxonomy): Eukaryota > Viridiplantae > Streptophyta > Magnoliopsida > Malvales > Malvaceae > Gossypium > Gossypium rotundifolium. Next base: position 83,050,747 of record CP106727.1, read on the forward strand.
GCGTTCGTCAATCCGAACGGCATTACCAAAAACTCATAATGCCCATATCTTGTTTGAAAAACTATCTTATGGATATCCGCTTCCTTCACCTTAAGCTGATGATACCCCGACCTTAGATCTATCTTTGAGAATATCGCAGCTCCTTTACGCTGATCGAACAAATCGTCTATCGTTGGCAAATGATACTTGTTCTTGATGGTCAGCTTACTCAACTGCCGATAATCTATACACATCCGCATAGTCCCGTCCTTTTTCTTCACAAACAAGACCGGTGCTCCCCATGGAGACACACTAGGTCGGATAAACCCACGACCAAGCAACTCTTGAATTTGAGCCTTAAGCTCAACCAACTCCTTTGGTGCCATTCTATACGGAGCGATAGATACTGGCGCCATACCAGGCAACAAGTCAATCCCAAATTCCACCTCACGATCCGGAGGTAATCTTGGAAGTTCTTCCGGAAAGACATCCACAAATTCTCTTACAGTCCTGACTCCTTCAACAGTTGCCTCCTTAGCCTCCAAGGCACTAACCAACATCAGAAAAGTTACACATCCCTTTCTAACCATCTTTTCTGCCTTAAGGGCAGATACTACATTTGATAAATAGTTCCGTCTCTCGCCCATCACCATAACTTCCTTGTCATCAATAGTTCTTAATGACATCCGCTTAGCAGCACAATCCACATTTGCACGGTATTTCACTAGCCAGTCCATGCCTAAGATCAGGTCAAATTCCCCAAATGGCAACTCCATTAAATCAGCCGGAAACTGCATCCCTTGAACTTATAAAGGCACTTCCTTAAAGAGCTTATCTACTATTACAGTCTGTCCTAAAGGACTAAATACAGTCATCTTCCTAAGTACGGTCTCAGAAATCATATGTAGAGTTCCAGATACTTCACTAGCGATGTATGAATGAGTTGACCCTATATTTATCAAAGCAATAAAGGGCAACCTAGAAATCAGAAACGTACCCGTGATAACATCAGTGCATCACTATCCTCTCTGCGATTTAATCGCATATACGGACTGGGTGTCTCGCCTCAAGCTGCTACCATCGCCTCGCACTGGGTCCGCGACCTCTACCGAACCATTACTTCTTCCATTCGGACCACGACCCTCATCATTCATTCATCACCTCTGCTAGCCTGATTAACACCACGACGACTTTGGCGGTTCTTATCTGTATTCATCGGACAATCCTTTATTATATGATCTTTAGACCCGCACTTGAAACATCCCCCAGTCTTTTTCCAACATTCTCTCGGGTGTATCTTCCCACATTGAGCACAAGTACGATATTGTCCTCCCGTAGCAACCTACTGACCTCGTGGCCCATCAACTCTAGATTTCTTTTGAAAATTCTCGGATGACCCTGAAGACCCATAGTTCCTTTTATTCTTATTTTGACCTCGATCTTAGTTCTGTCTCTCAGTCCGTTTAACTTCTTCAGCTATTCGTGCTTTATCTACTAAGACTGCAAAGTCTCTTTCTAGGTGCAGAGTAATCAACACTCGCAGCTCATCTCTCAGTCCGTCCTCGAATCTGACACACCGCTCATAATCAGTAGCTACTATCCCTCTAGCATATCGGCTAAGTCGTAAGAACTCTGCCTCATACTCAGCTATCGACTTATTTCCTTGCACTAAATTTAAAAACGCCTTTCTCTGAGAGTCGATGTAGCTAGCTCTAACGTATTTCCCTTCAAACTTAACCTTAAAATACCCCCAATCCACTCGATCTGCAGGGGTACTCTCCTTGATAGTGAGTCACCACTGGTAGGCCTCATCACGAAGCAGCGAAACAGCATCTTTCAGTTTTTCCTCAACAGTGCAGTCCAAATCGTCCATGATCCTCTCGACTGCCTCTAACCAGTCTCCGCTGCATTCGGAGCTACCCCAGATACTCTCCCAAAACCTCGGCTCCATTTGATCTAAGTCTCTCAGCTACTGAATTTCGAGACCCATTTCCTATACTAGCTCCGCTACTCGCTCTAGAACTCGCAGCATAGCCTGCGATACTGCGTCATCTCCTTAGTTTGCTTTTGAAATTTTGCCCCAACAACTGGTGGCAGAGCTTTATTTTCGGAACCTTGACCAGACCTAACTGGTTCCAACACAGCCATTCTACTTTTACCGTGTCCACGACGACCACGTCCCCTAGAACTCATGTCTACTTCGCGTCTTCTTTGTTTTTACGAAAAGTTTTATGTATTAGAGTCTTTTCACTTCTTGTTTAAAGAAAGTTTTATGCAACAGATATTTATTCAGTGGTTTTTCCGTAGAAGTACAGATATACCTAGGGTCCATGTCTCTAAAGTATAGTTTCTTTAGGCTTATCAACTAAAGTATCATACATTAATATACTCACATCAATTTATCAACAAAAGAACTTACCTGGCGGACCTGGGCCGAGAACTCGGGTGCCATGCTCCTATAAAACCATTTTAACTAAAGAAAATTTTCAAAAAGTCATTTGGGCCTAATTTTGAAAACGTTGTGGGCTTCAAAACCCAAGGCCGAGTGTTTAAAATTGGGCTCTGATACCAAGTTGAAACACCCCAAACCCAGCCCACAAGTCCTGACCGGATCTGGTATGTTCCTCGAGTAAAGCTTCAATTAATTTTTGTTTTGTTTTATAAGAAAATATAATGGTTTCGTTATACAATGGATCTACTTAGTGGTCGTGTTGTAAATGGTGTTTATATAAGTTGGTGTCTCATTAAAACGTTATTTTTATGAAAAAGATTATAAGTTAAAGGAAAACCAAATTTAAAACTTACTATTATTGTGAAAACCATAGGTGTTTAGGTGTCAAAATAGTTTAAGTTATTTTTTTCAAAATCATTTAATTATTTAGTAAATATTTGATCGTAGCATATTAAAAATCTAAAACTTAAAAATTTAAACAGTTCATAGCGGCCTTATTACAAAAATAACATAACCCAAAATAAATCCTAAATAATAAAAGAAAACGTAGCAAGTTTAATTAAAAGAAAATCTGATATACTGAATTGAGCAATGGCCACCACGTAGTCTTCGCTGACCCGATCCACCACGCTAAGTATCACCTGAAAATATATCCCATAAAGGGGTGAGTCAACAGACTCAATGTGTAACATTACACTAAAAGCCCAATCGATCATGGTAGTTAAGCCCATTTAAAACATATTTAGCTATAAGCCCATTTTATAGCAAATTAGATAAAATTGATTAAATCACATGTATATATAAAATGAAATGCAATCCAGAGCCCACCTAAAATCCATCGCTACACACCACCGTACCTACCAATCACACCGTGGGATTACTAAATTGACCTCCATCCGCCACACACCATTGAAGGCGATTCTTTGCGATCAACATGCACATCGCCTTATAATTTTGTGGCATGGCCACTCAGATAATTGTGACCAAGTCACCAGATTCATAATATGTGACCAAGTCACCGGATTCATATATGTGACCAAGTCACCAGATAATGTGGTAAAACCATAGGAACACTTCCCCTTTATCAATATCACCCATATGCCCATGCACATACATATTACTCGGATTTTATGCAATATACCCCAAAATCATAACTGAGTCATACTTATTTCATATTTATGCTTATAGCATTATTAATGAAGTATTGGGGGTAAACATACCTGAATACCATGTACCACTGAATGGTACCCGCAACCATTATCATACATATTTTTCTTACACTTACAAATCATTAATATTATAGATCTATTAGAAATTTAATATAATGTTACACACCTTATAACAGTGAGAATTATACTTTCCCGCTCGTCGATACCCTCGAAATCTCGAATAACAATTATATGTGTTTTTTCTCCGATAGATGGATCAAAACCTGATGACAAACCACGAACAAATAATGGCTTGGGTGTACGTACGACTTCAAATAATCGATCTTCATTAGCAGAGGGTCCACAACCCGGTGGAAAGTCTCGGATCCCCGATACAGCCCTTCGTTTGAAATTTGAGGGTATAACAGAACCACCCCTCTTCCAAACACTCCTTACCGCTTTTTTCAAACCTATTTTGTTTGCCCAAAAATCTTACGTTCACGGATAAATGATCGAGCGATAGAGTCCCCTAAAACGAAAGCAATTAGTAGTCTATCTAAAACGATATAATAAATAATATAAATCTCCTTTACCTTGAATATTTAATTCTCGATGGATCTCTCCAAATCATTGGCTACAAAAGAATCCCAAAATCCTCCTTAAAAGTTTCAGCCAAGGAGAATAAAAAGAATTAGATTCCTAAAATCGGCTAATCCAAAATCAAAGAAAGAAACAAGATAGACAGTTAATCATTACCACTAACGCTGAAATCGATTACACCTTTACTTGGTACCACAAAGAGATTCGGCCTTAACAATTAAGAAGAAAAGAAATGGAGTTTAGGGAGGTTCAGCAAATGATGGTGTTTTGGTTTGAAGAGGTTACGACAATGGTAAATTTTAGGGGAGAGAGATTCGGCCTATACACAATGAAAAGAAGAGAAAAGAAATGGTGGTTTCAGCTTTAACAAAAGAGAAGAGAGAGAGAGATGAGAGGTTTAAAATGCTATGGTTATGGTGAAAATGGAGGATGGTTTCGGCTAAGAGAAAGAAGGAGAAAAGAAAAAGATAAAAAATGCCCTTAGTGCTAGGATGATTTCGGCACTAGAGAATAAGAAAAGAAAAGGAGAAATGTCTTCTAAGCTTTTGGTGTTTCGGCAATAGAGGAAAAGAAACTTGAGAGAATAAGTGATTAAACCAAAATGGTCAAAAATGATAGCCAAAACAAAACAAAACTTACACCTAATGAAAATGACAATTTCAGCTAAGGAGAAAGATTTTTGGAGAAAAGGGAAAAAGATGCACAAAATGTTAAGATTTTGGCCAACTATCACCCCCTAATCCCATACAACATTTGGCCAACTCACATGCCAACACAATTCCACTTTTTCCTCCTCATTTCTTCCCTATCTTCCCCTTAATCACTATCACAATTAAGCCAACCCCCTTAGCCCTTATGCCGTCTACATTCATGGTCAAATGGCCATAGAAAAACTTCCAAAACATCACCCATTCATCAAGCCTTATGTCCCCTTATCCTTCCATAATACCTTGATTCCATATCTTAACTAATAACTTGCCTTTTTCCTTTGGTCTACTATCCAAAAATGAAAGAAAATCCATCCATACTAAGATAAGGCTTGGCCAACACTATAGGAAAGAGAACAAAAATAAAAATCCTTCCAATTGCTAGCTAAGGGATTCGAACCTCTCCCCTCATGTATTCACCCATGCGCCAACACCACTTTGCCAATTACTCATCTTATGCTAACTTTAGATACTTAATTTAACTTAAGTATTAGGGTCACTTGATTCACTTCACTAAATTCTCCATATTTAAAAATTATTCTAGATCCGAATAAATTCCAAACCTTTACAAAACTATATTAGACATACAATAAAATCATACCCGAGCTAACACAAGCAATTCTGACCATAAACTCATTCAAATCGTGAAATGTACTCTATTGTCAAACATTTATACACCTAATTGTATTTCCTTATTCTTACATTAGTAGATATGCTAATACTAAATCTCATACCAAAACTACTATATAAGTTTTGGATTCATCAATATTCAAATTCTATCTCGAGAAAGCGTCAACGACAGAAAACTTATCTAACCTGTATTTTGTCTACTATCTGAGAAGTATCACCATAACTGTACTCTTCATTGTAATAGCTCAAACCATTTCCACTATTTCATTTTCAAGATCTTCTATAGCATAAGATACCCCTACTCATTAAAATTCAGAAAGTACACATTGAGTTTCCCATGAATCATTTCATAACACCTAACTCACAACACAGACACAAAAGTGATCGTCTCAAGATCACTAACCGGTCAACTCTTTTTCTCGATTCAGACTGAACTCAGTATTAGAACTTTTAATTAATAGTTCCTTATATAGCTTCCAATTCAACCATCACGGTTTGAACATTTCGATGAGCACATCCTTATATCATGCTCTCTACTCTCGTACACACATCGTACTCATTTCTTCGTGATTCGTTCACGAGTGCCTGTATTCACTCATTCACATGACTTTAGTACAATTCTCCTCTCTACCTATAGACTCATCTATCTGTCCCACTGATTACTGGAGATAATCAAAGACGTACATTCATCATCATTCATGTAGGCATGAAATCAATGCCACACTCCCGAGGTGGTCTTATATTGAGTCACCTCTAAATGCCAATGCCATAACTCGGTTAAGGTCTTATATGGACTTCCGCATCAAATATCGATGCTATATTCCAAATATGGTCTCATACTATTTTTATATCCATTACCGAAGCCACATTCTGAATGTGGTCTTATACGGAATCATAACTTGGTGCCGAGGCCATGCCTCGAACATGGTCTTATACAGGACCTTATCTATTTCATATCTTAATGATAGCCTTTTCATTATAGTCCCCTAGGACTTCAACCCCATGTTCAACAACAATTACTCTATCTAGCAGAGTTTCATGTATCAATATGATACAAAGCATTCCCAGAATGCTAACATAAATACTGTGTTAATCACATATACACATTACTCAATTTGACTCTCATAACATCTCATCATAATTTGACAGTGGTAAGGAGGGTGAGGTCACAGAGCCCATTGACTTGACTCTCGTGACTACATACATATGATTTAAAAATTTCATCATAGTTACACAACTCGTCCCAAGTGAGTTTTCACATTCATCATGCTACAATTGTTTCTATCCCTCATACTTTTGAATAGTTATTTCAATTACTCAAGTTCCACATTACTATCTACTTGAGTACTCAACATTTAACTCTACTTTCTCTTACCGTCACTTATCAATTTAAAGAATGTCTTACGGGTTTGAGTATGTCGTTTACCTGATTGCCATAGTCCAACTATGGTCTTACATGAAGTCTCATCTAGGTACCAATGCCATATCCCGGACATGGTCTTATATGGGATTACCCTTAGATGCTAACGCCATATCCCGGATATGGTCTTACATTAGCTCTCGTCTCAATGCCGATGCCATGTTCCAAACATGGTCTTACACTAGCTCACATATCGTCACCAATGCCATGTCCTAGACATGGTCTTATATGGGATCATATGAACCGCCATGGTCCAACCATGGTCTTATTCATCATTTTATCATTGGACTACCGTACTCATCCCTGGATTCTACTTACTCAAACTTCCTAGTTTAACTCTCACACCATAATACTTGTAGTTTCATACAGAGTCACGAAATAAAACAATATACATCATCTACTTTAGTATTCGCACATGAGATTTAACTATATAGACATATTGATCATACATCATTTAGACAATTGTACATACACGTATACCCCATTCTCTGGGTAAATTTACTCACTATATGCACCTAACCCAATAGGTTGAGTATATAACACCTATGCACATTCCGTCAATACGGATAAGCTTACCACTTTATAACTCTCATTTCATGCATTTTTACACACACGTCATATACTTTTACTCATACCTCTTTGAATCTCATCTATGTATAAGAGCATTTTAATTTCCCCATTATCACTTACACAATTATTGAATTTAGCTCGGTTGGGAACCAACCCTGTCTTAACAAAATAATTTCATTAGTGCCGGGAGATATCACACTATCACAGTCCACCTATGGCATGTATAACTAGACTCTTACTCATGCTAGGTTAGTCCGAGAATCGACTAAACTATGCTCTGATACCATTAAATGTAACACCCCTTACCCATAATCCCCATAGAAATAGGGTACGAGGTGTTACCTTACAAAAGTACTTAATTTCCACTTAGGCTCAACACGACTACTCTTCTTGAGTCACTTCAACAACTCCATATTCGATCTACGAGACTTCACTCGTACCTACGAGGGCCATCAAAACTATATCAGAAACCTTATGATCCATAAGGTTTTCCTTCCATCTAAATAGGAGTACATGTCCGTGTTAGATGACACACACGCCCGTGTGTAACACCATGCTCAAAAATCCCAACATTCTACCGAAACTCCCACGATTAGGGCACACACCTGTGTGGAATGGGGGCATGCCCGTGTATCCTCACAACATGCCCGTGGCTTTGAACCGTGGGGAGTTACTGACTATATTCACACGGCCTTGACACGCCCGTGGGCCTAGACCGTGTGTTAATCGTTGGTATACTGACTTGTTCACTGGGGCACATGCCCATGTCCAAACCGTGTGTCCTACACGGCTCATACAAACGGCCGTGGGGTTTGACCGTGGCCTATCCTGACTTAAAACAATAATGTGCGAGTTACATGACGGTCTAGACACACGCCTGTGTGTCTAACAAATATGGGCACTTAGAGGCTATTTACCATGCCAATTGCCACCCTGAAATCAAGATCGTATTCATGCTCAATTCAATACATTTCATACCTCATCACATAATTACACATAGCATCGATATTACTCTTGAATTAAAGACGTTTAATCATAAAAGAAATAAGGTCTTCATCCCATATACTAGGGAGAACTATTTCCCATGTAATTACAAACAACTTAGGCCCTCATCTATGGCTCTGACAAAACATAATCTCTCTTAGGCCAACACAATTTGGCTACATCAACAATGACTTAATCAACCTTAAATACTAGCCCTATACATGCCACAACTCATGGGGACTTGATACCTCATACCGAGTGTCTGCATGATAGTGTGAAAATACCTCCAGCCGTCTCCAACCCGAGTTAGCTAAATTAACCTATAAGAGATGAGAGAAATAAAAGGAGTAAGCAAAAATGCTTAGAAAGTTTATCTGCATATAATAATAAACACTGATATTCATTGAACATACATAACTGCAAATTATCATGAGAAGCTTTTCTCATGAACTCATGGTTACTTACTCAATCATCCTTAAGCTTACTTATTCTACCTCTTACCATATTCTTACCATACTACAAGCCAAATGCTCGTTTAATTAGCATACATTCCTACACTGATCATCACAAGATCATGTAAAACAACACATCAAACATTTTCAATAAGCTACTCATATTACTAATCTCTCGGTGGTTGCCCACCATTGAATTTCTTATAGGGTGGTATCGCACACAACCCACCAATCAATAATACTTATGGTGATTTCACACTTAGCTCACCAATCATTTATACTTATGGTGATTTTGCACTTAGCTCACCATTGAATCTCTTATAAGGTGGTATCGCACACAGCCCACCAATCAATAATACTTATGGTGATTTCGCACTTAGCTCACCAATCATTTATACTTATGGTGATTTCGCACTTAGCTCACCAATCATTTATAAGCGATGGTGTGGCACACAGCCCCTCGATTTCTAATTAAACATATGGTATCACACATAGCCCACCGATAGTAATATAATTAATGGTATCGCATATAGCCCATCAATTAATAATATTTAGGTGGTATCGCACACAGCCCACGGATATTATACATTCTTGAATAGTCATCCACATGCATTTATCTATTTCAAATGTTTACTCGAAACTTCTTCACCCACTACCATTCTTACTTAGCTTTCTACTATAATTGTTCGCATTCACACAATGCAATAATAATTATAACTTATGAAACTAAAGTGCATCATTTACACATCACCCACTATGGGTTCATCAAATACTGAATCCACCTCAATTCAGTTCTAACACATTCCTGTATCTCTCATGTACAACATATTCATTCTCAATTCTCAAATACTTATTGAGTCACTAACATCGTTAAGTAACTCCCTTAAGTCTCATACACATAATGTCCTATTGACATTATACATGAATCAATTCTATCAATGCCATGTTCCCGACATGGTCCTATACAAAATCTCTTATCGAGGCCATATTTCAATATGGTCTTACACGGAACCTTAACTATCATCATTTCATAATATTTGCATTTCTTACTATTCTTAGGTTCCAATTCTTTTAACAACTCGTTAACACTTATATAATACATTCATTGCATATTTATACATGCCATACAACATTGGAATATTAAACAACCCGTACGTACTTGCAAGGTTCGCATACGAACTTACCTCGATAACGAAAAGGCCCAAAAAGGACTTTTGCCTACATTTCTCTTTATCTCGTTCTATATCCGGATCTCATTTTCTTCGATCTAGAATAATAAAATTTACTCGTTTAATCACTTAATGATCATATTACAACATAATATCCACATAGGCAAAAATGACCATTTTGCCCCTATACTTTAGTAAAATTATGATTTTGCCCCTAGGCTCGTAAATAAATTTTCATCACATTTTCTTGTTGAACAAGCCTATCTGATCATTTACTTCTCTTACAACTATCTACAATTCCAACTATTTCATGCCTTAATGAACAATTTACAACTTTTGCATTTTAGCCCAAATTAGGTGTTTTTATGACAGCATCTTTCACAAAAGTTGTTTCTCATCATCTTATCATTCATTTTCTTCCATAAAAACTCAGCAACCAGCATAAAATCTCTAATGACAAGTCCCTAAACTCTCAACCATATTGTAAAATAGTCCCCTCAATAGCTAGCTTAAGCTTTGGGGACTCTAAAAGTACAATTTTTATCAAGAAAAGTCATCAAAATCACTTACTAATAAGGGAGATAGCTTGGCTGAAAGTTCAAACCCCCAAAGCTCCATTTCTTCTTCAATTTTAGGTGGAGAGAAGATATATGAATAGTGAAAGATGATAACATCTTTTACTCATCTTATTTTATTCATTTTTATCACCTAATTCCCACCTATTTTGACCAAAATTAAAAATTCTTGTCCCCTATGTCACATGGCCAGCCTAGTCACTTAAAACAAGGCTAATTGCACAATTGGGGCCTCCAATTAATATCCCATAGCTATTTGGCACCTTTTGCAAATAAACTAGAACTTTTGCACTTTATGCGATTTAGTCTTTTTTCATAAATTAGCTAGAAATTGTTAAAATTAAGGCACCAAAATTTTCATGCATCCTTATAAACATGTTATAACACAATATATAACATGAAAATAATTTCTCTAACCTTTGATTAGTGATCCCGTGATCACTGTTTCGACTACCCCTAATTTGGACTGTTACATTTATTCTAATTGATTGTTCGATTGAGACTTTGATTCAAATTAAAATATTAACTTGGTTATTCTCATTAAGTTTGTAAATACATCTAACAATTAAGTTGTAATGAGTTATCCTTGTTGAACTTCTGGTTCAAATTACTCTGCCTCTAACTCATTACAAGTTATTATTTCTCTCTCCCAAATGTTGGGAAAACTATGGAATTTCTAATTACAAATCATTCATAATTGAATCTCCAATACATTCAAAATATATAATAATACAAAGAGACTTGTAATTAATATATATTCCCAACTTTATTTGAGGATTCACTCATCTTTGTGTATTGTGGTGGAGCAATTGGAACATAAATGCACATACAAAAATTCAAAGATGAGAAATATTTAACTCTTGATCAAAAACCAATTGTAATGGGGAATATTTATAACTTATTGGTTTGATGTGTGCAACACGTAAATCAACATAATCTTATGTTGAAATAGGAAGTTTAGTTCTCAAAAGTAATGGTTTAGACATTAATCAGATGCGTTCAATCAATAATTTCTTTAAACCATTGTGTTCATATATAACAAACTTTTACCAAAGTTTTTCAAACTTAATCAATAAAAGACTGAGATATAAACTCATCAGTATTAGCAAGATGAATTGTCTTAATTGCTTTATCTGAAATTAATTATTTAAACAAGCAATCTTGTAAACTATAGGTTGCAAGTTGATAACACATAAGTTATTATTATTTAGATACATCTACCAAAATCATATAATATCAAAACCATCCACATGGTGGATGAATGGACCCATATTTATTTAAAAAATGCAAGACATTAAATCTCAACTTTAGCTAGTGAGTTTCTAATAAGCAATTTCATTAAAAATAAGCAACAAATGAGAATTCTTTAAATTAAAGAATTTTCTGGTTCTTTAATGAATGTCCATATGAATTTTGAATTAATTTTTACATCATATATGATCCAAGATGGTTTAATTCTCCGTAAACTTTCGGTTTACTTTAACATGCATTTCAATTTTACTAATAATGTCAATATAAATTGTGACAAATTGATAATTTTACTGTTATTCCTTTAACTTTGTATCCACATATAATTACTATTGTGACATTTACAATTGGAAATGTCTAAATCAATGTGAAGTCTATAATGTCACTAAGTCAATAAATATAATTTCCAAATATTTATATGCAATATTCGCTTTAGGGAATATGCCAAAATTGTAACACCCCCTACCTAGCCTAGAAGTCTAGATCGAATCTAGGATGCTACATTGATCACCAAAGTGATCGTAGGAAAATTTAACAAAAACCAGTTGTTCAAAATTCCATTTCCAAAAATATTTATCTCAAAACAAACCAAAACATTCAATCGTTTAAAAATACCGTTCGCAAACGTAACAAGACATAATGTACGAACAAAGTTTAAAACAGTAATGGTACCACAGTATTATAAATCTTTACAGTTCAAAACTAAATGTAAAAACTAGAAAATGCCAACTGCTCAATTGCTGTTCACAAGCCTGTCCGAGACCTCCGCATACTGAGCCCAACTATAGAATCCAGAACTGTACCTGAAAGGGAAACAGAAGAGGGGGTGAGCTACACGAGCTCAGTGTGAGAAAAAACCAGCTAAACTACAGAAACTAAAATAGAGAACTAGAAGCAATTCAGAACCAGAACATACCTACAGACAGATAACAGTTAAGCGAGTTCGCCCAACATCAAACACACACCATATGTACCTTATGGTCATAGGGAACAAACATACACATATAACCTCACGTGCTATTCAAATACAAAAGCAACCGTTCACAAGTCAGTACACTATCACAGTAACAGTTCTGTCAGACTTTTGTAGAGAAAGTCTACAGAAATTGCATAGGAACACGTGCCTTTCATCGATCAGTAACACATTCAGTCATATTATCACATCCAGTCATAGTATCACATTCAGCCAAACTGATCAATCAGACATTTTAGTCGAGTAGTATAGTCACATTTAGTCACATAGATTAATTTAGATGCATATGAGTGCAAATGAGTTATAAAATAACCTACCCATCTAGCCAACACACCATCTCCGTCCATCCCTACACTTACTGTGGGGATTTAATCAACCCACCCATCCCTGCACCCGGAGTAGGACCTCGAAAAGCCCATTCAACCTTACACTCCATAAGATGTCATCTCGGATTGCCCGAAAATAATCATCATCAGCATTGTCCTCGACCCTCAGGGAATTGGGACCAATCATTATGCAGATAAACTTCTAGTCTCATATATTACGCAGCAAGGCTAGCGTATAAGTTATACTGTGCAATACGATAAACTGCAATACAGACATGCAGTATTAACTGTCAGATCAGATAGTGGTACGTAGCGTAGCTAACATACATACGGTACAGTGCAATGCGGTAATCTACTATACTGATGAGTTGCAGTAAAACTGCCAGATCAGATAGTGGTACGTAGCGTAGCTAATGTACATGCGGTACAGTGCAATGCGGTAATCCACAATACTGATAAGTTGCAGTAAAACTGCCAGATCAAATTGTAAATCTTCCTTCGCTTCAAAATCCCAACCCAAAATTGTAACACCCCTTACCAACGTCGGAACCGGATATGAGGCATTTCCGAACTTATCTTACTTAAACATACAACATTGGCCATAAAATTTTGTTCCAACTTAAAATTTTTTCATTGACATTCGTAATGTCCCTATTATGGGTCTACGAGACCCTATGCAAGTACTCAAGATACTTCAGGACCAAACTAGAAACTTTTAAACACTTAGAAAATTTTGACATGAAACAGGGCCACACGCCCATGTGAAGAGTGGGACACGCCCGTGTTCCACACCCGTGGTCGACACTGACTTGCATCACATGACCTGTCACACACCCATGTGTCTGACCCGTGGTCGACACTGACTTGCATCACATGACCAGTCACACGCTCGTGCCCTTCGACTGTGTGGCGAATTAAATTCCAAATTCAGGTGCAGAATTCACACGGCCTGGGCATATGCCCATGTTTGTGGCCGTGCCTTCCACACGGCTGAGACACACGGTCGAGTCTCTGCCCGTGTGTTTACTACTGAGCATACTGACATGCAAAATTAACATGCAGGTGACACACGACCTAGCTACACACCAATGAGGCTGACGGTGGGTCACACACGATCTGGACACATGCCCATATGGACATTTATAAAGCTGTCTACCAAGCTAAATGCCACCCTACAAAGCAACCATACTTATAACAATTCAATTCAACATACATTATGACTATAAGACACTTCTAAGAACTCAAAATCAAGGCATCCACACAAGCATACACTTCATGAATTTCATCGTCATTGAATATATATAAACTTGTCAAGTATTGGCCCAATTCCAATGGCCACTTACAAAATGAATTTGATAACATAAATAGCCAACATTTTGGCTAACAAATATGACATAACAAAATGACCAAGTCCTATACATGCCATACTCAAAATAAATCTAACTTTGTTATACCAAAGAGATGTCGATAGTGTGATTCCGAACTCCGACGTCCCACGATCCTCGAGTTATCTTGGCTATACTACAAGGAAAAGGGAAATGAAAGGGTAAGCATAAAGCTTAATAAGTTTGCATGAAAATAAATAGCAACATAGAGCTCATTATGTCATCCATTCATGGAATTAGATAACCACACAAAGTCTTAAGCACTTTGCCATAACTTACTCGTACTTGTTCTTATCTAATACCTACCATGCCACAATCGTAAACATTCCTCGTGAATTACTCACGGGTACCTGTATTCACTCGATCACATAACTTTAGTACTAATCTCTTTTTTATTTCCAAGCTTATCTATTTATCCCACTAAATCACTAGAGATACTCAAAGATGCATATTCATCGCCATTAACATAAACACGAAGCCAATGCCACATCCCAGATGTGGTTTTACATGGGGTCACCTCTGAGTGCCCATGCCATATCCCAAGTATGGTCTTATACGGGATCTCTTATCAATTATCGATGCCACATCTTGGATATGGTCTTATACGATTTTTCTTATTCAATGCCGATGCCATATCCCAGATATGGCCTTATATGAGATTTAAACTAGGTGTCGACTGCCATGTCCCAGACATGGTCTTACACGGGACCTTATCCATCTCATGTCTTGATGATAGTATTCACACATTTTTTATAGTCCAACCGGGACTTCAACATCTCAACTTTCACCATCTTCCTCATTCAACACCATTACTCAATTTCATAAAATATCATGCATCATTATAATATCAAATATTCTCAAACATACTAGCATGAATATTGAATTTATCATATACGAACTTACCTCGGTTTCAAAACAGGTCACTTGCCGATTTAATCTGATACCTTTCCTTTTCCTCGGTCAAGGTTAATCCTTCGTTCTTCTTGATCTATAATAGCAAATTAGCTCGTTTAGTAATCACATTAACACATGTATTTCAATAATCATATTTTGGCAAAATCACTATTTTTCCCTTAAACTTTTACAAAATGACCATTTTAACCCTAGGCTCGAAAATCAATTCTAATCAAATTTCTTTCTTTAATGAGCCTAGGTAAACATTTATTTCTCCTATGGAAACCATCAAAACCTATTATTTCACATACTTACCTCTTATTATACAACCTTTACAAAAAGGTCCTTTAAGGTGTTTTCATGGAAACACCTTTCAAAAATGTTGTTTATCTAACAACTAAGACTCATTTTCTTCCATAAAAATGTAGTAACCAACATAATTATTCACATGGAAAAACTCTAAACTCTTAACCATTTTTCAAAATAGACCCCTCATTAGTAAGATCATGATACAAGGGTTCTAAAAGTACAAAAATAATCAAGAAAAGTCACCAAAATCACTTACTTGTAAGGAGGACAAGTTGCTGAAAATTTTATGCTTTCAAACCCTTATTTTGTGGAAATTTCAGTGGAAGGAGGTGGATGAATAGTGTGATATCATCTTTTTCTTTATTTACTTATTTCCTTCAATTTAATCCACCTAATTGACCAATTTTGACCTAATTTTGTCACCTATGGCCGAAAAACCTTTATTTAAGGGGCTAATTGCCCTTTAAAGACCTCCAATTAATATTCTATGGCTATTAGGCACCTTTAGCTTATAAAATATAACTTTTGCACTTCATGCGATTTAGTCCTTTTTAACAATTAAGCATGAATTGCTAAAATTAAAGCACCAAAATTTTTATGCACATATATAATCAGAATATAACTCATAAAATAACATTAAAATAATTTTCTCTGACCTTGAATTGGTAATCCCAATATCACTGTTCTAACTAGCCCCTAAATCGGGCTGTTACAAAAATACTTTATATGCAGATGTATGTATGCAAATATGTGTATGCAGATGTATTAATACAAATACACCAAATCAGAATATAATTTCAGGCAGTCATTCAGAAGCAGTCACTTACAGACAGTCAATCAATTACAGCAAGGTGCACACTTATGCACTCAGATTCAGTACCTAACATAGCACACATTCACTTACAAGCAGTACATAATTCAAAATTAGAACAGAATCGCATTCACCCTCAGTAAGCTTAGACGAGGGGTTGAAACACATAAACTCACAATGGCATTCGATTTTCCCTAAAATAAAAAGTTGGTGAGTCAGGGCCACAAGCTCGTATGCTCCGGCCGTATGGAGTAATCCAGGCCGTGTGGGGATCCAAATGCCCTTGAGAGGGGTGGCACACGGCCGTGTGACAGAGGCACACGACCGTGTAACTCACTGTCCAATTTTGATAAAATCAAGTGCAGGGCAGACACGGCCATGTGAAGGTGTCACACGCCCGTGTGGAATCCCTAAGCCCTAAATCAGTTACACGGCCATGTGTCCCAAAACACACGCCCGTGTAGAAGCCCTAATTTTCTCAAATCAGTCACACGACCGAACGACCAGGCCGTATGACCCCAAAACTCAGAATCTCTAATTCCCAAATCCATACGCCCATGTGCCCATTGGACACGGTCATGTGAAAATTGATAAAATCCCTAAAATTGGCGACATGGCCGTGTGGCTAGGCCATGTGGCACCCAATTTGGCCCGAAAACCCTAATTTCCAAATCCACACGGCCGTGTACCTCGGCACAACTCGTGTGACCGTCGGGAAGGTCACGAAACCACCCCATATCAGCCCCGAAACTGCCTTTTTGGCTATTAAACTGTCCAACACATATCAAAAGTAACGATTCCCCCTCACTTCCCTCGACTAAAAACCTTAAAATGAAACGGGTTAGCATACGGCCAAGCAAAGTCTAAAGCAAAGACTTACAAAACGAAATAAATAGATAAGACCTGTGGACAAGGTTCGAATCCCACACCTATTTTGACGGCGAAGAAGATTACTTAGGAGCAAAGTTGCAAAATCTACAAACCGCGATTGTTTTTAGAAGAAGAGAAAAAGCACATAGAGGATAAAACCAAGAAACGTCCCCAAAAAGAAAAATAAAATAATATTAAACAACAATAATAAATAATAATAAATAAAAGCTAACATATATTAAACACATAATTTAATAATTATAAATAATCATAATTATTAAGTTAAAAGAAACAAAACAAATTAAAAGGTTCTTCCAAAATCGCGTACCCCAATACTCTAACCCAAAACCTCAAGGTGCACTAACACTCACTCAACCACTAGACCAGCAAGCCCATTATGACACTAAATTGCACAACTTAACTTATGTGTGCAACCTCCTCGCTGTCACTACACTCAAAACCCAGAACTTCTAGGCCCAAAATTCGAGGTGTTACAAAAATATTCAAATGCAGGGCATTTAGTCTAGTGGTATGATTTTCATTTCGGATGCGAGAAGTCCTGAGTTTGATTCAAAATACTTTTAAAACCCTTTTAACAAGAGTTTTGCATGATCAATTAACTACCAAAAATAATTGTCTAGTTAAAGTATAGAAACAAGTCTATACTAGATATATCAATAAACGTCACATCTCAAACATAAAAATATTACATAATGAAAACTAGCAATTTTTTTTCATAACCATCATCATAAATATGCATGAAATTTAATTTAAAATCAAACCATTCAAGCTCATAAAAAATTCTTTTACAATTGCTCATATTATTTCTTTAAATAATTAACACAGGAATAATATAAAACGTATGAACTACTACCTTTAACAATTATTTGAACTAAATCAAATCAATAACCATAAAATCCTTTGGTTTATTAACACATTTTCATACTAGATATGTTTTAATCAAATATATTATTTACTTATAAAACCTACTATAGCAACATAAATAAATAAGTTAACATTCATTTTAATGAACAAATGAGATGCTTAAAACAATATATAACTCATGTAATCAAAGCTTAAAAAAAAACAATCTCTTATATTTAAACCATATATTAAGTTGATTTAATATTTAAAGATGTACCTTTTTTCTGCGTTGAATCTTAACGATTTTATCAAGAAATAAGCATTGCGTTGAGTCTTGATGATTTTATTAAGAAATAAGCAAATTAAACTCCAGTAATAGACTTTGAATCTAATCAAAATCTATTAATAGCAAACTTTGAAAGTGGATCCTATTTTCCTGGTGTACAACAGGTACATAACCAATGACTTTTCATACATAAGTTTTCTTTCTTGCAAGTTCTCATTAGTAATATTTTTCCACATAATCTTAATTGAGAACTTATTCTGAATACTGTAGAGTTATACTCATAATTTTTTAAAAAAATTGCAACTTTAGTTGCATCCAACCATAACGAGCTTTAGATAGAATTACCATATTCTATTGCTCATAAATATATCTTTCACTGTCACGTATTTAGCTTTCAACCCCTTGATGGGGGATGATGATGAAAGAAGATCACAAAGATAGTCACAATCAATTCAATTTATAACAAGAGTAATAAATTTAAATCAATAACCCAATCCTCTTTTGATTCATATGGAATATTATTTTTTCTCCATTCACAATCCCAATATAATATCCATTATAATATATATCTTTTAAAACTAATGTACTAACCATCATAAAATTTTTGCTTTTTAGATATTAATATATTAGCTCTTTTGGAGCTTTCAACTAATTTTATACTATCAAATATTGAAATAATATTTGTTTGTCTCAGTACCAAATAAGATAAATATTTTATATCTATAATGATAGAATTCATTATTACATTCTCATATCATTCCTCAAAGAATACTAATAGAAACAAAATATTTGGGCATACGCCACTGTAACACCCCAAACCCAGCCTAGATGTTATGGCTAAATTCGGATGTAACGTCTAGGCCGAGTTTAGGGTGTTAAATTTAGTAGTACTAGAGCCAGGTTGTAAAACTTGACTGTGAATTTTGGGTTCCAAAATTTTGATTTAGAAAGTATTGGATTTTAAATGATTTGAATAATTGAGAAAGTATGTGGTTCACTGAGTCTTTAGCGCTGATCCAGTAAGTATCTCTGTACTTAGATTAAACTGTTCTGAAACACTATAATCAATACCCTCTGAAACTGTACTGAGCTAGTTAGAAGACTAAAATCCTAGAGATATCTCTAAACTTCTGATAATTTATGCATAAAACATCTGCTAATAAATACTGAAACTGATGCATAAAACTTTTAATGTAGATTAAAACTCGAATTTACGATGAGCACTCATGGAACTCGTGGATATGGTATTAGAGGATGTAATAGAGGCCGTAGGGGGCTCGAGCTGAGTCTTCGTCACTGGGTAGTATGCTAAAACTGGATATGAGTGAGATGCCAGTTTCGCCTGCTACTGAGACTAGGTCTCAAAGTCGTTTGGCTGGGGACGACGCACTGTCCCAAGCCATGCTGAGGATATTGGAGAGGGTCACTGGACCCTATTCTGAAGTTGGGGGTCGTGGGTCAGTAATTGAAAGACTCTGGTCTAATGGTGCTGAGCTGCTTAGGGGTGCCACTGAAGTCGCCCCTAGTGTGGTCAAGTATTGGTTAGAGGCTACTGAGAGGATTATGAACGACTTAGACAATACTCTTGAAAAGAAATTTAAGGGTGCAGTCTCTTTGTTTTGCAACGAAGCATACCAATGGTGGTTAACGGTTGAGGAGGGTACTCAGCCTGATCATCTGACTTGAGATTTCTTTAAGATTACTTTTCAGAGTAAGTATGTAGGAGCGATCTATGTGGATGCTCGTAGGCGTGAGTTCATGAATCTCACGCAAGGTGATTGATCTGTGGCTGAGTATGAGGCCGAATTTCTAAGGCTGAGCCATTATACTCGAGTCATGGTAGTGATTGAGTATGAGAGGTGTGTCCGATTTAAGGATGGCATAAGGGATAATTTGGGATGCTGATAGCTCCACAGAGGGAGCGAGAGTTTGCTATCCTAATTGAGAAGACGAAGATCGCTGAGGATGTTAAGAGTGTGGAGCGCCAGAATAGGGACAAAGAGAGAGGCAAGAATAAGAGGGATTTGGAGCCCTCTAATTCTGTGCAGAGGCCTAAGAAAAAGGTCAGATCTAATGGGCCGATTAGAGTGGGGGTTTCTGTTGTTCTTACTGGGGTTCGCCGTGCAGTGACTGTGGTAGGCGCCATCGGGTGAGTGTTGGAGGAGGATTAGAGCGTGTCTGAGGTGTGGGTCAATAGAGCACCGTATTCGAGAGTGTCCACAGAGGGTTGATTAGATGCAAGCTTCAGGACTAGGTTCTGCATAGCCTCAGAGGGCAGTTCCACAACCACTAAGGAGCCCCGGGACTGGCTAGAGGTGGTAATGATCGGGGCCGTAGACAGAGAGCATCAAGCAGAGGTGCTAATTAGAAAGAGGTGAAACAGGCTTCATTGGTTTATGTTGCACGTCGTCGAGAGGATAGAGATGCTCTTGATGTTATCACGGTGCATTTCTTATATTTGATGTACCTTATACTGCTATGATAGGCATAGGATGCACACATTCTTACGTAGCTAGTACTGTGTCTAAAACTCTAGGGATTTTATTGAGAGCACTTCTAGTGAGGTTACTGTATTGAGTCCATTAGGGTAGTCTGTTCGGGTTAGTAAACTCTATAAGGATGTTCTTTTAATGGTGTAAGGGGTTGTTCTTCTGGCAAATCTAATAAAGCTTCCATTTGGGGAGTTTGACTTAATTCTTGGCATGGATTGGTTGGTTAAGCACCGAGTTAGTTTGGACTGCGTGACTAGGAGGGTCGTTCTGAGAACCAAGGATGACTTGGAGCTGGTGGTGATTGGTGGGCGTTGAGATTATTTGTCCAATGTGGTCTCTGCTCTTGTGGCTGAGAAGTTGGTCCGAAAAGGATGTGAGGCGTACTTGGCTTATGTCAGTGTTTCTAATTTTGGGGGTTCTACTATTGGGGATATCAGAACTGTAAGGGATTTTTTGGATGTTTTTCTTAAGGAGTTATCGAGTTTACCTTCAAATCAAGAGGTTGAATTTGAGATTGAGCTTCTTCTAGGTACAGCTCTGATGTCCATCGCTCCCTACCGTATGGCACCAAAAGTGCTTACAGAGCTTAAGCTCAACTTTAAGAACTTTTGGACCGTGGTTTCATCCGTCTTAGTGTGTCTCCGTAGGGATCACTAGTTTTGTTTGTTAAGAAAAATGATAACCCCATGAGGATGTATATTGATTATCGACAACTGAATAAGTTGACCATGAAGAATAAGTATCCGTTTTCCGAGGATCGATGACCTGTTTGATTAGTTTCAAGGGGCTTCGGTGTTTTTAAGATTAATATTTGGTCTGGGTATCATCAGTTGAGGGTTAAGAAAGTTGATGTTCATAAGACTGCATTTAGGACTCGATATGGACATTACGAGTTCTTAGTTATGCCTTTTGGTCTGACGAATACTCCGGTTGCATTCATGGATCTGATGAATCGAGTCTTTCAGCCGTATCTAGATCAATTTATTGTGGTGTTTATAAACGATATTCTAGTTTACTCTAATATTGAGGAGGAGCATGACGAGCATCTTAGAGTAGTGCTTTAGATACTCTGAGAAAAGTAGCTTTATGCTAAGTTGAGCAAGTGTGCATTCTGGTTACGAGAGGTAACTTTTTTAGGGCACGTGGTTTCTGTTGAAGGGATTCGAGTTGATCCTTGAAAGATCGAGGCTGTGCTTGATTGGAAACAACCTAAGAACGTGTTTGAAATTCACAGTGTTCTTGGTCTGGTAGGTTATTATCGATGTTTTATGGATGGGTTCTCTCTGATTGTAGCTCATCTTACTAAGCTTTTGCGTAAAAGTGTCCTTTTGTTTAGACCGATGCACAACAATCAAGCTTTGAGAAGCTCAAGTCTATTCGACTCAGGCACCTGTTCTAATATAGCCTGAATCCAGTAAAGAGTTTGTGTTCTACAGTGATGCATCACATGTCGGTTTGGAATGTGTACTGATGCAAGATGGGAAGGTTGTCGTAAGACACATGAGAGGAACTATCCGACGCATGATCTAAAGTTGGTTGCTGTGGTCTTTGCATTGAAAATCTGGAGGCATTATTTATACGATGAGAGATGTGTCATCTACACTGGTCACAAGAGCCTTAAGTACCTCCTTACTCAGAAGAAGTTGAATCTTAGACAGTATCGATGGATTGATCTGCTCAAAGATTATGACTGCACCATAGAGTATCTTCCCGGTAAGGCCAATGTAGTGGGCAATGCTCTAAGTCATAGAGTGATGACTGATATGAGGGCGATGTTTGCTCGCCTTAGTCTGTTTGATGATAAGAGTCTGTTAGCCGAGTTGCAAGTTAAGCCGACTTGGATTGATCAGATTCGAGATAAGCAGCTAGGGTAGTGGTCCTTCAGATTTTGGGTTGAATAATGATGGGGTGCTATGTTTTCGGGGTCTGATTTGTGTGCGAATGAATGATTTGAGGCGATCGATTCTAAGGGAGGCGCATTGTAGCCCTTATGCTATGCGTCCTGGTGGTAATAAGATGTATCAGGATCTCCGTGAACTGTATTGGTGGCTGAGTTTGAAGTGTGAAGTTACTGATTTTATTGCTTGATGTTTGACATGTCAGCAAGTTAAGGCTGAGCATCAGTTGCCTTCGGGTTTGCTACAACCTGTTAAAATTCCTTTATGGAAATGAGAACGAGTGATGATGGACTTCGTTAGTGGGTTGCCCTTGACACCAACTAAGAAGGATTCTATTTGGATCATCATGGTTTGATTGACCAAGTCTGCTCACTTTATTCTTGTTCAGACGGACTATTCTCTACAGAAGCTAGCGAAACTCTACATCTCTGAAATTGTAAGACTGCATGGGGTTCCTATTTCGATTATTTCTGATAGAGATCCTCATTTCACATCTCGATTCTGAAAGAAATTACATGAGGCTCTAGGTTCAAGATTGGACTTCAGTACTGCATTCCGTCCTCAAATCGATGGTCAATCTGAGAGGGTGATTCAAATGCTAGAGGATACGCTTCGGAGCTGTGTTATTGATTTTTGAGGTAGTTGAGAGGATTATCTACCTCTGACTGAGTTCGCCTATAATAACAACTTCCAGGCTAGCATTAAGATGACACTTTACGAGGCCTTGTATGGTCGTAAGTGTCGCACTCGCTATGTTGGATTGAGTTGGGTGAGCATCGGGTTTTGGGTCCTGAGTTGCTCTCTGAGACTGAGGATAAGGTTAAACTGATTCAAAATCATTTGAAGGCGGCATCTGATAGGCAAAAGTCTTATGTGGATCTGAATATGAGGGATATTGAGTATTTAGTGAGGGATTTCGTGTTTCTTAAGGTTTCTCCATGGAAGAAGATTCTGAGATTCGGTCATAAGGGCTAGTTGAGCCCTAGGTTCATAGGGTCATATCGGATTTTGAAGTGTGCAGGACTGGTTGCTTATCAGTTGGAGCTACCTCCAAAGTTAGACCGTATCCACGGCGTCTTCCATGTTTCGATGTTGAGGCAGTATTAGTCTGATCCTTCTCATGTTGTTTCTGTTGATGAGATCGAGGTTGGGCCAAATTTAACTTTCGAGGAGGAGTCGATTCAGATTCTGGATCGCGACGTTAAGGTTCTGAGGAAGAAGTCCATCCCTTTAGTGAAAGTTCTGTGACGGAATCATGGATTTGAGAAAGCCACGTGGGAACTTGAGGACTCGATACATCAGTGGTATCCTCATCTATTCTGATCAGGTAAATTTCGAGGTCAAAATTTATTTTAGGGGGTAGAGCTGTAACGCCCCAATTTTTCCTATTTCAGTTTTTATGTAATTTTGACAACAAGTATGTACCGCTTCAGTGGTTAAGTGTTCTGGGTATGTGTGAGAGGTCCCAAGTTCAAGCCTTACCTTTAGCAAATTTTGTTATTTTTAGAATTATGCCCTATCTTTGTTCTGTGGGCTTATATTTAATTGCCTGTAATTTCATATCAGAATGAGCCTGCTGATTTGAGTGGTAAGGGTGTTGGTGTGATGGAGGTCCTATGTTCGAATCCCTGTGCGAGCGTGGGTGTTATTTTTGCTCAGATTTGTGATAGGGTTCTAGTTGTAGTAGAATTCTGAGTAATAATGGTTATGATTGTGGATGTAGTGGGATTTGGGTAAAACTTGTTTTCCCAAAAATCTCTCCTGGAAAAAAATTTGATATTTCTCTCTCTCTCTCTCTCTCTCTCTCTCTCTCTCTCTCTCTTTGCAATCCTTTTATTTTTGTTTCCTCTCATCATTCTTTTCTTCGTTTTGGGAAAATTGGGTCCTAATTTCGGTGTTTCGATTCAAGGTATTGTACGTTGGTAAGTGAGCATAGAATGTTCTGCTCGAATAGGGGTTTTTCTTTAAATTAGTTTCTTGTATTTTCGAATCTTTCCGATTGGAACCTTATTTTCTGTTTTGGCAGCAGCAAATCAGGAAGTAAAAGGCTCTCCTTGTGCGGAATCGTAATCAAAATCGTTCAAGGTGTTGGGGTAATTGTTAGTTGGTTGGTTGAAATTGTTGTCGATTTTGTGATTACGATTCTACCGTGTATTAAGTCTGATTTTGAGCGTTGGTATGTCGATTTTAAGTTTTGGTGGTCTCGGGGCTGGTTTCACATCAAAACTGTAATAGGTGTGTTTCCAAATTACGAGAAACAAAGTTTCGGTGAAAGCCAAAACTGCTCATTGTCGACGTCACACGGGCGTGTGGTCACCCATGTAGATGGCTGTGTGCGAGACACGGCAATGTGGTGGTGTGAGTGTGGCCGTGTGGGCCACACGAGCATGACCAAGTTGGGCGTGTGGGCCACACGGACGTGTGGGACCACAAGGGCATGTCACACGGGAGTGTGGATTTTGGGCCAGGCCGTGTGGGCCACACGGGCAAATGACAATCTGGGAGTGTGGGCCCACACAGGCATGTGGGCCCATAACTCTAAAATTTTTCCTAGGGTCGCACGGGTCGCTCCGATCGATTGTGGGCCTACTGTATGGTCGATAAGGGCTAACTATACCCTAAATTGTATGTTAGAACATTCTGATAGACTAAACTGATTAGGATACTAAATGTATGCCTGAATATATTAATGTATGTGTATCTGTTATCCGTATAAAGCATGTTGAGCATTTTATATTTGTATCTTATTTCTATATTTATTATTGGGGTGGGGATTTATATGTATGGAGGAAGTATCTAAAAGGCGTTAATCGCCTATATTCTGGCAGCTTGGTTGCATATATATTCTGATATGTTTCTTAAAGTCACAATGTGGTGTGTAAGGATGGGTGGGTGTTTTAAACCCCACATGGTATGATGGGATAGTCGGAGATGGTGTGTAGAAGATGGGGTAGGACTTATGCATATCTGTATCTATAATCCAAATTTGGATCTGATTCTGGTTCTAGATCTGGAACTATATCTGCTTCTGACTGAGTATCTAAATTTGTATGCTTGTATGCCTAATTCTGTGGGTTGCATATTGAGTTTACAAAAACTCACATCTGTTTTATATTCTATTTAGGTAATCCACAGACCTAGACGGATCAGTGCGATGGAGTCTTGCGATGACCACTAGTCCATGAACTGAGTTAGTTAAGGGTTTTGTTTATTTATTTTATAGGTTATTTTTGGGAGTTTTGTATTAACTAGACTTTCTGGACTGTTTTTTAAATTTTTAGGTTTTGGGTTTTGTTTAATATTTTATCTAACAACACGCTAAAAACATAGTTTCCAACTACAAAGGTTTTCTGAAAATACGAACTATATTTTTTAAAACTTAACGGTTTTGTTACATTTCCGCTGTAGATTACATTTTTAGCAAATAATTGGGATTAAGTCACACTTTCGAAAATTGGCATAAATGAGAATGAAGTTTGAACCGTGAATAATTTGGAAGAGACGACTATGCATTCAAAACTCTATCTTGTGACACATTCGAATTCGACCATAACGTCTAGGTTAGGTTTGGAGTGTTACAGCCACATATGTGGTCAATAATCTTTCATATCACATTGATACATAGGTTATCTTTACCCTTTTGAGGAGTTAACTTGAGAACTCTCATTATTCTCTTATTTATTACTATGTTCCCACTTTTAGTGGTACATGATTATATCTTTTATTTTCTTTATGTTTGCATTCACTTCAGGGAATGTAACAAATTGGTAGGACAGAACACGCCTCCATTGATTCTTTATTTCATAATCACCATCGCCAAACATGCGTGGATTTCAAATAAAAATATATCTATTCATGTTGTCACGATTAGTCTCTAATTATAAAAAAAACATGATAGAACAAATAAATCATAGTAAAATATACCGAGATTCTTTAACATCATTGTTATCACCTCGGCTATTATCACGAGCACTATTACAAGTAGTAAAACAACTTTGTTTTTGTAATAACATTTATAATCTAATAGTAAAAATCATTTAATAAACAAAATCAAAATTTTCGTGTATGATGCTTGAAAGTTATCGATACACATTGTACCAAATTTCAATACCACATATATGTTATAAAATTTTATGATCCTCTAATCAAATATTTATAAATTCAATTTTAAAAGATATAATACAATAATTTCAAGCATATTTAATAACAATAATTTATTCATAAAAATTTTTAATCATCCAAATATCATACATATTATAATTTAATAAAAGAATCTTAGTATTAAAGAAACCTTAAAGTAATAATATTTTTCATAAAATGGTTTTACCAAAAACCAATTAACAAAGGAAAAAAACATATCAGGTAAGGATTATATAAATTTCTTTGCATAATGATTACCCATAATACGCGGGCCTTAATTGAAGACTGAAATAACAGTAGCTTTATAAGGCAATTGGCAATAGCTTGAGTAGCAAATTTAGTAGCCGACTATTGCATTGGTTGTTACTTGAAAGAGGTAAGACTAGGTGAAAGGGAAAAAAATTGTGACTTACGAAGAAAAATAATTAAAAGAGTATCGTACTGATAATGTATTATAAAATAAATAAAAAAGAGTAAAGAACAAAGAAAATATGGGAAGCAATAGAGAATAGGGGTGAGCAAAACTTGATTTGACTCAAAAAAGTAAAAAAAAATCGAATTTCGAGTTAAACAAATTGAGTTATTTGATTTAGTCAAATAACTCGAGTCAACTCGAATTTTTTTTGAATTTCGAGTTCGATCGAGTTTGGTTTTCGAATTTGAATAACTTGAATCATTTAAATAAATCAAATATTAAATTATAATATTTTATATTTTTACCCCAAACTCCCAAACCTCTTTACTTTCCCTCAAAATTTTACTCCTTCAACTTTTTATTTTTCCCCTAACTTTTACTTCTCACCTTTTACCCCAAAATCAAAAAATAAAATCATCCAAAAGAAAATCCCCAAACCTAAATAGTAATAATTTTATCTATATCTATTATTTATATTATTAAATTACATTTCACATTTTGTACTATTTATATTATTGAATTATTTAATCATATTGAATCTTTATAAATTTTGTTAAAATTGAAGTATTGATGATGAAATGAAATATTCGTGTTAGAATTTTATGTTGGTATCAATTTCACATTTTATCTTTAAGATAACTTTTATTAAAAAAAACACATTTTTACATTTAATATATTTTTTAATTTCAAAATATATAGTGACAAGAATCGAAGATAATTGAAGTAACTAAGCAAGCAATGAAGCTAACCCATATATAAAAGATTACTAAATAAATTATGAGGGGATGAAAGTTAATAACAAATTTGATTATGGTGGGTGACAGTGATTACAAGGATCCAAAATCTTTTTTTTTTTTAAATTTAACTCAAACAAATATATTCGACTTGAATTCCATCTCACTCGACTCGACTCGATTCGAGAAAATTTCAAATCTAGTTAAGATGATAAAATAGAATTTGTCAACTCGATTAAATCAAAATTTTTTCATTTGATTCGATCGAACGCTCACCCCTAATATAGAATGTATTTTATTGATCAATGGGGATATTTACAAAGCTTCTCCAAAGTCTCTATTTATAGGCATAAGAAGTATAAATGAAATAGATATCTACTTTTAATGACTACTAGAATTTAAAGTATACCAAAACATATCTTGATCTTGATAGACATCCACTTAGTAAGATATTCATAACAATCGTTATTTTTTGTTATTATTTTATCCTTCATTCTAATAATAACAATACTTATAAAATTATGGTTATTATTAAAAAACTAAAAGAATTATAATATGAACAAGAGAGAAAAGTAGACACAAAAGTTAAAGAATAATTCTATTTTTACTTGGAATACCAAAAAGCTTATACATGTCCTCTATTTATAAGGCCTTAATCATCATAGGTTACAAACATATAATAAGGATAATTAAGGTACCTTATAAATTTTTAGGGGTTAGAAGAGTTACAAAAAAAATAAATTCTCAGAGGTTATGGGAGTTATACGGACACCCATTTTCCAACACTCTCATTAGATGTCCATCAATGAAAATGTACCTCATTAAAACCTTATTAGGAAAAACCTTGTGGAATAAAAACCTAATGAAGGAAAAAAGAGTACACAATCTCCTATTGCAACATGCCTCGTTAAAAACCTTTACTAGGAAAACCCAATGAGACAAAATCTTAATTAAAGGAAAAGTAAACAACATGTGTTAGATTTCCCCTAATGGAAACATCACAATATATCTTTGAGCCGACACATTCTAATCTTGTATACTAATCTTTCAAACATTGTGGTTGGCAATGCCTCGGTAAAAAGATCAACCAAATCATCACTCGAGCGAATTTGTGGAACATTATATAATTTTTCTTATCAAGATCATGAGTGAATAATAATTTGGTGAAATATATTTTGTTGTGTCACCTTTGATGTAACTACCCTTCCATTGAGTTATACATATTGCATTATCTTTGTATATAATAGTTGACATCTTTTCATGTAGAGGCAAATCACATATCTTCTGAATATGTTAGGTCAAAAACCTTAACCAAACACACTCTCAGCTTACCTCATGCATTGTAATTATTTCTACATTATTTGAATAGACAACAACTAATGTTTGTTTTGTTGAATGCCATAATATGATAGTACCTCCATGTTTAAATAAATATCTCATTTAAGACCAACTTTATGTGGATCCACTAAATATCTAGTATCGACATAGCCCAATAATTGAGATCTTGAATCACTTAAATAAAATAACCTTATTTCAACGGTTCCTTTGAGATATTTAAATACATGTTTAATCCTATCCAAATGTCTATGTATTGGAGAAGAATTAAATCTTACTAACAAGCTTAAAACGAATGTTATATCAGGTCGAGTGTTTTTTGCAAGATACATCAATGCCCATATGGCACTTAGATATGGTACTTCAGGACCAAGAAACTCTTTATCATTTTTGCTAGGACGAAATGGGTCTTTATTTACATGTAATGATCTTATAACCATTGGGGTACTCAATGGATGCGACTTATCCATAAATTTTATTTAAGATCTTTTCCATATAAGCTAACTGATGGATTTCCATTCTTTAAATGCTTAATCTGCAGGTTGAGACAAAACTTTGTTTTTCCAAGATCTTTCATCTCAAATTCTTTCTTCAAAATTTATCGTATTTTGAAGTGCTTTTGTAACACCCCATACCCAACCCGATCATCGGGTCTGAGCCACAATGTGCTACATCCGTTGCCAAGGGACTACAATTAATTTATATACGAATACACATCACAATTCATATAACTTATGAGTATATAATAACACTATTAACAAAATTCAATGAATACTAATTTTATACTTACGTTTATATAAACATAAAGATATACTAACAGTCACTCAACTAGATAGGTACATGCTAAACAGTTCAAAAACACAAATACACCAATATTGTTGAGTCCGGGATCTTCTCTGGATGCTGAAGCTGAATATACTTGCAAATGAATCATTTCTCATTTTCATTTCCATTTTAAGAAAACCACATTCATTTCCAAATGATTCCATTTCTCCATTTCAAAGAAAACCATAACCAGTTCTGAATGTTTTTTCATTTGTCTATTTCTATTCATTCTGTTCATTTTGATTCAACACACAATTCATTTCTAGTTTCAACGAGCTAGTGGAAGGACCTATTCGGCAAATGTAATTAGGACTCAAATGATTTATAATTAAGTTTCAACTTTTTGCCTAATAATTATAAACTCATTTAGTCATGAAGTTATTCCACTATAGTATCGTGACTGATCTCTCCTTAACGACATAGCATTACTAAAGCATCTATTCAGTGCTCGTCCAATGACCACGTCATAAGTGTGTTACCCTCATAGGATATCATTGATCTCTTTGGATAATATCTGCTTTCCCAATATGATCCTATTTAATCTTATGGTAACCATTACACCTTCCTTCATGAAAAGTTAATCACCATCAAATAGAGATCAAGTCATTCATCACAAAGATGAACGACCTATGGCCATGTTTACTTTTCATCAACCATGTAATGCCAGTGAGAGGATATCATTTAACCATATCTCGGGCTATGAATTCCACTGTTGTGAATGAAGCTACATACTGTAGAAGTCATACACTTAATGCACCTGCTTTTGGTTCAGGCTTTTACTTACATCAAAGTGTATGAGTTATGCATATATAGTCCACCATCCACTTAGGATTTAGGTATGCCGCACTATGAACATCAGAAGTGAATAAGTTCATAAATGGATTCAGGATCTATTCTGGTTGAGTCCTGTCTGATGTACTATCAGTCCAGTCAGTCACATATCTGTTTCTATCTTCTGGGAGTCATCCACTCCGATGTCCAAGACAAAGAATCTCCCCAATTGGATTTGATAGACGACATATCAATCTTTTAATCAGTTTGCTCATTTTTATTAGACTAAGGGCATGTTTAGGTTCATCTACTAATACAAATTGTCTTTCGTACTATGATCCAACCACGTAATATCACTTAATATTAGTTTAAAGAATAGACAACTAATAAGCAACATTTGCTTCTATTTTGCCTTGCTT
The DNA here is from genome assembly GCA_025506655.1 of Gossypium rotundifolium. NCBI lineage: Eukaryota > Viridiplantae > Streptophyta > Magnoliopsida > Malvales > Malvaceae > Gossypium > Gossypium rotundifolium. Next base: position 83,082,428 of record CP106727.1, read on the forward strand.
ACAAAAACCATTTGAGAACAATAATGCAAAGTATATTAATTATAATAAATGAATTTGTTTTATTAACCAATCTATTCAAAAAAAAATTACAAGTGTATATTGACGAAAATACTACACTTAGGGCGCCGAATCCAACATATCATAGGGAAAAAATTGTCTCCATGGCCAAGACATCCACAAATGAAGCAAAACAAAGTTAATTTTTTATATTGGAATCGAGCATAAATGTGATTTAAGGACGATGATTTTATAATCTTCTTTTGGCATTTTAAGGATTTTTGAACATCAACCTTAACCAAATACACATATAACTCCTATATACTCAATTTAATTGCTTTGAATCATAATAAAAAAATTCCCCAATAAAGTTCCCAAATTGTTTTACAACACCTTCAGAAAATAAACTTGTTGGGAGATCATGAATTTGTAGCAAAAAATATGTAACAATCAAAGGTACCTATAACAGATCTTCGTCATCTTCCAAATGATGGAAAACCAATAAGTGATTATTGAAAGTCCACAAAGCACAATTTATAACTCAATCAATTTTTAATTGATGATAGAACTTTAATAAAAATCTCTTCTCTCCCAAATCAGAAATATGAACCCTTTCTAAAGGGTGCCATAAATTTGCCATTGTATTCCTCATTGCTAGAAAATGGACAACACTTGTTGTTAGGAAACACCAAATAAGACTATAATTGTAACATCTAGGGATAGGGCCTAAAAGTTTGGGCCAAGCGAACTGTTATTATCTATTAAGGTCCGAGGTTGATAGGTTAATAGTTAAGGACTGAAGTACAAAAGGGTAAAAGTAAGAATATTTGAATAGTTATTTGACCAAATAGTTGAGGAAATAGTTTCCTTCCTTGGTTTGAAATAGATACATGCATGTAGGACTTCTTCTGTTAATATGATACCCTTATGTTCTAAACTATCCTAATTACTTATGAATTTAAACCCTTCTATTAGCCAAACCTTCATAGAATTCTTTCTCTGTGTTTCTTGTCGTGTTTTTGCAAATAGAAAACTAAGCTCTTTTTTCGTAAAGATTCAAGGTAAGACTCTATTTCTCTATTGGGTTAGACGTTTAAAAGAAAATTTAGAACTTTTAGAAAATTTCACAGCAGAGGAAACTAGGTTCGCCAAAATATTAGTATGTACGAACCTATGCTCGCTTGCATTTATGTATAAGCTTTATAGTGTTTCGAATGATAGTGATTTATGTATGTTTTGTGAAGTTGCGAACCTGACAGAGTTGTCTACAAGCAAAAATAAGGGAAAGGCCAAGCTTATTTAAAGCTTCCAGCAAATTGGTGAGGATCGCCACTTGTATGTGCGAACCCTAGTGTTAATTAGGAGTTTAGGGCTTTATCCTAAGTTTCGGGAGTAAGTCTTCTCCAAACTCTATATTGTGACTGTGTTTAAATATGTGTGTTCTTTGTATTGCGAGCTAGTTACAAACAACGTTTTGGGAGCCCCTTATAATTTGCGAGCTTTATGTTTAAGTAAATATTTTGACTCTGTAATCTTTTGTGATCTTTGGATATAATCGCATACCATAGGATTGTGAGTACTCACTTTTGTGTTTTGTGATTTGGGCGAGAGACTTAGGATAGGTTGGGAGGAATAAGGAAAGACGAGCTAAGCTCCATTCAATGGGATATGCTGGTGTGATGGAAAGTGTTAGATTAACGCTACACTTATGGGGTATGACAGACTCTTTGAGTTAAAGTGAGGAATCATAAAGAGATCCGTTTATCCAACAGAAAAAGATCATGTGATTAAGATTGTGTTTTTCCAAAATGTTATGTTTTCCCATTTTACGTTAATTGGCAGTAGGTACTCACAAACCAGGCTTCACGTAAATATGGTGAACCCAGTTCGCAGAACAATAAATCTGATAAAGTCTTATTTAACTTATGGTTTTGTGCATGCTATGTGGTTTTGGTGTATATTCATTAAGCTCGCAAGAGCTCACACACTCTTTTCTGAACACTGTAGACAACTAGATCGCACTGTGTGTAGTGGCGAAGCGAGCGATCCAGGCAAGGCATAAACACTGAATAGGTGGTACAACTGAACTCTAGACTTAAAGGCAATGTAAGACTCCGTTTGTGCATAGAGATATCTCTCTCAGTTGACTTTGCTGATTGCTCTAAGACTTAGGTTTTTTTTTCATGTTTTCCTTTTATTTCAAGCTCATGAACTGATAAAACTATATATATAAACCTGAATGTTAAGTATGTTAATTTCTTGTCGGTATGAATATAATTCGAAACCATGTTTGATGTTTCTTAATTTAAAATTTCATATCTAAGTATTTAATTTCTAACCAGAGTGTTTGCCATAAGTTAAGAGTATGAAATAATCAAAACTGAATAATTTACACAAAGTTCGCCAAAGTTGCTGCGAAGTGAATAAGTTGTCGACTGTGCAAAGTGCGAACCCTTCATAAGTTAAGATATGCAGAATAGGAGAGTCTCTGTTATAGGAGTTCGCAAAATCTAAACGCAAAAGGGATCGTTCGCGAGACCTACCCTGTGTAAGGAGACTTATTCCGCGAAGACTAGAATCTGTGAGTTGTGTAAGTTGCGAGCCTTAGAAGTAAGTTATTGTGTATTAACAACCTTCTGCATGTTTACACGTGTACGCATGAGTTTTCCTTTTGTTTACATTCTTCTAATATGACATGCAAACCCCTTTGCCAACAAGAGCTAAGTATTATGAGTTAAAATCTCAGAGCTCAAATGTTCCTTATTTTATTCACATGGTATGATGGAGTGCTGGAGGTTCAGTTGGAATTTAAATAGAGAGTCGCACTAGTGGCTAATGTAACATTCCGGGTTGGGGTCGAATTATACCGACTTGATTTGGGGTGTTACAATATTCATATATTGGCTTCTGCAGATTTGGTCCTCCATTAAACATCCATGCTTCGTCTTCACTGTCCTCCAAATTCAGATTTGCCATTTCTTTATCCGTGTATCCAAGGGTACAAGAAGACAAACTACAACTTTTTTAAACAAAGGAACACGCTGATACAAGCCAAAACAATAGGAACAAAAAAGAAACCAAAATGAAGAAAAATTTGTGTCACTAAGAACAGACAAAATAGAGAGAAAAGAGTGCCATTACGACAGACGAAAAAATAATTAGTTAGACTGGTTTGGGATAAAAAAAAGTTGAAAGAGTGGTTTTTTTTTTTTTTTTTATGCCTCCCTCAGTTTTAGTAAAAGTAAATTCCTAAAATAGATGAAAGGATAAAACATAGAAAGTCAAGCAAAATCTTTTACTTTTAAAAATAAATCTAATTTAATCCTAATTCTTTTAAAGATATATTTTAATAAATAAAAATAAATATCCTAAAATTTAAATGTTTTGTATTGATTACTACGGATTGGATTAAAAACAATTCTTGAATGAGGTATTCAACTCTAGGGATGAATCGAAAAAGAAATTTTTATCGGCTTTACCTCCTATTTTTTATGAAGAAAATGAAACTTTTTATCAAAGGATCAGAAAAAAATGAGTCCCACAGAAATGATTTGGAAGATCTAAAACAAAAAATAATAGTATTTGCTAGCAATAACCTAATGGAAGCAATCAATCAAGATAAATTGATCCAAAATTTGAATCAAATTTAATTAACTCGAGCTTTCATGTCAAATTTTATATACAATCCACATATTAACTTATTTTTTTAACAAATTGGACAATCATTATACTTACATAAAAATGATCTTTTAAATGCCAATTTTAATAAAATTAGTATACAAAATTAATTAAAATATATATATCAATTAGCATTCAGAAAAGACCACTAATGACGACAATGGTAACTATTCAACCAAGGGGAGGATAAGAACGAGACATAGGGTCTTCCCTTTTTATTTTTCAAGAGAAAAAGAAAATAAGAAAGTAGGGTAAAAAGTAGTTGAAGAAGTTGTAATCATCAAATGAAAGAAATAAAAATAATAAACATATTCAAATTTGAATGGAAAAAGTGAGTCGATGAAGTGTCATATTCTCATTGTTTTTGACATGTATTTGATTATGGGATAATTTCATATTAATCCTCTTAAATATAAATTTTTTTATTTTAGAGATCTTTTCTTTTCTTTTTAATTTTTATCTTGATTTTAATAATTATTTTATTTCTTGTTATGTCATTAACTTCAATTTTATCTTTTTATATATTTCGAACAAATACGGACAATCATATAATAATATAACATGCACATCATAATTTCATCATAATGTCCCTTTATTGAGCCCTCGAGGCCCAAATCTTATGTTAGAAACAAATCGGGACTTAGTCGAAAATCTAGAAAATTTTTCGTGAAATTTCAAAATTTTTCCTAAGTACAGGCTCACACCCCCTTGTGGCCTAGGGACACGCCTGTGTGACCCTAAATACGCCTGTGCTTTAGGCTATGTCCTAACCGTGTAACTCCCTGACTTAACACGGCTGGGACACGCCCATGTGCTAGGCCGTATGCTTAACATCGCTGAGACACACGCCCGTGTCTCTGCCCGTGTGGTAACACCTGAGTATTCTGTTTTAAATTTTTAAGATGCAGGGGACACACGGCCTATCCATATGCCCATGTCTAGCCGTGTGTCTCACACGGTCTGGTCACACGCCCGTGTTCCAGGCCGTGTTGACTCATAATGAGCCTTAAACATCAAGTTTACCAACCCTGCAAATTTTGAAAAACAAGCAACTCAAAAATCAATTGTTCAACCAATCCAAATCACAATCAAATACATCTAATTCATGTTCAAACAATCAACTTAATGATCTAACCAACATATTAACATAGGTATTTTACAAATACTTACTAACTCAATTCATTTAATTTCATTTAAACCAATTCAAACTTTATACCAAATTTCAACCTAAAATTTGCATATGTTAAATTCATTCATACTTCAATCAAAATATACCATTTTATAATTTCAATATAACTTATATACTTATACATATAACCAACTATTATCATCTTATATCATCACTTACAACCATTTTTCAAAATGACATACATATGACTACCTAGGTACATGCCATTACCAAAGGAATTATACTTCACCACTTTGAGTTCGGGATCAGCTTTGGATGCTGATTCAACAATCTGACTTTAGCCTAACCTGCGCATGGAAAACAATCGTACACTGAGTATAAACTCAATGGTATTTATATAATCTAAATACTTTAAAACAAAATAATTAAACATGCACATTTAATTCATACAATTCCAAATCCATTCAATTAATCAATTCACATATAAATCATCTATCACACATTTAATTCTCATCAATAGCTATTTCAAATAGCTTTTCTCACTTTGAATTCACATAGCATTTGGCAATAACAATACTCTTTTCATGAACCCTTGGTTCATGTATTTCACTTATACAATTCAATTCAATGTCTAATTTCAAATTCACAATCAATATCATTCAATGTAAATTTTATTTCTAATTCATTTATTTACCCCTATTAACACGACTCGAACTTTGGCAAATACACGGATCCAACAAAAACACACCAGTATGGCACCCAATTTCTCATCGGATAAATCGAAGTTACAAGTTGACACCTAGTGTCTCATCGGCCTTTGCGAAGTAAATTGGTACCCAGTACCTCATCGATTTTATCCGAAGCAATAGTTTGACACCCAGTGTCTCATCGACTCAAAGTTGAAGTATCACTAAACTCTTCCAATCCTATGGCATGCCAACTATATCCGACTCAGCCCGATACAGTTAATAAGATTTCAATTTCACTTTTCAAAGTCACATTCATCCAATATTAAAATATCACAAAATCACATACTTTCAATTCGATGTCATAATGATAATTACTCACCTCATTTTCTTACCATAACATTTAATCAAAATACAACAAATAATAATTACTAGATTCGGATTATAGAAATACAAACCGAAGTTTCGAGCTAATCCTCGTTGACTTTGTCTTTTCCTTTCCTAGCCGAGATCTCCGGCTCAACATTAGCTACGGAATTAAAACAATTTAAAATCATCAATACACACAATTTAACATTGAATATTTTCAATTTATACACAACTTTTGCCTAAATTTCAATTTAATCCTTAATCAAATCTAACCTTTTTTTCTTCAAAATTTTATTCTTTATTTTCATTCAATTAATACTTAAAACTAAATTTAACTCTATAATTTCACCATAAATCCCTAATTTTGAAATTCTATCAATTTAGTCCCTATTACTTAAAACTTATAAATTATTTTACAATTAAATCCTTTTGACTTCTAACTTGAAATTTTATCAATTTAACCCCTAATACTTCAAATTATTCAACATGGACAACTTCTAAAAATTCACTAACTTTCAAAATTTCAACTTAAATAAAGTAATATTAACCCTCCTAAATATAAAAATTTTTATTTTAGAGATCTTTTCTTTTCTTTTTAATTTTTATCTTGATTTTAATAATTATTTTATTTCTTGTTATGTCATTAATTTCAATTTTATCTTTTTTTTTTAATTTCAATTGACTTTAAGTTTAAATTTTAACTATAATATTAATTTTGACATTGATTTGAATTTTGAGTGAATTAAATTTTCATTATATAATTGTGCTAAAATTCCATTTTAGTTTAAGGTGTAATATTGCATGTTATTAATTTAAATATATTTACATCTTATTTTAACTAATATTGTTTTTGTAACTTTTATTTCTTTTTAAAATATATAACCCATTTAAAAATAATTATAATATTTTTCAAATATGTTAAGCTTCATAAGTAATAGTGGTATTTTCAAATTTTAACTAAATTAGATAATAATTAGGCTAAAATGGAATCCTAAAACATATAAGAGTATTTAAGTACTTTTAATTAATTAAAACTTATAAATAAATAGATTAAATTTAACAAAATTAAAATTTTAAAACTTGAATATGATTATTAATGTAATACAATAAATTATACTTTTTGAGATAATAAATTATAATTTTTTAAAACAATATAATTAAAATTATTTTAAAATAACCTTAAAATTAATGACTTTAAAATTATAAAGGATAAAATAATTATAAGAATAAAATAACTGTTGTAAAATAGATATCCATATAAATCCCATAACTCTCAAGAATGCATTTTCTTGTAACTCTCATAACCCCTAAAAATTATAGGATATCTTAATTATTTTTATTATATGTTTGCAACATATGGTGATTGAGGTCATATAAATAGAGGACATATATAAACTTTTGGTATTCCAAGTAAAAGTAGAATTATCCTTTCATTTTGTGTATACACTTCTCTCTTGTTCATATTATAATTCTCTTAGTTTTATAATATGTTATCAACACGATCTTACTTAGAGTGATAGTTCGTTTTATCGATGATCAAATTTATCTTTTGTGATTTCCAAGATCTTAAATGGCAAGATGTGAAGTTTTGGTTAACTTATTTTATTTTTATGTTCTTGAGGATGGTGAAAGATTTGGTACCGTTATCTATATGAAATTGGGAAATAAGATCCACTATCAAAGTTTACTATTGATAAATTTTGATTGGATTCAAAGTTTACTACTGAAGTTTAATTTGCTTAATTCTTGATAAAATCATCAAGGCTCAACGTTGAACAAGAAAGTTACATCAACTTAATTAGATCTCTAGCATTACATATTTTTCTCAACCATAACATATTTAAATATTAAATCGACTTGATATAAATATTTGAGATACTCTTCTTTTAAGTTTTAGTTTCATGAGTTACTTATTGTTTTAAGCATCTTATTTATTCATGAAAATGAATATCAATTGACTTATTTATGTCGCTATAATAGGTTTTATAATTAAATAATATATTTAACTAAAACATTTTTAGCATGCAAATTTGTGTTGATAAACCAATGGATTTTATGATTTTATGATTGTTCGATTTCAAAATCAATGGATTTTTTTAGATTTGATTTTGTTCAAATATAGATTACATTCCTCTAATGTCTCATCTTAATTTGGTTATAGAATTTGAAATTTTCAATACTCATACATGTGTGGTTCTCAAGACAATTTTTGAGGAATGTCTAAATTGATTTTTGGGTTGATTCTAATATAGAAATGCAAGTTTAATTGTTGTCATTTTTAATTCTTGAATTATTTTGGTTGAAAACATTTTCATAAACTTACAAATGATAATTATTATATTAATTTGGCCATTGGCACTTTTATGGACCTCGTTTGTATTAACCGATTGTTATTTGATAATAAGCATTAAAAAACCTTGTGTGGTTTGATTTTGCAAATGCCTTATATTTTTCCTACTATACAGCCTTGAGAAACTTGTTACTTTTATAGAGCTATTAAAGGTAGTTCATACGCTTTATATTATTTAATTTGTTAATTATGTGGAGAAATGTCATGAGTAATTGTAAATGGAAAAGTTCTATGAACATGGAAAATTGGATTTTGAGTTGAATTTTATGCTTGTTTTCGAGGGCGGTTATGAAATATTTTCTAGTTCTTGCATTATGTCTAATTTTGATGCTTGAGGCATGACTTTTATTCAAACATTATATTTAGGTTTGTCTCTATACATGACCTAGCAAGCTATTCTTGGTAATTAATTGATTATACAAAACGATTGTGGTAAATTTTATGAAAATATGAGTTGAATCCTTTTATTTGATATCTTTTAAAGTTTGGATTTTTATGACATATTAATTATTGTTACTTTTATTTGGGACTTCCATAGGCTTGTCAAATGAGTTCGCCAAGGATAACCTGAGGAAGAGTTAGTTGTCGAGTACTACCCGACTCGTCAGGGACATCACAGAAGAATAATAAAAATGGGCAAAAATCATATAGGTTCATTATGCGAGTATGAAATTGAAAGGAATTGGGAGTTTGCGTATTCGCCAAATCTCCCAAGCAAGATGTTTGATGAGGAAGATTGAAAAAGTGTTTTACCCCGTAGGAAGGTTCAAGCACGAGTCGAATTGTAAGGACACAATAAGGGTAACGCGGTAAGAATCCATCGATTGGGTCGAATAATCTCATAGATTTCCATTTTAGCACGAAGAATGCTAGGTGCTAAATACAATAAGAAGTCTGTGGTTATCCTAACGATACGGGGAGTTTTAAATTTTGCATTTCATTTATTGTCCCTAAACTAGAGAATCTGTATGATATTACTGAATGAAATATCACTAAGTTTGCCGAACTTATGTTTGAAGTGTATGATTCCAGGGTTAATGGTGGACTCGAGGATCATGATGGGAATCAAGCCAATCATAGCCAGGCCTTGTGAATGGTGGTAGTTGTTTCATGCATATAGAGGGGTACCTTTAGAGGTCACACATCAGGGATTTCTTAAGTATAACCGTATCCAAGTCATAAATCTTATTAAGTTGTAATAAATTTTCAAGTCTCTTAAGCTGGGATAGCGGCATGAACCCAGTACATGTATGGATTAATAATTATTTCAATGTTTAAATTGGGAAGTAATTATTACTTATGAAAAATTAGTATAGGTTAATGGTGCTACAATTTAGTGGTATGTATATAACCTAGCTAGGGCTACAAATAATCGGTTAGAGACTTATTAAGAGATTAGGGAAATTTTGACACTCAGTATCCGAATTCAGTAGATGGGTCAGGTATGGGGTGTTACATTCACAACTCTTTTTATTTGGGCTCGCCAAACTACAGCTACTGATGCAGCTTGCTGAGCAGCTCCTGCAACTCTCTAGAGTATATCTGCTACTGTGTGGAGTAGATCCTTATCACCTTGAACCTCATAGTGAGGTCTATTAACTCTATTTCTATGTCAAGAATTGGCTTAATCAATACCATGTGTCTCGATTCCTACTTTATTCTCACCCTTAACAGGGTGGTCACTACTGTTAACTTCTTCTTTAACAACATTTCTCAATCAGTCTATCATTATTAGCTATATAATAGATCACTTCATAATTAGCATCCAAATCTCGAGTCGGACTTAACTCAACCTTGGCATGTACCTCTAGACTCAATTTCAAGCTCGATTTAATGTAAGAATCAGCTAAACCTTAACTTTGATACCACAAGACGCCACATCCATTGCCATAGCAACTACGATCATTTATACACAATGAAACAATTTACACATGTAGACAAGTATATTACATATTCTTAATATGTTACATTATTGTTTCTAGGTCTTATATGAGTTTATGAGAGCTTTTATGCTAACTCGAGGTCGAATTAAGACTAAATTCTAAAGTTTACAAAATATTGGGTTGACGCCATAACTTTGGGGTTACTCATCGTGACGCAACTCACTAACTTTATCTTATCGCGACATAATGGGTCTAACGTCGCGACGTGACCTCTGTTTTCAAATGGTCCAAAAGGTACCAATTTGTAATATATAAACAAAATAATTCAATGTTTCCATTCACCTTTCCAGCCAAAGATACATCTTCAATAGGTTCACTTCTAAACTTTAACAAATTATATACATGTGCATTACATCAATTGCATCTTTTCAATTCAAACACATAATAAAATTTCTTGATACTAACCATTTTATCACTTAGTAGTAATGCACCTACATGCAAAAATTGTTACATCTATTCATCTAATTCATAGCTATATTACATTCTCAAACATGAAAATTAACCATTTGGCCATAGCAAATTTACCATTTCTAACTTTACATATCAACAAAATCTCACACTATGCTAAATCGAATCAAACCTAGGTACATGTCATATATTAAACAAAAAGGGACTATACAAGCATTGTCGAGTCGAAGACCATCGATTGGATCCTGAAATCATCTCCCAAAACTTTGAGTTTCACCTATACTTTTGCACGGAATGAAAAACCGTACGCTGAGCGATAATGCTCAATGGTACTTCCATGATTCAAGCCAATATAACACAAGTATTATTAAAATGAATATAACCAATTCATGTAACATCCTAGGCCCAAACCGATCATCAGGTTAGGGTACCGAGTGGTACAAAGACTTGAATAACTAGTTAACATATTTCATTCTTGATTGTTTAGTATACACATTAAACTATAATACCATATAGATCTCCCAAAGTTACTACCTTATAACCCTATTAAAAATTTTGAAGTTAAACATTATACATTTCAATAACTTCAACTAAACCCTGAGGCATAACCTTTAGGAGTGTCCTCTATACGCATGTTATGACTATCACACCATTTTTCCTCAAATTGGCGAAGTCAGGCTCAACCATTCACTCGATCCTCAAGTGAAAACTTTATTCTATAGTTAAGTAGACCAGTTGTAAGTTCAACAGAACTTAGTGAGATTCTGCATAACGGTTATATAGAAAAATTCAAAACTTCAAAAATGAAATTCTAAAAAGAAATTTCAAATCACTAGTCATCTTAGGCCACTGGCAATTTATACCAATGAGATTTATGTCTCCCCCTCTTTCCCGTAGCTCACCACTAACTAACTTTTTCTTTATTTGGAGTATACACGTATTTCTTCAAGGTAAGGGGCCTCTAGAATTACAGACCAAATTACACCTCAACCGAAATTTCTTTTCTTTTGCAACTTTGGATGTGAAACCCAATGTTTGGCATGGGTTATCTAAAATTTACTTCATTTGGTTTCGGATTATTATCTTCCCTTTTTCCTAGTGTATTGCCCCTCCCAGGTCAGTCCCTTGTGGAATCTTTCTTTCGCCAACCTGAGTGGGTTAACCTCCTCAGTGGACTTAACCACCTCTAGCTGTCCCTTATCTGTAGACCCTTAGGTTCCGCTCAATCTTCTAATATAACCTCTGTTACATGTTTATTTTCCAAATATTCGCAACCTCGTACCCATGAATTTTTCATAACTGACATTGTAATTCCTAAAAAAGGGTTTACCTGGTTCTGTCAACTTTTGAGTTCATCCTATTTGGCGATCTTTACATATCACCATCGTCGAGTTATTACACCTTATAATTCTCGTGTTCATGTAATAGCCCGATTTAGGGCTAGTCAAAATAGTGGTCTCGGGATCACTATTTTGAGATTTAAGAAATTTATTTCCATGTTATATTATGAGTTAGAGCATGATAGTATATGTGCATAAGAAATTTGGTACTTTAATTTTAGCGATTTCATGTTTAATCGTGAAAAGGGACTAAACTGCATAAAGTGTGAAAGTTCCATTCTATAAGCTAAAGGTACCAAATAACCATAGATGGACAATTGGGGGTCTTTAAGGGGAAATTAGACCCCCCAAAAATTGGCTTGGTCGGCCATAGATTTCAAAGGGGGATAAGGGTTGACCAAGTTGGTCAAAGTTGGTGGTGGTTGGTGGACTAAATTGTGAGTTTAATATTAGAATAAAGAAAAGATGATGTCCATCTTTTTGCTCATCCTTCTCCACCTAAAATAGGAAGCAAATAGGGGTTTTTGGAAGCTCAAAATTTCAGCAAGCTCTCATCCATTCAAGTAAGTGATCTAGTGATCTTTTCTTGAAAATTATTGTACTTTTGAGACCCCTAAGGCTTGAGCTTTCAAATGAGGGGACTATTGTACAATATTTTGAAAATTTTAGAGTTTTACCGTGATATCTATTATTTTTATTGTTGCATTTTTATGGAAGAAAATGAGTCTTAGTTGTTAGATGAACAACTTTTGTGAAAGGTGTTAGCATGAAAACACCAAATAGGACCTTGATGAAAAGGTTATAAAGTTTGTGGTTAATATGTGAGATATTGATTTTTGATGATATCTTAAAGAGCATTAAATGTTCACCTAGGCTTGTTGAAGGTAGAAATATGATTAGAATTTATTTCTGAGCCTAGGGGCAAAATGGTCATTTTGCCAAAGTCTAGGGGTAAAATAGTAATTTTACCTAAGCATGATTTTTGAAATGCTTTTATTAATATATTGGTTAAAATGAGTTAAATTGCTATTATAGATTAAGAAGAACCGAGAATCTACCTCGACCGGGGACAGAACAAAGTCTCGGACTAGATCGACAAGCTAGCTCATTTTGAAATCGAGGTAAGTTTGAATGTGATTAAAGCAACATTTATGTTAGCATGTTGAGAATGCTTGGCATTATATTAATGCATGATACTCTACTAAATTGAGTAGTTAATGTGAATGAGATGATGAAGTCCTAATGGGCCATATTGATTATAAAAATGCTATCATTGAGATATGAAATAGATAAGGTCCCGTATAAGACCATGTCCAAGACATGGCCTCGGCATCGAGTTGAGATCCCGTATAAGACCATATTCGGGATATGGCTTCAGTAATGAATATGAAAATCGTATAAGACCATATTTGGGATATGGCATCGATACATGATAGGAAATTCTATATAAGACCATATCCGGGATATGGAATTGGCATCTAAAGGTAATCCCATATAATACCATATCTGGGATATGGCATTGGCATCTAGAGGTGACTCCACGTAAGACCACCTTAAGGATGTGGCATTGGCTTTATACTTACAGTAATGATGACAAACCCACGTCTTTGACTATCCCTTGTGAGTAGTGGGATAAGTAGATGAATTTAGAAGAAGAAATGTGAATGATATTTAAGTCATGTGAATGAGTGAATACGAGTACTCATGAATGAGTCAAAAAATTGGTTTCGATATGTGGTATGGTATGTGATAGATAAGGGCAATTGTAAGTATTGTCAAGAAGCCTTGACTCGTGTACGGTTAGCTAATACCGTGGATGGATTATTTTATGAGCTTATTATTGCTATTTATTTCCATGCAAACTTACTAAGCTTTATGCTTACCCCTTTTTTATTGCCTTTCTTTCTTGTAGTATTGCCAAAGTAACTCGAGGATCGTGGACATAGGAGTTCAGAAATCACACTATCGACATCACTTTGGTATAACAATTTAGACTTATTTTGATTATGGCATGTATAGGGCTCAAGTATTTTGTTAAGTTTTAATTGTTAGTCAAAGTGTTGGCTATGTAAGTTCATAAAAGTCATTTTGTAAATGGCCTTTTTAGTTAAGCAAATACTTGGCAAACTCTTTTGCTTAATGAAGATGAAATTCATGAAGTGTATGTCCCTTTAATTATCTTGTATGTTGGAATGAGTTCTTAGACTTGCTTACGGGATAGGAGTTGTATTGTTTTGAGTGGAAGTATGCATGTGTGCATCGTAGGAGGCAAGGGCTTGGTATATAGCCTGCTAATTGCCCATATGAGTAGACACACGGGCATGTGTCTAGACCGTGTAGGAGGCACGACTAGCACATGGTCGTGTGAAGTTTCCACCTTACACTTGGGATTTAAATCACCACACGGCTGGAGTACACGGGCGTGTGTATAGGCCGTGTGGATAAGTCAGAATGCCAAGGTTTGGCACACGGACTAATGACACGAGCGTGTCAAGGCATGTGAAATTAGTCAGTATCGACCACGGGTGGAAGACATGGGCATGCCTTAAGGGCACACGGGCGTGTCCCTAGGCCTACACGGGCGTGTGGCCCCTGTTTTGTTAAAAGGTTTCTCAAACTCATGAAAGTTCCCGGAAGGATTCTAATACTTCTCGAAAGTATGTTTAAGGCCTCCTAGGCCAAGTATGTGTGAGCAATGGGGTTAAACTGAATTTTATAACCCTATTCTAGATGTTTAATCAAGATTAGCTAGGTAATGCCTCAAACCCTGTTCTAGCTTGAATACGGGCAAGGGGTGTTACAGTTTACCACCCCGACGGATTATTTATGATGTTATAGCTGAGATATGGTCTCACACTCTTTTATCTCATGTTTACTGTCCTAGTGGATGTTCCCTTGTTTATTGTCTCGGTGAACTACCTCGTGTTTATTGTACCAGCGGACTATACTAGTTGTTATAGTCGAGCTACAGTCTTACACATTAGATCTTTTTTAAGGTGTTGCCTCGTAGGACCCTTACTATCGTCATGATGTCACCCTATAGAGCCTACTAAAAGTTGATGCAGTGTTGCTCTATGGAACCTAGTAAACGTTGTCACGGTGTAGTCCCGAAGGGCCTATTTCACATTTCACCTTATGCTAGAACACCTAATTGGCCCTTCAGTAATGCCCGAAACTTTGCATCGCGATTTTCTCCCATCAATCCCAGATGGCGAAATTTTAACGAAATTTCAATTTCCTAATTCCTTCGCTCATTCCTTCATTATGTATTTCCTTCATTATGTATTTCCTAACATTGATATTTGAACACTCGCAAAGCCTAAAGCTTCACACATCACGGTTTGCACTTAATAATATTGTATGATGTTATCTAATAGAATCACCATTTTTCCCATCCTAACTTCATCTAATCCCATCAGTCAATTTCCTCGCACTGAGAATATCAAACAAATTATTATTATATATTCAACATGCTAGCAACTAATTATCAACCTTTTATTATTAAACAATCAACAAACAACTGGCAAGCTCACACAAAACTTTGCACAAGCACAGTGTACTCTTTCTTCAAGCACGTACACACCACAATCTTAGGAAACCTTTGTACATACAACGTGATGCTAGTCAATCACAGAACACCATCTATCATCCAAAAGGTAACAAATAGAAACTCACATTGCTTTCTTATGATTAACAGTTTAGCTCGTCCAAACGTCTGAGCCTCTTTTGTCTTGGAAACTAAGCATAACAAACATTTATTAGTTATCTTGAAGGCATTCAAACCTTAAAAACACAAAGTTCACAATTATACAAAAGCTTTGAAAGTTCTTACTCTACTTCTTTCTCCAATCCACAAGTACAGGGAGGTAAGAAGCTTACTAGTTCCTCAATTTATCTACTGTTAGACTTTGATTCACGCAACTGCTATGACATGTAGAGTTTCCTTCAGCTGATCCCTTCTTCTTCAGAGCGTCCAAAGAAGATGATGCTTTTGGAGAAAGGAAAGATTGGTGAACAAAATTGAGAAGAATTATGTTTCTATCCACACCTATATATACACCCTGTTGGTATAGACTCCATAGACCATTACAATCACTCAATCCTAATTATTTTTTCTCCCACTATGGAACCAACCGGTTCTAATCTAACTAAATAAAAATCGAAACCTAACCTTTTCCAACCAGCCACTTCAGTTTCTAAATATCTCACTAGAACCCGTAAATTTCTATTTCTATACAATCAGCTCCCGACTCTTCTTTGAGTTCAGGTCCTTAAGAGAACTGGGTGTAACAATTTAAGTTCAATATTTGGCCATATCACAAACACATACATGCCAAAAGATTCCATTATCATATGAAATATTTATAGATTCATTTTGTACATCAAGTCATATGATATTAACATTTAAACTTATCATATTATACTATTCAAAATTTCAATTGAATTGGTTAAATCATACCAATTGTCAAATAGCAATATTTATTCCATTTAAACATTCAAAACTACTTATATATCAACCATATATATCATTGAAATTAAATTATTTAGTTTTCATGTTCAAACAAAACCATTTAATCGCTTAAATTACCATTTAAACCTTTTATTGGAGTTTATTAGCTCATTTATATTCAACTTGGGCCCCAGGGTTTGGTTATAAATAAATTGCATAATCTTTTATATACATTCATATTACATTAAATATACGCACTCCTATAGTTCCATGTTGTCACATCAATTCATATACTAATATCAATAACAATTTCATACCATTTGAATTCAACTCATACATTATAATAGTTGTCGAAATTCGATTTATTTCATTTTCCAATTTCAAGTTTTGATTTCAATGTTTCACCCAATGGAACCCTAGTGAAACAGAATCAGATACACGGATGAACCACCCCACACTAGATAGCACGTAGGAGCTTAAACTACACCACACTAAGACACCGAAGTGTAAAGCCCATAGGCATCAAATGTATTGATCGCTGAAATCAGAGCTTTAAAATTTATAAATAAAATTATCAAACTTGGAAACTAACTCTGACAATGACTTAAAGGCAAGTGTACCTATCGAACAGTAGTATAGCTTAGGCAAGACCGGATTATCGAACCCAAAGGAACTAAAAGTACTAATACTCACTTTCTTTTTATTATTTAGCCTCAAATATGGAGTGATTGGTTGATTTAATCTAGTTTAACGACTACTAAGTTAAAGACACAAAGAAAAAAAAGAACGAATTGGGAAATAACTTCAAGAAACTCAATTGATTACGATGATACCCTTAGGAAGAATCCACCTAGACTTCACTTGTTACTTATTACTGAATCATATGATTTCTTTACTTAGCTTGATCCGTAGGACTCCCTAACCTATATTAAACCCTCTCGAGGCTTAATAACGCCTAACCCTAGGTTAATTAGTGGAACTCTCGTTCGCTTATAATAACCCCTAGAATAGCGAAGAATCGATCAATGGATTCCCATATTAGGTTTCACCCTAATTTGACAAAATCTCGTAACCCTATCTCTAGGCGTTCGATCAACTCTGCTTAATTATGCTAGATCTACTCTTAAGCAGGGTCTATTCCTCCTCCACCTAAGCACATCAGACTTGGATTAAGCAACATAATTAAGAAAAAACTAAGTATTTATCATATAATTAAGAAAATAATAACAAAATTCATCTAGGTTTCATCCACTTCAGGTATCTGAAGGGTTTAGTTCATAATGAATAAAAACATCTCAAGAGAAAAGATAAAACAAAATATGAGAAATCCCTAAAACCCTTAGAGGAATTGAAGGCGAGATCCACCATCTTGAGTAGATTTTCGGCTCTTCGAGATGGATCTTCTGGCTATCTTCGAGCGATTCCCACAAATGTGATCCTTCTAGCTCGGCTCCTTAGCCTAGCTCACCGCCCCCCGCTTCAAGATACACTTAGAGAGTGTATATAGGCTCTTGGAATGCTTTACTTGGCCTCTAAGTGTCCTAATTTAAGTTGCTTCTTACTCGATATTTGAATAAGCTTTGAAAAGTGTTTCTTTGGCTCTAAGTATCCAAATCCAACTGAAATTGCTCTCTCCCGTAACAGGGGCACGGCCATGGCACACGCCCGTGTAAATCGTGGTTGGGCCGTGTTTCGATTCTGTCAATTGGGGCACGGACATGTAAATCTTGGCATGGCCGTGTCTTAGTTAATTATCGAGGCACGACTGTGTGGCTTGAAGTCTAGGCCATGTCGATTTCTTTTTTGGCCTAATTGGCCCGTTTTAAGCCCGTTTCTTGTTCTTTTTGTCCTCGGGTGCTTTCCTGAGTATAAATATGAAAAGAAAGGATTAAAAGCACCTTTTACATAAATCAGGGCTAAATCATCCTAAAAGCATACTAAATATGGGGTTAAAATATGTTACGTTTACGGTTTATCAAATACCCCCACACTTAAGCTTTTGCTTGTCCTCAAGCAAAATTCTCAACTTACAATTAAAACGAACTTTCTATAATTCACAATTCCTATCAACAATGCTTCATCATAATTCATAGACAATTTATACATGGATAATTTAACTCAAAGAGTCTTAAAGATTGAAACAATATAAGTCATGAATTTTGTAGTACGAAAACATAGGTGTCTCTCCTTATCTAAACGATTACCTTTTAATTTGAAACCAACAAGGATTGACATCCTCACTAAGGATTCACTAAAAGCACTCGAAGTGTTTAAGTTTCAAGAAAAAGCACTCATAAGTCAAACCTAAAAAGTTAATCCCATAGGCTTGCCTGAAAATCAAATCTCCACCATTATAATATGAGATGATACACAAATCAAAAGGTCTTTGACAGGGTTGTAATGGGGCTTGGGTTAAAGGTGTGTATAAAGGCTGAATTAGAAGGTTTTAGAATCGAGATTGACTTGACTAATTACCTAACTAACAATATTGAACCTGAAAATAAATGATTACATCAAAGGAAACTAATAATAATACTTTTTTAATACGAGCTTTTTCAACAATTTGGAATTTAAATACATAAGCTCCTTTAATCATCTACTAATACTTGAATATATTTTGTTTTTTTTAAGAACAAACTAAGTATATAATTAAATAAAGAACTTTATCAAATAAAATAATTCGGTAACTTGATCAATTCAATCTTGACAGAAGGGTGGTCAAAAGAATGGTGATAACAAATACAAAGGCTTTTAGGTTAATATTAAGCGGGTAATTCAATAAAAGGGTTGTTGGGATCAAATGGGTTCACTCAGGGTTAATTATGTAGGTAAGCTTTTTAGTGGAGTGAATGGGTTAAAACCTAGGTGCCTTTATCATCTCAGTATATCAAATCATTGATGTGGTCTCAACGTGTATAATCGAGATAAGTTCTAGAATAACAGTTCAAAGTTTAAGTTCTAGAATAACAGTTCAAAGTTGACATATTCATAATCAATAAAGTGAGCATGAAACAAATATATGCTCTATAAAGCTCAAATCTTACAAAAATTATGGGTATTTGACATCAATCCTGTAGAATTCAAATTTCAAGGTAATATTCAAATTCAGTTCAACAACCTAGGAAATTTTTTTATTCTTGAAAAATAGACTTATCATGCTTGATTCTCTAGTATTCTTCATGTATAAATCATCAATGCACAATTATCAATGACTTATTCAAGAGCTTATCAATAAAAATCATAAATCATCGAAAATTTCACCCTAATTAATAATATGAGAAATTTTCTTATGGACAAGACTAAAATTCAGGATTTGAGAATAATGCAAAAAGCTAGGTACTTTTACCCCCACACTTAAGTTGTACATTGTCCTCAATGTACAAAGATAGATAAACAATTATGTAATAAAATAATCAAAAGAGAAGAGGAGAAGTAACACTTCCTGAATTTTGGATGATTCCGGGAGTTGGCATCTTTGGTGGTAGAAAGTAGGTGGAGGAGGTGGTGGTGGCATTTTCTTTGGGCCTGGTGGGGTATCTACCGATGATCTTTGTGCTAGATAAAGAAATTGGGTAGCCTGCAAAGATATAGCCAAGAAATCTAAAGAAACATTAATAATATACTAATACTATAATTAAAGACAAAGGAAATAAAGAGAAGGAGACTAAGAAGA
Source organism: Gossypium rotundifolium (assembly GCA_025506655.1). Classification (NCBI taxonomy): domain Eukaryota; kingdom Viridiplantae; phylum Streptophyta; class Magnoliopsida; order Malvales; family Malvaceae; genus Gossypium; species Gossypium rotundifolium. The sequence continues at coordinate 83,102,451 of CP106727.1, forward strand.
AAACTGAAATTGAAAGAAAAGACTAATGGACTAAGGAGTCCTTATTGTTGGATGGTTCGTGAGGTGGGTGTGACCTCTAAGGTTGTGGTGCGTGATTCCCAAGCAGCCTTTAGAACCTAAAACCAAGAAACTAAAAGAATTTAAAATATATTAAGCAGAAGAGAATTATAGATGAGTAGGATAAAGGGAAAATTAAGCGTAAAGAAAATTTTAAATGGTCTAGAATACCCTTGGCTTGGTGTTTGGATCAAGCGGCCGGCATGAACTTTTTTGTTGAGGTCTCCTTTGAGGAAACAATGCTTGCCTTCTTACGCTTTTTCGGCATGATTTTAGTGTAGCTCAAGAGTCTGAATACCTATTCTAAGAAAAGAAATAGAGAGGAGAAGGAAAAAGTATAAGGTAAGGGGATGGGGATAAGGGGAAGGGCTGTGGGGTTTAAATAGAGTTTTGCCCTCTGTCGATGTGCCACACCCGTGTATGGAGGGCGTGTTTGTTTACACGGCCGTGGTCAGGTTACCATGCACGTGGTCGATAAGTCAATGTCTTCACACGGTCGCATCGCACTGCCGTGTGCTAGGTATGTTTTGTATGCCACGCCCATTCCTCTGATGCCATGCCCATTTCTACAATGGCAGTGTTGACCCACGGCGGCCTCGCACGGCCGTGGTGGGGTAGGTGAGCCCGTGACTTCTGTAGTTGGTTGGGGCAGGATTCGCACGACCTCTGCTATGTCAATATGTTGATTTGAGGTACCCACAAGGCCACGGCCACGGTCGTGTGCTAGGCCGTGTGGTCTAGGAATCTGCACTTTCAGTTTATTAAAATTCTAAAAGAGAAAGTAGAAATAAAAAAATAAAAATAAAACTAAGACTACAGAATAAAAATTAATGTTAGTACTCGGGTTGCCTCCCGAAAAGCACTCGTTTATAGTCTTAAGCTAGACTTTTCTCAGATTTGAAAATTTTGGGAGGTTTAAAGTTTTGAATATCTTCCCTCTTGCTTAAAATTTTATTTTCTTGATGATGTTCAAGTCGAGAAGCATTTACCTTAAAAATGTTGAATGTTGGATTGCTTACCTCGACTATTCCATGGGGGAAGATATCGTGTACCTTAAGAAGTATTTCTCCCTTTGTCTTCTAGTCTGTTGTGGTGATGTACGGATCGGCTTTGTCTAACAGTACCTGGTCTCCTATTTTGTAGTGGTTTGATATTCCTACGAGCTCTTCTGGTGGTTCCTCTGGTTTTACTTCGTGTGTATCCGGCTCTTCTTTAAAGTGTGTCTTCCATTCTTTTAGTTTGTCTTCCCTAAGGCTTTGTTCCTTATGTACCTCTTCTTTGTTGGCTTGGGGTCCATGATTCGGCTCAGGTTTGTATTCTTATGGTGTTTCCTGCGATGAAAGTTGTATAATTTGGTTATCAATTGAGTTATCTTTCTTACCTTCATCGATTGTTATCTTGGCTGAGTCAAGAGCTTGAAGACTGATTGATTCGTCACCTACACAAAGTATGAGTTCGCCTGTGGCAACATCAATTTTAGTTTTGGCAGTTGCTAGAAAAGGTCTTCCTAAAATTAAGGGGATTGAATTATCCTCATCCATGTCTAAAACAACAAAATCTACTGGGAAAACAAATTTATTGATTTTTACTAGATCGTCTTCAATAATGCCCTAGGAATTCTAACAATTTTATCAGCTAATTGAATACTTATCCTAGTTTGCTTGGGCTTCCCTAGAACTAGTCGTTTAAATAATGCATAAGGCATGACATTTATATTTGCCCCTAAATCAGCTAATACATTATCAATAGTTAAACTATCAATTAAACATGGAATTGTAAAACTCCCTGGATCTTTTTGTTTCTGCGGTAGTTTATTTTGTAACATTGCTGAACATGTTGCGTTTAATTCCACATGGTGCTCTTCGTCTATTTTACGTTTGTTCGTCAAGAGCTGTCTTAAAAATTTCCTCGAGTCAGGCATCTGAAAAAGAGCTTCAAGAAGAGGTAAGTTAATATGTAATTTCTTTAAAAGTTTAAGAAACTTACCGAACTGTTCTTCTGAATCATCTCTTTTCAATGCTTCGGGATAAGGTATACGAGGTTGGTACTCCTTTATTACCGATTTTGGCTTTTCTTGTGTTACCTCTACTTTAGCTTCGTCTACCTTGTTTTCTGGTGTCAGATTGGGTCCATCTGACTTCTTATTGTCCTGAGATATGATGGCTTGAATTTGCTCCTTAGGGTTAATCTCGGTGTTACTTGGTAGACGTTCTTGCAGTCGTTCTGACATAAGCTTTGCAAGTTGTTCGACTGAATTGGTGACTTCTTTGACTAACTTAGAAATTTCCCCGATTCGGCTCTTATTGCTTTTGATTGTTCTTTCAGTTTCTTGGATACGTTTCTCTGTGTCTGCTGAAAATTTTACTAGCATCTTGTCGAGGGTTGGTTTCTTCTCTTGTGGATAAGGCTAATTTTGGAAGTTTTGAGGAGGTTGCTGTCTTTGATTTCCTTGATTCCTTGACCTCTCAATGAAAATTTGGGTGGTTCCTCCAACCTGGATTATAAGTATTACTATAAGGATTATTATTGGATCTGAAATTATTACCTATATAGTTCATCTGTTCGTTCTCTACTCCTGGTTGGTAGGGTGGGTACTCAGGATTCGCCATAGTTCCACTTGTGTCACACTGCATGACTGGGTGTACCTGCTAAGAACATAAACTGTCAAGCTTTTTATTCATTATCTCTACCTGATCTGATAGCATGGTTACTGCATCAATACTGAGACTCCAGCTGATTTTGTCAGTTTTGTCCTTGTAACCTGCCACTGATAATTATTCAACGACGTCTCTTCAATGAATTCGTAGGCTGCTTCAGGAGTTTTATTATTCAAGGTTCCACCGGCAGCTAAATCAATTAGTTGTCTCGTTGAGGGATTTACACCATTGTAGAAGGTTTGGACTTGAAGCCATAATGGTAATCCGTGGTGTGGACATCTCCTCAAGAGATCTTTGTATCTCTCCCATGCATTGTATAATATCTCTAAATCCATCTTCACAAAAGAAGAAATATCATTTCGTAATTTAGCCGTTTTGGCCGGTGGAAAATATTTTAATAAAAATTTTTCGGTCATTTATTTCTATGTAGTGATTGACCCTCGTGGTAACGAGTTCAGCCACGGCTTGGCTTTATTCCTTAATGAAAAGGGAAATAACCGAAGACGAATGGCATCATCAGAAATGCCATTTATTTTGAAAGTATCATAGAATTCTAAAAAATTTGCTAAATGAGTGTTTGGTCTTAATCCCGCAAACCATCAAATTGAACAAATTGTTGAATCATTTGTATTGTATTAGGCTTTAATTCAAAATTATTAGCACTATAGCGAGCCTAACAATACTAGATTCTCGCTCCTGTCAAATTGGGTTTAGCATAATCATATATAGTCTGTGAGCATCCTCCACATCTCGTGGTGGATTATTCTCGCCCATCCCTTCATAAGGATTGGATCATCTTCTTGCTCTTCTTCGTGTAATTTAGAACTCGCCTAATTTCTCTCGATTTTCGAGCGTAGCTTCAATTTCACTATCGATGCTAGAGGTCCTGTCGGGTTCCATCTAGTCATAAACTAGAGGTACTGTAACAGACCGAATTTGACCCTAATCGAAAGGTGGTTTAGAGACCACGAATCCGAGTCTGAAAAATTTTTAAATATTATATTATGTGTTTGTTATATGTGAATTAATATGTGTGAAAGTTTCGTAGAAAAATTTTATCGTTTAAGCACTTAATTTGATAAAAAGGACTTAATCGCGTAAAGTGTAAAAGTTGCAAGCTAAAGTGAAAAGTGCTTATATGAGGATGGCTTTTTAATATGGAGTATTAAAAGTGAAATTAACCCATTTTATGAGTTAGTGGGTGGCAAAGGTCAAGTATAACCTTATGTTATAATTTGTTTTATTATTAAATAAAGGTTAAAATGGTAAAATATAAGAAAATGTTATTATATGTTATATTACATAAAATTTAAAAGCCATATTTTTGTTCTTCATCTTCAAGTGCCAAAAGTTAGCCATGAAAATAAGGGTTTAAAAGCTTGGAAGGTTCGGCCATCATCTAGCTAAAATTCAAGGTGTGTTTTTCTTCGGTTTTTAATAATTTCTATATTTTTGAGATCGTTGCTTCGTATATTACCCGACCCATGCTAGAATTTCTAAGATTAGTGTGTATATATGATTCGGCCATTGATGAATTCTTGAGGTTTTTGATGTTTGATGATTTCAAATTAAAGATGAGTTAAAGATTTACAAGTTTTGTATTAGAAATTTTGGTAAAATTTTGTAATTAGGGCTAATTTATAATAATAAAATTTTAAAGGGACTTATTTGCAAAATAAATGAAATAAAAGGACTTGTAAGGTCCCTAGGAAGATTCGGCTCTTGAGTAGCATGGGGAAATTTTGAGTATTTTATGTTTTGTGCAATTAGTACTAAAATGCAAAAATGTGAAATAGTGGGGGTAAAATGGTAATTTGCCTATTTATGTGCTTAGGGACTAAATTGTGATGAAATGTACTTGAATGAGCTAAATTTTTATGTGTTTAGATCAAGAACAAAGAAAAACGGATTTGGATCGGGGAAAAACAAAGGTTATCGAATAGCCGATTCGCACGGTCTATCGACAGCCGAGGTAAGTCCCTAAGCTGGATTATATTAAAGAATGCATTATGAAAGTATTAAATGACAAAATTTGATAAATTTGGGTATATTTTCATGTGATAGCCGAATGTAGTAATATTACATTGAATTGGATATGTTTTATTATACAATGTTATAATAGTTTTATTTGTGAAAAGTGAATAAGCTTAGTTGAATTGGAAATGTGATAGAATTGTGAAATTTAAGTGATAAGTGGTTATGATACTATTGAAATGTTCATTGAAATGTTGAAAATGATGATATCTCGGGCTTTAAGCCTAGCAGGCCTTGTGCTGGTGATTCATTTCAGGCTTTAATGCCTAGCAGGCCTTGTGCCGGTGATTTATTTCAGGCTTTAATGCCTAGCAGGCTTTGTGCCGGTGTTATATGTCAGGCTTTGTGCCTAGTAGGCCTAGTGCCGGTGATTCATTTTAGGCTTACTGCCTAGTAGGCCTCGTGCTGGTGACTTAATTCGGGCTTTAATGCCTAGCAGGCTTTTTGCCGGTGATAAGTTAAAACAGAGAATCGAAGATGTATATACATAGTAGATTGAGCTATAAGCTCAAAAAAAAAAAGAAAAAGGAAATTAACTTATTATATTGGTACGTGACAAGGTAAGTTGATTATTTGAAATGATAAATGGTTATGTAAATATGAAATATGTGCTAACCTATTTGAACATATACATGATTTGGCCTATTTATGAATTTGTAATGATGAAAGTCAAATTATATATTTTATATGATTGATTATGTTCGCCAAAAGGTATGTATTGAATCAAGTTCATGATATATGTGATGTTGATCAAATACATAAGTTGATAGAAATGTGTTGGTGCATTGGGTATGTAAGGTATGCGAATAAAAATGACATTGAGTTGATATGGATTATTTGCATATAGGAGAAATTATATATATATATATATAGTTTCGCCATGCTTTATATATATAAAATATATATATAATTGTATACATTCAATTATGTGAGATCATTTTAGATGTACATTAAAGATGTTATTCGGTTGTATGTGGAAATGCATATGACTTTATTTATCGATCAAGATACTTTCGATAAGTCTTACAAGTTAAGTATACGATGAATAAGGTTTTGCTATATATGAACATTGATATTCGGCTATGATGGTACATATGTGTGTATATGTCATAAATACTGCTTGAGACTTACTAAGCTAGCATGCTTATTGTGTGTATTCTTGTTTACCCTTATTTTATAGATTTAGGTTCAAGCTACGGACTCGAAGGATCTGGGAAGAAGTCAACTGCACTATCGACTTTCTTTTGGTATTGAATAACTTAGTTTGGTATTAAAAAGGGCATGTATAGGTTAGACTAAATAGTATAACTAATGTTTTGTAATCGTGTAAATATGCTAGCCATGCGAAAATGGCTATCTATTTTGGATAACTTGTTTCGTGTTTTGATGATATAGCTTGCTTATGCCATAAATTATCATTTGTGTTTGGATGTGGTTTGAGTGTTATATGAAATGGTTTAATAGATATATGCTAAGACATGTATATGTATTTTAATCTTGATGGTCTCTTTGATAGATTAAAGTAGAATTTTAATTATGCATAAATGTGATAGGTTAAAGAGAGAGATGTTAGGCATTTCAATTTCATGAAATTGATATGAATATGAATTTGAGTTATATACTTGTGAAATATGTATCTAGATATGTATCAAATTCGGTTGTTTTGAAATAGCATGGAGTATATTGAATAAAATGGGTAGGTGTATTCGGCCAAACCTAGATGATAGTTGTAAATGTAATTAACATGCTTAATGAATTATTTGTTCATGCTTATAGTCGAATATAGAAGATGTTTATAACTATGATATATAAGTATTTTGCTTGTGAAGTAACTTATTAAATTTAAGTACAGGAAATTACCAAACTTGGTTAGTGCTAGGGAATCAACATGAAATGTTGTAAATGAGGTCTTGTATATTTGGCCAAATTATAAGCATGTATGTGTTGTGTAATAAGTTGCATATTTTCGGTTATGTGGAAATAGGTTTATACCTTATGAAATAGCTATTAATAGGAAGTATATTGCATGAAATCTGTATTGTTAAGTGATAATGTTGTCGTATACATTGTTTAGTCTTTTTAAGTTCATCGATGATTATACTATACATGACTTAGATTGATGTATCAAGTATGTGTTACACATGTGAAATTGTTTGTTCATTATTATTAAAACATTGATAAAGATGAGCGATTAAGTTTCAATTGAGTGAGCTGAAGTTTTTTTTACTACACGATAACACTCGTAACCCTAATTCGACAACGAACATGGGTTAAGGGTGTTACATTTGATTGGTATCAGAGCTTACGGTTTAGTAGATTCTAGGACTACCGTAGCGCGTGTAAGTCTAGCTATACATGCCTTTTTCATATATCGATAGTGTGGTGACTTCTGATATTCTGAATTGTGTTTTATATAGTAAATAGACACTGATCCTAAAAGAGCCGTAGCGGATGATGTGGAGAGTGTGGCGCCTGACCGTGCACATAGATCAGTGCTGGAAGACTCTCGACTAGTTTCGGGTAGCCACGAGGGGGAGGCTAAACAAGCCTTCTATCAGATGATGAATGAGTGGTTTACCCAGTTTATCCAGACTAATCCGGCTGTACACCAACCTCCACCCCCGAATAATCCAACTCCGATACCTTTAGCACCCCCGATGATAGATCCGATGAGATCTAGTAGGCCTCCAGTTGATAAAATCAGGAAATTTGAGGCCGAAGAATTCAAGGCCAATGATGATGATGACGCAAAGCTAGCCGAAATGTGGCTTGATAACACTATTCGGGTACTAGATGAGCTATCTTGTACTCGGATGAATGCTGAAGTGTGCTATATCTTTACTTCGGGACACTGCATATCACTGGTGGAATACACTAGTATCAGTGGTTCCGAAAGAAAAAGTGACGTGGGATTTCTTCCAGAATGAATTCCGTAAGAAATATATCAGTCAAAGATTCATTGATCAAAACGAAAAAATTTCTTGAACTGAAACAGGAAGGATGACCGTGATGAATATGAATAGAAATTTATCGGGCTTAGCGAGATATGCTAGAAAGTGTGTATCAACCGAAGCCATTATGTGTAAAAGGTTTGAAGACGGTGCGAATGAAGAGATAAAATTGCTTGTTGGCATTCTTGAAATTCAAGAATTTGTGACTCTAGTTGAGCGAGCTTGCAAAGCTGAAGAGCTTGGGAAAGAGAAAAGAAAGGTCGAGGCGAAGCTAGAGACATTCGTAAGAGGTCATCGGGTAAGACTTTCCATTCCACATCTAAGAAGTTCAGAAATGATTTCAGCCGACATAAAGTTACTTCAGATTTACCTAGACGTGATCGACCTCCAGTGGGCTCCCAAGCTACCTCGATGGCCAGTGTTGGTAACATTCTACAAAATCGAGTTGAATGCAAACATTGTGGAAAATGGCATTCTGGGAGTTGTAGAGTTCGTGATCGGTCTTGCTTTAAATGTGGATCCTCAGACCATTTTATTCGAGAGTGCCCGATGTTAGTGAAAGCATAATACTGACATAGAACTCTAGACCAAAGCGAAGGCATCAAGACGCGCGACCACCCGAGCATTACGCAATGTAGATGGTAGTCAGAGAGGGAACAAGAACACCGCAGTTCGATCTGAGACTAGAGCTCTAGCTAGAGCTTATGTTACTCGAGCTAGAGAGGATGCTGCTTCTCCAGATGTCATTACCGGTACTTTCACCCTTTATGATACTACTGTGATTGCATTGATTGATCCTGGTTCGACCCATTCATATGTATGTGAAACTCTGGTATTCAAGAAGACTCGCCATTGAGTCTCTTGAGTTTGTGATTCAGCGTATCTAACCCTTTGGGTAGATGTGTGTTTGTTAATAAAGTGTGTAAAGGTTGCCCATTGATGATTCGGGATTTTTGCTTCCCAGTCGATTTAATGATGTTGCCTTTCGATGAGTTTGATATAATTTTGGGAATGGACTAGTTAACTTCGCATGATGCAGTGGTGAATTACAAAAGAAAGCTTATTGATTTGAGACATCGAAGCGGTGAGATCATTAGAATTGAATCCATGATTTAAGTGGGTTTCTCTGATTATATCCTCGATGTTGCCCTAAGTATGTGAGAAAGGGTGCAAAGCTTATTTGGCTTATGTTGGATAATAAATTGTCCGAGAAACAGATTGAATTTGTACCGGTTGTATGTGAATACCCAGATGTGTTTCCTGAAGAACTATCGGGTTTACCCTCAGTACGAGAAATTAAATTTGGCATTGAATTAGCACCGGGAATGACTCCGATCTCAATAGCTCCATATCGGATGGCACCTCATGAGCTAAAAGAGTTGAAAGCACGATTGCAAGAGTTAACAGATAGGGCTTTGCACGACCAAGTTTCTCTCCTTGGGTGCACCAATTTTTTGTGAAAAAGAAAGATGGAACAATGCGAATGTGTATTGATTATCGGCAATTGAATATGGTAACTATAAAGAATAAGTACCGTTACCTCGGATTGATGATTTGTTTGATCGCTTGAAAGGGCTTCAGATTTTCAAGATAGATTTGAGATCGGGTTATTATCGATTATGAGTCGAGATACAGATGTGCCAAAGACCGCATTAGGACGAGGTACTAACATTTTGAATTTTTGGTTATGCTTTTGGGCTTACTAATGCACCTACTATTTTTATGGATTTGATGAATCGGGTTTTAGACGCTTTTGGATCGATTTGTGGTAGTGTTTATTGATGATATATTGATCTGCTCCAAAGATGAAATCGAGCATCTTGAGCATTTGAGATTAATGCTACAAACTTTTGAAATCGCAGTTGTATGCGAAGTTTAGTAAGTGTGAGTTCGGATGAAAGAGGTCACTTTTTGGGACATGTTGTTTCAAAGAACGGCATTCGAATTGATCCGAACAAAATCTAAAGCTATACTTGATTGGAAACCACCAAAAATGTTTAGAGATTCAAGTTTTCGGGACTTGCGGGTTACTATCGACGATTTGTGAAAGGTTTTTCTATGATAGCTACCCGTTGACAAAGTTATTGCGAAAGATGTCGTTCAAGTGGTCAAAAAGTGTCGAAAAGTTTTGATCACCGAAAGCCCTTTTGATGAAGCTCAGTGTTCATTCAAATTGAATCGGGTAAAGAATTTGTTGTTTATTCGATGCTTCTTTGAATGGTTTGGGTTGCGTTTTGATGCGGGAAGGCAAAGTTGTAGCCTACGCTTCAAGACAATTGAAGCCGCATGAAAGAAATTACCCGACGATGACTTAGAACTTGCGACTATTGTGTTCATGACTTTGAAAATTTAGCGCCATTATTTATTTGGCAAGAAATGTCATGTTTACTCGGATCACAAAAGTCTTAAATATTTGATGACTCAAAAAGAGTTGAACTTGAGACAACGTAGATGGTTAGAACTGTTGAAAGACTATGAGTTAGTAATTGACTACCATCCGGGGAAAGCTAACATTGTTGCAGATGCATTAAGTCGAAAATCATTGCTTGCTCTTCTTGCATTGAACACACAGATGGTTATGTCAGGTGATAGTTCGATCATAGCCAAGTTAAAAGCAAGACCGATGTTTATTCAGCAAATTTGTGATGCACAAAAAGCTGACAAAGATATGACTGTCAAACGGACTCAGTGTGGAAATAATGCAGAGTCAAAATTTCAAATTGATGATAATGACTGCTTGAAATACAAAGGCCGAATGTGTGTACCGAGGGACATGGATTTGATTAGGATGTTATTGAAAGAAGCTCATAATAGTCGATGTCGATACATCCGGGTAGCACGAAAATGTATAATGACTTGAAGCAGTTCTACTGGTGGCCTGGTATGAAACGAGATATATCTGAATTTGTTTCAAAGTGCTTAATTTGTCAGCAAGTAAAAGCCGAGCATCAAGTGCCTTCTGGGTTGCTTCAGCCGATCATGATACCTGAATGGAAATGGGATAGAATCACTATGGATTTTGTATCCGGTTTGCCTATGACACCGAGCAAGAAAGATGCGATCTGGGTTATAGTTGATAGATTGACCAAATCGGCTCATTTTGTACCAATTGAACGGACTACTCACTTGATAAACTTCTTTGAATTGTATATATCACAAATTGTGAGGTTGCATGGTGTCTTGAGTTCCATTGTTTTGACGAGACACGAGATTCACATCACGGTTTTGGAAGAAGTTACAAGATGCTTTAGGTACTAAACTTCATTTTAGTATGACCTTTCATCCTCGACGGATGGACAATCCAAGAGAACTATTCAGATACTTGAGGACATGTTGAGATGTTGCATTCTCGAGTTTGAAGGTACTTGGGAACGATACCTACCTCTGATTGAATTTGCCTATAATAACAGTTTTCAATCTAGTATCAAAATGGGGCCTTATGGAGCCTTGTACGGGCGAAGGTGTCGAACACCATTATACTGGATTGAGCTCAGTGAGAATAAGATACACGGGGTTGATTTGATTAAAGAAACCGAACAGAAAGTAGCTATTATTAGAGACAATTTGAAAGCTGCCTCGGATCGTCAAAAGTCTTATGCTGATTTGAAACGTAAAGACATTGAATTTCAAGTTGGAGATCGAGTATTCTTGAAAGTTTTTCCGTGGAAAAAGGTATTCCGATTTGGTCGGAAAGGCAAACTTAGTCCGAGATTCATCGGACCTTATGAAATTACTGAACGTATTGGGCCTGTTGCTTATAGATTGAAGTTGCCTTCAGAGATAGAAAAGATACATGACGTGTTTCATGTTTCGATGCTTCGTAAGTACAGATCAGATTCGTCCCATGTGATTACACCGTCTGAGATTGAAATCCGACCCGATATGACGTATGAGGAAGAACCGATTCGTATTTTAGCTCGGGAAAAGAAAGAGTTAAGAAACAAGAAAATTCCATTAGTAAAAGTACTGTGGAAAAGGCACGGATTTGAAGAGGCTACGTGGGAGCCTGAGGACTCAATGAAGCAACAATATCCGACATTATTTAACGGTAAGATTTTCGGGGATGAAAATCCTTAAGGGGGAAGAGTTGTAACAGACCGAATTTGACCCTAATCGGAACGGTGGTTTAGGGACCACGAATTTGAGTCTGAAAAATTTTTAAATATTATACTATGTGTTTATTATATGTGAATTAATATGTGTGAAAGTTTCGTAGAAAAATTTTATCGTTTAACACTTAATTTGATAAAAAGGACTTAATCGCGTAAAGCGTAAAAGTTGCAAGCTAAAGTGAAAAGTGCTTATATGAGGATGGCTTTTTAATATGGAGTATTAAAAGTGAAATTAACCCATTTTATGAGTTAGTGGGTGGAAAAGGTCAAGTATAACCTTATGTTATAATTTGTTTTATTATTAAATAAAGGTTAAAATGGTAAAATATAAGAAAATGTTATTATATGTTATTTTACATAAAATTTAAAAGCCATATTTTTGTTCTTCATCTTCAAGTGCCGAAAGTTAGCCATGAAAATAAGGGTTTAAAAGCTTGGAAGGTTCGGCCATCATCTAGCTAAAATTCAAGGTGTGTTTTTCTTTAGTTTTAATAATTTCTATATTTTTGAAATCGTTGCTTCAGATATTACCCGACCCATGCTAGAATTTCTAAGATTAGTGTGTATATATGATTCAGCCATTGATGAATTCTTGAGGTTTTGATGTTTGATGATTTCAAATTAAAGATGAGTTAAAGATTTATAAGTTTTGTATTAGAAATTTTGGTAAAATTTTGTAATTAGGGCTAATTTATAATAATAAAATTTTAAAGGGACTTATTTGCAAAATAAATGAAATAAAAGGACTTGTAAGGTCCCTAGGAAGATTCGGCTCTTGAGTAGCATGGGGAAATTTTGAGTATTTTATGTTTTGTGCAATTAGTACTAAAATGCAAAAATGTGAAATAGTGGGGGTAAAATGGTAATTTGCCTATTTATGTGCTTAGGGACTAAATTGTGATGAAATGTACTTAAATGAGCTAAATTTTTATGTGTTTAGATCAAGAACAAAGAAAAATGGATTTGGATCGGGGAAAAATAAAGGTTATCGAATAGCCGATTCGCATGGTCTATCGACAGCCGAGGTAAGTCCCTAAGTTGGATTATATTAAAAAATGCATTATGAAAGTATTAAATGACAAAATTTGATAAATTTGGGTATATTTTCATGTGATAGCCGAATGTAGTAATATTACATTGAATTGGATATGTTTTATTATACAATGTTATAATAGTTTTATTTGTGAAAAGTGAATAAGCTTAGTTGAATTGGAAATGTGATAGAATTGTGAAATTTAAGTGATAAGTGGTTATGATACTATTGAAATGTTCATTGAAATGTTGAAAATGATGATATCTCGGGCTTTAAGCCTAGCGTGCCTTGTCTTGGGTGATTCATTCGAGCTTTAATGCCTAGCGAGCCTTGTCTTGTGCTTGATTTATTTCGTGCTTTAATGCCTAGCGTGCTTTGTGCTGGTGTTATTTGTCGCTTTGTGCCTAGCGGGCCTAGTCTTGGTGATTCATTTCAAGCTATCGCCTAGCAGGCCTCGTGCTGATGACTTAATTCGGGCTTTAATGCCTAGCGGGCTTTTTTTTGGTGATAAGTTAAAACAGAGAATCAAGATGTATATACATAGTAGATTGAGCTATAAGCTCAAAAAAAAAAAAAAAAAGGAAATTAACTTATTATATTGGTACGTGACAAGGTAAGTTGATTATTTGAAATGATAAATGGTTATGTAAATATGAAATATGTGCTAACCTATTTGAACATATACATGATTTGGCCTATTTATGAATTTGTAATGATGAAAGTCAAATTATATATTTTTATATGATTGATTATGTTCGGCCAAAAGGTATGTATTGAATCAAGTTCATGATATATGTGATGTTCATCAAATACGTAAGTTGATAGAAATGTGTTGGTGCATTGGGTATGTAAGGTATGCGAATAAAAATGACATTGAGTTGATATGGATTATTTGCATATAGGAGAAATTATATTATATATATATATAGTTTCGGCCATGCTTTATATATATATAATTGTATACATTCAATTATGTGAGATCATTTTAGATGTACATTGAAGATGTTATTCGGTTGTATGTGGAAATGCATATGACTTTATTTATCGATCAAGATACTTTCGATAAGTCTTACAAGTTAAGTATATGATGAATAAGGTTTCGCTATATATGAACATTGATATTCGACTATGATGGTACATATGTGTGTATATGTCATAAATACTGCTTGAGACTTACTAAGCTAGCATGCTTATTGTGTGTATTCTTGTTTACCCTTGTTTTATAGATTTAGGTTCAAGCTATGGACTCGAAGGATCTGGGAAGAAGTCAACTGCACTATCGACTTTCTTTTGGTATTGAATAACTTAGTTTGGTATTAAAAAGGGAATGTATAGGTTAGACTAAACAAGATAACTAATGTTTTGTAATCGTGTAAATATGCTAGCCATGCAAAATGGCTATCTATTTTGGATAACTTGTTTCGTGTTTTGATGATATAGCTTGCTTATGCCATAAATTATCATTTGTGTTTGGATGTGGTTTGAGTGTTATATGAAATGGTTTAATAGATATATGCTAAGACATGTATATGTATTTTAATCTTGATGGTCTCTTTGATAGATTAAAGTAGAATTTTAATTATGCATATATGTGATAGGTTAAAAGAGAGAGATGTTAGGCATTTCAATTTCATGAAATTGATATGAATATGAATTTGAGTTATATGCTTGTGAAATATGTATCTAGATATGTATCAAATTCGGTTGTTTTGAAATAGCATGGAGTATATTGAATAAAATGGGTAGGTGTATTCGGCCAAACCTAGATGATAGTTGTAAATGTAATTAACATGCTTAATGAATTATTTGTTCATGCTCATAGTCGAATATAGAAGATGTTTATAACTATGATATATAAGTATTTTGCTTGTGAAGTAACTTATTAAATTTGAGTACAGGAAATTACCAAACTTGGTTAGTGCTAGGGAATCAACATGAAATGTTGTAAATGAGGTCTTGTATATTTGGCCAAATTATAAGCATGTATGTGTTGTGTAATAAGTTGCATATTTTCGGTTATGTGGAAATAGGTTTATGCCTTATGAAATAGCTATTAATATGAAGTATATTGCATGAAATCTGTATTGTTAAGTGATAATGTTGTCGTATACATTGTTTAGTCTTTTTAAGTTCATCGATGATTACACTGTACATGACTTAGATTGATGTATCAAGTATGTGTTACACATGTGAATTTGTTTGTTCATTATTATTAAAACATTGATAAAGATGAGCGATTAAGTTTCAATTGAGTGAGCTGAAGTTTTTTTTTACTACACGATAACACTCGTAACCCTAATTCGACAACGAACATGGGTTAAGGGTGTTACAGGTACCTGCTAGGAAAAAGAAAGAAAAATAAAATTTAGAAAAAATAATGGAATAAAATAAATTTGTGAAATAAAATAATGGCTAAAGTAATAAAAATAGAGTTTTCTTAATATTTTAGTTCCCCGGCAACGGCGCCAAAAACTTGATCGCTAAAATCAGAGCTTTAAAATTTATAAATAGAATGATCAAACCTGGAAACTAACTCTGACAATGACTTAAAGGCAAGTGTACCTATCGAACAGTAGTATAGCTTAGGCAAGACCGGATTATCGAACCCAAAGGAACTAAAAGTACTAATACTCACTTTCTTTTTATTATTTAGCCTAAAATATAGAGTGATTGGTTGATTTAATCTAGTTTAACGACTACTAAGCTAAAGACGCAAAGATAAAAAGAACGAATTGGGAAATAACTTCAAGAAACTCAATTGATTACGACGATACCCTCAGGAAGAATCCACCTAGACTTCACTTGTTACTTATTATTGAATCATATGATTTCTTTACTTAGCTTGATCCGTAGGACTTCCTAACCTATATTAAACCCTCTCTCGAGGCGAATAACGTCTAACCCTAGGTTAATTAGTGGAACTCTTGTTTGCTTATAATAACCCCCTAGAATAGCATTAAATCGATCAATGGATTCTCATATTAGGTTTCACCCTAATCCGATAAAATCTCGTAACCCTATCTCTAGGCGTTCGATCAACTCCGCTTAATTATGCTAGATCTACTCTTAAGCAGGGTCTATTCCTCCTCCACCTAAGCACATCAGATTTGGATTAAGCAACATAATTAAGATAAAACTAAGTATTTATCATATAATTCAGAAAATAATAAGAAAATTCATCTAGGTTTCATCCCCTTTAGGTATCTGAAGGGTTTAGTTCATAACGAATAAAAACATCTCAAGAGAAAAGATAAAAAAAACCATAAGAAATCCCTAAAACCCCCTAGAGGAATTGAAAGAGAAATCCACCGTCTTGAGTAGATTTTCAGCTCTTCGAGATGGATCTACTGGCTATCATCGAGCGATTCCCACAAATGTGATCCTTCTGCTCGGCTCCTTGGCCTAGCTCACCGCCCCCCGCCCTCCGCTTCAGGATACACTTAGGGTGTTTATATAGGCTCTTGGAATGCTTTACTTGGCCTCTAAGTGTCCTAATTTAAGTCTGCTTCTTACTCGGTATTTGAATAAGCTTTGGAAAGTGTTTCTTTGGCTCTAAGTATCCAAATCGAGTGAAATTGCTCTCTCCCATAACATGGGCACGGCCATGGCACACGCCCGTGTAAATCATGGTTGGGCTGTGTCTCGATTCTGTCGATTGGGGCACGGCCATGTAAATCGTGGCATGGCCTTGTCTTAGTTAATTGTCGAGGCATGGCCGTGTGATTGAAGTCCAAGATGTATCGATTTCTTCTTTGGCCCAAATCAGCCCGTTTTAAGCCTGTTTCTTGTTCTTTTCGTCCTCGGATGCTTTCCGAGTATAAATATGAAAAGATAGGATTAAAAGCACCTTTTTACATAAATCAGGGCTAAATCATCCTAAAAGCATACTAAATATGGGGTTAAAATATGTTATTTTTACGGTTTATCATGTATAAACATTTTTAAATACATCCCTCCACCACAGCAAAGTCTTCGTAGAGACATGTAATACTTGATGATACGCAATGATGTTGGATCTCAATATAACCTGTAATAATTTTCGTACAATCATATATCTCGTACAAGTGCACATATGTTCTATTTGCATGCTAATCGTATCGTAACCTTATACTAAGTTCATAATGGCATAAATATTCATTTTTATATTATCATACCTATAATTACTTTTGTTCGCATATCCATACTCTGTAATCATTCACATTTACCTGTCATACCCTGTATTCAATCACATTTGCATCTTCATACCTTGTACATTGTTCTATCACATAACAATCATTTATTTCATTTTAGTTCAACTCAATCCAATTCATATATATTCAATTTCATAATCACATTTCAATTCATCATCAACACACAATATAGCATATCATATAACATATTTCAATCCATTCTTATATTACAAATCATGTTCCACTAAACTACTTTCCATTTTATTTAATTTAGTCCAATATCTTCATATTCAAAATTAATCACAACAAACCAATTCATGTGGAAATTATATACTCACATTGATATTCAATCATCATGAATATATAAACAAATAAATTGATCTTGAATCATAAAAGTATGAACCAAAATCTCACGTCACTCGTCGACGACTCTCGCTTTTCTTATCCCTTTCGATGGCCGACATCATTTTTCACTATGACCGATAATTCAATAAATAAAAAAATATTAGATTCCATTCAATACACATGCAAATACAAAGTTACACATATTTTTCATTTTAATTAATTTAGTCCCTAAACTCGGGATAAGCATATCTTTTGATTCCTAGCTTTGGATAAAAATCGTATTTCACTTACTTTCATTAGGGGCCTTATACTTTCTATTTCTAACATAATTTAATGTCAGGTTTTACATTTATTCAATTTGGTCTCTAATGTAACAAAGTTTACAAACAAACTAAATTAACTTTACAATCTAGTCTTTTTCATAATCTAATATTAATATTCATCCAATCCAAGCTTAATTCATCAATTTCTCAACAATGACAACTTTCTAAAACTTTAACAATTGATTTAATTGGTACATGGGATAGTTAAACCAAGCTCCCATGATCATTAATCTATAAATATTATAAGAAAATGACTTGAATTTCATACCTAATTATATGGTCGAATATTCAAGGTTTTGAAAACTTTCTCCAAGCTTTTTCTATGGTGGAGGGTGATAATGGGAAGAAGATGACAAAATTCCACTATCTTTTCATATTTATACTTCAATTAGATGTTAATTAACCTTGTTTAATTAATTAAATTATGGTTTACTTAACATAATTTAACTTTTAATCACACTTAGTGGAGTTTCCATAATCATCCACTATCACTTATTTAAAAATGACTTAATTACCATTTTAGACTTTTGATTAATTGCTATTTAGGTTCAAGTCTTTTTGTTAATTAAAACTCTATAGAGATTGGAATTTTATAATTTAGTCCCTGAACCTTGATTAACTATTTTATTGGCTAAATTTTTTGACCATTCGTCAATATATTTTTATATTAGCTCCATAAATATTCTTATTTTATATTTACGGACTAGGTTTACAAAAATGGGGTTCTGAAATTCCATTTTCCAACACCATTGAAATTTAGGTTGTTACAATATACGTAATCAGTGCTCATACAATTATCTTATCATAAGTGTGTTACTGTCATAGAATATTTTTAATCTCTTTGGGGTAAATCCATTCTCACTATATGGTTCTATTTTATCTCATGGAAACCATTACATCTTCCTTTATGAAAAGTCAATTATTATTAAATAGTAATCATGTCATTTATTACAAAAACAAATAACCCATGGCCACGTTTACTTTTCATTTATTATATATTGTTGATTAGAGGATATCATTTACCCTTTAGTCAGGCTATGAAGTCTACTATTGTGAATCATGCTACATACTACAGAAGTCGTATACCCAACACACCAGCTTTTTGTTCCTTATCTATTTGAACTCAAGCTTTTACTTACATTAAAGTGTATGAGTCAAGCATTCATAGTCTGCCATCCACTCAAGATTTAGTGATGTCACACTATGAACATCACAGGTGAATAAATATATAAACAGATTTAGGATCTATTCTACTTGGGTCTTGTCTGATGTACTGTCAGTCTAGTTAGTCACATCTATATCTCTATCTTCTAGGAGTCATCCTTCGATGCTCAAGACAAAAAATTTCTCTATTGGACTTGATAAATGACATATTAGTCTTTCAATCGACTTGCTCATTTCTAATTAGACTATAGACGTGTTTAGATTATCTACTAATATAATTTGTCTTTTTGTATTATGATCCAACTACGTAGTTGTTCCCGAATTTCAACTAAACGATCTTCTCTGCTATTCTCGTACCACTAAATGCTTAGAGTGTGGGCTCGAACCAATTGAATTAAAACACAGAACTAGAAAAAAAATTCTTTTATTTAGGGAGAAAATGGAAATTCTTTCTTTTTAATAGAAACCAGTAAAATTGTTATACTGGAAAATTGTATTTGATAGTTGAGAATAAATTCTTTCTATTTTTCGACTAAGTAACAACCTCTCAAAGTTTTCTCAATAGCTCTATCGGTGTTATCTATATAGGAATAGAAGATACAACTCTTGTTGATTTGTAGTGGTTTATTTCAAATAGGAAAACAACTTTCTACTTAAAGTAGGAGTGGGGTGGATAGGAAACCCTAGTATTCCTACTAGGGTTGCTGCCCCCTTCATGTTATATGAGGGGTTTTGGGCCACTTTCACATCAGGTCTAATTATGACTACTTCTTGTGCCTTTTGACCCAGTACTATGTAATGTGATCCAACTCGATTCAGTTTTTTTATTTCCAAAAGTAAACTTTAATATTCTATATTAAATAATTTTCCCATCCCTATTTTACCATTAGTAAAATTTGACGATTTTACCCTCATTAAAATTTCGAGAAAATATGTTTAATATTTCACAACTCAACATGTTCACTATGACCAAATGGTTTATTTTTATTTTCGGGCTTCAAAATAGCTCAAAAACATAAACTTATTCTTCTGATCATTTTTAAGTAATCCATATAGAATTGAAAATGAATCATTTCCACTTCCTTTTTCATTTTCATTTTTTGGAAACCTAGCTTCATTTCCAAATGATTTCAATTTTCCATTTCAGAAAAAACCATAATCATTCTTGAATGTTTCCCAATTTTCTTTTCCTATTCATTCTGTTCATATTTATTCAAATGCATAATTCATTACTGGTTTCAACGAGCTAGCGGAGAAACCGATTAGACATATGTAATTAGGGCTCAAATAATTTAAAATTAAGTTTTGGCTTTTCGCCTATTAATTATAAACTCATTAGTCATGAAGTCATTCCACTATAGTATCGTGATTGAGCTCTCCCTAACGACATACCATTACAAAAGCAACTACTCAGTGCTTGTCTAATGACATTGACATAAGTGTGTTACCCTCATAGGATATCCTTAATCTCTTTGGGATAATATTTGCTTTCCCAATATGATCATATTTGATCTCATGGTAACTATTATATCTTCCTTCATAAAAAGTCAATCACTATCAAATAACGATCAAGTCATTCATCACAAAGACGAACAACCCATGACCACATTTACTTTTCATCAACCATGTAATGCCTATGAGGGGATATCATTTACCTATGTCTCGGGCTATGAATTCCACTATTATGAATGACGCTACATACTGCAGAAGTCGTACACCCAACGCACCAACTTTCGATTTCTTATCTATTTAAAATCAAGTTTTTACTTACATCAAAGTGTATGAGCCACGCATACATAGTCTGTCATCCACTCAGGATTTAGGTATGCCACACTATGAACGTCACAAGTGAATAAATCTATAAATAGAATCAATAGGTTTGCTCATCTTCGATTAGACTAAGGACTTGTTTAGGTTCGTCTACTAATACAAGTTGTCTCTTTTTATTACGACTCGACCACATAATGCCGCTAAATATTAGTTAAACAATAGACAACCAGTGAGCAACATTAGCTTCCATTTTACTTTGCGTGCAAAAACAATGTGAGGACAATATACAAAGTATTATTGTAGTTCATGAATAGTTTTATTAACCAAGTTGTTCGAAAAATTACAAGTGTGCTTAGACGAAAATACTACACCTAGGGCACCAGATCCAACAGTAATATCAATTAATATTAGTTAAATGTTAGATCATCAGTGAGCCAATATTTGCTTCCTTTTTTCTTTCCATGAAAAAATCATTGAGGACATTGTACAAAGAATATTAATGTAAATAATGGATTATTTTATTAACCAGTCTCTTCGAAAAATACAAATATGCAAAACAAATATACTATACCTAGGGCACCAAATGCAACAGTCTCCCACTTGCCCTAGTGAAGTAGATGAGTCATTTTTCACATTCATGCCCTCTACATGTTTTTCAAAACTTCTAGCTATCATAGTCTTTGTAAAAGAGTCTGCAAGGTTGTCCTCTAATGCAACTTTGACTATATCCACTATTTTGTCTACTATTTTCTCTCTTATAATGTGATACTTTCCATCAATGTGTTTCGTCCTCTTGTGGTTTCTGGTTTCCTTGGTGTTAGCTATTGCCGCATTGTTATCACAATATAGTGTGATAACTTTTTCCATACCAGGAATGACTTCAAGATCCGTAAGGAACTCTCGAAGTCATATTGCTTCTTTTGTTGCCTCAAAAGCAATCACATATTCAGCTTCCATAGTAAAGTCAGTAGTACAACTTTGGTTAACACTTCTCCATACTACAGACCCATTGCTTTAGACAAAGACACATCCTAATTTTGATTTCCTCGAATCCCAACACATTTGGAAGTTAAACTCGATATAGTTGATAAGAGTAAGATCTCCTCCAAAATACACAAGCATATAATCCCTCATTCTCCATAAATACTTGAGTGTATGCTTAACTACTTTGATAATATAGACATAGATGTGACTGGCTTGACTAACAGTACATCAGGTTTGACCCAAGTAGAATAGATCTTAGATTCGTTTATGAATTCATTCACTTCTGATGTTCATAGTGTGGCATACCTTAATCCTGAGTGGGTGATCGACTATGCATGCATGACTCATATACTTGGATAAAATGAAAGCCTAAGTTCAAATGGATAATTAACCAAAAGTTGGTACATTGGGTATGTGACTTTTGCATGATGTTGCATCATTCAACAATAGTAAAATTCATAGCCCAATAAAAGGTAAATGATATCCTCTTGTAACACCCCAAACTAAGCCCAAACATTATAGCCGAATCTGGCGATGTCACATGGAACGAAATTTTGAAAACTAGTTTATTATGATAAAATCGTGTTCATTTTATTACTCTTATTGATTCCAGAAATTGCTTACTCATAGTTGATTATTTTAAAACATAATTCGTTGCGGAAGCTTTAAAATAGTTTAAGTAATCGTGTATATAGAGAAAAGTCAAGGTTTCCTACAACTAGTAGTTGTAAATCTATAAAGTAAAGAAAACTAAGAACCAAATCAAAACAAAAGTCCGTAAGTCCCAATTACAACCAAAAACTTAACCAATAGAAATAAACCCATGAATCATAAATTAAAAATCATAGAAGTCCAAAACTGTGGTCACCGTCGAGTCCTCTGCAGTATCGATCCATCTAAGTCTGGGGATTACCTGTGCACATTAAACAAAAGAAGTGACTTTTCATAAACTCAGTGTGTAATCCTACAAAAAACAAACAACAATAATCACAGTGCATAATCAAAATCAATCTTGGGCCCAATTTTCCCTTACGACCAAACCTTAGTACTTTCTTCTATGGCGAGACCTTGAGAAATACGAAGTCCCCCACAGAATACTCAATATCACGTCTCTTCAAATCTGCATAAGACTTCTATCTATCAGATGCTGCTTTCAGATGATCCCGAACCAGTCTAACCTTATCTTTTGTCTCGAAAACCAATTCAAGACCTAGAACATGTCGCTCGCCCAACTCAGTCCAACATAAGGGAGTGTGACACTTACGACCATATAGTGCCTCGTAAGGTGTTATCTAGATACTAGACTTGTAATTATTATTATAGGAAAACTTCGTTAACGGTGGATAATCCTCCCAACTGCCTCGAAAATCAATAGCACAGCTCCTCAACATGTCCTTTAGTATCTGAACACCCTCTCTGACTGGCCATCGGTTTGAGGATGGAATGCAGTACTGAAGTCCAACCTTAAACCCAGAGCCTCATGCAACTTTCTCCAAAATCGAGACGTGAAATAAGGATCCCTATCAGAGATGATCAAAATCGATACCCCATGTAGTGTCACTATCTCTGGAATATAAAGCTTCGCCAACTTCTATAGAGAATAAATAGTACGAATCGGTATGAAGTATGCTGACTTGGTCAATCGATCCACGATGACCCAAACAGAATCCTTCTTAGTAGGTGTCAAGGGTAACCCACTAACGAAGTCCATCGTCACACGTTCCCACTTTCAATGGGGAATCTTAATCGGCTGTAGCAAACCCGAAGGCAACTGATGCTCAGCCTTAATCTGCTGGCATGTCAGACATCTAGCCACAAAATTAGTAACCTCTTGCTTCAATCTTGACCACCAATATAACTCTCGAAGATCTCGGTACATCTTATTCCCACCAGGAAGCATAACATAAGGACTACTATGCGCCTCTCTAAGAATAGACTACCTCAGATCGGTGTCATTCGGTACACAAATCCATCCACGAAAACATAACACATCCTCAGAGTTCAACCTAAAATCTATAGTGTTACCACTCTCAATCTATCAGAACCAAGGACCCAAAGACTCGTCCTGCAACTGTTTACCCTTAATCTGATCTATCCAAGTTGGTTTAACCTGAAGCTCAGCCAACAGACTACCATCGTCAAATAAACTAAGGCGAGCAAACATTGCCCTTAAATCGGTCATAGCTCTATGGCTCAGTGCATCGGCCACCACATTGGCCTTGCCAGGATGGTACTCAATGATGCAGTCATAGTCCTTAAGTAGCTCAATGCATCTACGCTGCCTAAGATTCAGCTCCTTCTGAGTAAGGAGATACTTGAGGCTTTTGTGATCAGTGTAGATCATACACTTCTCACTGCACAGATAATGCCTCCATATTTTCAGTGCAAATACTACGGTAGCCAACTCCAAGTCATGCGTTAGATAATATGCCTTATGTGTCTTAAGCTAAAAAGACGTATATGCTACCACCTTACCATCCTGCATCAACACACATACTAAACTGACATGTGATGCATCGCTATAAACTGTAAACTCCTTTCTAGATTCAGTCAGTCGAGCAGGAGCCTTAGTCGAAGATTTTGAGCTTCTCAAAATTCTCTTTCACAAGATCACCCGATTAAACGCTACACCCTTACGTAGAAGCTTAGTTAAAGGTGTTGTAATCAACAAGAAACCTTCCACAAACCGCCGATAATAAGCCGCCAGCCCTAGAAAAATACGAATCTCTGATACATTCCTAGGATGTTTCCACTCCAGCATAGCCTCAATCCTTTGATGATCAACTCGAATCCCTCAATAAAAACCACATGACCTAGAAATGTCACCTCATGCAACCAGAACTTACACTTGCTAAACTTACCATAGAGCTACTTTTCCTCAAAATTTGTAGGACGACTCAAAGGTGCTCATCATGTTCCTCCTTAGTCCTCGAGTAAACCAGTATGTCATCAATTAAAACTACCTCAAACAGATCCAAACAAGGATGAAATACTCAGTTCATCAAATCCATGAAAGCTGTTGGTGTATTAGTCAGCCCAAATGGCATCACTTGGAACTCATAATGACTAAAACGAGTCCTAAACAATGTCTTATGTATGTCGGCCTCCTTAACCCTCAACAAATGATACCTAGATCAGAGGTCAATCTTGGAGAATACCGAAACTCCTCGAAACTGGTCAAACAGATCATCTATCCTCGGCAGGGGGTACTTATTCATAATGGTCAACTTGTTCAGTTGTTGGTACTCGATACACTTTCGCATGGATCCAACCTTCTTCTTCACAAGCAGTATCGGTCCTCCCCATGGAGACACACTAGGACGAATGAACCAATGATCCAATAACTCCTAAATCTGAGCCTTTAGCTCCACAAGCTCCTTCGGTGCTATTCGATAGGAAGCGATGGACACTAGAGCTGTACCAAGTAGGAGCTCAATACCAAACTCCACTTCACGATTCGGAGGTAAACTAGGTAGCTCCTCAAGAAAGACATTCGAAAAATCCTTTATCGTTTAGATGTCCTTAATAGAGGAATCCTCAGAATCTAAAACACTTACGTAAGCCAAGAATGCCTCACATCCTTACGTACCAAATTTTTCGTCACCAGTGTAGAAATCACATTAGTTAAATGATTTCGGCGCTATCCAATTATGACTACCTCATCATCCTCTTCATTCATCAGTACGACCCTCTTAGTCGAGCAGTCTAAGCTAACACGATGCTTAACCAACCAGCCCATCCCCAGAATTAAATCGAACTCTCCAATGGAGAGCTCCATCAGATCAACCAGAAAGATTTCTTCTTGAACCTCTAAAGGAACATCTCTAAACAGCTTGTTAATCCTTATAGATTGCCCCAACAGACTCAGTACAATAACCTCACTCGTAGTGCTCTCAACTAAGATCCCTAAATTTCCAGACACAGTATAGGCTATATAGGAGTGAATGGATCCTATATCTATCAATGCAGTATATTGTACATAAAAAATAAGAAACGTACTTGTGATGACATCCAGAGCATCTCCATCTTCTCGACAACGAGCAGCATAAACTTGAGCCGACTGCCTTATCTCAGTCTGTTTGACACCTCTGCCTGGTGCTCTCTACCCACAGCCTATACCATTACCACCTTTGGGCTGAACTACCCTCGGTGGCTGCTGAACTACCCTCGGTGGCTGTACAGTACCAGTACTTAAAGCTTGCCTCTGATCAGCCCTCAGCGAACACTATTTAATGCGATGTTCCAATGACCCACATCTCAAGCATGCCCTAGTCCTCTTCTAACACTCGCCTTGATGGCGTTTACCACAATCAGCACATGGCTACAGTCCAGTAGCAGCAACAAGGAGCCCAACTCTAACCAGCCCATCAACTCTGGCCTTTTTCCTAGGCCTCTGCACAGAACTCGAGAGCTCTAAATCGTTGTTGTTTCTACCTCTCTTTATGTCATGATTTTGGTGCTCAACGCGCTTAACATCCTCGGTGATCTTCACCTTCTCGACCAGAACAGAAAAATCCTACTCCTTCTGCGGAGCTATCAAAACCCCAAGTTATCTCTGAGGCAATCCTCAAAGCGGACACATCGCTCGTACTCAAACGCTACCATACCTCACGCATAGCTACTCAGTCTTAGAAACTCGGCCTCATACTCGGCCACTAATCGATCTCCCTGAGTTAAATTCAAAAACTCCCTCCTACGGGCATCCACGTAACTGGCTCCTACATATTTTCCTTGGAAGGTGGTCTTAAAGAACTCTCAGGTAAATCATTCGGGCTGAGTGCCCTCTTTAACAGTAAGCCACCACTGATATGCCTCATCTCGCATTAGCAAGACTACACCCTTTAATTTCTACTTTGGAGTGTAATCTAGATCACTCATGATCCTCTCCGTGGCCTTAATCCAGTACTCGGCCATATTAGGCGCAACTCTAGTGACACGCCTAAATAACTCAAACCCATTGGACCAGAGTTGTTCCGTAATCGACCCTCGGCCCCCAAATCCAATATTGGGCCCAACGACCCGTTCTAAAATCTTAAGCATAGCTTGGGACAGTGCGTCGTCCTTAACCATGCGGTCTTGAGACCCAGTCTTAATCGTAGGAGAAGCCAGCGTCTCACTAGAATCCAAGTTAGGCATGTTGTGTAATAACCCGATTTAGATCCTAGCTGGAATAGTGGTTTCGAGACCACAAATCTAAGGTTAAAAAAATATTTTAATATTATTTTTTGCATTTATAGTATGTGATTGAGTATGTGTGAAAATTTTATCATTTGTGTGTTGAATTATGGAAAAATGACTTAATCGCATAAAATGCAAAAGTTGTATGATGATTGTTAAAGTGCTTATTTGGCATTACTTTTTAAATGAGGAGTCCTTATGTTGTTATTAAGCCATTAATAGATTAGATGGACATAAATAGGTATAAAATTGTTGATTAAATGGTTTAATAACCAAGGGTAAAATGGTAAACTATGTATTAAGTTAATATTAAATAAAACAAAGCATAAAATTAGTGGCATTTCATGTTCATCTTACCGAAATTACTAAGGAAAAAGAAATAAAAAGATTTTAAGGGTTTCGCCACTTGCATAGCTCAATCAATGTATATTTTGAGCTTGGTTATTAATAATTTCTATGTTTTTATGATCGTTGCTTAGCATACTATCAAGCTCATGCTTTAATTTTAGAATTTGATGATGATTTTAAGATATGCCATTGATGAATGCTTGAACTTTATGATGGTTGATGATTAAATATGAAAGATATGTGAAATATTAACATATTTTATCTTTGGATTTTTGATGAATTTGAGTAGTTTAGGCTAAATTGGAAAAATGAAAAATTAAAGGACTAAAGTGTGAAATAAATGAAATATGTAGGCTTTTATGGACATGAGGAAAATTTGGCTTAAGCATGGTATGATGAAATTGTGTGTATTTTATGATTTTATGAAATAGGGACTTAAATGTCAAAATGTGAAAATATGAGGGCTATTTTGTAAAATGCCCTAAATATGTGTGTTGGGACTAAATTGAATGATTTGGTGATTGAATGAGTTAAATTTTAATATGTATAGATTAAGAAAAGAGAAATTCATACATAGAGCGAGGCTAGAACAAAATACTCGATTGATCGACTTGTTTCGTAACTTCGACGTCCGAGGTAAGTTCGTGTATAATACAAATTGTTTAAATCATATTTATGAGTTATGAAATGAATGAATATGTGGTTGATGAATTAGTAATGTTACATGTGAATTTGAGAGATGTGGCACTAAGTGTGCGTGAATAGAATTGATACAGTGGTGAATGGCACTGTGTGTACGAAATAAAGAAAGCATAGACTATATTGATTGGCACTGTGTGTGCGATACCAAGTTAAATTCGGTTTAATGTAAAGGCACTAAGTGTGCGATGATATTTAAAGCTTCAGTTGAAAAATTGGCACTAAATGTGCCAGTAAATCGAATGATTGATGAAGATTGAACGAAATGTGGTATTGAGCTTTGAGTAGCAGAAGTGATCGTTAACTAAGTGTTGGCACAGGTATGTATGGAACCTATGTGGTTGATGATATCGTATATGGATAAATGGATGTTTATGTGAGTAAAGTCTATGAATGGGATTATGTATTATTGTGAATTGTACCATGAGAAAGTTTAAATTGTATATTGAAATTGAATTGTTTAGTTAAATGTATTATATGATGAACTTACTAAGCTTTAAAGCTTACTGTGTTAAATTTATTTCTGTTTTACAGTGCCATTAAAGCTAGCTCAGATTTGAGGATCGTCAACGACTCAATCACACTATCAGCTATCTCTTTTGGTACTTTTAGAAGTTGTATATATTTGGTATATGGCATGTATAGGCTAGTGAATATGGTATGTTTTGGAAATGTATAAACCTTGCCATGTGATATGGCTTGAAAGTTTAATGGTTTTGGTACATGTTTTTGGATAAGTGAAAAGAATGAATATTATGTGTAGGTGTGATCTATGTGAATGATTATTTTGACATAAATTACTTAAATGGAAATGGTATGTTACATGTTTAGATTTGGTGAGGATTGAAAGATGAATGGTATATATGATCTTGATGTGGAAATTGATATTTTGGATAGGTATGTTTGAGTTGAAATTGAGTATGGAAATAAATGGTATAGTTGATAATTAATTGATACATATATTGATATGTTTTGGATGCCATTTAAGGTATGAATGTATATGGTTTGATACTTGTAGGTGTGACCAAAGTGTGGATGGAAATTTGGCCATGCAAATGGCCTATATTTGCCCACACGGTTGAGCACACGGGCGTATGGCTTGACCTTTTCTCTTAAGTTTTCAAATTGAAACAAGTCAGACTCGCACATGGGTTGGACACACGGGCGTGTGACTGGCCGTCTGAAATAAGTCAGTGTCGACCACAGATGAGGCACATGGGCGTGTTTTCGGCCGTGTGGACAAGTCAGTATGTATGCCCTATTTTGCCACAGCTTGGAAACACGGGTGTGTCTAAGGCCGTGTGAGGCACACGGCCTACCCACATAGGCGTGTGACCTCTGTAGCTTTGAAAAATGTTAAGTTTTTTGAAAATTTTGTATGAGCTTGGTTTAGTCTCGACCCCTTTCTAATGTGTGTTTAGGGTTTCGTAGACCTTATTAAGGGACTTGGCGATATTGTTCGATTATGTTTAAATGATGTTTGAATAATGAAGGTTAAATGTTATGATTTGATCGGTAATGCCTCTTAACCTATTCTAGTGACGGATACAAGTTAGGGGTGTTACATTTTATTGGTTTCAGGGCTACGATTTAGTCGATTCTAGGACTAACGTAGCGTGTGAGAGTCTAGCTATACATGCCATATATATTTACATGTGATAGTGTGATGATTCCTGACAGTTAAAAATGTGTTTTTATATAGCAAATGGATCCCGATCGAGTAGTAACTGACGATGTTGAAAGTAATGCACTTGCTCTCCCTCAAGGGACAGCGCCGGCTGAATCTAGGCCGATAGATAGTAGTCACGAGGAAAGGAAAAGCAAGCCTTCTTCCAAATGATGAGTGAGTGGTTTACGGAGTTCGTTCAAATGAAATTTACTACTCAACAACCTCCACCCCCGCAAGTACCTATAGTGCCACAAGCTTTAGACCCGATTCGATTGAATAAACCTCCTGTAGATAAAATTCAGAAATATGGAGTCGAAGAGTTTAGAGCCACAGTTGATGATGATGCAAAACGAGCTGAATTCTAGGTTAAGAATACCGTGAGAGTGTTTGATGAATTATCATGTACTCCTGATAAATGTTTAAAATGTGTTGTTTCATTGTTGAGAGATACAGTGTATAATTTGTGGAAAACATTGATATCTGTGGTTTCGAGAGAAAGAATCACCAGGATTTATTTTAAGCTGAATTTCAAAAGAAATACATTAGTCAACGATTTATAGACCAAAAATGTAAAGAGTTCCTAGAGCTGAGACATGGTTGTATGTTAGTTACGAAATATGAACGGGAGTTTTTGAGATTGAGCTAGTATATGCGAGAATGCATTTTGACTAAAACTACTATGTGTAAATGATTCATTGAAGGTTTGAATGAAGACCTATTGGTTGGAATTCTTAATC
This sequence comes from Gossypium rotundifolium, assembly GCA_025506655.1. Lineage (NCBI taxonomy): Eukaryota > Viridiplantae > Streptophyta > Magnoliopsida > Malvales > Malvaceae > Gossypium > Gossypium rotundifolium. The sequence goes on from CP106727.1 coordinate 83,132,681, forward strand.
TGAATGAATTTGTAGTATTGTTTGAAAGAGCCCACAAAGCTGAAGAGCTTAGTAAAGAAAAGAAGAAAGTGAATTCCGAAGCTAAAGATAAAAGAAAAACATCGATGAATAAGTCGTATCAACATTCGTCAAAGAGGTTTAGAGATGCAACTTATCGCTCAAATGTTTCATTTGCACATTCGAGTAAAGATCGAGTGAAATAGAATACTGGTTCTAAAACTCAAACTCCAATTGAATTGAGTGTTGGAAGTGTCAGAAGCAATAATCTTGAGTGTAGACAGTGTGGAAGACGTCATATCAGAGAATGTTGGGGCAAGTACAATAATAGAGCTTGTTATAAATGTGGATCACGAGAACACTTTATTCGGGATTGTCCAGAGTTAGATGAGAATTATAATGTTCAGAGTGCGAGGCCGAGTAATACAACGACTAGGGGTAGACCATCCAGAAACACTGGAAATGTGAGTGTAGTCAGAGAGGGACAATCGATATAGCTATGAGATCAGAGGCGAAAGCACCTGCCCGAGCCTATGCTATTCATGCTCGAGAAGAAGCGTCATCTCCAGACGTCATTACTGGTACTTTTACTCTTTTTGATACTGATGTGATTGCATAGATAGATCTAGGGTCTACTCATTCATATGTGTTTGTGAACTTAGTATCTAGTAAGACTCTACCTGTTGAGTCTACTATGTTTGTAATTAGAGTATCGAATCCCTTAGGCAAGTGTGTGTTGGTTGATAAAGTGTGCAAGAACTATCTATTGATGTTTGAAATATTTGTTTTTCGGCTAATTTGATACTGCTACCATTCGATGAATTTGTTATAATTCTGGGTGGATTGGCTAACCTTGCATCATGCTATTGTGAATTGTAAATGGAAGAGTATTGATTTGAGAAGTAGAATGGTGAGATATTTCAAATTGAATCCAGTGATTTGAATGGGCTACCGACTGTTGTATCTTTGATTAAAGCTTTGAATTATGTAAAAAAGAGTTGCGAAGCCTATCTTGCATATGTGATAGATACAAAAGTGACAGAAAAGAAAGTTGAATCTGTGCATGTGGTTTGTGAATTCCCTAATATGTTTTCTGAAGAACTACTCGGATTACCTCTGATATGAGAAGTCAGGTTTGGTATTGATTTAGTACCGGGGATAACTCCTATCTCAATAGCTCCGTATAGAATGACACCGATAGAATTGAAAGAGTTGAAGTCTTAGTTGCAAGAGTTGACCGATAGAGGATTTGCACGATCGAGTTTTTCACCTTGGGGTGCTCCTGTGTTGTTTGTGAAAAAGAAATACGGAACTATGAGAATGCATTGATATCGACAACTCAACAAGGTGACTATAAAGAATAAATATCCTTTGCTTCGTATTGATGATTTGTTTGATCAGCTAAAAGAAGCTACAGTGTTTTGAAAATAGATCTGAGATCGGGATATTACCAGTTGAGAGTTAAAGAATCAGATGTGCTGAAAACTGCTTTTAAAACGAGGTACGAACATTATGAATTCTTAGTTATGCCTTTTGGACTAACGAATGCTCCTGCAATGTTTATGGATTTGTTGAATCAGATATTTAGACCGTATTTAGATTGATTTGTTGTGGTGTTTATTGACGATATTTTGATTTATTCTTGTGATGAGATATAACATGCCAAGCATTTGAGAATCTTATTACAGACTCTGCGTGAGAAGCAATTGTATGCAAAGTTTAGCAAATTTGAGTTCTGGTTGCGTGAGGTTGATTTTCTGGGACATATAGTGTCAGCTGTGAGAATACGAGTTGATCCAAATAAGATTTCAGCAATTTTAGATTGGAAACCTCCGAGAAATGTGCCTGAAGTCCGTAGTTTTCTAGGACTAGCGGGATATTATAGGCGGTTTGTGAAAGGCTTCTCGATGATTGCGACTCTATTGAGGAAATTGTTACAAAAAGATGTTAAATTTGAGTGGTCAGAAAAGTGCCAGCAGAGTTTTGAACAGTTGAAAGCATTGTTGACAGAGGCACCAATGTTAGTCCAACTTAAATCGGGTAAAGGATTTATAGTTTTCAGTTATGCATCGTTGAATGGTTTGGGCTGTGTGTTGATGCAAGAAGGCAAAGTTATAGCCTATGCTTCGAGACAGTTAAAACAGCATAAAAAGAACTACCCAATGCATGATCTTGAATTAGCAGCTATTGTATTCACATTAAAGATTTGGCGTCACTACTTATTTGGTGAAAAGTGTCACATTTATACTGACCATAAGAGTTTGAAATATCTAATGACTCAGAAAGAATTAAATTTGAGACAACGGAGATGGTTAGAATTGCTAAAAGACTATGAATTAGTAATTGATTATCATTGGGAAAAGTTAATGTTGTTGTTGATGCTTTGAGCCAAAAGTATTTATTTACTTTACGAGCAATGGGTACTCAGATGAATCTATGTGATGATGGTTCGATTTTGGTTGAGCTGAAAGTGAGACCAATGTTTTATGTTAGATTTGTGATGCTCAGAAATGTGATGTTGAGATGATGGCAAAATAAGCTCAATGTGGTTTGAATTCTGATTTAGGATTTCGAGTTGATAATGATAGATGTTTGTGATTCCAAGATCGGATTTGTGTACCGAGAAATTCAGAGTTAATTCAGTTGATTTTGAATGAAGCTCATAATAGTCGATTGTCTGTTCATCCGGGAAGTATGACAATATATAATAATTTGAAATAGTTTTATTGGTGGCAGGGTATGAAACGAGATATCTTAGATTTTGTTTCGAGATCTTTAGTTTGTCAGCAAGTCAAAGCTGAACATCAGGTTCCATCTGGTTTGTTACAATTGATAATGATTCCTGAGTGGAAATGGGAGAGAATCACAATGGACTTTGTGTCGGGATTGCCTTTATCCCCGAGAAAGAAAGATGCAATTTGGGTGATAGTTGACAAATTAACGAAATCAGCTCATTATCCAGGTGAGAATAGATTATTCGCTTGAAAAGTTAGCTGAATTATATATTTCTAAAATTTTGAGATTGCACGGGGTACCATTATCCATTGTGTTTGATAGAGATCCGAGGTTTACTTCGCGATTTTGGAAGAAATTATAAAAGGCCCTAGATACAAAGTTGCATTTCAGTACTGCATTTCATCCGCAAACGGATGGTCAATTCAAGCAGATCATTCAGATTCTCGAAGATATGTTGAGATGTTGTATTCTTGAGTTTGATAGTACATGGGAAAAGCATCAACCATTGATTGAATTCGCGTATAATAATAGTTTTCAATCAAGCATTAAAATGGCACCATATGAGGCTCTTTACGGTCATAAATGCAGAACTCCATTGTATTGGACTGAGCTTAGTGAGAATAAGATTCACGGGGTCAATTTGATTAAAGAAACTGAGCAGAAAGTAAAAGTAATTCGTGACAGTCTAAAAGTAGCATCAGATCATCAGAAGTCTTACGCGGATTTGAAACGAAAAGATATTGAATTTGAGATTGGTGATAAAGTGTTTTTAAAAGTATCTCCGTGGAAGAAAATACTTCGATTTGACAGAAAAGGCAAATTGAGTCCGAGGTTCATTGGGTCGTATGAGATTATCGAACGTATAAGGCTGGTTGCTTATAGATTGTTGTTGCCACCTGAGTTAGAAAAGATCCATAATGTGTTTCACGTATTGATGCTTCGACGATACAGATCTGATCCATCGCATGTGATTCCCCCTACTGAGGTTGAGATTCAATCAAATTTATCATATAATGAAGAACCGATCTGAATTTTGGCACGTAAGATCAAAGAATTGAGAAATAAGAAAATTCATTTCATGAAAGTATTGTGGCACAAACATGGAATTGAAGAGGCTACATGGGAGCCTAAAGATGTTATGAGAGAGCAATATCCGAATCTATTCACTGGTAAGATTTTCGGGGAAGAAAATCCCTAAGGGGGAGAGTTGTAACAGCCTGGTTTAAACCCTAGTCAGAATAGTGGTTTTGAGACCACAAATATGAGGTAAAAAAATATTTTAATATTATTTTCTGTGTTTACAGTATGTGATTGAGTATGTGTGAAAATTTTATCGTTTGTCTGCTGAATTGTGGAAAAAGGACTTAATGGCATAAAGTGCAAAAGCTGTGTGCTGATTGTTAAAGTGTTTATTTGGCATGGCTTTTTAAATGAGGAGTCCTTATGTTGTTATAAAGCCATTAATAGATTGGATGGACATAAATAGGCATAAAATTGTTGATTAAATGGTTTAATAACCAAGGGTAAAATGGTAAACTATGTATTTAGTTAATATTAAATAAAACAAAGCATAAAATTAGTGGCATTTCATGTTCATCGTGCCGAAATTGCTAAGGAAAATGAAAGAAAAAGAGTTTAAGGGTTTCAGCACTTGCATAGCTCAATCAAGGTATGTTTTGAGCTCGGTTATTGATAATTTCTATGTTTTTGTGATTGTTGCTTAGTATACTATCAAGCCCATGCTTTAATTTTTAGAATTTGATGATGATTTTGAGATATGCCATTGATGAATGCTTGAGCTTTATAGATGATGAAATATGAAAGATATGTGAAAGATTAACATATTTTGTCTTTGGATTTTTGATGAATTTGAGTAATTTAGGCTAAATTGAGAAAATGAAAAATTGAAGGACTAAAGTGTGAAATAAATGAAATATATGGGCTTGTATGGACATGAGAAAATTTGGCTTAAGCATGGTATGATGAAATTGTGTGTATTTTCTGATTTTATGAAATAGGGACTTAAATGTCAAAATGTAAAAATGTGAGGGTTATTTTATAAAATGCCCTAAATATGTGTGTTGGGACTAAATTGAATGATTTGGTGATTGAATGAGTTAAATTTTAATATGTATAGATCAAGAAAAGAGAAATTCGGGCTTAGAGCGAGGCAAGAACAAAATACTCGATTGATCAATTTGTTTTCTAACTTCGACGTCCGAGGTAAGTTTGTGTATAATACGAATTGTTTAAATCATATTTATGAGTTATGAAATGAATGAATATGTGGTTGATGAATTAGTAATGTTACATGTGAATTTAAGAGATGTGGCACCAAGTGTGCGTGAATAGAATTGATATAGTGGTGAATGGCACTTTGTGCGCAAAATAAAGAAAGCATCGACTATATTGATTAGCACTGTGTGTGCAATACCGAGTTAAATTTGATTTAATGTAAAGGCACTAAGCATGAGATGATATTTAAAACTTCGACTAAGAAATTGGCACTAAGTGTACGAGTAAATTGAATGATTGATGAAGATTGAACGAAATGTGGTATTGAGCTTTGAGTAGCAGAAGTGATCTTTAACTAAGTGTTGGCAAAGGTATGTACAGAACCTATGTGGTTGATGATAGCGTATATGGATAAATGGATGTTTATGTGAGTAAAGTCTATGAATGGGATTATGTATTATTGTGAATTGTACAATGAAAAGTTTAAATTGTATATTGAAATTGAATTGTAAAGTTAAATGTATTATATGACGAACTTACTAAACTTTAAAGCTTACTATGTGATGTTTACCTCTGTTTTACAGTGTCATTAAAGCTAGCTCGGATATGGGGATCGTCAGCGACTCAATCACACTATCATCTATCTATTTTAGTACTTTTGGAAGTTGTATATATTTGGTATATGGCATGTATAGGCTAGTGAATATGGTATGTTTTGGAAATGTATAAACTTTGTCATGTGATATGGCTTGAAAGTTTAATGGTTTTGGTACATGTTTTTGGATAAGTGAAAAGAATGAATATTATGTGTAGGTGTGTTCTATGTGAGTGATTATTTCGGCATAATTTAGTTAAATGGAAATGGTATGTTACATGTTTAGATTTGGTGAGGATTGAAAGATGAATGGTATATATGATCTTGATGTGGAAATTGATATTTTGGATAGGTATGTTTGAGTTGAAATTGAGTATGGAAATAAATGGTATAGTTGATAACTAATTGATGCATATATTGGTATGTTTTGGATTCCATTTGGGGTATGAATGTATATGGTTTGATACTTGTAGGTGTGACCAAAGTGTGGATGGCAATTTGGCCATGCAAATGGCCTATATTTGCACACAAGGTTGAGCAAACGAGCGTGTGGCTCAACCGTGTCTTTTAAGTTTTCAAATTGAAACAAGTCAGACTCGCACACGGGCTGGACACACGGACGTGTGACTGGCCGTATGAAATAAGTCAGTGTCGACCACGGGTGAGGCACACGGGTGTGTTTTCAGACATGTGGACAAGTCAGTATGTATGCCCTGTTTTGCCACGACTTGGAAACACGGGTGTGCCTGAGTCCGTGTGAGGCATACGGCCTACCCACATAGGCGTGTGACCTCTATAGTTTTGAAAAATGTTAGTTTTTTAGAAAATTTCGTATGAGCTCGGTTTATTCCGACCCCTTTCTAACATGTGTTTAGGGTCTCGTAGACCTTATTAAGGGACTTAGTGATATTGTTTGATTTTGTTTAAATGATGTTTGAATAATGAAGGTTAAATGTTATGATTTAATTGGTAATGCCTCTTAACTTATTCCTGTGACGGATATGGGTTAGGGGTATTACAGGTTGCCAGAAGATGAGGACCCAGCTCGAGCCCTTCTACGGCCTCTACCACGGCCTCTAGTACCTCGTCTGCGGATACCTCTTGTGCTCATATCTAATCGAATTATCTGTATTTAGAAATTTTATGAATTAGTTGCAGTTCAATATTTATTAACAGATATTTTATGTAGAATATTATCGATAATTCAAAGTTTGTTTTCGTATATCGTGGTTTCACTACAGTTTTCAGTATACACTAACTAAAGTGTTTTCAGTACAGTATACTACTTATAGTTGTTTTAGAATATACTATCAATAGCAGTTTCAGTTTAAAACAATTCACAGTTCAAAATACTTATAGGATCGGCGCTGGAGACTCGGTGTACCACTTACTCAGTAAAACATTTCAAATCATTTTGTAATCAATTCTTCAAAACCAAATTTTAAAACCCATAATTCACAGCCAAGTTTTGCAACCTGGCTCTAATACCACTAAATGCAACATTCCAAACCCGGCCCATACATTATGGCCGAATATCGCGATGTCAAATGGAATGGAATTTTGAAAACTAGTTTATTACGATAAAATCGTGTTCATTTTATTACTCTTATTGATTCCAAAAATTGCTTACTCATTTAGTCGATTGTTTTAAAACATAATTCGTTGCGGAAGCTTTAAAAATAGTTTAAGTAATCGTGTGTTTAGAGAAATCATTTGTTATTTTAAAAACTGAGCTTTCCTACAACTAGCAGTTGTAAATCCATAAAGTAAAGAAAACTAAGAACCAAATCAAAACAAAAGTCCGTAAGTTCCAATTACAACCAAAAACTTAACCAATATAAATGGACCCATGAATCATAAATTAAAAATCATAAAGTCCAAAACCGTGGTCACCGTCGAGTCCTCCGCCGCACCGATCCATCTAAGTCTGGGGATTACCTATGCACATTAAACAAAAGGAGTGACTTTTCGTAAACTCAGTGTGTAACCCCATAGAAAACAAACAACAATAATCACAATGCACAGTCAGAATCAGTCTTGGGCCTAAGCCCCTTTCAGTATCAGTAGCAATTGTGCCTTTAGCCCATTTTAGTACAGTATCAAATATGCATTAGGGCCTTAGCCCATCACAGTAACAGTAGCAGTCATGCAGTATTTAGTATCAAAGTCCTACCTAACCAGCCTCTACACACCATCTCCATCCAACCCTACACTCAATATGAGGATTAAATCAACTCACCCATCCCTACACTCCAAGTCGTACCGAATGCGGCACATAATCAGTAAACTGCAGCTGAACTATCAGATATCAGGCTTAAGAGCCTTTCAGTACACTTCCTTCAACAATATCATCCCAACCCAATGCAATGTAACATACAATGAATGACATGCTATCATAATATTCTCAGTTACACATACAGTTCAATATTCATGCATATATATATATATATATCATGCTCAGTACATACATCATATAATTAGTTCACACATTTAGGGGTCTAAGTAGTTCTTACCGACCCTACAGTAAGTTCACAATCGACTTGGGCTAGCCGTGCAACCTTAGAAAACATTTCAGTAAAATGGGCTCACACGCCTGTATGGTCCACACGGCCCAAAACAGTCTAGCCGTGTCTTGCACATAGCCTGCCTGGCCATCACACGGTCGTGTCTTGTGTGCATGGCCTGGCCTCATCGATCACACGCTCGTGTTATGGCATACGGCCTACCACACGCCCATGTGGCGTCGACAGTGAGGTTTTTGGCTTTCGTCGAAACCTCATTTTCTGCGTTTCTGGGTACACACCTGGTATCGATTCGTTGCAAAAACACTCCGAGCACTCCAGAACCTAAATTCGACTAACTAAAGCCCAATTTCAGTCACTTAAACCGATACTAAACCAAATTATCAAAACAAGTATTCCCAAATATTCCAACAACTCTTACCTTGAACGCATAATAACAAAATCGCACCTCTTCGATACCGATTGAAACCCCATAGCCACGTACAAGTCTCTTGAACACGAAACCACTCCATTAATCACCGATTTAAGAATTTCAAAACTAAAACATGCTTACCCCAACTTACCGAAGTAGATGAACTCGAAGGTGGCTCCCACAATAATGATTTGCAAAAATACCGAAACAAAAAGAGTAGGGAAAAAAGGAGAGAATTTTCGAATATAGAGCAAAAGGTGGATGAAAAAGAAAAGAAAACTGACAGATGAAGGAGAATAGGCATCGGTTACAGAGAGAATTTTAGGGGAAAACTGATTCACTCAACCTATTACCCACATAATCTCAACCACCCACTACTCAGTTATCAAATACAACACAAACTCTCTATCACCAAACCGAGCAAAAATAATCTCCCTTGCCCATGCAGAGATTCAAACTCAAGACCTCCAACCAATTAACACTCCTCTTAACCACCAGACCAGCAGGCCTATTTTGTTAATTACTTACACACTTTTACTTATAAGCCTACTAACCAGAGATATGGCTTAATTCATAAAAATATCAAAATTTACACAAGTCAAGGCTTGAACTTAGGACCTCACACACACACCCAAAACACTTAACAACTGAAGCAGATACAGATTTGTGTCACACATACACAAAAACAAAAATTAAAAATTTAGGGTGTTACACCTCTGATCGACATTACATGATAGATGAAAAGTAACGTGACCTAGCGTCATTTGTCTTAGTGATAAATGATTTAATTATTAATTGATAGTAATTGACTTTTCATAAAGGAAGATGAAATGGTTACCATAAGATAAAATAGGATCATATTAGGAGAACAAATTTATCACAAAGAGATTAAGGATATCTTATGAGGGTAACATACTTATGATAAATTCATTGGATAAGCACTTATTAAGTAGCTTTTATAATAATATTTAATAAGAGAGAGCTTAGTCATGATACTTTAGTGGAATGACTTTATGACTAAATAATGTTGTAATTAATAGGCGAAGAGTCGAAACTTAATTACAAATTATTTGAGTCCTATTTATATATGTCCAATTGGTCCCCCTGCTAGCTCAAGATAACTAGAAACAAATTGCATATAGAACCTAAAATATGAATTGAATGAAAACGATGGATAGAAATAGATCGCATGTATCACTATCTGTAATTAATGTATTTTCTCAATAAGTACAAAAGATGCAAAAGATGACTTAGAAATTAATTTTAGTTCTTGAATTATTATTTTATTAATTGTAATTAAATAATTAAAGTTTGAAGTAAGAATTAAATTAACAAGTCATCATGGATATGTTGAATAAAGCAATTAAATATATTTTTTTATATATTCTAATACGATAAAGCAATTTATATTTTCTTGAGTGCTCAAGTTTTTTGTTTCTCATAGAGAGAATTAATTTTCGTATTAAAAATTAATTAAAGTTTTCATGAGCATTCGGTTCGAAAGTCGGGATGTAGGCAACTTGGCTCAAAACACATGTTCTGATTCGATGTAGGACCATAAAAGTAAATTTTAAGAAAAAAAAAATAACTTGCACTATGCATCTGACAGTATTTTATTAATCGATATTTTCAAATACCAACTCTAGCTTCACTTCGCTACTCTAAATTACCGTGTAAACAGCATTTAACCTTGTATCAACATATTAAATTCATAATAATCTTACTTTTTATAAAAATAATAATAGTGTATATAAGAATATGCTGAGTATATAAAAGCTGAAGAATGACATTGATTTCTACAAAAATATATAAAATAAATACAGCTTAGTATCTGCTTTGGGTACTGAAACAACATGTCAGCATTTGGTTTGATTTAAGTAGGTTAGTGGGTGTGGAAGAGTTATTGTTTCTTGATGCACTTCCATGATTTAACTAAAACAAACTTTGGGGTTTTCTTTTTCCTTTTTTCAGATCTCAATTGCTGGACACTCATTCCAGATTGAAAAATATAACGTGTATATTATATCAATACATACATACACCACGCTACTATCTGCCTTTTACAAGGACCAAATCTAACTAAATACAAACTCGATTTTACTTCTTTTTATTTTAATTTCAAATTTTTAAATTAAAAAAACTTACTTAATAACCATGTAATTAAAAAAATATTATTGTAATGAATTTGAATTTAATAAAATTACGTTAACAATTAAACTTATATAATTTTTTAAATTCTAAAAGTAGAGAGATTAAATTCTTTAAAATAAAAATATAATGATTAAATTCTAAATTTACAAAAAATAGGGACTTATACAATATTTTAACCTTCTTGAAATGTTTTTATTTTATAAATCAATGTCACTTTTTTATTTCTATATTAATTTTAAGGTTTGTTGAGTAATTTTTCGTCGTATCTCATTAGAGGGGACAATCGAATATTTATATACATAGCTATTGTTCATTGAATTGACGTTCTTAGTAGACTCTATGCATGTTGGACACATGTATTGCTCTGGCCTGCCTGCTAGACACTCCTTAGGCATATGCGAGTCGAGACCGCAAGCTGCCTTTGCGAACATCCCCTGACATGTGCAAGCTAAGTTCGAGAGCACCCCTTGTGAGCTTTATAAATAGGCTTGTAAGTATTCATCGAGTGGGCCCTAACCGGGTTGCAGATAAACGACCCAGGCCTTATCTAATTTTTGAATTAATGATCATAAATACAAAACACAATTCAGGTTAAAATTCATAATTATTTCTTTTAACAACGTCATCTTTAAAATTTTAACAATAAAATCTCTTTTATTTGAGCACGGAATGGATACATTTAAAGAGGATTTTGACAAAACTAGAGGCTGATATGAGATGTGAAAGCAATTGGGTTTTTTTTTTTTTTGAACTTGGTAACTATAAACCAAAATGAAAGGGCAATAATAGCATTTTATGTTCATTTTGTAGGGTATAAATTAACTTAAACTTTTTTTAAAAGACAAGCACTAACTAAATTGTCTAGTTGGAAAGCCAAATACAATTACTAAAATATTATGCTGAAAATGACAAGTTCCTAATCATCTCTTTGTTTTCTCCCTTTGTCCCATTACTATATTTTATATAAATTCTTTTTTTCCCTTTCTTGGTGGACAACAATTTGCCTCTTGTTGTTCTGTTGCACTTTTGGCTGCCTGACCTAAAATGCAACCCTAAATTCATTGGAATCACATTCAATTTTAATTAAATTTTTTGAATGACCTAAATCCTCCTTTGGGCTTCCACATTTCTTCCTCTTAATCTTACTTCTTCTTCTATTTTCTTAAATTTGAGGTTTGAAGCTGCTAATGATTTTGGAGTTGGAATATTTGTGAAAGAAATACATAAATAGTTCTATATAATTAAGGTGTTTTTTTATTTTCATGAAAATTGTTTTTTAATATTTAATTTTTGTCATCGAATACTTGTTAGTATATTAATATTATTTTATCAAAGTAAAAGTGGAAGTTTGAAATGATGCACATCATGTCTCCAAAATATATCTTTCCATAGGTCAAATTGCATCAACACATTAATTTGTCAACTTAACTACCGAATGCTTTTAATTGTTTGGTACTGTTGTGTATAGTTATTTGGTTGTCCGTACATAGATATTAATTTATATGTCCATATTCATATTTAAACATCTTCTCAGGGGATTTTTGAATGAATTACTCCTAAAGTTTTGCAATTTACGTTGGTATTTTTCATATTCAAGGATCAATAATTTTATTTTTAAAGTTTAAACTTATATTTTCTGTACATTACCATTGTATTCATCATTTATTGGTTGCAAGTTATGTAATTTGAAGGTTAGTGTTAAGTGTCAAACGCCCATACAAGTATGCTCAATTCTTTTCAGATTTATAATGTATTTTAAAAAAATTCTTAAAAGAATATTCCATACCTATGTTTGAATATGAGAGAAATACGAGTATTTAAAAAAATAAAAATAAAGATCGAAGCTACATAGTTTACTTTACCACCAATAACCAAATCCTGGCAGAGACCCTAAGCAGTAAGCACACCATTAGATAATACATTCAAGTTACATCTACTAAAAGGGGCAAAAGCAAATTGGAAAAGATATGGAATCTTCTTCTTTGCTTTTCTACTATTAATGTGTGTGTGCCTTCATGATTCATGAACATGTATTGGTTATGTTTATTCAAATGTAATGAAGTAATGGAAGTGGATTCATTAAAAAAATCCTTTCTTTTCTAGAGAAAATATGATAAAATAAATCAATAGAAATAATAAGGAATTTGGTGTTCTTTTAAGAAAAATTTTAATTTCAAGCTTTGTGAAGGAAGAAAATAAATGTTGATATTCCCGTTTGGAGTTTAAACTTAATTCTAAATTAATCGAAATTTAATGTAAATTTCGAATACCAAAGTAGTAAAGAAAAATGAACTTTTGAGCAATGCCAAGTTGCAAGAAGAGGCTGACCATGGTTGGCCAAAGTTGGGGAATAATGTTTGATCATCAACCACTGAATTGGTTATAGTGCTGTGAAACTCAACAAAACCTAATAAAACATGGCGGATTGTTGTTATTCAAAAAATACTGTTCTTTCCAGGGAAGAATATATATATATATACGTGCGCTCACAGTCAAGTTTGTTATGGAAATATATACAAGCCAATTGACCAATAATTGCACTTAGATCTCTTAGGAATAGAAAGCAATGAAAGGGATCTACTGAAAAAGGCTTATGTATTTGAAAATGTATTTAGTGGATGATATCATTATACTCATATCTAAAACTGTATTAAAAAAAGTGTCAAATATAATATTTCAAAAAAAAAAAAAGATAGGAGAGTTTAACATAGAGATAATTACTGGATTGAAAAGCAAGGGACATATCTATTTTACTAAAAAGAAAAGGAGGAATAAAACGTTAAACAACGTTGGAATATGTTTTTATATGAACCAAGTAAAATAAAATAAACGTAAAATAAATTGGAATGAAGATATATATATATATATATATATATATATATATGGGGTCAAGAACAGCTCAAGAATGTGATGAAGTGGAGAAATTATCTTCCATCAACATTTACTCATATTTAAAACCCAAAGTGGAAGCAGCTCATACAGACCTTTTGAACAGTGGCAAGGCTTATTTGTAGTATAATATATAGAGATATAGGTGGCAAGTGGCAAGTGGCAAGTGGCAATTGGCAATGAAAAGGGTTTCCACTTAAAAGTCACATATATTACAAATAAATTCCATGGCCACCAGCGACCACTAATAAAGCAAAGTAAAATGATCATTATAAAGAAAAACATAGGCATTAGGATTTAAGTTTTCAATTGGAGCATAACAGGAGAAGAGAAAAGAAATTTCATAAAGGTGTGAAGTGTGGGGGCCATTCCACCTTGAGGTTGTCCAAAAGTTCCATTTGTCTTTTAACAATTTATATCTATAAATTTGTTGATTTTCTTGGCTTTTTCAAACTGTTTGTGCCCTTGCTGTTTTTACCAAAATGAATATATACATAAACAATATTTTAAAATATAGATTATTATTATAGTATAACAATTCAGATTGGAGTATTAAACCCGATTTGTTAAAAACTAGACTCACCTAACTGGACAGGTAACTTGACCCTTAGATAAATCTTTAAGTCACAAATGGACTTGGTAGTGTAGAAATTTACGAAAGTGAAGGTTTTTCATGATCCTAATCAAAACTATAAGACTTTAAGTCAACCATAAATGGAATATGAATACGGTTGTTGGGCTACTTCCATTGAATCAATGGAGTCAACTATGCATACGGATAAGAACATAGGATGCAGACAGGATGCTCAATCACTGTCTATCCATATGTTCCCAAATACCCTAAGACATGTCTTCAAGCGAAACACCTCAGAAACTAGAAATCCTGTTAACAATGTAATAGAACATGAAAGCAGAAGTGTAATTAAGTGGCACACCCTTGATTTCAATCTCTTCCAACACCTACCTCATTCGCCTATTCAAAAGAATCTCTTTATGAGAGCTTTATCCAAAAGCTTTGCACAGATAGCTGTTGGTCCTGATAGTGTTTAGCATAACTTCAATATGTTTCAACATATATATAAAGGTGCCTCAAAAGCAAGCAACAAGCAATGGCCAATAAGAACTTCCAAACATGATTAACGAAATAAAAGACACTATGGGGCCACAATAATGGTTCAGACCTTTTTATATATGGTGCAGCAGTGCCATGGACCATGTACCTTTTTCTAAACAAAGAGGTCATAGCAGCGTTCTGAATGTTGAATCTCACACTAATTGAATTGCATATTTTAAAGATTATTTACATGAATTGACTAAATTAAGTTCCAAAATCATACTTTTTTTGTTCATACTCGATACTATTGGACCCAGCACCGGGCCTCACAACATGGGCCTCTGCTAGCAACTTGTGCCTTTAGATGGAAAGAAATACTGGGCCAAAGACTCCTACTAAGTTGAAACAGAGAACACTCATCCTGCTAACTGCTATTGCAACAAATGTTATCATTACATCCCACTAGACAATCTAACTCAACAACCCCAATTTCAAGCTATATTACTCCAATTGTTCATTTTCTTGAGGCACCCGTGTCTTAACATTTGTGACCAATGAATGTCCCAACATAGGCATGGTGATATAATCTTCCAAGGACCCTCCAAATACTTGGGAATCTTTAAAACATAATGTACATACCCCTGTTGGACATGTCCGACGCACCAAATTTCAGGTAACATAGGTTTCAAGTAAATCCAAGAGATTCAAAGAATTCTTTTAAAGAAAAAATTGTAGGAAATAATTAATAATTGTTCAGAAAAAAATTTCTGTCAACCAAAAGTTAGCAAACTTACTGGGCTACTTACTACAAAGAAAGGAAGAAGAAATACAGTAGCAGAAAAATTTAGCATGGGGCATATTTCTTTTCTCACTTGGTGCAGAAAAGCAAAGGTGAAGAAATCCAATGCTTCACAGGACATCCAAAAAATGTACATCGATCAAATGAAGAATGGGGAGTACAATCATCACTAGTATAAAGATCGCATTACCTTGAGACTCAAGGAAAGCAGCCATTATTTTGCAAAACAAAGCCATGGGGAGAAAATATCTCTTAAGCTGCAGCAGCAATCTTCTCTGGCTTCTTAACAGCTGTCTTTAGTGGCTTCCCATCAGTTTTGATTTCTGGTTTTTCAATTCCTTGTATATCTGTTATTCTCAACTTAGTCAGTTCCTGAAACACAACAGCAACAATCGAGAAATGTTATGAGATCAGGACAAATGAACTATAATGGTTTAGGTAATGGTCATTGACAAACCTGTCGATGTCCTTTGGTTCGACGGTAATTCTTTCGTCTCTTTTTCTTAAAAATAATCACCTTAGCATCTAATGCCTAACAGAAAAAAACTAAAAATAGTTAGGTGAACAATATAAAGAGTCAATGATTAAAATAACAAATGCATGCTCCTGCAGTTATTGTTTGTAGCATGTCTTCATTTAATGCTCATTGTTTATAAATGATCCAGGTAGCAGAATGAAGCTGAGGAAAATGTAGTCCAATTTCTTCACTTGTCTACCCCCGTTGCCTATAAAAAAGGAAGATATTTTTCTCGGGATACAAGGGTAAGTTGCCTTTTGCAATTCAGGTAATGGGATGTCATTAAAATTGCAATATGCAATTAAGAGAGAGAAAGATCAGAGTGAAGCTTACATGCTCCTCGACAACGGCATGAACAACTGCATCTGGGAGTATAGGCCTACCGATAATTGTCTGTGTAGGTGATCCCAGTAAGAGAACCTTGTTCAGTATCAACTGCAATGTACAGCCATAGAAGCATGAGGATTCAATTAAACAGGAGGGGAAAAAGAGCAACAAACATGGATAAGTGCACGTAGTATTTTCACAAAACATATGATAAAGAATCAAATCATCCAAGGCTAGCAGAACTCTCAGCAAATTTGATTGCTGAATTGAGAAGTACTGAGGAAAAGAAAACTGCCAATTGTTAATTGAAAAACACAAGCCTTTTTGTACTAAAGCCAATCAAATATTTCATAAACATGATAACTTCTCGACAAGCTCTCATTCTGTACCATTAAGCAAAAATTACATCTAAACCGCTCTCTTAGATTTAACATAAACATGATGATAAAGAGCATTTACCAAACTGCACCTGTCATTGATTCATTTCTCGAAATATCAGACTATTTGAGATTTCTCTCTAACCCTCTAAGAATTCTTGGATACGTCTTCTTCCAAAATTGTTCCAGGCAAATATTATTAACACGACATGGGTCTTATTAAAAATGCAAGCAACTTCCCTATTTAAAAATAAATAAATAGCCTGCAACACTGACCCGTTGTTGTTTAAAAGTTGATGATTTCTTTTAATGCAAGAAACTACTTACATGAGTCAAAACTCAAAAATTCAGTAATCTTTATTAGCAAACAAATATAACAAAGAAATTCATCCAAGAAAAAACACTGATTACCTTTGATAAAATACTTGCTTGTAAAGTTGTAATTCAATTAGATGAGACTCTTCAATGCATTATCTTATTAAACAACAATATAATATTCATTGACGTAATGTCATCATCAAGCAATTAAAATCCTCCCCAAAAAATGCATCAATAGACAATTAAAAGTTGGCATGAAAATAGAGCCGCTATAAACTTACAATAAGCAGAACAAAAAAACTGCAAATTACCTTGTCATTAACTTCGCAGAATTTCAACCTCTCCGTGAAAATTGAATCCCCGTTGCTCACCTTAAACTGATGTGATCCAATCTTTTTTTTTCAAAAAAAAATCATTAATACTGTTCCAAATTTTCGGTTGTTGAAGATGAAACCGAAGCCAAAACCAAAAATTGAATACCTGAACCACTGCGAAAAATGGCTCATAGTCTTTAAATACCCGGTCGGACCGCTGGAGCTGCCCCACCACTTTATATCCAATAGCGGCGGCCTCAGCTTCTTTCTCCTCAGGTGAGTAGTCTCTAACCATATCCGACGCCATCTCGTCGCCCTCCTCTTCTCCATCGCTGCTATCTTCCATCTCGGCTTCGTTCTCGCTGTTGTCGCTTTTTCTGGATGAGAAGTGACGAACGTAGGACCAGAGGGTAAACCATGAGGGTTCCAAATTGGAAGTCGTTATCACCGGATTTGGTTTCGGGGTTAAGGCCTTGACGATGGAGAGTGGCGGCGACTTCTTCAAAGAAATGAGAGCCGTGGCGTGGAGGAGAGCTGAGTGGACGCACCGTCGATGAGCCATTGAAAACTTGGCGCTGTTTTTTTTTTTTAGAGTTCAGGCGATGGCTCGCTAGGGTTTAGCACTTCGGCTAGATGAAAATCGGGGTTTTAGATTTTCATTTCTTTTTTTTGCAGGAAAAAAAAAAAAAAAGTACCCAACTCTTGTTGGGTATGTAAGGAAATTAATTTTTTGAACTCAAATTATTTTTTAAAGGGTTACCAAACTCCATTCCTAAATTGATAGTAGTTAATGGTAAAATTCCTAACTAGATTGTATGCCCCCACAACACCGGGGATTTAAATAATTAATTGAAAATAATTATTTTAATTATAGAAAATAATTGTCAATTAAAATAGCTTTCAAAATTTTGTCAATTGAATTATTATTTTATATCTTCTATGAAAATAAATTTGGAATTACGTTAAGATAAATTAGTAAAATATGAGATAATTTGAAATTAAAATTATTATATGATAGAATTAAAATATGATACACAGATAAATCATTTCATAATATAATTTAAAAATAAAATAATAAAACATATTTATCTATATACGACTAATATGTAAATAGTATATATAATTATTGAAAATATCAAATTATGTCAAAATTAAATATAGAGATAAAGTCTTAAATTTGACCATTGTTTTGTAATAAAAGTAAAAGCATCAAAATTGAAATTGAACCATCACCTTATAATGAAACGAGAACAGCAGAATATAGGCCCTTGAAGTACTAAATTATGTTAAAAATAAATATAAAGATCAAATCTCTAATTTTAAGCATAATTTAAATATCAAAATTAAAATTTAACTATTATTATATAAATTTAAAAAATTAAAGTGATCGTAATTACAATTAAATCAATATTTTATAATGTAAAAAGCAGGAAATGTCTCCCGTTTGAAATGCCTTAAAGCCTTTCTTTCATATTTAGTTTATATATATAAATTTAAATTTTGAGCATATTCTAAAGACTAAATTTAAAATTATATCATTTTTAAGCTTTGTTTTCTTGGCAAATGTTAAAAGAAGAAATAGTTTGTGTATAAAAATGGTCATTTTTGTTTGAATCAGATTACATTTTAGTCACTTATATTTGAAATGTTACGTTTTAGTCACTTATATTATCGTTTTGTTACGAAATGACCACTCTAACACCCCTCTCCCATATTAAATGCCGGAATAGGGTTACGGAGCATTACCGGACTTATAACACATTTAAACATACTTTCACAAATATTTAATCAATACATGTAATCATCATTCAATTTCAATCACTTTGTCCCTAATACGAACCTACGAGGCCTTAAACATACATTGGAAACGGTTCGAGATGAAATCGATAACTCGGGGAATTTTTCAACTGTAACACCCCTAACTCATAATCATCGCCGGTCTAGGGTTCAAAGGCATTACCGAAAAAATCAAAACTTTTATGAACATTTCACATCACAAGATATATCATTATCATATCAAAGTAAATCATATACATAGAGTCCCTTAAATAGGTCTACGAGACCTCAAACATGCATTAGGAAGGGGTTAGGACTAAACCGAACACATATGAAATTTTCTGAAAACTTAACATTTTTCAAAGTTACAAAGGTCACATGCCCATGTGGGTAGACCGTGTGCCTCACACGGCCTCAAACATGCCCATGTGTCCAAGTCGTGGTCGACACTGACTTACATCACACAGCCTGTCACACGCCTGTGTGTCTGACCTGTGGTCTAAACTAACTTGCATCACACGGCCAATCACACGCCCGTGTGTCCAACTCGTGTGCGAGCCTGACTTGAATCAAATTACAAATTTCAGGAACACGGTCGAGCCACACGCCCGTGTGCTCAACCGTATGGGCAAATATAGGACATTTGCAAGGCCAATTTGCCACCCATTTTAGGTCAATCCTATAAGCTCAAACGAACACATTATTTCACACTTCAAAAGTAACCAAAATATACAAAAAATGACCATCTTTTCTAACCATTCATGAGCATAACAAACATATCAGTTTGTGCACAATTTTTCTCATAACAAACTCAAATATTTCTATACATAATCCATCCAAAACTTTACATAATCCGTCCAAAACTTACCAACTCAATATATCAACCTTTCATCATAAACATACCAAACTATGCCATTACATAATACAACAAATACATATCAAAATTAACATCGATTTCCAAGCCACATCTCATGGCAAATTGCATCAAACACATAGACATCAATTGCCCAAATTACAACTACTCATCAAACAATCATGAAGCCTATACATGCCATATAACCAAGTCATAAAGTGTATAATTACCAAAATCATTAGCCAGATAGTGTGATGTGATTTTCGCCGACTTCCAATCCGAGCAAATCTCTAAAAATCTATAAACATAGGATAAACACACAGAGTAAGCTTTGTAAGCTCGCATCTTAATAAACTTAACATAACAAATAATTTCATTACAATGTCATAAACATGATATGCTATTTCACATGCCAAAACACAACTTATCTCAAGTTTATAACACAATTTCATATCAAATCTTCACCATTCAATAATATACTTACTTACTAAATTTAGCTTTCACAAGCTTATTCAATTTGATTCTCATATAACATTCCATTCTCACTTTCATATATCCAAATGAGCACATTTTGTAAATAACATTTCTAATCACATATAATTCTCATACAAATCACATATCATCACTTATATTCAAATTCACATTTCTTTCATATAGTATTTGACAATTTTACTTACACTGCTTTGTAAATCACATTTTATTCATTTGTTCTTGATTCATTTGCACGTATTCATATTTCGTTTACAAATGCATCACATAACATTCTTTGCACATTTATACTTACCTTTCATTATCAAATATTGTATACCTTCCAACGTACCTGAATCGAAATGTCATTCACTTAATCACTTATCTCTCAGAATGCCCATTGAACAGTTCGGAATCAATAAGGATACTCAGATCGTCAAAAATCTCATACAATGCCAACGGCTCAGACGTGGTCTTACATGTAATCACATATCAATGCCACTATCCCAGACAGGGTCTTACACGAAACCAAATACGATGCCAATGTCCCAGACATGGTCTTACACTTAAATCACAAGTCGATGCCAACGTCCTAGACGTGGTCTTACACGAAATCATATCTCAGAATCCTATGTCATGACATATGTATCCTCTACTATTCCTAGGGTTCATATGGGGCTTTTTAGACGTCGTCACGTTATCGAAACTTTCTCGTATTCATATATTCTACTTCTTGAACTATTCAATATCATAATGACATATATTTATGTATCTTACTCAATTACATACATTTGCCTTACCATTCTGCATTGAATTCAATCATACAAATAATATGCATTTAAAACATGATTTTGTAATGTCTATTAAAATACGAACTTACCTCGTTCGTTGTAACGACGAATTAGTCGACTAATCCGATACTTTAGTTTTCCCTCGATCTAGATTCGAATTTCGTTTTCTCAATCTAGATAATATCAAAATTTAACTAATTTATTCAAAAATTCATTCAATTTCATCCAAATCACATAAATGGGCATTTTACACTTTAGCCCCTAAAATTTCACATTTTCACAATTTAGTCCTTATCACATAAAATTGCAAATTCATGCAATTAAGGACAAGCCCATGCTAGCTGAATTTTACCCAAACTACTAGCAGCCCATATTTTTAGTTTATTCACACGTTTAACCATGAATTTTACATTTCTCAATTTAATCCTCAATTGACATTTTTATCAAAAATCACTTTATAAAACTTGTTAATCTAGCTTCAAACTTTAATAATCTATCATAAAACATCTAAACAACCAAGCATTCAACAACGGAATCTTTCAAAATCTATAACAGTTTCAAAAACAGAGATACGGGCTAGCTAGGTTAAGTTGCAAGAGCTCAAAAACGTAGAAATTATTAAAAACAGAGTTAAAATCTTACCTATTTTAGCAAAAACACTATAGCCGAAATTCAAGCTCTTCCATGGCTGTTTTAAACCCCTTTTTGGTTGTAAAATGAATGGAATATGATAATGTTTGGCTTTGTTTTATTTATTAACCTTTAATTATTAATTTACAATTTTAACCATAATTAAAACATCACAAATTCATATCATTTCAAGGTCATTTATGACCACTTACTGTAATCATGGGAAAATAACATATTAAGGACTTCCACTTCAATAAATCAGGGCAATTTAGCACATTAAACATAGAGAATGCAACTTTTACAAATTATGAAATTAAGTCCTTTTATAAAATCGAGCACACAAACGATAAAATTTTCACACGAAACTTTCACACATCTTAATTCACATACTGTAAACACCAAAAATAATTTTAAAATATTTTTTGACTCGAATTTGTGGTCCCGAAACCACTGTTTCGACTAGGGCCTAAACTTAGCTGTTACAACTCTCCCCCTTAGGGATTTTCGTCCCCGAAAATCTTACCAGAAAGTAGATTAAGAATTTTCTTCCACATCATACATTTCAAATTCACACATAGCTTCAAATTTCAAATCTCTTTAATCTCACAACAAAAATTCTGATTTAACTTTCACTGTGCATCATCTCTAGCAGAAACTGCTTATAACTGTATTAAATTGTTTCCATTTTTTACTTACATTCTCTGACGATTTTAATCCTGTGAATCATTTTCTCACAAAACTCAATCCTGAAGTAACGGAGTTTGATAACTGCTTATAACAACAACAGTCTTTCTTAGTTACTTTGCAATTCTAAAACACAGTGACAAATAAATATTTTGAGAATTTGGTTTGCATTTCCCGATCTCAATGTAATTTCATACTCACAGATTACTGTAATCTCTCTTAGAATTACCATATGAGTTTCAAATCTCAATCCAAAACAATGATAACTAACACCATAGATAGATTTACCAACACAGAAACGAATAACTGAACTGTTTTATCAAAAGAGAAAATCTATACGCTCAGAGAGATTTCTTTAGACAATTAACCATATTTTAGATAACTCCATCTTTTTCAATGATAAAGATAATTCCGGTACAAAATTTATCAACCCTCCATTTCTATAATCAACAAAGTCAGAAATATCACATTTCACACTCATCATTTATATCATATCTCGATGTTGTGCATCTTGTTAATCCTATATGAACACCAATGAGAGTTTCTTATAGTAGTTGTTGTATATTCGTAGAGCTTTTCAATATACACACTCTATCTCGAAATAACAAATAATCATCGATACCAAATCTGAGGTTCTGATCAATTTATATTGAACCCCTTTTTAACTTATAATTCACTGACACATTTTTGAATTTCACAACTTCACTAAATAAACATTTATTTAGCCTCTAATTCAACTAACAACTGTTCATTACCTCATAAGATCAATCACATATTCATCGCCCAATCAAAAATTCAAAACTATAATCATTTTCTTCGGATAAGAATCACTTACAGACTCAAAAGTTTTTCGACGATTGGAGCTAACCTTGCTGTGCCAAGTTTAGATCTTTCTTTGACATTAAACATTTTAAACTCTTATAATCATCAAATATTTCACATAACTCTTTTTATGCAGCTTTAACTGTATAGAATCATAAGATATCTATGCACATTCTTGTATTAGAATACATTTCGAACCATTCATTAACATAAGGACAAAAATCGTAATCTCTTTATTGAACTCAGACTGAACCAGAACTGATATTTCGGTCGAAATTAACTTCGTGCAAAAGAAAACTTCAACAATCGAACTAACTTTAATTTATCACAACATTTCCTAGATAAAATCATTCCGATAGATATAATTCAGTATCAAGTCTTCAAGAATACGAGTTCTTCTTCCAAACTATCCCTTAATTCACACATGTACATTCAAAGTTTATTTCCAGTCAGGTGGATAGATTCAGACACATATAACCAAATTATCTTTTCAATTAAATAATTCAAATCAGACTAAACCACTGAATCAGTCTTTTCGAAGAAATCTTTTCTTCTCGTTAAAAAGGATAACCCAGACATATCGTTTCACAGATTTGATCTTATTCTTCTATCATTTTCACTTTTATCAATGTCGGACCTTCACGAGAACTAGAAAAGAGTTTATAATGAAGCTATCTCATATATTAATCATCGAAACTCTAAATTATACTGAAATTACCTTAACCAAATAGAAATCATTCGGCCTTAATAAGAACGATGTCTCAACCTTATAAATAGATATTATCCCGACTGTTAATGAAGCATTTGAACACAGAGAAGAATCAAATATGATTTTAATAGTAACCTCTGCAGAAACATAACTTCTATAACTCTGAGGGCGGTACCACTGTACTCTCACATTTCAAGCCAGAAATTATAATTACAATAGACATTGTCATCTCCGTCAATTAGAGATCTCTTGCAAATAATCAAATGGAATCATAAGAAAACCGGAATAGCAAAATTTTAGCATATGGAGTCACACAGGATATCTAAAAATTACAACCCATATAGAATGATATAAAATTCGATGATATCCCAAAAAATGTCCAGAAAGAACGATGTCATTCTTAAATACTGAAATCCACAGTAACAGAAGCAATATAGTCTTCACATATATTCAACAGAACAATAACCATTAGAAACAGAATATTAGTCTCATACAGATTTTACCCTCGATTTTCATATCCACACAATGAAACAAATTATCAGAGAAAGACATAACAATGTCGAACATAACCCAAACAGATCAACTTTGCTTTCGTCTATCAGTACATTTAGCTAGCGTTCTCACACGATAAGAATTTTCTTTCTGAAATTAAACAGTCACATATGTTTCTGAGGATAAATATACACATAGAATGCCCAGAAAGAATCATAGTAACTACCGATTATAACCATTGCATTCTACCATCAATAATTCAATCATTATTCAACTGTCTAATTCTGTCATTAGAAATTTTCACATTATCCCATCGCTAACAAAAGTAAATTCAGAAAAGCTTCCAGTTAATACTTTCTTTAGATAACATACTTGAATACGTCATTTAGTCGGAATTAACTTCTTCTTTACCAATGACTCTGCATAATCTAAATAGTCTTCAGAACTATCCAATATCTCTTTTAGTACTATCTTCATTTGCTAATTCATTCTCTTTTCTGACCACATTACTAATCTTTCAAACACGAACTTTTATAACTCCATACTCGTGAGCTTATTCAATCCAAATCTTACAGATTTCATTATAACATTTCACTGATAAGGGGGTGAGGATAGTAAAGCCTCAAATTTAACTTACACATACATGCACGTAACATATACTATCATAAATAACCAGTTTATTTTTAAATTTCACATTCTCAAAACATTTAATAAACTTTTACTTTTAATCACTTTTATTCTTAACATATTGTTCATATGCAAATTCAAATCACTAATTCACAACCAGAGCATTTCAGATAGCAATCATAACTCAAATATCACATCTCATATGCTCATATAATTACAACATTTATCAAAAACAACATGTCATACAATTTGATCCTTACCTTTATGAGTCTCAACTCATCATCAACACATTTCCACTCAAATATTTGAGTATTTACTTCTGTACTATCAGAATTAACTCGGTTGGAAAACTTATCTATCTCATCAAAATAATTTTCGTCAGAGTCGGGAGATATCACACTATCGCAAATTAAATATGGCATGTATAGCTAGACTCATATACGCTATGGTAGTCCTAGAACCAACTAAACCATAGCTCTGATACAAATAAAATGTAACACCCCTAACCCATAACCATCGCAGGTCTAGGGTTCAGAGGCATTACCGGACAAATCAAAACTTTTACGAACATTTCACATCACAAGGTATATCATTATAATATCAAAGTAAATAATATACATAGAGTCCCTTAAATAGGTCTACGAGACCTCAAACATGCATTAGGAAGGGGTCGGGACTAAACCAAACATATACAAAATTTTTTGAAAACTTAACAGTTTTTCAAAGTTACAGAGGTCACATGCCCGTGTGGGTCGGCCGTGTGCCTCACACGGCCTGAAAAATGCCCATGTGTCCAAGCCGTGGTCGACACTGACTTACATCACATAGCCTTCACACGCCCATGTGTCTGGCCCGTGGTCGAAATTGATTTGCATCACAGGGCCAGTCACACGCCCGTGTGTCCAACCTGTGTGCGAGCCTGACTTGAATCAAATTCCAAATTTTAGGGACACGGTCGAGCCACACGCCCGTGTGCTCAACCGTGTAGGCAAATATAGGCCATTTACAAGGCCAATTTGCCACCCATTTTGGGTCAATCCTACAAGCTCAAACAAACACATTATTTCACACTTCAAAAGTAACCACAACATACCAAAAATGACCATATTTTCTAACCATTCATGAGCATAACAAACATATCAATTTGTCAACAATTTTTCTCATAACAACCTCAAACATTTCTATACATAATCCATCCAAAACTTACCAACTCAATGTATCAACCTTTCATCATAAACATACCAAACTATGCCATTACATAATTCAACATATACATATCAAAATTAACATCGATTTCCAGGCCACATCTTATGGCAAATTGCATCAAACACATAGACATCTGTACGACCCAATTTTTGCTCGGCCGCTAAAGCCCAACAAGATTAAAATCGAAGCCCATTTTTTGCCCGGCCTAAACCAGACCCAAATCAGACTAGCCCACAAAAGACCTAATCAGCCCAATCCTAAAACCTAACCCAAATCAGAAAAGAGAAAAAAACAAAAAAAAACCTAGCCCCCTAATCTACCCTAGCCCACTTGCTCTGACGCCGCCAGTTTGACACCACCAGCCATCGCCCTTCCCACTTGCACCGCCACTAGTACCTGCACAAAAGAAGAAAAGACAGCAAATAAATGAAGCTTGTAAAAATGGCTATAAAAGCCGATGAAAATTCATTGCAAAAGGACATTTTTTTCTTCGATCAATAGAATACAAAGAGATTTCAAACACAAAGCAAAGATTCAAGCAAAAACAAAAAGCAATAAATATCAGAAGGAAAGAAAAACAAATTCGAAAAGTGCTAAGGTCCTTTTTATTTCCTTCTTTTTCTTTTATTTTCGTTCTTCGAATCCATTATATCCACATATATATTCACGTCTTTTTACTAAAAAAAAGTATATAATATATAAAAAAAGAGCAAAAAAAAAGGAATAAAAACTCTACCTTTTCGGGCTCGATCGTGGTGGTATGCAGTGGTTGGTGACAAGTTCAGCATGGCGCCTCATGGAATCCCCATCGGTGCTCCAACCTGCAGAGAAAAAAAAAGAAGGAAGGGTTAGATTTTTTTAAAAAGCAGGAGACAAATGATTTTTTTCAGGAAATTGGCTTTTAAATAGCCCCCCAAAACGACGTCGTTTTGGGGCTGGCCTTTAATGCCCAAAACGACGTTGTTTTGACCTAACCCGCGCACGGACCCGACCCGCTCCTAGGATCTGCGTGTTTTTCATCTGAGGGGCTAATTCACTTTTAGCCCCTCCGCTCTTTTATATTCTTGCAATTAGGTTTTTAATTTTTTTTTAAATTGGCCCCGAAAGTTTATTTGGTTTGTAATCTGGTCCTCACTCATGTCGCGCGTTTTGTAGAGAGGTGTAACAGCCCAAACCCGGCCCAAACGTTAGGACCGAATATGGGTCGTTACTGGAGAAAACTTTTGAAACCCATTTTAAAATCCAATTTAAGTTTTGTTGAAAACTTCCGCTTTTGGTTATCTTCTGTGAAATCATACTTAGATTAAATTCGGAATGTAATTGAAGTCAAGTTATTATACCAATTTTGAATGTGTCCGTGACACGATAAAACATTTTCGTGTTGATTTAGGAAAACATGTGATTTTAATTTAATTTTAATAATGCGACTTTAAACAAGTATCCAACATATGAGTAATAACCAAAAATAAAGTTTATGGAGGCCTTATTACAATCCAAATAAGAACAAACCAATAGTAAAATAACATAACTAAAATTAAAGTTCATTTATTTCAAGTCCACTGCATGGCCATCTCGAGTCCCTCCGGCTCCATATCCGCGATCTATGCATCACCTGGAAAAAAATAATGGAGAAGGTGAGTCACCAAGACTCAAGATGTAACCCTTCCCCGCTTTAAAACATTTTCATACACAACACATAACCATTAATATGCGAATATTAAATACCCATCCTAGCCATCCAAACGCCATCGCTCTACCCTGTTGTGGTACCAAAC
The DNA here is from genome assembly GCA_025506655.1 of Gossypium rotundifolium. NCBI lineage: Eukaryota > Viridiplantae > Streptophyta > Magnoliopsida > Malvales > Malvaceae > Gossypium > Gossypium rotundifolium. Next base: position 83,160,757 of record CP106727.1, read on the forward strand.
CACCGGTGGTGCCAAACCACGGTGACATTTAGTCACAATGTGTTACCAAAACACGGTGTCCGTGAGACACGGATCAATTGATGGGGCCAACCCATCGTGTGATACCAAATCACCGCGACGATCCCATATCTCAAGTGGGGCCAACCCACGGTGGTGTTAACCACGTGGATAAGTCGCTATGAGGTGCCAAACCTCGGAGGTACCAAACCTCCGGTGACCGTAGTCACGGTGTGTTACCAAAACATCGGTGCCGTCGGCACAATAATACTGCCCTCCACTCACTAATCCCACATCACCATATATACATATATGTTTCATGCCATCACATGCTTAAATCTCATGCATCAATACATTATGCTTACCAAAAGCATCAAATAGCATATTCAAGCGGTACTTACGAATTGCCAACTATACCGATATGGTATATTATCCAATGCTACAATAACCAAATTAGCATTCACAATATTTAGCACATTTAATAAGTTATACGTGTGTATGTACACACTGTCACCAACAAAGAGTCTAAATCCGAGAAAAGAAGAGAAATCGGCCTCCCAAGATCCACTTGTTCCTATATTTAGCCAACTGTCAATGTTAGTACCCAAAGGCCTATTCGCCAAATCCAAAATTTAAGAGGGTTCTCTTATGGGTCCCAAAACCTTACCGAATGTCTTGAGTACCACCTTTTGTTTCACCACCCTAAAATCGGCACTCAATAAGTTAGTAGCCTTCGCTAAATCGATTAACAACTAACTAACTAAAGTAGATCTTACCATTACTTACCGTAAATCGAATACTAGAGATCGGGCCCGAGTCAACTTCTTTACTTCCCGAGTACATAGAAGAATCGGTTACCAAAAGCGTTTAGAAGCCTCATAATCATTGCCAAATCGGCACTTATCCCCTTGTAAAAGAAAATCAACAGAGATCGTGAAAGTGAGTATAGACATTCTACCAAGATCACTTACCACCTTATGAACCAATGAAGGAGAGTCTAGAGGAGATTATTCTTGTTTGTTATTCGCCAAGACTTGGAATATGGAGAGGAAATTCAGCTATCAAAAGGACAAAGAAAGGAAGACAAAGGAAGAAATCGACACTTCCAATAGGTATATTCGCCAAAGAAAGTTAGTAGGGAGGAAAGAAGTTTGATTCATCAAATAGGGGATAGGTTCAAGTGGAGGAAAGAAAAAAATAAAGAGAAGAGAAGAGTGGGGGTTTTTGCCAAGCTATGAGAGAAGAGAGAAAGTTTGAAAAAAAGAAAAGAAAAGAATGGAATGGGGAGAGTGCCTAGAGTACTAAAGAATTGCCTCCTTTTCTAACACCTAGTCTCCATGCCGATTACTCCTCTTCAAGGAGTTTAAAATTCTACCAACATCTCAAATCATTCTAGGCCACACATTTGTATTAATTCAAATTAATTTGAATTAATCAACAAGCTATTTTCCTCTACTAAATTATCATAATTTAATCCCCAATTAATCCAAATAAAACCAAACAATATCTTCATTATCCTATTATCTAAATAATAATTAAAAGAGATTAAAGAGAGAAAAACTCTCTCCCTTGTTGCCGTCCCACTATAATGCAAAAGAGGATTTTTGTGACTCAACCAAGGCTCTCCTTGCTCCCTTGGTGACGCCACACTAGCTCCTAAGTGACCTCACTTTTGCCACTTTGCCAAGACCTTTTAGTGCCCAATTTCCTTCATTTATTCTTATAACACCCTCCTGCTAAGGCTCACCGCCTTTAAAATTAAAAGCTAAAATTTCCTACCAAACGAGCTAACTCAAAGCCTTAATTTAAGCTCTATTATTCCATAAATAATATCGCATCGGTTCATACATAAGGAAAAACAATTAACTTCCAAATAGCCCCATTTTGGGATGTTACGATTCTACCCCTTAAAATAAATTTAGTCCGAAATTACCTAGCTAAAATAGATGAGGGTATTGTCGCCAGATCACATCCTCAGTTCCCACGTAGCTTCTTCCACACCATGGTTACGCCACAAGACTTTCACTATGGCACCGACTTTCACGCAGAACCTTCACATCTCGATCTAAGATCCGAACGGTTCTTCTTCAAAAGATAAATCGAATTCACCTCAATCTCGCTCATGGCATAACGTGCGAAGGATCGACCGATACTGCCTCAAAGATCGATACATGAAATACGTCATGGATCTGATTCAGTTCTGCCGGCAACTCTAGCTGATAAGCTACCGGTCCTACTCGCTTTACCACTGTATATGGCCCGATGAACCTTGGGCTCAGCTTCCCCTTTCGTCCAAATCTCAACACCTTTTTCCAAGGCGACACCTTCAGAAAGACCTTGTCTCCCACAGCATACTCCATTTCCTTGCGTTTGAGATCGGCATAAGACTTCTGCCTATCTGATGCTTCCTTGAGACGAGACCGAATCACCTTGACTTTGTCTTCAGTCTCTGTTACCAATTCTGGACCCAGAACTTGTCGTTCCCCCAACTCCGTCCAACATGTAGGAGTACGGCATTTTCGTCCATATAGGGCTTCATATGGAGCCATCCGAATACTTGCTTGATAACTATTGTTATAAGCGAATTCCGCTAATGGTAGGTACTCCTCCCAACTACCACTGAAATCCAAAACACATCCTCTTAACATGTCCTCCAAAATCTGTATCACCCTTTCCGATTGTCCGTCAGACTGTGGATGGAAAGGCATCTTGAAATCCAACCGTGTACCCAAAGCTTGATGCAACGCTTTCCAGAACCTTGACGTGAATCTGGGATCCCTATCCGAGATAATCGATACTGGAACACCATGCAATCTTACTATCTCCGCCACATATAGCTTGGCTAGCTTCTGAAGAGAAAAATCCACCCTCACCGGTATGAAGTGCGCTGACTTAGTCAGACGGTCCACAATCACCCAAACTACGTCCTTCTTGCTAGGCGTCGGGGGTAGCCCACTGACGAAATCCATAGTGATCCGCCCCACTTCCATTGAGGGATCTTTACCGGTTGAAGTAGCCCTGATGGCAACTGGTGTTTAGCCTTAATCTGCTGACACGTCAAACACTTCCCTACAAATTTCGTCACCTCACGCTTCAACCCGCCACCGTAATCGTTTTGAGATCTCCATACATCTTGCTTCCTCCGGATGCATAGCGTATGGTCGCTATGTGCATCATGGAGAATTTTCCGCCTCAACTCCATATCCTTTGGCATACAAGCTCGCTTTGAAAGCATAGCACCCTTCACTAGAGCAATGTACCCTTCCAAACCACCATCCCGAACTTGTTCCCTCTTAGCGTTCAAGCCTTCATCCACCATCCGCTTTTCTTAATCTCCTCGATCCATGTTGGCTTAACTTGAAGTTTCGCCAAAGACTCCCATCATCATATAGACTCAACCGAGCAAACATCGCTCTTAAGTCCGCCACAACCTTTCGGCTCAGCAGCGCCACCACCACGTTAGCCTTACGGATGATATTCGATGGAACAATCGTAGTCCTTTAAGTTCAATCCATCGGTCTTTGTCTCGATTCAGATCCTCCGAGTCGGAAGATACCTCAAACTTTTGTGATCCGTGTAAATTACCGACTTCTCCCCATAAAGATAATGTCTCCATATCTTCAAAGCGAAGACATCGCCGCTAACTCGTGTCGTGAGTTGGGTAGTTAACCTCATGCGGTCTTAGCGACGGGATGCATAAGCTACTACCTTCCCTTCTTGCATCAACACACATCCTAAACCAAGATAGGATGCATCACAATAGATCGTGAATAACTTCCGCCTCGAGTTGTACTAAAACCGGAGCTTCCGTCAGAATCTTCCTCGACTTATCAAAACTTTCTTGTCGCTTCTCTAACCATACAAAGGAACACCTTTCCTTAGCAACTTAGTCAAGCGGTGCTGCGATCGAGAGAACCCTTCCACAAACCTCGATAATACCTCGCTAAACCGAGAAACTTCAGATTTACGCCACCGACTTAAGCGGTTTCCACTCCAACACCGCTTCAATCTTGTGGGATCCACTCTAATCCTTCCACCGACACTACGTGACCCAAGAAAGCCACCTCCTTAGCCAAAATTCGCACTTCATGAATTTGGCATATAACTATTCTCCCTCAAGATTCGCAAAACTATTCGCAAATGCTCGTCGTGCTCCTCCTCCGTCTTAGAGTAAACCAATATGTCATCTATGAACACTACGACAAATTGGTCCAAAATCGTTAAAATACTCTATTCATTAAATCCATGAACGCCGGTGCTTTTGGTCAACCCGAATGGCATCACTAGAAACTCATAATGCCCATACCGAGTTCAAAATACCGTCTTGTGAACATCGGCCTCCTTCACCTTAAGTTGATGGTAACCCGACCTAAGGTCTATCTTCGAAAACACCGACGCCCCCTTCAACTGGTCAAACAAGTCATCGATCCGAGGCAATGGGTACTTGTTTTTGATCGTTAACTTGTTTAACTGACGGTAGTCGATGCACATCCGCATAGAACCGTCCTTCTTCTTGACAAACAATACAGGCGCTCCCCACGGAGATATACTAGGTCGAATAAACCCTTTATCCAAGAGCTCCTGAATTTGAGCCTTCAGCTCCACCAATTCCTTTGGTGCCATTCGGTAAGGTGCTATAGACACAGGTGCCGTTCGGGTAGTAAGTCTATACCGAATTCGACTTCCCGATCTGGAGGCGGATCGGAAGTTCTTCTGGGAACACATCAGCAAATTCCCCAACCGTTCGGACCTTCCCAACTACTGACTCCTTAGCTTCCAAAGCACAGATTTGAACCAAAAACGCCTTACAACCCTTCTTGACCATCTTCTCAACCTTCAAGGCAGACACCACGTTGGATAGATAATTCCTTCTATCACCTATCATAACCACTTCATCATTTTCAGCCGTCTTAAGAACCATGCGCTTAGCCGCGCAATCCAAATTCGCTTGATACTTAACCAACCAATCCATTCCAAGGATCAAATCGAACTCCCCAAACGGTAGTTCTATCAGATCAGCCACAAATACTACCCCTTGGAGTTCTAGGGGTACGTCTCTATAAAGTTTGTCTACTACTACAGAGTGACCTAACGGACTAACTACATCATCTCCCTAGAAGCGGTTTGAGTTTAGGTCCAAAGTCTCTACCACACTCATCGGCTACGTATGAATGTGTAGACCCCACATCAATTAATGCATAATAAGGAAGACCAAAAATCGAACGCATCTGGCATACGACATCCGGCAAGGCCACCCTCCTCATGACGCCTCACCAAGATAGACTAAGCCAGTCGCCTAGCCTCGTGTTGCCCTGAACCTCGCCTCAATTCCACGACCTCGGTTAGGACCGTTGCTTCCTCGGCCATTACCACGACCCCTCTGTGGTCCCACATTTCTATCCTGAGCACGGTTCATCCCTCCGACCGGTTCTTAGCTAGTTTCGAGGACAATCTCTGACCCGATGCTCCAAAGACCCACACTCAAAACATCCTCTATCGCCGGTCGAACAACTTCCCCAATGGGTCTTTCCACAGCGGTTACACTGAGTCGGCCTCTGATTAGCAGTCATGGGCCTTGCCGCCTGATTTGACCCACTTGGCCTAGCCTTTTTCTGGACACTACCACTGGATCCAGCTGACCCAAATCCTCTCTTTTGATTATTCCTACTATAATTTTGTCTCACAGCCTCCTTGATCCCTTCGGCTACCTTAGCCTTTTCCACTAGAGATGAAAACTCACGAACTTATCATGGGCAATCAAGAACCTCAAATCATCTCGAGTCCGTCTTCAAAGCGGACACGATTGCTCGTGTTCAAGAGCCACGATGCCTCTAGCATACCTACTCGATCTTAAAAACTCCGCCTCATATTCCGCCATCGACTTAGTTCCTTGCACTAACCCTAGAAAGGCTTTCCTCTGAGTATCTGTATAGCTGGTGCCCATATACTTCTTCCGATAGGTGGTTTGAAATAATCCCAAGTCGATCATCCGCCAGTAGCGCCATCTCGAATCGTCACCACCACCGATATGCTTCATCCTTTAGAAGCGTACGGCCCTTTCGCTTTTTTCTTCCTCGGTCAGTCAAGATCATCCATGATCCTTTCCGTGGACTCCAACCAAGATGATCTGCAGACTCGGCGCCACTCCCGACACACCTCGGAACACCTCAGCTCTGTTGGACCAAATTCGCCGAAGCAGATTTTGGGCTCCCAAATTTCCACCTACTCCACCACCAACTCGAGAACTCGCAAAGACGACTTGCATCTGTGCCTCACCCCTGGGCCTCGATCCTCGCCTCGGCTCCAAAAGTTGGAGGTGGTGGTGGCGATGGTACATCGTTGTAACCCCGTCCCGACACGAGGTTGGAGACAACATCATCCTACCCCTACAAGGCGTCCTGGCGCCCCCGTCCTCTGGAACTCATTCTATCTACCGCTTTTAATCGATTAAGAAAAATTTTATGCATTAGCATTTGTTCCACTTTCTTATTCGCGAAGAAATTTTATGGATAGAGTTTTAATCAGAGGTTCTTTCGAGCAAACAAGGTTTCAGTTTCCTAACCTAGTTCACACAAAGAAGTTCTTGCATCCATTCCTTAATACTTTCCATACCTATTCGCTCTTGGACATTTCTGCCCATTTCTAACCCGTGGGTATTTTCGTCTTTTTCTGAGGTATTTTCGTAATAAAAGAAATTTTTAAAACTTTAGTAAAGTAGGTTGTTTTTGCAATTCCCAACACTGAAGGGTATTATTGAAAATTGGTAAGGTTTGAAGTTATGGCATTATTTCGGAAACCAGGGGTATTTTGGTAATTTTGTCCATCAGGGGTAATTTTGTAAATTTTGCACGTCGAAAATGTTTTTAACCATTGTAAAACTCTGAGGGTCCCTTTGCAAATTTTCCTTTCTTAAAACGTTCTGTGTTTGCAAAAGTTTAAAAGTCAAGGTCATTTTGGTAATTTTGCAGTTTGAGGGCGTTTTCGTAATTTTCCAAAACCAAAGTATTTTATTGATGATCTTCAAAGCAGGGTTGAATATTTGAAAAGTAGTTGGAATTTTGGACAAAATCATTGAGTTGATATTTTATGAACCAAGGGCATTTCCGTAAATTTTACCCTTAAGGGCATTTTCGTAATTTTCCACAAATCAAACTTTTCGGGGAAAACATTGTAAGAAGAGTTGTTCTTATGTTTGAAAGAGTGCTTTTAAAAGTTTTGAAGAAAAATTAGGGTTTTGTTGTTTTCTTCCTGTCCAAAAACATGGTTAGTTCCCTTTCGGGTTTTAGTTGTTATGTTTAGCCTATGACCGAGCCCTTTTGATCGGGGTGAACCAAAGGCGCACTGCAGTGAGTTTCGTGTGGAGAGGAGGTGAGTCACTGGATCGCTTAAATACCAAGCTCCCACCAACCTTTCTAGACATGCGCACAGAGGTTACCACACCACCGAGCCTCCGGGTTAGGGTGAACCCAAGCTACGCACTGTAGGATACTGCGAAGAGGTGGTGAGTCACTCTGACCGCTTAAATACCGTGCTCTTCCGGTTCCAATCCTAGACATGCGTCTGGGGTTACCACACCCTAGCTCGATGACTAAGTCATAGGTTGGTTTAGTTCTTTAAGTCTTATGTTACATTTGTGTGTCCGAGTAATCTAATCCTAGGGTTCAAGTTCCTATAAGTCTATCTACGTTCCATGCTTCCTACCCTTCTACGTAATATAATTCACAAAGAGGTTTAGATGTACTTTCTGGGCGGATCGGTCTTGGGAGACTGGGCCATGCCGCTTTAAAACCCAAAACAATTAATAAGGCCTACTAAAACATTTTTGGGCCTTGGGCCCCACAGTAGAAGCTTTGAACTGGGCTCTAATACCAATTTATAACATTTCAAACCCCCCAAACGTTAGGACCGAATATGGGTCGTTCTGAGAAAAACTTTTGAAACCCATTTTAAAATCCAATTTAAGTTTTGTTGAAAACTTCCCGTTTTTGGTTATCTTGCTGAAATCATACTTAGATTAAATTCGGGAATGTAATTGAAGTCAAGTTATTATACCAATTTTGAATGTGTCCGCTGACACGATAAAACATTTTCGTGTTGATTTAGGAAAACATGTGATTTTAATTTAATTTTAATAATGCAGCTTTAAACAAGTATCCAACATATGAGTAATAACCAAAAATAAAGTTTATGGAGGCCTTATTACAATCCAAATAAGAACAAACCAATAGTAAAATAACATAACTAAAATTAAAGTTCATTTATTTCAAGTCCACTGCATGGCCACCTCGAGTCCCTCCGGCTCCATATCCGCGATCTATGCATCACCTGGAAAAAAATAATGGAGAAGGTGAGTCACCAAGACTCAAGATGTAACCCTTCCCGTTTTAAAACATTTTCATACACAACACATAACCATTAATATGCGTAATATTAAATACCCATCCTAGCCATCCAAACGCCAATCGCTCACCCCGTTGTGGTACCAAACCACTGGTGGTGCCAAACCACCGGTGACATTTAGTCACAATGTGTTACCAAAACACCGGTGTCCGTGAGACACGGATCAATTGATGGGGCCAACCCATCGTGTGATACCAAATCAACGCGACGATCCCATATCTCAAGTGGGGCCAACCCGGTGGTGTTAACCACGAGGATAAGTCGCTATGAGGTGCCAAACCTCTGAGGTACCAAACCTCGGTGACCGTAGTCACGGTGTGTTACCAAAACATCGGTGCCCGTCGGCACAATAATACCGCCTCCACTCACTAATCCCACATCACCATATATACATATATGTTTCATGCCATCATATGCTTAAATCTCATGCATCAATACATTATGCTTACCAAAAGCATCAAATAGCATATTCAAGCGGTACTTACGAATTGCCAACTATACCGATATGGTATATTATCCAATGCTACAATAACCAAATTAGCATTCACAATATTTAGCACATTTAATAAGTTATACGTGTGTATGTACACACTGTCACCAACAAAGAGTCTAAATCCGTAAAAGAAGAGAAATCGGCCTCCCAAGATCCACTTGTTCCTATATTTAGCCAACTGTCAATGTTAGTACCCAAAGGCCTATTCGGCCAAATCCAAAATTTAAGAGGGTTCTCTTATGGGTCCCAAAACCTTACCCGAATGTCTTGAGTATCAGCCTTTTGTTTCACCACCCTAAAATCGGCACTCAATAAGTTAGTAGCCTTCGGCTAAATCGATTAACAACTAACTAACTAAAGTAGATCTTACCATTACTTACCAGAAATCGAATACTAGAGATCGGGCCTGAGTCGACTTCTTTACTTCCCTGAGTACATAGAAGAATCGGTTACCAAAAGCGTTTAGAAGCCTCATAATCATTGCCGAAATCGGCACTTATCCCCCTTGTAAAAGAAAATCAACAGAGATCAGGAAAGTGAGTATAGACATTCGGCCAAGATCACTTACCACCTTATGAACCGATGAAGGAGAGTCTAGAGGAGATTATTATTGTTTGTTATTCGCCAAGACTTGGAATATGGAGAGGAAATTGGCTATCAAAAAGGACAAAGAAAGGAAGACAAAGGAAGAAATCGGCACTTCCAATAGGTATATTCGCCAAAGAAAGTTAGTAGGGAGGAAAGAAGTTTGATTCATCAAATAGGGATAGGTTCGAGTGGAAGGAAAGAAGAAAAATAAAGAGAAGAGAAGAGTGGGGGTTTTGCCAAGCTATAAGAGAAGAGAGAAAGTTTGAAAAAAGAAAAGAAAAGAATGGAATGGGGAGAGTGCCTAGAGTACTAAAGAATTGGCCTCCCTTTCTAACACCTAGTCTCCATGCCGATTACTCCTCTTCAAGGAGTTTAAAATTCGCCAACATCTCAAATCATTCTAGGCCACACATTTGTATTAATTCAAATTAATTTGAATTAATCAACAAGCTATTTTCCTCTACTAAATTATCATAATTTAATCCCAATTAATCCAAATAAAACCAAACAATATCTTCATTATCCTATTATCTAAATAATAATTAAAAGAGATTAAAGAGAAAAACTCTCTCCCTTGTTGCCGTCCCACTATAATGCAAAAGAGGATTTTGTGACTCGAACCAAGGCTCTCCTTGCTCCCTTGGTGGCGTCACACTAGCTCCTAAGTGACCTCACTTTTGCCACTTTGCCAAGGCTTTTTAGTGCCCAATTTCCTTCATTTATTCTTATAACACCCTCCTGCTAAGGCTCCGCCTTTAAAATTAAAAGCTAAAATTTCCTACCAAACCGAGCTAACTCAAAGCCTTAATTTAAGCTCTATTATTCCATAAATAATATCGCATCAGTTCATACATAAGGAAAAACAATTAACTTCCAAATAGCCCCATTTTTGGGATGTTACAAGAGGGGTTATTACCTACTTTAGTCCCTCCACTTCTTAGGCGCATTACAATAAGGCCCTTCCCTCTTTTATTTATTTCAGATCTCGCCCTAAAACTTTGTTTTAAATCCAATTTAGTCCTTTTTTAGTTATTTTGGTTATTCTATTAATTTAATATCCTTATTATCATTAATATTATTATTATTTTAGTATTATTATTTTCATTATTATTACTATTATTGTTGTTACTATTATTATTTTTTTTATTCTTAAACTATTATCATTTTTACTCTTACTATTATTATCATTTTTTTATCTTTTATAACTATTACCACTATCACTATTATTTCTTTAGCATTATTATTACTTCCATTTTATTACTATTATTTTATATTATTACCATTATTATTACCGTTATTTTCATTAGCATATCACTAATATTATTTTTACTTATATTATTATTGTTTTATTATTATTGTTAATATTAATGTATTATTTTCACTTTTATTTCATCATCACTTATATTATTATTCTCACCTTGTTACCATTATTTTATATTTTATTGTTTTATTATTCAATTATTATCACTATTATTATTTTATTTTCATTGCTATTACTATTATTTGATATCTTCATTATTATCATTATTATTATTATTATTAGTATTTTTACCTATATTCATTTTCTTAGCCTAATATTATATCATTAAACAAAATATACTTTGTAAAATCATCATATTGCATCTAAAGATTTTTAAAATAAAGACAATGTTTTGTATTTAGAAACTCAGAGAATGGTACCCTAACGTGCTGGGTTTCGATTTTCTGTTTAACTAAATAACCTAATATCCTTTTAACGAAACTTCGTAAATCATGAGACGACTTTGATTACGAGAGATTAAAATATCATGTCCTAACGTGCTGGATGTGATGTTTATATCCTTTCGGAACAAAGAAACCTCAAATTTTGACTTATACCTCTATGCTTATTTTCCTAGTTTAACGCGATACTGTACATTTTGTAAAATTACTACATTTCATCTAAAGGTCTTAAAATAAGGCAATGTTTCGTATTTATAAATTTGGGGGATAGTGCCCTAACGTGCTGGGTTGCGATTTTCTTTTGGACTAAATAACCTAACATCCTTTTCAACAAACTTTGTGAATCATGAGATGACTTTGACTACGAGGATTTAAAATATTGTGTCCTAATGTGCTGGATGTGATGTTTATATCCTTTCGGAACATAGAAATCTCAGTTTTTAACCCAAACATCTATATTTATTTTCTTAGTTTAACATTATTAAACAAAAATACATCTTACAAAAGTATTATATTCCATCCAAAGATTTTTTAATAAGGCAATGTTTTGTGTTTAGAAATTTGGGGAATAGTGCCCTAACGTGCTGGGTTGCGATTTTTCGTTTGACTAAATAACTAAACATCCTTTTAATAAGTTTCGTAAACCATGAGATAGCTTTGATTACGAAGGTTTAAAATATCATGTCCTAACCTGCTGGATGTGATGTTTGTATCCTATCGGAACAAAGAAATCTCAAATTCCAGCCCAAATTATCCAAACATTTTCTAAATGATCCGTATTTTAAAATCTTTTCAAATTTTTGACTTTAAGACACTAATTAATCAATTTGGTACCAATTTTGGGCGTGACGAGGGTGCTAACCCTTCCTCACACGTAACCGACTCCCGAACCCATTTTCTGAGTTTCGTAGACGAAAATCGTTGTTTTGATAAATCAAAATGTTTATTAAAAACAATCGTGTTACGAGGTGACCCGATCACACCTCATCAAAAAGGATTGGTGGCGACTCTCATTTTTTATCTTCGTTTTCAAAACCAAAGTCGATTCCCGTCGTTTCCAAAAAAAATGTTTATGACAACATCAATTGCCCAAATTACAACTACTCATCAAACAATCATAAAGCCTATGCAAGCCATATAACCAAGTCATAAAGTGTATAATTACCAAAATCATTAGCCGGATAGTGTGATGCGATCTCCGCCGACTTCCAACCCGAGCAAATCTCCAAAAATCTATAAACATAGGATAAACACACAGAGTAAGCTTTGTAAGCTCGTATCTTAATAAACTTAACATAACAAATAATTTCATTACAATGTCATAAACATGGTATGCTATTTCACATGCCAAAACACAACTTATCTCAAGTTTATAACACAATTTCATATCAAATCTTCACCATTCAATAATATACTTACTTACTAAATTTAGCTTTCACAAGCTTATTCAATTTGATTCTCATATAACATTCCATTCTCACTTTCATACATCCAAATGAGCACATTTTGTAAATAACATTTCTAATCACATATAATTCTCATACAAATCACATATCATCACTTATATTCAAATTCACATTTCTTTCATATAGGATTTGACAATTTTACTTACACTGCTTTATAAATCACATTTCATTCATTTATTCTTGATTCATTTGCACGTATTCATATTTCGTTTACAAATACATCACATAACATTCTTTGCACATTTATACTTACCTTTCATTATCAAATATTGTATACCTTCCAACGTACCTGAATTGGAATGTCATTCACTTAATCACTTATTTCTCAGAATGCCCGTTGAACTGGTCGGAATCAATAAGGATACTCAGATCTTCAAAAATCTCATACAATGTCAACGTCCCAGACGTGGTCTTACATGTAATCACATATCAATGTCACTGTCCCGGACAGGGTTTTACACGAAACCAAATACAATGCCAATGTCCCAGACATGGTCTTATACGTAAATCACAAGTCGATGCCAACGTCCTAGACGTGGTCTTACATGAAATCATATATCAGAATCCTATGTCATGACATATGTACCCTCTACTATTCCTAGGGTTCGTACGGGGCTTTTCGGACATCGTCATGTTATCGGAACTTTCTCGTATTCATATATTCTGCTTCTCGAACGATTCAATATCATAATGACATATATATATCTTACTCAATATACATACATTTGCATTACCATTCGGCATTTAATTCAATCATACAAAAAAATATGCATTTAAAACATGATTCTATACTGTCTGTTAAAATACGAACTTACCACGTTCGCTGTAACGATGAATTAGGTTGACTAATCCGACACTTTAATTTTCCCTCGATCTAGATTCGAATTTCATTTTCTCAATCTAGATAATATCAAAATTTAACTAATTTATTCAACAATTCATTCAATTTCATCCAAATCACATAAATGGGCATTTTACACTTTAGCCCCTAAAATTTTACATTTTCACAATTTAGTCTTTATCACATAAAATCGCAAATTCATGCAATTAAGGACAAGCCCATGCTAGCCGAATTTACCCAAACTACTAGCAACCCATATTTTTAGTTTATTCACACATTTAACCATGAGTTTTACACTTTTCTCAATTTAATCCTCAATTGACATTTTTATCAAAAATCACTTTATAAAACTTGTTAATCTAGCTTCAAACTTTAATAATCTATCATAAAACATCTAAAAAACCAAGCATTCAACAATCGCATCTTTCAAAATCTATAACAGTTTTAAAAATAGAGATACGGGCTAGCTAGGTTAAGTTGCAACGAGCTCAAAAACGTAGAAATTATTAAAAACGGAGTTAAAATCGTACCTATTTGAGCAAAAACACTATAGCCAAAATTCAAGCTCTTCCATGGTTGTTTTAAACCCCTTTTTCGGTTGTAAAATGAATGGAATATGATAATGTTTGGCTTTGTTTTATTTCTTAACCTTTAATTATTAATTTAGAATTTTAACCATAATTAAAACATCACAAATTCACATCATTTCAAGGTCATTTATGACCACTTACTCTAATCATGGGAAAATAACATATTAAGGACTTCCACTTCAATAAATCATGGCAATTTAGCACATTAAACATAGAGAATGCAACTTTTACAAATTATGCAATTAAGTCCTTTTATAAAATCGAGCACATAATCGATAAAATTTTCACACGAAACTTTCAAATATCTTAATTCACATGTAAACACCAAAATAATATTAAAATATTTTTGACTCAGATTTGTCGTCCCAAAACCAACTGCTCGACTAAAGTCTAAACCGGTCACATTACTTCAACACTTATAAATTTTTTCTTTAAAAAAGGGGACACACGCCCGTGTGACTCCACGGCCACCAGACACGCCCGTGTTACTGGCCGTGTGAACATTCAAAATGGAAGCACACGGCCGTGTCCCATTCCGTGTCCTACCCCATGTCGAAACAAGTGAGGTTACTGACTTATGCAACACGGCCAAATCCTGCGCCTGTGTGTTAGGCTGTGTGCCAATTAGGGGGTCTATTGATGTAACGGACTGAATTTGACCCTAGACGGAATGGTGGTTTCGGGACCACGAATCCGAGTCCGAGAAATATTTTAATATTATATTTTGAGTCTATTAAATGCTAATTAATGTGTGAAAGTTTTGTAGAAAAATTTTATTGTTTAAGTGCTTAATTTGAAAAAGGACTTAATCACTAAAAGCGTAAAAGTTGCATGCTAAGGTGTAATGTACTAGATTGCTTGTGGTTTTTAAGTGGGTGTCCCAAAGGGCAATTAGCCCATTGACCATATTAATGGACGGCAATGGGCCAAGTTAGCTACCTATATATGTTAGTTTAATTATATAAAATTTTATTATAAGGTTATGTTATATATTATAATAATGTTAATGCATTTATATAAAATAAACATAAAAATAAAGCCATCATCTCTTTTATTCTCTCCTAGCCGAATGTTAGGATAGAAAACACCATTGTTAAAGCTTCAAGTTTCGGCAAGTTAGAAAGCTTGATTAAGGTATGGTCGGTTTTAGTTTTGATAATTTTTACGCTTTTTAGATCGTTGCTTCAGATATTACCCGACCCATGTCTAAATTTTTGAAAATACTATGTATATAGGATTCACCATTAACATGCTTGGATAGTTTTGATGTTTGATGATTTTAGATTTAATATATGTTAAAGATTTATAAGTTTTGTGTTGAAGTTTTGGAGATTTCAAGTAAATAGGGTTAAATTGAAAAAATAAATTTGTGAAGGGTTAAAATGACAAATAAATGAAATGCATGGACACATATGGCTATGGGGAAGATTCGCCAAGCTATGGTGTTGGTAAATTTTGCATATTTTGTGTTTTGTGTAAATAGGACCAATTTGTAAAATGGAAACATTGGGGCAAAATGGTAATTTGCCCATTTTGTGTTTTGGGACTAAATTGAGATGAAATGCGATTAAATGAGCTAAATTCTAATGTGTTTTAGATCAAGAGCAAAAAAAACTAATTAGACCTGGAAAGACGAAGGTTCTCGAATAGCCGATTCAGACGGACTATCGACAACCGAGGTAAGTCCTTAAGCAAGTATAGGTTATCGAATTATTTATGAATGTGTTAAATGATGCTATTCAATAGAATTTTGTATAAAACCTTGTGTTAGCTTAATGTGAAAGTATTGGTATGGATTGGTTGGAATTTTATTTAAAGTGATGTGAATAAGTGTTTTGGTTTGTTATTCGATATAATACGTGAATTATAAGTGATAGTGAATTTGAAATGAAATGTTGTTATATCTCTAAACGAGTTGGTATGTTACGTTGATTTGAATGATGTGTGATTTATGTTATTTTGGGTAGCATTACTGTAATGTTTATGAGATGATAATAATATTGTTTTGCTTTGAGCCTAAGAGCTTCATGCCTAAGTGATTTATTTCGGGCTATAATGCCTCAGCGTGCTTCGTCTACATTTATAAAAAGGCTTAATGCCTACGATTGGTGTGTTGGCGGGGTGGGTTGACTCGATCCCACAGTGTGTGATGGTTGGTACAGGGGTGTTAGCGGATGGATATTAGGTTTGGTTGGGAAATTCATTTTACATGCATTTTAAATTATTTTATTTTATGATATATTGTTGAATTCTGTAATTGGGCTCAAGCCCAGCATAATATCTTGACGATCTGGCCCAATAATGGTGGTAAGTGAGTTACACACTGAGTTCTAAGTAACTCACCCCTTTTAATTTTCCATCTCAGGTAATGGAAATTGACGTGGACTTGGGCCGAGGATGACTTCGTGGAGGCCATACTGCAAAACATGGGTTATTTAAACTTTGGACTTTTTAATAAGTATTTTTACTATTTTGGGTTATTGTAATAAGGGCCTCTATAAATAATTTATGGATTTTATGTGTGTTGGGTTTTAAACTATACTTTGGACTTTTGAACATGGACTATGATTATATGATGTTTTTTTTTAAAAATAAATTTGGGTTTTCAAGTATATGAAATTCTTTTTATAAATATTTTTATTATTGTTAACTCTTAATTAAAATACCTAAAAGCTTTTGATAATACATGATTTTCAACTAATGTTTTCTAATATTTATCAAATGCAAATACTCTTCTAATTTTATAAATCCTATAAATAATATTGTAGCTTTCAACTTATTAAAGATTTAAACACATTTCGATTCGGGTAACAAGCCAAATCTAGTCTTAATGCATAGACCGGGTTTGGGGTGTTACATTTAGTGGTATCGAGCAGTTTCAAAAACTTCTACTGTGGGTTGGGTTATAAATAATTTACAGATGAAATCGTTTAAATTTTTTTTGATCGATGCGGCACCACAAGCATCCAACAACAAGTCAAGTAAGTATTTATTGCTTAGTAATTACTATAATATAATCTTAGGAACACTCTAGAACTCCTAGTTTTAGATGTGAAAACCGTAGAATTGAGACTATAGGATATGTTGTGGAAAAACAACTTTATATCTCAAATCTCATAAAATATCGTTAATAAATACCGAAACAAATTTTACGATTCATAAAACTTGTAATCGATAAAAAACGAACGAGCTATCATGAGCACTAGAGGACGTGGTCATGGGACGATCATGGGCCATGGACGCGTGGCGTGGTAGAGGCCGAGGTGCTACGATCAAGCACCAAATCATATGCGAGTAGTAGCGCACTGCGTCAATTGAAAGTGAGACGGATCACGCGATCACATGGAAGAAGATAATGCATTGACTCAAGCAATGTCTGCGAGTCTTGGAAAGGGTCATTGGAGCTAGAATTGGGCCAACAACTCGTGGGTCAATTTCGAGCGACTTAAGGCAAATAATGCGAAGTTTTAGGAGTCTCGGTGTAGCTCGAATGTAGCTGAATCTTGGCTCGAAGGCGTGGAGCGGATTATGGATGATATGGAATGTCTTGTCGAGCAAAAATTGAGAGGCTGTATCCTTGTTAAGAGATGAGGCGATCGGTGGTGGCTCATTTGTTCGAGAAGGCACCAAGTCGACCGATTAATTGGGAATTCTTTAAAGTCGCCTTCCAAGGAAAATCGTTGGAGCGAGTTATGTAGGCATTTCGAAGGAAAGAATTTCTAAATCTTGTCCAAGGAAGTAAGACCGTGGCAGCATATGAAGCTAAGTTTTACGCCCGAGCCGTTATGCGGACAATTGTAGCAACAGATCACGAGCGTTGTGTGCGTTTGAGGATGGACTTAATGATGAGTGAGGTTCGATTGCTCCACGATGAAGTTAGAATTTTTCGACTCTCGTGGAGAAGGCCAAAATAGTCGAAGATGCTAAGAATTGAGCAGCGTAACCGAGAAAATTTTGAAACAAGAGAGAGACACATGATGCGGTTCGTCAAAGAGATTCCGAAGAAACCTCGTAATGATGAATCAGTTCAAGGTAGAACCCGGTAATAAATAATGAGTCGAGATTGTACTAAGTGTGGGAAAAGACATTTTGGAGAATGTTGAAGGAAAACGGGTGCATGCTACAAATGCGGTTCAATGGATCATCAAGTACAAAATTATCCTCGGCGTATGGATACGACTCAAGAAGTTCATAATAATGATGCACGGTAGGCCAGAGGTAATCAGGTGACCACCGAGAGGTCGTGGACCGGTCGTGGTGGTAATGGGCTGGTCGTGGTCAAGGTGCACCGGTCGAGGCAATGGTCATAGAGAAATGCGGATGCAAGACACTGGATCGGTCTATGCGGTTAGGCGCCATGAGGGACGGCAATGCACCGATGTGATAACTGACGTTCTTCATTTTGATGTACTGTTATTGCCCTAATAGATATTGGCTCTACCCATTCATATGTATCTAGTGCCATATCCGAAACACGAAATTAGAATCAAATTACCGATAGTGAGATGACGATGAATTAGTCCTTTAGGACGATCGGTGAATTGTTAATAAAATATTTAAAGACGTGCCCTTAAAAATTCAAGAGGAGATATTCTTAGCAAACTTGATGGAACTACCTTTCGCGAGTTCGATCTCATTCAGGCATGGATTGGCTGGTTAAACATCGGGCACAATTGGATTGTCTTTGAAAATGAATGTCGATAAGAACCTCGGATGATAAGGAAGTCATAATGATTGGTGGCGAAGGAACTATCCGGCAAATGTGGTATCTCGCATTAAAGGCGGAGAAGTTGGTGCGGAAAGGATATGGAGCATTCCTAGCCTTTATCCGTGCTTTGGATGCTAAAGAGTTATCGTGTATGATGTGAGGACGGTGAAGGAATTTTTCGATGTATTTCGAAGAACTTCGGTATACCTCGGATCGGAAGTAGAGTTTGGCATTGAGCTTTTGCAGGGCGACTCAATGTCCATTGCTCCTTATAGAATGGCACCGAAGGAGTTGGGTGAGCTCAAAGCTCAAATTCAAGAATTCTTGAATCGGGATTTATTAGACCAAGTGTGTCTCCGTGGGGAGCACCGATTACCTAAATCAAGAAGAAGGATGGATCGATGCGTATGTGCATTGACTACGCACAATTGAATAAATTGACGATCAAGAATAGGTATCCTCATCGAGAATTGACGACTGTTTGATCAATTAAAAGGAGCTTCAGCTTTTCTCAAAATTGATTTGAGGTCGGGTTATCACCACTCAAAGTGAAAGACGGACATTTATAAGGCGGCATTTCGGGACGCATTACGGACACTATGAGTTTGTAGTGATGCCGTTTGGACTAACCAATGCACCAATTGTATTTATGGACATGATGAACCAGTCTTTCAACCATATTTAGACCGGTTTGTGGTAGTGTTCATGGATGATATATTGGTTTATTCGAGAAATGAGGAGGAACATGACCAGATTTATGGATAGTATTACACTACTTCGTGATAAACAATTATATGCCAAATTTAGTAAATGCAAATTTTGGCTTAAGGAAGTGACTTTCCTTGGTCATGTAGTATCGGTAGAAGGAATAAGGGTGGATCCTCGAAAAATTGAGGCTATTCGGATTGGAAACCACCAACATCGGTGAAATTCGAGTTTCTTGGGTTTGGTGGATACTATAGACGTTTTGTAGAGGGTTTTCGTTGATTGTTGCACCTAACTAACTAAACTGCTGCGAAAGGAGCTCCGTATATTTGGGTGAAAAGCGACAATAGAGTTTGAGAAATTGAAGAAGATCGACGGAAGCTCGGTTTGATTCAAATAGGAGGTGAAAGGAACTTCTTGTTTATTGTGATCGTCTCACACGGGTTTGGGTTGTGTGTTGATGCAAAATGGAAAAGTGGTGGCTTATGCTTCTCGTCAATTGAGACCACACGAAGTAAACTACCCTACGCATGATTTGGAGTTAGGCGCCATTGTCTTTGCTCTAAAGATTTGGAGGCACTATCTCTATGGTGAGAAATCTATAATCTACACGGATCACAAGAGTCTTAAATACCTCCTTACCCAAAAGGAGTTAAATTTGAGACAAAGAAGATGGGTAGAATTACTAAAAGATTATGATTTCTCGATCGAATATCATCCGGAAAGGCTAACGTGGTAGCCGACGCGTTAAGTCGTAAGACGAGATCCGAATTAAGAGCTTTGTTTGCCCATTTGAGTGCATGCGAGGATGGCGGTTTGTTAGCAAAACTTCGGTTGAAGCCTCGTGTTGGAACAAATCAAGGAAAAACAGACATCGATGAGAAGTTGGGACCTTTACTTGACAAGTTGAAAATGGTGAAATTGAGGATTTTGGAATAAACACGAAAGGTGTGTTATGCTTTCGAGGAAGAGTATGTATGCCTAAGGATTCGGACACGAGGCAAGCTGATTCTCTGGAGGCGATAGTAGCCCTTATGCTATGCATCCCGGAGGAAATAAGATGTATCGAGATCTCCGTGAACGATATTGGTGGCGGGGTTGAAACGTGAGATTTGAATTTGTGGGAAAATGTTTGACTTGTCGACAAGTGAAGGCGAACATCAATTATTATCAGGTTGTTACAACCGATAAAAATTCCTCTTTGGAAATGGGAGCGGATAACCATAGATTTTGTTAGTGGGTTACCTTTAACACCTACTAAGAAAAATTCTGTGGGTAATTATTGATCGGTTGACGAAGACCGCTCATTTCTGCCGATCTGACGGATTATTAAATTCTGAAGTTAGCGGCCGTATGTATCCGAAATTGTGAGGTTGCATGGGGTACTGTATCTATTATATCGGATAGGGACCCTAGGTTTACATCACGATTTTGAAAGCTCTACATGAAGCCTTGGGGACAAAGTTGAACTTGAAGACGGCTTTTCATCCTCGGTCGATGGTCGATCGGGAGAGTAATTGAGATATTGGAAGATATGTTAAGGGGATGTGTAATCGACTTGAGGGTAGTTGGGAAGATTATCTACCATCGCGTAATCGCGATATAACAAATGCTATCGTCTAGCATTCAGATGGCACCTTACGAGGCATTGTATGGTCGTAAGTGTCGTTCTCCTATTTGTTGGGTGAGTTGGGCGAAAAGATGATGTTAGGTCTGAGATGATATCCGAGAGAGAGGATAAGGTAAAAGTTATTCGAGCACGGTTGAAAGAAGCCTCAGTTGATGAAGTCGATGCGGACTGAAGCGAAGGGATATCGAGTATGATGTGGGGATCAAGTTTTCTTGAAGGTATCTCCTTGGAAAAGATCTTGATTAGGAAGGAAGGGCAAGTTTAGTCCTAGATACATTGGACCTTATCGTGTCTTTGAGCGTGTTGGTCCGATGGCTTATCGATTGAGTTACCTCCGAATTGGATCAAATCCATAATGTTTTCATGTTTCCATGTTGAGGCGTTATAGATCGGATCCTTCGCACATTATACTGGGTAGAAGAATTGGGTGAATTCAGATTTGTCTTTTGAAGAAGAACCGGTGGAAATCTTAGACCGAGATGTCAAGGTGCTAAGAAAAGAACCGTGTCGTTGGTCAAAGTTCTATGGCGTAACCACGGAGTGGAGGAAGCTACGTGGGAGCCGAGGATGCAATTCGGCAACAATACCTCACCTCTTTCAACCGGTGTAAATTTCGAGGACGAAATTTTCTTTAAGGAGGGTAGAGTTGTAACACCCTAAAAATCCGAGTGTTTATATATTGCATGAATTGGTGTTTAGATTTTAAAGGAGAATTTCCTTACTTTTATTTTAGTGCTTATTGAAGTCCTAAAGAGGAGTATAGCATAATTTGGATAAGGAATAAAATTTAATAATTGAGAATTTATTGAAGAGAAGTAAAGGTCATTAAGACTTAAGTTAAATTAAGTGTTAATGAGTGTCATAAGTTGAGTACATGGCATGGTGGAGTTGGCGCATGGGTTATAGCAAGAGGAAGAGGTTGAATCCCTTGTTTAGCACCTAGATGAATTTTTATTTTAATTTTACGCACATGGACAGAAGTGTCGGCCAAGATCATATATGGTAAGTGTTGACCATGTTATTTTTGGTTAGTGTATCAAAGGTTTAAGGAAATAGTTAACATATGGCATGGAATCAAATACTTAAGGAAAGATAGGGGAACATAAGGCACATATCAAGGGAAATTTTGAAACAAATCATGGCCAATTGACCATGTGTTGAATGACAACTTGGTAAAGGGAGGAGCCAAATTTTGTGTTAGTTTTGGCATAGAATTCTTTTTTTTCTCTTTGGTTATTCCTTGCACCTTGTGCGAAATTTTGTTTTCCTCTTTTCAACTTTCATCTTGGCCGAATTTTGCAATAGGTAAAGCTCAAGTTTTGTGATCATTTGGTCATTGTTATTTCATTAGCCATTCTTTGTGTCTTTTCCTTGAGTGTCGAAATCAACCATACCAAAAAGAACCATCCTCTCTCTTTTCTTTTACCATGGCCCAATGTACTCTCTCCTAAATCCATCTTTTTCTTCTTTTCTCTTTGAAATCAAATAACACAATCATCATCTCTTTTTCATATTTCAATTCTTTTCAATCAAAGTTTCTCCATCAAAACACTCTCTTGGCCGAATACTAGAGTGCCTTAGCCGAATCTTAATTCTTTCCCTTTGATCATACATAGCCGAAATCTTCATCTATCACAAACACCTTTTCTCAAGCCTTTCTTCTTGATCGTGGATTATAGGTAAGGGGTTCTTCTTTTTCGTTTTCGTTTTATTAAAGTGTTATGGCCGAATGTTAATGGTGTTATAAAGGCCTTTTTGGATCGAAATAAACATTCGTTCTAATAACGCTTCATTCGTTATTATATAGTGCAATAACGAAGATCGGAACTCAAGTGATCGGAGAATCGTAGAAAGCGTTGGAATCGATTTCTTGTGGTAAGGAAATCACTTTTTTAAAAAGCCTCTAGTACTACTCGATATTATTTTAGATCTAACAATACTCCTTTGATCGTGAAGACTTTCAAAATAGGGAAGAAAAGGCGGTGGTTAGTCACGTTAAGAGGCGGATCGTAAATCCCCATTTAAGCGAAGAGCGGTTTCGGCGGTCGGATTTTCCAACGGGTTGCGGACCATCTTAGAAGGAGTCAATTATTCAAGTAGTACGAACTTAGAGCCATTATCGTTGGTGGATTCTCGTGACGACGAATCAATAAGCGGGAGAAGCCGAAAATCAAGTGATTCAAAATCAAGAGGGTAAGATTTTGGATCTATTACCGATTAAGAATATTTTTACGAAATAGTATTCTAACAGATCGAAATGTGTTTTAGGTGCCGAGGAGCGAGAAGGATTAGTACTCTCGGTATCGAGGTGTGTAACTTCATACTATTTTTTTAGGTTGGATGTCAATATCGGTATGGAAGTAAAAATCGTAAAGACGACTAGATCAAGAAAACGTAAAACCGATATTTTGGCGAAAATACGTAAAACGACTAAATCGTGAAAATTACGAAAACACCTCGAGAAATTATTTGTTATTACGAAAATTGTATGTTTAGTGAAATTGGGCCAAAATACTCTAGTTCGATAAATTGGGCCAAAATACTCTAGTTCGATAAATTGGGCCAAAATACTCTAGTTCGATAAATTGGGCCAAAATACTCTAGTTCGATAAATTGGGCCAAAAATACTCTAGTTTGATAAATGGGCCAAAGCCCACTAAACTGCTAAATGGGCAAATTGCTAAGTTATTTATTTTGGGCCAAATGAAATGTTTAATGAAAAACCCACCAATGTTATAAATTAAATTAAAAATTATTATATGACTATATTTTGCTATATAAGCATACTTGCATGGGTGGGGCATATGAAGAGAAGAATGGCTGTTGCCAAAATCTAGTTCGGTGGTTACATACAATTATGGCTTATTGCCTCTAGTTGGTGGCTCGCCACAATTATGGCTTATTGCCTCTAGTTCGGTGGCTCGCCACAATTATGGCTTATTGCCTCTAGTTCGGTGGCTTTGCCACATTTATAAAAAGGCTTAATGCCTACGATTGGTGTGTTGGCGGGGTGGGTTGACTCGATCCCAGGTGTGATGGTTGATGCGGGGTGTTAGCGGATGGATATTAGGTTTGGTTGGGAAATTCATTTTACATGCATTTTAAATTATTTTATTTTATGATATATTGTTGAATTACAGAATTGGGCTCAAGCCCAACATAATATCTTGACGATCGGCCCAATAATGGTGGTAAGTGAGTTACACCGAGTTCTAAGTAACTCACCCCTTTTAATTTTTCCATCTCGGGTAATGGAAATTGACGTGGACTTGGGCGAGGATGACTTCGTGGAGGCCATCTTGCAAAACATGGGTTATTTAAACTTTGGACTTTTTAATAAGTATTTTTACTATTTTGGGTTATTGTAATAAGGGCCTCTATAAATAATTTATGGATTTTATGTGTGTTGGGTTTTAAACTATACTTTGGACTTTTGAACATGGACTATGATTATATGATTTTTTTTTTAAAATAAATTTGGGTTTTCAAGTATATGAAATTCTTTTATAAACATTTTTATTATTGTTAACTCTTAATTAAAAATACCTAAAAGCTTTTGATAATACATGATTTTCAACTAATGTTTTCTAATATTTATCAAATGCAAATACTCTTCTAATTTTATAAATCCTATAAATAATATTGTAGCTTTCAACTTATTAAAGATTTAAACACATTTCGATTCGTATCAAACCAAATCTAGTCTTAATGCATAGATCGGGTTTGGGGTGTTACAAAATATGCATTTAAAACATGATTCTATATCATCATTAAATATCGAACTTCTGCGTTATTGTAACGATGAATTAGGTTGACTAATCCGACACTTTAATTTTCCCTCGATCTAGATTCGAATTTCGTTTTTCTCAATCTAGATAATATCAAAATTTAACTAATTTATTCAACAATTCATTCAATTTCATCCAAATCACATAAATGGGCATTTTACACTTTAGCCCCTAAAATTTTACATTTTCACAATTTTGTCTTTATCACATAAAATCGCAAATTCATGCAATTAAGGACAAGCCCATGCTAGCCGAATTTACCCAAACTACTAGCAACCCATATTTTTAGTTTATTAACACATTTAACCATGAGTTTTACACTTTTCTCAATTTAATCCTCAATTGACATTTTTATCAAAAATCACTTTATAAAACTTGTTAATCTAGCTTCAAACTTTAATAATCTATCATAAAACATCTAAAAAACCAAGCATTCAACAACCGCATCTTTCAAAATCTATAACAGTTTCAAAAATAGAGATACGGGCTAGCTAGGTTAAGTTGCAACGAGCTCAAAAACGTAGAAATTATTAAAAACGGAGTTAAAATCATACCTATTTGAGCAAAAACACTATAGCCAAAATTCAAGCTCTTTCATGGTTGTTTTAAACCCCTTTTTCGATTGTAAAATGAATGGAATATGATAATGTTTGGCTTTGTTTTATTTCTTAACCTTTAATTATTAATTTAGAATTTTAATCATAATTAAAACATCACAAATTCACATCATTTCAAGGTCATTTATGACCACTTACTCTAATCATGGGAAAATAACATATTAAAGACTTCCACTTCAATAAATCATGGCAATTTAGCACATTAAACATAGAGAATGCAACTTTTACAAATTATGCAATTAAGTCCTTTTATAAAATCGAGCACATAATCGATAAAATTTTCACACGAAACTTTCAAATATCTTAATTCACATACTGTAAACACCAAAAATAATATTAAAATATTTTTTGACTCAGATTTGTGGTCCCAAAACCAATGTTCTGACTAAAGTCTAAACCGGGCTGTTACTTCAACACTTATAAATTTTTTCTTTAAAAAAGGGGACACACGCCCGTGTGACTACACGGCCACCAGACACGCTTCAGTATTCTTGGCAGTGTGGACATTCAAAATGGAAGCACACGGCCGTGTCCCATTCTGTGTCCTACCCCATGTCAAAACAAGTGAGGTTACTGACTTATGCAACACGGCCAAATCACACGCCCGTGTGTTAGGCTGTGTGCCAATTAGGGGGTCATTGACTTGTGTCACACGACCGATCACACTCCCGTTTGTGAGGCCGTGTGGAGCATACTAAGTGCATTTCAATTTTAACACTAGGGGACACACAGCCGTGTATCATGACTATGTGTCACACACCTGAGACACACACACGTGTCTCTGTCCGTGTGGACAAAAATAGGCTATTTACCAAGCCATTTTGCCACCCCATTTGATACACACTTTCACCTACACATATGCACCAAAACAAAGCATAATAGGCAACCCAAAACAACCAAATCAAACATAATTCCTATCATTTCATCTAAGCATTCCTTAGCCTAAACCTCAATCACAAACATCATTAATTTATCAACCATTTCCAAGCAACATTAACCACACCATAAACTAGCATTAGCACATCCATAAACATTTACCAAACATATATCATTTTGTACCAATTCACAATCATGATACTAAATCCACAACTTCATAATATAATTCATATAGTTATATGCATATACACTAGGCTCAAACATACCAAAACAAGCCAACTTTCATGGTTATATACACAAACCAAAACATATACATTTACAAGCCATCTTAAATGGAAAAACTCATTAACAAAACATAGCCAACATGACCATAATTCCTATACATGCCATATGACCAAACCATAAGCTCAAAAGTACCAAAGTGATAGTTGGATAGTGTGACGATGTCTCCGACGATCCTCAAATCTGAGCTGGCTTTGTTTTCACTATAAAACACGGGAAAAATAAACAAAGTAAGCTATAAAGCTTAGTAAGCTTGTATGAAGTAAAATCAACAATTCATAATACATAATTCATCAATTTGAACTAGTTAACATATAATTCATGATAACAAACAAACCTTCCTCATACTTACTAATATGCTTATGTACAAATTCATAACTTCTTATATTTAAAGCTCATACTTTCCATGTAGATACTTGTACCAATTCATAACAAGTTCATACCTATTCGAATACTATCGACTACTCGATATCTCGCACTTTAAGTGCCAATACATAGTCGAAGCTATTTAATCTCACACACTAAGTGCCATGTAGAGCCGAAGCTATCTCAATTTCGCATACTAAGTGCCATATATAGCCGAAGTTATTTTGAATCACACACTAAGTGCCATATATAGCCGAAGCTATTTTGAAGCGCACACTAAGTGCCTTATGCTTACTAAGCTTTATAGCTTACTTTGTTTATTTTTCCCATGTTTTATAGTGAAAATAAAGCTAGTTCGGATTTGAGGATCATTGGAGACATCGTCACACTATCCAACTATCACTTTGGTACTTTTGAGCTTTTGGTTTGGTCATATGGCATGTATAGGAATTATGGTCATGTTGGTTATGTTTTGGTAGTGAGTTTTACCATTTGAGATGGCTTGTAAATGTATATGTTTTGGTCGTCAAACATGACTATAATCTCATATACACAATTTATGCAATATCAAAGCATTTAAAACATAATTGTAACAATGCTTATTACATACAAACTTACCTCAGATGTGAAAATGACTAAATAGGTCGATTAGTCTATAACTTTAATTTTCCCCCGATCAAGGTCCGAATTCTGCTTTTCTTGATCTATATAATATCAAATTCAACTCATTTAATCATTTAATAATTAAATTTAGTCCAAATTTCACTTTTAGGCATTTTTACACAATTGCCCCTAATATTTCACATCTTTTACAATTTAGTCCTTATTACACAAAATCACAAATTCATGAAATTTCAAAACACCCATGCTTAGCCAAATTAATCTTATGCCCCTAGTAGCCAATATTTTTCATTTATTTCACATTTTAACCACAAAGTTTCAACATTTCTCAATTTAATCCCTATTTTGCATTTTCACTAAAAATCAATCAACAAAATTGTATAACTCACAATCAACATTCATAATATATCAAGAAACTTCAAAATACAAGCTTATTCATCAATGGCAACATTCAAAATCTTTAACATTTTTTCAAATTAGTCCCTGGGCTAGCTGGACTAAGTTGCAACGATCTCAAAAATATCAAAATCATTAAAAACGGGACAAAAACAGACTTACAATTGAGCTAAGAGTTGGCCGAATGCTTCAAACCCTAAGAATGGTTTTCTCCTTTGTTAAATTCAGCTATTAGCATGAAGATGGACAAAAATTATGACTTTGTTTTGTTTTAATTAATGTTATTCACCAAATTACAATATTAACCTTACTAATTAAACACTAACTACATATAATGGTTATCCATAATTGTCCACTCATGCTATTAATGGTCTAATTACAACATAATGACGTTTAATTTAAGGTGCTATAGCTATTTAATACTTTTAGCTATTAGAGCATCAATTTTTGCACTTCACGCGATTTAGTCCGTTTTCTCAAATTAACCACTTAAACGATAAAATTTCTTAACGAAATTTTTACACAATCATTCAATCATGCTGTAAATATTAAAATAATAATAAAATAAATATTTTGACCTCAAATTTGTGGTCCCAAAACTACTGCTCTGATTTGACTAAAATGGGTGTTATAACTCTCCCCCATTAGGGATTTTCGTCCCCGAAAATCTTACCAGTGAATAGGTTAGGGTACTATTTTCTCATAGCTTTCTCGGGCTCCCACGTAGCCTCTTCAACACCGTGTGTTGTCAAAGTACTTTCACAAGAGCTATGCTTTTATTTATCAATTGTTTAGTGCTAAAATTTTGATCGGTTCTTCGTTATATGTCATATCAGGTTGAATTTCAATCTCGACGGAGAAATTATATGTGATGGATCAGATCTATAACATCGCAACATCGATACATGAGACACGTTGTGGATCCTGTCTAATTCAGTCAGTAAAGTTAACTGATATGCCACTGGCCCTATTCTTTCGATAATCTCGAACAGCCCGATGAAATGCGGACTCAACTTACCTTTGCGACCAAAACAAAGTATTTTCTTCCATGAAGACATTTTCAGAAACACTTTATCACCAATCTGAAATTCAATATCTTTCCGTTTTAAATCTGCGTATGACTTCTGTCGATTTGAAGCTGCTTTCAAATAGTCGCGAATTACTTTCAGTTTCTCTAAAAAAATCAACCCTGTGAATCTATTTGTCACTAAGCTCAGTCCAGTACAATGGAGTTCTGCATTTTTTACCATACAAAGCTTCGTATGGTTCCATTTTTATGCATAATTGAAAGCTGTTATTATACGTAAATTCAACCAGTGGCAAATATTTCTCCTAATTGCCTTCTAACTCTAAAACACAACATCGAAGCACATCTTCGAGAATTTGAATTACTTTCTCAGACTGACCGTAAGGTTGTGGATGAAAAGCTGTACTGAAATTCAATTTCGTCTCTAGAGCTTCTTGCAATTTCTTCCAAAATCGTGATGTGAATCTTGGATCTCTATTTGAAATAATCGAAATTATCACCCAGTGCAATCTAACGATCTCAACAATATACAATCCAGCTAATCTATCGAGTGAGTAGTTAGTATGTACTAGAATAAATTGTGCTGATTTCGTTAGTCGATCAACGACAACCCAAATTGCATCTTTCTTTTTCAGAGATAGGGGTAATCCCGATACGAAATCCATAGTCACTCTATCCCATTTCCACTCCGGTATCATCACAGGTTGAAGCAAACCTGAAGGTACTTGATGCTCGACTTTCACTTGTTGATAAATTAAACACTTCGATGCAAACTCAAAAATATATCGTTTCATACCAGAGCACCAATACAATTTCTTCAAATCATTGTACATTTTGGTACTTCTGGGATGAACGGATAAACAACCAATGTGCTTCTTGCAAAATTTTCTGGATCAACTCTGAATTTTTTGGTACATAGATTCTATCTCGGAACATCAAACAATCATCGGATCTGATTTGGTACTCTGAATCACTAGTTGATATGCATCGTACTCTTTTCGCTTACAATTCACTATCACATTTCTGAGCTTCGCAAATTTGTTGAAGAAATACTGGTATAGCTTTTAACTCAACTAAAATCGAACCATCACTAGATAATGTCAACTATGTATTCATCGCTCTCAAGGTAAACAACAATTTTCTACTCAAAGCATCAGTGACTACATTTGCTTTTCCCGGGTGATAATTAATCACTAACTTGTAATCTTTTAATAACTTGAGCCATCTCCGTTGTCACAAATTCAATTTTTTCTGAGTCATAATATATTTTAAGCTTTTATGATTAGTAAAGATATGGCATTTCTCACCGAACAAATGATGACGCCAAATTTTCAATGCAAAAACTATAGTTGCCAACTCCAAATCGTGCGTCGGATAGTTCTTCTCATGCGATTTCAACTGCCTAGAAGCATAAGCTATCACTTTTCCTTCTTGTATCAACACACAACCTAAACTGTTCAATGATGCATCACTGTAAATCACAATTTCTTTACCCGATTCAGGTTGAACCAACACTAGTGCTTCAGTTAACAATGCTTTCAATTGATCGAAGCTTTGTTGACATTTCACGGACCATTCAAACTTTGTAACAATCTGGTTTAGACCTTAGTAGGAATAGTGGTTTCGAGACCACAAATCCTAGTTAGAAAAATATTTTAATATTATTTTCCGTGCCTACAATATGTGATTAAGCATGCGTGAAAGTTTTTGGATTAATTTTATTGTTTGTATGCTTAATTTGATAAAAGGACTCAATCGCATAAAATGCAAAGGTTGGCTATTAATGTGTAAGTGCCGAATTATTATAGCTTTTACTATATGGAGTCCTTATGTTGTTATTAAACCTTATGAATTTTTTATGGACAAAAATTCCTTAAGATAGTGGAGTATAAATGAAAATAAAAAGGCTAAATAGGTAATTATGTTAATATATGATATTAAACAAAACATAAAGTAAAAATACATGCTTTGTTCATCTTTTTGCACCGAAAATAGAAGAAAGAAGGAACCATTTACATGCTTGAGAGTTCTGCACTTTGTGTTTGTGATTAAGGTATGGATTTTGTTCGGTTTTTGATGATTTTTATGTTTTTGTGATTGTTACATCGTGTTCTATCAAACCCATGTCTTAATTTTGGAATTTGATGATGATTTTGAAATGTGCCATTGATGAATGCTTGAGCTTTGTGTTAGATGGTGATGAAACATGAAATATATGTGTTATATTAACATGTTTTATCTTTGGATTTTTGATAAATTTGAGTAATTTGGACTAAATTGTAAAAATAATAATTTGAAGAACTGAAATGTGTAATAAATGAAATTTATGGACTTATATGAAGCATATGAACATTTGGCTAAGCATGGGTACAAGGAAATGATGTTTATTTTGTGATTTTGTGAAATAAAGACTTAAATGTCAAAGTGTCAAAATGTAAGGGCTAATTTATAAATTTCCCTAAATGTGTGTTTTTGGATTGAATTGAATGATTTGGAGAATAAATGAGTTAAATTTGAATATGTTTAGATTTTGAACCAAAGAAAATAGATTTAGACCGAGGAAAGTCGAAAGTGATCGAGTAATCGAATCCGTTCGTTTATATCCGTACGAGGTAAGTTTGTATACAAATAAATGTATTTAAGTTGATTCATTCATGTTCATATAATGTTGAATTGTAATGAATGGCTTTGAATGATATGTATATGAAATACAAAAAGTATCGAAAATATGTCAATGTTCAAAAAGTCTCATACGAACCTTAGGAATAGATAGGATTCATATGTCATGACATAGGGGTTCGATATGTGATATCGTGTAATACCACGTCTGGGATATTGGCATCAATTTGAGAATTATGTCTAAGACCATGTCTGGGACATCGGTATCGTATATGAATTTGTGTGAGACCTTGTCTGGGATAGTGGCATAGATATTTGATTACATGTAAGACCACATCTGGGACGTTGGCATTGTACAAGTATCCTAAGTTATCCGAGTATCCTATGTGATTTCGAATAGTTCAATGGGCAATTATGAGAAACGAAAGATTATGTGAAATGTGTAATCGATTCAGGTATGTTCGAAGTGTATACTATATTTGAGTATGAAAGGTAAGTATATGTGAATTTTCAAAAGTGAGATATGTGTATAGACTTGTTGAGACAAAATGTGGTATATGTATGAATGTGCTGTGATCTAATGAGATACATGGAGATGTGATTTGTTTCCAAGAAAATGGTTGGATACAATTGAGTTAAAGAAGAAATATGAATATGCTATTGAAATGGTTATAAATGTTTTATATGTTTAGTTTATTTGTATATGGCTTCTAAGCTTTTGAAAGCTTACTTTATGTGTGTTTGCATTGTTTTATAGATCGTTAAAGCTACGAAAGGCTCAGGGATCATCAAGGATCATCATCACACTATCAAATCATATTTTGGTACCTTTTGAATGTGTTTTTAGCTAAGTATGGCATGTATAGTCTAGTTGAATTAGATGATGTTTTGAGTTATGTGAGATGGCTTGTAAATGGGATGTGAATATGGTAAATGTCAATTATGTTTTGTAATGCAAAGTTGGTATGTTTTGATGAATGTTTAATATATTAAATTGGTAAGTTTTTGGATGGATTTTACCAAGAAGTGCTTGTGATTAGAATGAGATAAATGGTTCATAAGTTGGTAAGTTTGATATGCATTGAATGGTTAGAAAATATGGACATTATTGGTATGATTTGGTTGCATTTTGAGGGCATGAAATGCGTTTATTTGTTCTTGTAGGTTTGACCTTAAATGGGTGGCAAATTGGCCTTACAAATGGCCTATATTTGCCTACAAGTTTGAGCACACAGGTGTGTGGCTCGACCGTGTCCCTTGAATTTGTATTTCGATTGAAGTCAGTGTCCACCACGGGCTGGACACACGAGCGTGTGACTGGCCCGTGTGATGCAAGTCAGTTTTGACCACGGGCGAAGCACACGGGCATGTCTTCGACCGTGTGGACAAGTTAGTATGTATGCCCTATTTTGCCACGACTTGGACACAAAGGTGTGTCTAAGGCCGTGTGAGGCACACGGCCTGCCCACATGGGCATGTGACCTCTGTAACTTTGATAAATGTTTGAATTTCAAAAAAAATTCTGTATGTGTTCAGTTTAGTCCCTACCCCTTTCTAATGCATGTTTAAGGTCTTGTAGACCTATTTAAGGGACTCTTTGATTATGAATTGTTAAGTTATGATGTGAAATGTTCGTAAAAGTTTTGAATTTTCAGGTACTATCTTTTAACCCTAGACTAGTGGTGGTTACGAGTTAGGGGTGTTACATTTTATTGGTATCAGAGCTACGATTCAGTCGATTTTAGGACAACGTAGCGTGTGAGAGTCTAGCTATACATGCCATATATACAAACTGCGATAGTTTGATGAATCCTGACATATAAAATGTGTTTTTCGTATAGTAAATGGATTCCAAAAGAGCTGTAGCTGATGATGTTGAAAGTAATGCGCCTGCTCCCGCTCAAGGGACAACGCCATCTGATTCGAGACCGACTACTAGTGGTCAGGAAGGAGAGGCTAAACAAGCCTCTTCCAAATGATGAATGAGTGGTTCACTCAATACATTAGAACAAATCTGGCTGTTTCACAACCTCCGCCCCCACCCAATCCTCCTCAGACTTCTGTTGTACCTCCGGTTATGAATTTGAATCTGTTGAATAAGCCTCTAATTGATAAAATTCATTTCTTTGCCCGTGTGCTCAATTTTGAGCATTCTGTTTCTAAAAATTTAGGCGCAGGGGACACACTACTGGAACATATGCCCATGGGGCAGACTGTGTGTCACATACGCCTATGTGTCTACCCGTGTGGATAAAATAAAGGCTATTTACCAGCCTCATTTACACCTACACGTACACCAATTCAATGGCACAATTCCATGATATTCATAACAATTAAAACAACCACAATCAAGACTAAAATGTACCAATTCCATGCTAGCATATCAACCATTTAACGAGTAATTATAGTCCACATCACAAAAGACCTTCGCACATATTCATACTTACACATAAATATGTATATACTTATAACCAATTTAACTAAGGTAAGCCAAATCTCATGGCCTTTGTAACAACCCAAAATTGGGCCTAGTAGGATTGGGCCCAATGGGCCTTGGGCGTAGGAATGTTTAAAATTTTGAGAACAAGAGAATGGCATTATTACAAATTGGACTTGTTAGTTAAGTGAATTTGGAGTTTACGGGGTTTCTATGAAGTCTCGGGTTTAATTGGGCCTTAGGAAAAATTTGGTATTTTAGCACTTTAAGGAGAGATGGTAAGTAACTTCAAGGCTTATAGAAATATATGAATAAATGGTTAGCACAAGTGAGCAATTAGTAAAGAGGTTATGGCATTAAGTGAAGTACCTTGAGGGAAGAGGTTCAAATCCCTTTGTGTGCAATGTTTGGCTAATATTTTTGCACTCTTTCCTTAAGTGTCGGCCAAGGACTATTTATGGCAAGGGTGGACTTCATTATTTTTGGTAAGGTGGCTATAAGAATAAGGCAAGGTTGAAGTTGGGGAAAGGAATCAAGAGAAATAGGTAAGTAAGGGGGCAAGAGGCTTATTTTGTGGATGGTGTTTTGGAAAGCTTGGGTGGCCAAACTCTTATCCTAGGGGGGGATGCATGTGGACGGTTTTGAGGTAGATAGGTGGCTAAAAATTTTACCTTGGCATTTGGTAAGGTCTTGGTTTCGTTTTGGCAACTTTGTGTCATCTCTCCCATTTTGCAACTCTCCTTGCTGAAACATATTAGCACAATAGTGCATTTTCTCTTCTCTTGAATTGGTCACATATTTATTTTTTGTCTAATCTCCTTGATAGCCAAATATCATTGTTCATTCTCCTCCATAACCAAAACCTTTCCATCATTCTTTCTTTCTCATTCCTTAAGCAATCGGTAAGTATTCTTTCCAATGTTTTATTTTCTACTCTTATGACCGAATCCATACTTTGGTTTTTGGATGGTCATTTTGACCTAGACCATCACCTTACTTTCTCTCATACGAGATCATTTTCTCCTTCGTAGTGATATAGAGGGAGGCCGAATACCACAACATCGCCTAATCAACTCTAGTCATAGGACGATCATGACAAAAGAGATTATAATCGATTAAGGTAAGGAAGATCTTTCATAGTCCATTGGATATCTCCATTCGGTTATTGAGTTAATCGAGTTGAAGGTTGGCTAATTGATATTGTTGGTAGGATCGATTCTTGGTACATCGAGGGAGATCACAGTCGTGGTGTTGAAATCGGAGAAAGCACAACTCGTAATCAAGGTGTGTAATCCCGCACCCTTCCGAATATATGTTTGAAATGGTGAGTAAGTCTCACATCTCTTTGAAAGTTTACATAAAATATTCTGTGATTCGGTAGAAATACCGAAGAAAATTGATAACCGGCATCCGTGATCACTCGGACGTGCGTATGCTCATAGTGGTAATTATTTTTTGTAATAAAACAGTTTGATCGAAATAAAGTGACTCAGATTTGAAAAATCATGAAAAATCATGTAAAGCTTACTGTGTCGAATTTAATATGGAAGAAATGGAGAAGGAAAAGGAATATTATATTTTGAGATATGTTAATTTTAGTGAGACTAGTTCGAATGACTTGAGGTATTCTGCTCATCTTGGAAAAATCATATAAAATTGTAAGAAGTGAATTATGGGACATAATTTATATGTATGGATTCCTTAGTGAGCCTATTATTAATAGAGACAAGTGGGAGCAAGATATGAAAAGCTGTACAAGTGAGATATTTGGATTTTGGGTAAGAGAGGTCGAATCATTGGACAAGTGAACAAGGGAAACTTTAAGGAATAAACTGTATTAAATGGTTAAGGTAAAAATTCTGGAAAAATTATAGTAAGAAATATGAGTCTAGTTTCAAGGAAAATTTACGGATTTAGATTTCGAGATTCCTAACATGAGTTATAGTCAATTTAGTCAGTACGATGCAGATGGACAGTTTCAAACTTTTATGCCCCAAATTAGTAGTTAAGCCTAGGTTGAGAAATTACCATAATACCCTTAGAGGATAAATTACTGAAATACCCCTGGGTTGCGAGATTACCGAATTAACCTCGACGGGTAAAATTACGAAAATGCCCTTATGGGTGAATTACGAAAATGCCCTTATGGGTCGAATTATGAAATTGCCCTCAATGGACTAAATCGATAAAAGTGATATATGGGCCAAATGTGATATTTGCTATATGGGCCAAATGTGATATTTGATATATGGGCCAAATGTGATATTTGCTATATGGGCCAAATGTGATATTTGCTATATAGGCCAAAATGTGATATGGGCCAGATTGTTTAAATTTTTTTATAATGGGCCGTATGTTTGTAATAATTATATGAATGAATTATTGTAAATGAATATGCATACATGATTTGCATGGGTTGGGATATTTGACGAAGAGAAGTTCTGGTAGCTTTGCTACAAAATTCTGGTGGCTTGTCCACAAATTGATATATGGCTTAGTGGCCAGTTGGATATATGGCTTCATGCCCAATTTTATAAATGGCTAAATGCTTGCGATTATAAATGGCCACTGGCCTGCAAATTATTGTTATAAATGGCTAAATGCCTGCAATTATAAATAGCCACTGGCCTGCGAATTATTGTTATAAATGGCTTAATGCCTGCTATTGGTGTGTTGGCGGGGTGGGTTGACTGATGATCCCCACAGGTGTACTGGTTGGTACGGGTGGTGTGTAGCGGATGGAAATTTAGGTTTGGTTTGGGAAATTGCATTTCATACACATGTTATACTTGATACATTATTGTTATTGTAAATGGGCTTAGGCCCAAAATATTGCTATGTATGTTCCGACCCAGTGGATGATGGTAATGGGATTTCACACTGAGTTCTTGTAACTCACCCCTTTTTTTCTTAACCCTTGTAGGTAATGCTCAGTGACGAGGACTTGGGGCCATGGATGACTCGGTGTAGGCCATGCTTTAGAAATGGTTTTATTTGGACTTTAGTTTCTTACTTCGTTTACTTTATTACTTTACTATTTTGGGTTATGTGTTGTAATAAGGCCTCTGGATTATTTTATTTTGCTTTATGTTTGACGTGTTTATATTTTACTCAAATTATTTTAAATGGGATTTTCTAAAATTAATAAAGGTTTTCCAAAATTGATTAACAAATGAATTTCAAAATAAACTTTTACAAATATTTTTAATACGGAAATTTCCTCGAGCTATCAACGATATTTCCAAAAGTCACAGCTTTATAAAATTATTACTTCAAATTTAATTGATCAATCTTCGAAATTAGTAGTATTCTATTAAATATCTCAAATCAAACTTGATTTTCTTGATTTTAACAAATGAACATCTATTTTTTTACGAATAAAAAGGATCTAACATTTTTTTATCTCATTTGACATGTTTTCTTTATACGTTATCGAAAAACTTTTTAGTGTAACACACCAGATTCGGGCCTAACTTCTAGGCCGGGTTTGGGTGTTACAGCCTTAAACAAAATGAATCATTTAATAATTTCAATGCCAACACATTTGGCCAAATCATAATGACACATGCAACAAAATGACCAAGTCCCTATACATGCCATACTCTCAAATTGTTTAAAATCATCAGTACCCAAAATAATAGTTGATAGTGTG
The DNA here is from genome assembly GCA_025506655.1 of Gossypium rotundifolium. NCBI lineage: Eukaryota > Viridiplantae > Streptophyta > Magnoliopsida > Malvales > Malvaceae > Gossypium > Gossypium rotundifolium. The sequence continues at coordinate 83,198,557 of CP106727.1, forward strand.
ATACGATCTCCGACGACCTCCAATCCGATCTAGCTTGGTGACACTATAAAATATGGGAAAATAAACGGAGTAAGCTATATAGCTTAGTAAGTCCGTATGCAAGAAATAAGCAAATCTTACCATACATTTAACATTCTAATAATTTAATATAACACAATGTATTTTACCACCATATCATATTCATAATTCATTTCACCACAAACTTATCTCGCATTCGTCATTTCACAAGATTCAATAAACATAAGCTTTATGTACGTACCTGTACCATCCTGAAATGAACTCACACGTGTTCTCATTTTTTTGACATACCCTGAACCACTCGGAATAATAATGTCGGATACTCGGGAATTTTGCACACCAAGTGCCACATATGTAGCCAATGCTACCTAAGTCTCATATCTCATAATTGCTCGCTCTCGAGCTATCGACAGGCCTGCTCACACAAGCTATAAGTCCAGACATAGCTATACGGTGCTACTCACACAAGCTGTCGAGTAATCGCAACATATGCTGGTACACTCAGCCACTGGTAGGACGTACAGGACCAGCACCCGGATCACATAATCACATAACACATGGTAACCCTATTGACATGTCACTTGTATCCTAATCTATTCCTAAGGTTCAAATGGGATTTCTTACTTGTCAAATGATCATCGAACTTATCCATAGAATTAAACTCATCCACATAATCAAACATACAGTTCATGCAATATTAGAGCATTTAAATACAATCATATTAAATCTTATTTAACATACAAACTTACCTTAGTTACAAAAACGACCAAATGGGTCTATTCGTCAATTACTTTGGTTTTCCCCGATCTAAACCCGAACTTTGTTTTTCTTAATCTATAATACCAAATTCATCTCATTTAATCATCACATTATTCAATTCAACCCAAAAACACATTATGGCAAAAATTACTTTTTTGCCCCTAACTTTTGATATTTGACACTTTAGTCCCTAGGCTCGTAAAATGATTTTCATCCAATTTCTTCATTACCCAAACCTAGCTGAATCTTTTTCATGCTCATAACAGCCCATATTTTCTATTTATTCACATTTTAACACACATTTTACAATTTTTTACAAATACGTCCCTTTTAACATTTTCATCAAAAATCACTTTTTAAATGTTGTTTACCTATCTTCAAACATGTATTTTCTACCATTAAACATCAAAGTACATGCTTATTCAACATCGTTAAAATTTTAGACTTTGATTTTCTTTCAAAGTAGTCCTTAGAATAGTTAGATTAAGTTACAACATTCATAAAAACGTAAAATTCATTAAAAACGAGACAAAGACGGACTTACAATCGAGCTTGGAAGCTTGGCCAAAACCCTAGCTATGGTTTCCCCCATAATTTCGACTGTATGGACTAAATTGAAGAAGATGGCATCTTTTATTTAGTTTATTTTAGCTTTATTTACTAGATTACCAAAATGCCCTTTACTTAAACTTTGAAATTTTACTTACTCCATGTCCATTTTTCTCCATCTTAAGGTATAATGACCTAATTAACATTTAAGGACCTCCAATTTAAGAATTCATTACAATTAAACACCCATAGCTTCTAGAACACACATTTTGCACCTATTGCAATTTAGTCCTTCTAGACAAATTGAGCACTAAATCGATAAAATTTCTTAATGAAATTTTCACACAATTATTCTATCATGCGATAGACCTTAAAGAATTAATAAAATAAATTTTCTATTTTGGATTTGTGGCCTCGAAACCACTATTCCAATTTGACCCAAAAACGGTCTGTTACAACTCTCCCCCTTTAGGGATTTTCGTCCCCGAAAATCTTACCATAAAAGAGGTTTGGGTACTATTTTCTCATAGCTTTCTCAGGTTCCCACGTAGCCTTTTCGACCCCATGTTTTTGCCATAACTTTCACTCGGGCTATGCTTTTATTTCTCAACTGTTTAACTTTTCGAGCCAAAATCTTGATTGGTTCTTCACCATAAGTCATATCGGGTCGAATCTCAATCTCTGTGGGTGATATTATGTGCGAAGGATCTGATCGATAACGGTGCAACATCTTTACATGAAACACATTGTGGATCCTTTCTACCTCTATTGGTAAAGCTAACCGATATGCCACTAGCCCTATTCTTTCAATAACCTCATACGGACCAATAAAACACGGACTCAGTTTACCCATAGACCAAAGTTAAAAATTTTCTTCCACGGAGACACTTTCAGAATACCTTATCACTGACTTGAAATTCAATTTCCTTTCGTTTTAGATCCACGTACGATTTCTGTCTATCCGAAGCTACTTTCAAACAATCATGAATTACTTTCAATTTTTCTTCGGTTTCTCTAACCAAATCAACCCTCTGAATCTGTTTTTCACTGAGCTCGACCCAGTACAACGGAGTTCGACACTTGCGGCCATACAATACTTCATACGGTGCCATCTTTATACTCCATCGATAACTGTTGTTATAAGCAAATTTGACTAAAGGTAGATATTTTCCCAACTACCTTCGAGCTCTAACACACAACAACGAAGCATATCTTCGAGAACCTGAATCGTTCTTTCTGATTGACCGTTAGTTTGTGGATCAAATATGGTACTAAAGTTCAACTTTGTACCCAAAGCTTCTTGCAACTTCTTCCAAAATCGAGACGTAAACATCATATCTCTATCTGAAATAATAGAAATAGGCACCCCGTGCAATCTAACAATCTCAGCAACGTACAATTCAGCTAGCTTATCAAGTGAATAGTCAGTACGTACAGGAATAAAATGAGTCTATTTCATCAATCTATCAACAATGACCCAAACTGCATCTTTCTTCTTTGGTGTCGGAGGTAACCCGATCACAAAATCTATCGTAATTCTGTCCCATTTCCACTCGGAAATCATTACAGCTTGAAGTAATCCCGAAGGTACTTGGTGTTCAGCCTTTACTTGTTGACAATCAATCATCTCGATTCGAATTCAAAAATATCTCGTTTCATGCCCGACCACCAATACAATTTCTTCAAATTATTATACATCTTCATACTTCTTGGATGAACAGACAGATAACCACTGTGTGCCTCGTGAAGAATTTTCTAAATAAGCTTGGTATCTCTTGGTACACAAATCCTACCTTGGAACATCAAACAATCATCAGTTCCAATCTGATAGTCTAAATCACTAGTCGATTCACACTGAACTCTCTTAGCTTGTATTTCACTATCACATTTATGAGCTTTGCAAATTTGCTGAAGAAATACTGGTCTAGCTTTTAACTCGTTAGAATCAAACCATTATCAGATAAAGTTAGTTGTGTATTCATTGCTCTCAAAGTAAACAAAGATTTTCAACTTAAAGCATCAGTAGCTACATTCGCCTTTCCCGGATGATAATCGATTACCAACTCGAGCCATCTCCGTTGTCGTAAATTCAAATAATTTGAGTCATTAAATACTTCAAACTCTTGTGGTCGATAAAGATGTGGCACTTCTCACCGAATAAATGGTGTCGTCAAATTTTTAAAACAAACACAATGGTAGCCAATTCTAAGTCATACGTTGGATAGTTCTTTCATGCGGTTTCAACTGTCTCGAGGCATAAGCTATCACTTTTCCCTCTTGCATCAACACACAACCAAGACCGTTCAAAGACGCGTCGCTAAAAATTACAAACTCTTTTCTCGACTTAGGTTGCACTAATACTAGTGCCTCAGCCAACAACGCTTTCAACTGTTCAAAACTCTTTTGACATTTCTCGAGACAATTCAAACTTAACATCTTTCTGTAACAATCTTGGCATAGATGTAGCAATCATCGAAAATCCCTTAACAAATCACCGATAATAATTGGCCAAGCCCAAAAAGCTCCTAACTTCAGATACATTTCTTGGGGGTTTCCAGTCAACAACTATCGAAATCTTACTCAGATCGACCGAATGCCTTCCGCCGAAACAATGTGTCCCAAAAAGCAGACTTTTCGGGGCCAAAACTCACTTTTGCTGAACTTAGCAAACAATTTCTTATCTCTCAAAGTCTGCAATACAATTTTAAATGTTCAACATGCTCAAACTCATCTCGAGAATAAATCAGGATGTCATCAATAAACACAGCTACAAACTTGTCTGAATACGGTCAGAAAATTCGATTCAGCAAGTCCATCAAAATGGCAGGAGCATTAGTTAATCTGAAAGGCATAACAAGAAATTCATAATGCCCATACCTCATTTTGAACACGATTTTGACACATCCGAGTTTTTAACTCTTAGCTGATCTAACTTCAAATCTATCTTCGAGAACACTGTTGCCCCTATCAATTGATCGAACAAATCACCAATTCTTGGTAAAGGATACTTGTTCTTTATCTTAACCTTGTTAAGCTGACGATAATTAATACAAAGTCTCATGGATCTGTCTTTCTTCTTGACGAACAACACGGGTGCACCCTAGGGCGAAAAACTCGGTCTTACAAAACCTTTATCTGTCAATTCTTGCAACTGAGAGTTCAAATCTTTCAACTCAGTCGGAGAAATTCTATACGGAGCTATCAATATCGGTGAAGTTCTCGGTACCAAATCAATAGTAAACTCAACTTCTCTGATTGGTGGTAATCCAAGCAACTCTTCTGGAAATACATCTGGATATTCACATACTACCGGCACAGATTCGATCTTTAATTCAGGCACTTTCGTACTCAGTACATAAGTAAGAAATGCTTCACAATCTTTTCTTACATACCTCTGAGCTGACATCGATGAAATCACAATAGGCAACTCACCTGACTTATCCAGTTCAATTCGAAGAATTTTGTTAATTTGACATTTCAATTCAATAATCTTTCATCTACGATTCACTACAACATCATGTAGAGCCAATCAATCCATTCCAAGAATTACGTCAAACTCATCAAACAGCAAAAGCATTAAGTCAGCCAGAAAACAGTGATCATGAATCATCAAAAAGCAACGCTTGCAAACTTTATCAACTAGAACATATTTGCCTAAGGGGTTCGAGACCTTAATCACATAATTAGTAGGCTCAACAGGAAAATTCTTACTAGATACCAAATTCATGCAAATATAAGAATGAGTCGATCCAGGATCAACCAATGCAATTACATTAGTATCATAAAGAGAAAATGTACCAGTAATAACATCAAGAGATGACACACCTTTGTGAGCACGAATAGTGTAAGTTCTAGCAGGTGCTCTGACCTTTGACCTCGCAATTAATTCTTTCATCACACCTCTACTACTGTTCCCACTTATAGTATTTCTTAGTGGCCTCCTTGGCCTTGCATTCTAAAAATTATCTTTCTCAGTCATTTCAGGGCAATCTCAAATGAAGTGATCTTGGGAGCCACATTTAAAGCAAGCCCAATTATTCATACTACATTCGCCGGGTTGTCTTCTACCACAGTGTTGACATTCAGGTTTACTAGATCTAGCATTACCAACGCTCACTATTGACGTAGTTTGGGCCTTAAAACCCGAGTATTGCTTCCCACGATCTCTATTAGGATACCCAGCTGAAGAATTCAAACGAGTATACAAATCCCTCGACTTCTTTGATGAAGATTGAAATGACTTATTCATCAATATCTTTATCAAATCTCTAGTCTCAAACTCATCTTTTATCTTTTCTTTGCTCAACTCTTCGGCTTTGCAAGCTCGTCCGACTCGTACAACAAATTCCTTCAACTTAAAATCCCAACTAACAGTCTGATATCCTCATTCAACCCATCTTTGAATCATTTGCACATGATAGCCTCGGTGGAAACACATTCCTGAGCATATTTACTGAGCCTGACAAACTCTTGCTCATATTCAGTCACAGATGTACGGCCTTGTTTCAATTCTAGAAACTTCTTATGTTTCTGATCAATGAATCGTTCACTAATATATTTGTTTTTGAACTCTTCTTGGAAGAATTCCCAAGTAGCTCTTTCTCTCGGTACCATAGATACAAGAGTATTCCACCACTGATATGCTGAATCCCTCAGTAGTGATATAGCACATTTCAAACATTCATTGGTGTACATGAAAGCTCATCAAATACTCTGATTGAATTCTCAAGCCAAAACTCTGCTCTCTCTTGGTCATCGTCAATATTGGCTCTAAATTCTTCAGCCCCTTGTTTCTAGATCTTATCAACTGGAGGCTTGTTTAGTCTTAACAATTCCACAGCTTGGGGAGTTACGGGAACCGATTGGGTAGCTGGATTTGTCCGAACAAACTCGAAAAACCACTTATTCATCCTTTGGGAGAAGGCTTTTCAAGCCTCTTCTCCCTAACTAACCGTTACCGGTCTACTTTCAAGTGGCGCTGTCCCTTCAACGGGAGCCGACGCATTACTTTCAACATCATCAACTACCTCTCAGTTGGGATCCATTTACTAGATGAAAACACAATTTAAATTGTCAAGAGTCGTCACACTATCATAGTTTATATATAGCATGTATAGCTAGGCTCTTACACACGCTACGTTAGTCCTAGAATCGACTAAACCATAACTCTGATACCACTAAATGTAACACCCCTTACCCGTATTCAACGCGGGAATAGGCTTAATGAATTACTGAACTTTCATCACAAACAATCATACAAATTGAGTCATAAATTTGTGTCCAAATTAAAACCATTCATATTCAATCATAAAGTTCTTAATACGAGCCTACGAGGCCCAAAACATGCTTTAGTAGTGGTTCGGGACTAAACCGAGAACTCAAAATTTTTTTATAAAAATTAGAAAAATTTTCTAGAAACAGGGGTCACACACCTATGTGGTTTTGGGACACACTGTGTAGGCAGGTCGTGTGGTGACACACGCTCATGTCCCTAATCCATGTAACTCTCTGACTTGCAATGCATGAACAAATTGAAGTCACACGGCCAAGTCACATGCCCGTATGCTAGGCCGTGTGGGTAATTTAATTTTCATAAATTACGTATAGACTTCACACGCCTGTACCTGAGGCCATGTCCTTCACACGGCTGAGACACACGCCTGTGTCTCTGCCCCAGTGCTCAATTCTAAGCATTCTATTTCTAAAAATTTAGGTGCAGGGGACACACGGCCGTAATACATGCCCATGGGGCAGACCGTGTGTCACACACGGCCTAGACACACACCCGTGTATCTACTTGTGTGGACAAAATAAAGGCTATTTACCAGCCTCATTTACACCTACACTTACACCAATTCAATGAAACAATTCCAAGATATTCATAACAATTAAAATAACCACAATCAAGACTAAAATGTACCAATTCCAAGCTAGCATATCTACCATTTAACGAGCAATTACAATCCACAACAAAAAGACCTTGGCACATATTCATACTTACACATAAATATGTGTATACTTATAATCAATTTAACTAAGGTAAGCCAAATCTCATGGCCTTAAAAAAAATGAATCATTTAATAATTTCAATGCCAACACATTTGGCCAAATCATAATGACACATACAACAAAATGACCAAGTCTCTATACATGCAATATTCTCATTGTTTAAAATCATCAGTACCCAAAATAACAGTTGGTAGTGTGATACAATCTCTCGACGACCTCCAATCCGAGCTAGCTTGGTGATACTATAAAACATGAGAAAATAAATGGAGTAAGCTATATAGCTTAGTAAGTCCGTATGCAAGAAATACCATACATTTAACATTCTAATAATTTAATATAACACAATGTATTTTACCACCATATCATATTCATAATTCATTTCCTCACAAACTTATCTTGGATTTTTCATTTCACAAGATTCAATAAACATAAGCTTTATGTACGTACCTATACCATCCCAAAATGAACTCACACGTGTTCTTACTTTTTTGGCATACCCGTGAACCACTCAGAATAATAATGTTGGATACTCAGGAATTTTGCACACTAAGTGCCACATATGTAACCAATGCTACCTAAGTCTCATATATCATAATTGCTCGCTCTCGAGCTATCGACGAGCCTGCTCACACAGGCTGTCAGTCCAGACATAGCTATACGGTGCTGCTCACAGAAGTTGTCTAGTAACCACAACATATATTGGTATACTCAGCCACCAATAGGACGTACAGGACCAGCACTCGGATCACATAATCACATAACACATGGTAACCCTAGTGACATGTCACTTGTATCCTAATCAATTCCTAAGGTTCAAACGAGATTTCTTACTTTTCAAATTGTCGTTGGACTCATCTATAGAATTAAACTCATCCACATAATCAAACATACAGTTCATGCAATATTAGAGCATTTAAATACAATCATATTAAAGTTTATTTAACATACGAACTTACCTCGGTTACAAAAACGGCCAAACGGGTCTATTCGTCAATAACTTTGGTTTTCCCCCGATTTAGACCTGAACTTTGTTTTTCTTGATCTATAATACCAAATTCATCTCATTTAATCATCACATTATTCAATTCAACCCAAGAACACACTATGGGAAAAATTACTTTTTTACCCCTAACTTTTGACATTTTACACTTTAGTCCCTAGGCTCGTAAAATGATTTTCATCCAATTTCTTAATTACCCAAGACTAGACGAATATTTTTCATGCTCATAACAGCCCATATTTTCTATTTATTCACATTTTAACACACATTTTTACAACTTTTTACAAATAGGTTCCTTTTTGACAATTTCATCAAAAATCACCTTTTAAATGTTGTTTACTATCATCAAACATATATTTTCTACCATTAAACATCAAAGTACATGCTTATTCAACATGGATAAAATTTTAGACTTTGATTTTCTTTCAAATTAGTCCTTAGAATAGCTAGATCAAGTTGCAACATTCACAAAAATGTAAAAATCATTAAAAATGGGACAAAGACGGACTTACAATTGAGCTTGGAAGCTTGGCCAAAACCCTAGCTATGGTTTGCCCAAAATTTTGGCTATATGGACTAAATTGAAGAAGATGACATCTTTTATTTAGTTTATTTTGGTTTTATTTACTAGATTACCAAAATGCCCTTCACTTAAACTTTTAAATTTTACTTACTCCATGTCCATTTTTTTCCATCTTATGGTATAATGGCCTAATTACCATTTAAGGACCTCCAATTTAAGAATTCATTACAATTTAACACCCTTAGCTTCTAGAACACACATTTTACACCTATTGTAATTTAGTCCTTCTAGACAAATTGAGCACTCAATCGATAAAATTTCTTAACGAAATTTTCACACAATTATTCCATTATGCTATAGACCTTAAAGAAATAATAAAATAAATATTTATACTTCAAATTTTTTGTCTCAAAACCACTGTTCCGATTTGACCCAAAAATGGGCTATGATAGGTTCGATCTAGGTCAATGACGATGCAACCAGTCTGGTCTAGCCCCCAATCGAACCCTAACCCGGTTTGACCAATTTTTAGGCCTTGGTCTCAATTTTTGGGCTCCCAGCCCAATTTATGATCTCAGGTCCTATTTTCAAGTTCAATTACCCATTGCGCCAATTGTCTGACTTGAAAATTAACTTTCAAAAATATCATATTAATTTTAATTGATTTGATTAATTTAATTTTACTTGATCAAAATTAAAATTTTCAAAAATGACTTAAATTTTCCAAATTTATTTTTCAAGAAAATTTTTTAATCAAATTATCTAGTTGAACAATTTTTACGACCACTTAATTTAATTCCACATCGAATAAATCAACTCAATTAAATTATTCCTAAAGTCGTAGAATTTTCTTCTAATTCAAATGCAGTCCGATCAAGCTTTTGTTGAGTTAGACATATACAATTAGGCTTTAGTGATTGCAATTATGTCCAGAAGCATTATTTCGATAATTCACAATTACTTAATCATGAAGTTAATCCATAAGAAGTACCATGATTGAAAACTTCTTATTGTATACTCTTTACGAAAGCAATTCATCCAACTACTTTGTCCAATGACCTCATCATGTGTGTGTTACCCTCATATGATATCCTTGATTCCTTTGAGTTAAATTCGTTCACTCAATACAATCCTATTTAATGTCATTGTCACCATTGTGTCTTCTTAATGATTAATATGATCACTGTCAACAAATGACTATGATAAATTTCTCGTTCAAGAACAAGCAACCCGTGACCACATTCTATATTTATCAATCCACACTATGCCAATGAGAGGATATCATTAACTCTTTAATTGAGTTATGAATTCTACTATTGTAAGTAAAGCCATGCCATACACAAGTCATGTACCCAACATACAGGTTATGAGCCCGATCATCTTTAGAGCATGCCTCCACTTATATCAGAGCACATGAGTTCCATATGCATGGTCAATGACTAACTCAGGATTTAGGTAAATCACACCATGAACGTCACAAGTGAATTAATTCACAAACGGATTCAAATCTTGGGTCCAATCTAATGTATTATTCTACCAATGAATACATCTACGTCTCTACTTGTGAAGTCAACTGCTCCTATAGCCAAGACTAACTATCTCCTCAATTAGAATTGTAGACGACATAATAATCCTTCTTAGTATTTGAATCAAAAGCTCACTTTGATTCTTTTATGGGATTACGAACTCATTTAGATTATCTATTAAAGTAAGTTGTCTTTCTCACAATGTAAACATTCTTACAATGCCACTTATCTTCAGTTTGAACTTAGAAAATGAGCTAATATTTGCTTGTCATAATTTTGTTATGCATGCAAAATATAAAAGACATAAATAAAAAAGGCATAATAGTGAAATGTGAAATTAACTTTATTTATTTATTCATCGTTCAAATAAATATAAAATAATTATATGTTTACTACAATATAGACACATTTCCCAACAATCTCCTACTTGCCCTAGTGAAGTAAATGTATCATGTATCGCATTCCCACATCCTTGAAGTGTTTGTTAAAACTCCTAGTTACAAGAGTCTTAGTAAACGGATCCGTAAGGTTATTTTCAAAAGCTACTTTCATCACATCTACAATTCCTTCGGCTACTGCCTTTCGTATCAAGTGATACTTCCGACCAATGTGTTTCATCTTCTTATGACTGCTCATTTCTTTGGTATTACCTATTACAACATTGTTATCACAAAATAGTGTTATAGCTTTTTTCATACCAGGAATAACTTTAAGTTCGGTTAATAACTTTGAAGCCATATTTCTTCTTTCCTTGCCTAAAAAATAACCACATACTCAGCCTGTAACATCCTAAAGTTGGGCCTAGTAGGATTGGGCCCATTGGGCCTTAGGCGTAGGAGCGTTTAAAATTCTTGGGAATAAGAGAATGGCTTTAATGCAAGTTGGATCTAGTAGGTGAGTGATTTTGTAAGGTTAGGGGGCTTCTATGAAGTCCCAGGTTCAAACTTTGGCTTTAGGGAAATTTTGGTTTTAGGTGGAAAAAACCATGGAGTTAATAGGTAGGATTTAAGAATAAAATGTGGAGAAAAAGACACAAGTGGAGTGTGTGGTGTAGTGGCAAAGTGATGCCACTTAAGGAGTAAGGGGGTGACGCCACAAGGAAGGAAGGAGGTCCAAGGTTCAAGTATTGACTTTTGCATTTTGGTTTTCTTTTTAAATGGACTCTAGAATTTTTCCATAGGGTTATATTTAGTTGCACATGGTTTTAGACACAAGAAAGCGAGTGGTCTAGTGGCAAGGCATCATTAAGGGTGCAAGGGAGCCTGGATTTGAATCTCATAGAAAGCAAGGGAGTATTTATTTTTCGGATTGGACTGTAAGAGTTTGATTTGGATTTAAACTCTACTGACGGAGGGATCCTACATCAGAAAGATACCAAGAAGGAATGTGAGAAGCTAGCTATATATAGAGCTGCTTAGGAGGAGAAGGGGCATCAGATTCCTATCAGGTGTGTATTCTCTCTACTCTAGCTGTAGAGCGGCATATACCGAAATACTGATGACACGGCTATGGTAGCCACACGAGCGTGCAAGCACACATGTAGGGCTTTAACGCGATAGTTGAGGCCATTAGTAGTGTTCTTGTGGGTGTGGGCTATTGGGCCACGATGGCCCGAAAGGGGCCAAGTGGGCCCAATGGGCCCGGGGGCCCATATGAGTAAATTGTATGATTGAGTAGTAGATAGTGAACTAGACTATGTGAATCTCATATATGTGGCTAGGTTTGGGTTGAATGAGACACACGAGTGTGTGGGCCCACTTGGGCCAAAAATGGGCCTTAGGCCCATTTGCATCATTATCTCTATTTAGAATACTTGAGTCGTTCGAGGCGACAGTGGACCTTCTGTTGGGTCGTTAACACCCTAATTTATAAAATGACCAAAATACCCCTAGTTTGCAAAATTACTGAAATACCCCTGGTTTGCGAAATTACCAAAATACCCCGGTTTGTAAAATTATAGAAATACCCCTGGTTTGTGAAATTATCGAAATACCCCCAGATTACAAAATTATCGAAATACCCCCGGATTATAAAATTATCGAAATACACTTAGTGTGTAATTATCGTTTTACCCCTAAACAACAAATAACCGTTGTACTCTCGTGGTAATACTAATGTTGTCTGTGTTAATTGTATGATTGATTATGTTTGAGATGCATTGCATACATAGATTAGTTAGGAGTAAAATTATCGAATTACCCTTGGTAGGTAAATTACTAAAATACCTTGGTAGGTAAAATTACCGTTATACCCTTAGGGGTTGATTAGCGTGATTGTGTGTAGATCCCTATCACACTAGTTAAACTGTACTATATATATGTTATGGGCTAAAAGCCGAAAATAGGTTGTATGAATAGTCGTGTTACCCGAAAAGGGTAGGCAAGGGATGCCAGGTACGTGATCATAGAAATTTCTCTATGTGTATCGAAGTATGTAAAAATATGTGATCTTTTTAGATAGTATAATGATTTGATTCTTGTATGTATACATGCATGGGATGGGATTGATATGATGAAGGGGAAGAAGGTCGCATAGTGATCGGTGGCTTTGCCACATAGGTCACATAGTGATCGGTCTTTATGATAGGCAGCACAGCTGTCAAAATACTACAATGTATTATTATGGTCGCATGGCAATCGGTGGCTTTGCCACATAGGTCACATAGTGATCGGTCTTTATGATGAAAAGACAAATTGTCGATATGGTGTGTAGCGGATGGAGGGTTGATTGTAGAAATCCCCACGGTGTGATAGTTGGTACGGGGGTGTATAGAGGATGGACTTTTAGGTTTGAGATGGGCCATGTTGTATGAAAATAATCTGTTGCCATTGTGTATGGGCCAAGGACCATAATGTGTTTGTGGGCCTCAAGGCTTTTATGTGCTTTTGAGATTTGCACATTGAGTCTTGGTGACTCACCCTTTTATTTTTCCCAACTTTTCAGATGAGCAGTAGATCGTGGACATGGGAGTCGAGGCGGACTCGAGGGGCCATCAAGTCTTTTATTTTCATAGACTATTTTTGGTTTTTCATTGAGTTTTAATTTTGGGATTATTTTTGTAATAAGGCCTCCATAACTTAGGTTATCGATCTATATTTTGTTTAAGTTACAATTTATAAGCTTATGTTTTTAAAGTCTTATTTATAAGTGAAATGAAAATGGGCTTTTCAAGCACATTCAACATGAATGTTAAGGTTCCTTTCAAAAATATCACAATTAATGATTAGTCGGTTAAAATAAACAGAGATTTTTAAAACCCCTTTAAAGTAAATTTTTCAACATTCAACCCATAGCATACCAGATCCAGTCATGACGTATGGGCCGAGTTTGTGGTGTTACACAGCCTCCATAGTAGAGTTAGCTGTGCAAGTTTATTTTACATTTTTCCGTACTATGGCTCCTTTGCTTAGAACGAATACATTTCCTGACGTTGATTTCCTCAAATCTTTACAGGTTTGGAAGTCTGAGTCTGTGTATCCAACAGGAGTAAGGTCCTCCATAGAATACACAAGTATATAACCCCTGGTTCTTTTAATATACCTTAATATATGCTTTATAGCTTGCCAATGCCTAAGACCTAGATTCACTTTATATTGACTAACTATTCCTACTGCGAAATAGATATATAGACGTGTGCAAATCATCGCATACATAAGGCTTCCAACTATCGAAGCATATGGAACCTTACTCATATGCTCTCTTTCTTCTGTTGTCTTAGGACAATCATCTAAAGAAAGATGAAAACCTGATGTAGTTGGTTGAATGCCTGGCTTCTCGTTGGTCATTGCAAAATGTTCTAGTACCTTATCGATGTATAAAGCTTGAGATAGTGCTATCGTTTTATTCTTTTGATCCCTAAGGATTCGAATTCCAAGAATACAACTAGCTTCACCCAAGCCCTTCATGCTAAATTGTTGAGCTAACCACAGTTTAACCGACGACAATTCTCCTACATCATTTCTGATAGCTAGAATATCATCGAAATAAAAAACAAGGAAGACCTTGTCCTTTATACGCTTATAAACACAAGGTTTATCAGCGTTTTGCTCAAATCCAAAAGTCTCGATCGTTTGATCAAATCTTTTATTCTATGAGCAGGACGCCTACTTAAGTCCATAAATGGATCTTAGAAGTTTACAAACTTTTTGCTCCTTTCCTATGACAACATAACCAGTGGGTAGAGTCATGTAAATGGTCTCATCAAGATAGCCATTCAAGAATGCTATCTTGACATCCATTTGCCAGATCTCGTAATCGACAGCAGTGGCAAAGGATAAGAGTGTAACAACTCGATAGTCAGGGGGACGAAAAGTGTAATTTTGGGACTTTATTTCTGTAAGTCGAACCCGTAAATATTTATAGAGTTAGTTTAGTAGTGAATTAAATTTTGGATAAGTAATTTTTATGAAATTAGGAACTATTAAGGTACAGAGACTAAATCGTGCAAGGGTTGAAAGTTGAATAATAGATTGAAATTAATTAAGGGGGACTAAAGTGGTAATTACACCACTAATTAAATATGATGGACGGTGGTGGGATTGATTGTCATAATATTTATTAACCAAATTATAAAATATAAGGTATAATAATAGTAGTAGTAGTTGGTAGTAATAAATAAGACCAAAAACCATTCCTCCCTTTTATTTTTGCATGCAAACTGAATAGGTAAAGAAGAAAAGAAAGAATGCACGACTTAAGGACCTTGAGTTCAAGCTCAAAATTGGTTAGTGCAATTTAGTCCTTTTCTTGTAATTTTTACGTTTTTGGAATCTCGGTACTTAAAACTAGCAGACCCATGTTATAATTTTTAGTATTGTTCAAGATTGAAGATGTTACTATTGTTGATTAGTTGGAGTTTTGGGGATTAAATTGATGGATTTTAAAGTTAGAAATGGAAAAGGACTAAATAGTAAAGATAATTATTGATTTTGAGTATTAGGGATTAAATTGTGAAAAATTCAAAATTAAGGGTGGAATTGAAAATAGAGATAAATTTAGCTTAAATTGAAATTATATAAAATTTGAGATTAAATATAGAGATTAAAAATAGTCTCCGTTTAGGGACTAAATTGAAGATTAAGAAAATGTGGTATAAAATTTGAAATTTAATAAAAGTTGAGTTGTGTATTATTAATCTATTTTAATTATTTTATTCCGTTGTGAATGTTGTTTTGAAATACTTAAGTAAGAAGGGGAAAGGCAAAGTCAACGTCGAGTAGCTCGGAATATACGATTTGTGTTTCTATAATCTGAATTAAGTTATAAAATTTTGCATTTTATTTGGATTGCTCCTGGTAAGTAGTTGAGGAGAGATTTCTTATTCAAATTGGGTTGATTCAAATTAATGGAAAATTCATGAGGATTTAATGGTACATATTTGAAAATTATATGTATTTTTATGAATGTTGAAATGAATATATGTATGGAGAAAATGTGATTGCTATCAAAATTGAATATATGTTTATATGTGATAATGTACATATATGAAATTGAGACATTGATTGTATTGAAAAGTGAATGAAACCCTATTAACTATTTCGAGCTAAGTCAGATATAGATGACATGCCATAGGATAGGAATAGTTTAGGGATTTCTTCAACTTTAAGTCGATGACGTACTGGGTGTCAATTTACTTTAGTTTAACCAATGAGACACTGGGTGTCAACGTTTTATAACGTTGGGCCCAGTTATTACTTTGAAATTATTTGATGAGGCATTGGGTGCCAAACTGATGTGTTGGTTGGATCCGCATATCCGTCTCGAGTCCAAGTCGTGTTAATAGGGAAATAAATATGAATTATGAAATTTATATATGTGAAATGGATTAGAATGGAATGAAATCTTGGTTTGAGCCATGAATATAGATTGACTATGTTCCATTTGAATACAGATCAATAATGTGGTTTAGTTTGTGCCATTTTCATGATTAAAATATCAAATGATTTATGAGAGACAATTGACAAAACAAGAGTTGTGAAATGAAACATGCATTTGAAACCAAAATGGAGATTGGGCATTGTATAATTGAAAATGCCATGTATCAATGTTGTACAAATGTGTAAGATAACATAGAATTACCATGGAAACTTCATGTTTAATATGATTGAAAATTTTGGTTGAGTGTTTATGTGATTATATCTTGTTTATTTTATGTTCGGATTATAGAAATACCATTGAGTTATACTTAGTGTACGGTTTGTGTCCCATGCAGGTTAGGTACTTTTCAATTTATCGTCGACTCAGCATCCAACAACAATCCCAGACTCAAGCATGGTGATGTTTTATTTTGTAATGGCATGTACCTAGGAGGTCTTTTGGTTGATGTTGTTTTGTTAATGTGATGTTATTTTGAGTCCATATGTAATGGTATTTATGTGTTCATATGGTTGTGGTTAAATCCATGTTTTGGTATGTTATCCAAGCTAATATTTTGCATTTGTTTTAGTTTTAAGCTTGGTAGCCTAAATAGCTAAAATATTAGTTCAATTATGGCAATTTAGTATGACTGATAGTTTGGATGATTGATGACTTACTAATGTGTTTGTAATTATAAAATGTTGTACCAATGAGGGTACATTGGTTAGGCATTAAATATGGATGTTTTAGCATGTTTTAAGCATGATTAATTGTGTTTTGAGTAGGTTAAATCGTTGGTAAATGAGTTGCTTAGTGTTCATGTAACAACCCAAACCCGGCCTAAATGCTACGACCGGATTTGATGTGTCAATCGAAGTGTTGATTTGAAAACTGGTCCTATCGATGAAAGTTCATGACTAAAGTTTTAAATCCCTTTTAAACTAATTGCTATTGAAAACGTTGGTGTTGTAAAATCAAAACTTGTTAACCACTTATTGGTCATATCATTTGTTACAAGTTTATTAATCTGAATTAAAAACAGTGGAAGCTTTCCTAATTGTAAAACTTAAAATTTGAGATGCGTGCTTTTTTTTTTTGGAAACAGTTATTATTTTGAAAAACCCATTTTTCCTAATCTAGCAGGTAGAAATAAGAAGTTAAAACCAAATAAAAGTTAAACCTCAAATGGCCTTATCACATAATCAAACCCAAATACAGATTAAAAATATTTAAGTCTCAAGCAAAAAATTAGTGTTCACGTGGCCACCTCCAGGTCCCTCGCGGCTCCAAATCGATTAAGGCTGGGGATTACCTGTACAGTTAAAAGAAAGGGTGAGTTTGCAAAAACTCAGTGTGTAATCCCCTATTAGTCAAATAACAATCGGTGCAAGCAGAAACAGATTGGGCCTAAGCCCTATACAGTAGTAGATCAGTCTGGGCTTTAGCCCTATACAGTAGCAGTGTGGGTCTAAGCCCAAAATAATAACAGAACCGAACAGAATAGAACAGAGATGCAACCCAACCCAATCCAGCCAATACACCACCCGTACCAACCAACACACTATATGGGGACTAAGTCGACCCACCCAGCCAACACACCAATATCGCAGCATCACTGCTAATAGTAACGTAGGAAAGCTGCTAACAATAGTAATCGTGGCCCAGCCACAAAGATCAGGATACGTGGCGAAGCCATTAGAACAGTAAAAACGTGGCAGAGCCACTAGCATAGTACTTCCTCCAAATCAGAATCCCAACCTCAATGCAGAATGTCATGTCCTAAATATTACATGTGTGCAATATGTCATATTCACAACTAGTCATATAGATATCATATACACATCAATTAAACTACCACTAGGGGTATAATGGTTATTTCACCAATTAGGGGTAAAACGGTAATTTCACCCCTCAGGGGTATTTTGGTCATTTAAATACTTTTGGAGTCTCAGTACATATGACGACTCTTCGGAAGGTTTACAGTCGTCTTGAACGACTCAGGTAACCGACATGGCCAAAACAGTGAATTGGGCCCAAGGCCCATTACTTAGCTCAAGTGGGCCCACACGCTCGTGTGGCCCGTTCAGCCTAAATTTCGTCACGGCTATACGAACTTTGAAGCCCAATCCACTATTTGTCATTTACCGTGGATTTTACTCCTATGGGGCCCATGAGCCCATTGGGACCACATGGCCCATCTCGACCCAACGAGGCCTATTATGACCCAAGCCCACGAGAACGCTCGTGGTGGCCTCTACAGTCTGTCGCCGATGATTTTTGGGCTCGGTTTACCATACGAGCGTTCGCACGCTTGTGAGCCCTCAATGTCGAAGTTTTAGCTTTTCAGCTTTTGCCGATTCACAGTAACACAAGGGTGTGAATACACATCATTGTCCATCGTTTTGACAGTAACAATACTGGGTGTATCGTTACACACCTTTTAGCGACCACTTGCGAAATTCCAACAACACCAACCTAGATTCAATCCAAAAATTCAATCAATCCTTTAATCAATAATAAGATTCACAAACTCTAAATCTTTACACTGCCCTTACCACTAACCTAGGTAAACAAGAGTATAGCCTTTAACCTTAAAATCTCTTGGCTAGACTCCCACAATTGTTGATTTATCACTAACTGTATAACAACCAAATCCCATTAAAGGTTTGATTAATGATGTAGTTTACACCCATCACATTCACTTGAGCAAGACAGAGAACATTTACCGAATCTCTCAGAATCAAAAGCTGACTTAAAAGAACGACACACGTGGGTGGAGTATGTTCAATCTAAGAGGATAACTCGAAAGAAGATCATTGATTAGCAACACGATAATCCTAAAAGGGAAAATCGCAAAGTAACAAGAACCAACCCCGTCACTTACCTCAATATTCGGCTTGTTAGAGTTTTAGAAGATGTGAGGAGGAGGCAAGGTATTCAGCTATTACTCAAGAAGAGAGGAACATAAGAACTTAATTCGGTTTAGTCCAAAGAGAATAAGAAGAATGCCAAATCGACAAAGAGAAAATGTGAAGGAGGAAGAGAAACTTCAAGGAGAGCTCGGAACTTGGTGTTTATGTTTCGGCAAATGTGGACAACAGTTGAGAAATAAGGTTGAAAAGAGAAAGGCCCGAATGGTCAAAAATGTTGCACGAGATGCCACAAAGAGAGTAAATCCCGAAACGTAAAAAAAGGAAAAACCCGAAATAACAGAGGGGATAATCGGCTTCTACACTCTCCCAAAAATGCCAAAAATGCACCAAATGAAAACTCTTAGTCGAATTCCCCTACTCAAGCTTCCCCATTCGGCTATGATTCCTTCACATCCCAACTCCCTAATAATCTCCACCAATTTCTCCTAGATTTACTCCAAACCCCCCATTCAAATCCTTTCAAATTATGATGACCAATTCTCCAACCACCTCTGCAGAGTTTGAATCAAACTCTACCTCTCACACAATAGAGACATAAAATAGAACCCCCTTTTTGCATGCCATGGGATTCGAACCCACTCCCTCTTAAATGCCCCAACACGCCACTTTCCACCACAACACAAGATCTTTTGTGACATAAAACAAACACAGCTTAATATATTCCCTTTAAGATAACATCCAGGATTCCAAAAAAGCAAAAAAATCAAAATTTTGCCAAAGGCCATACTTGAACCTAGGCTTCCTAAAATCCCCAAAACATGTCCAGATTACCTGACCCACAAGCAACCATGATATTTACGTCCAAACTTGCAAAAATAATGACCCTAAATTTTTGGGGCGTTACAGTTCAAGTAAGCATGATTTGGTAAACTTGAGTTTTAGGTACATTTATGCACACACGGCCTGAGAAATGGTCTGTCACACGGCCGAATGTCTCAAGTTAATGAGTTACATGGGTAGAGACACGGGTTGGGGCACGACGTTTATCCCAACTTCGAATGCCACATGGCCGTGTGACCTCTTTTTCTAAGTTTTTTTTAAATTTTCCCTAAACTTTAGAATTATTTCAAATTAGACGCTATCTATTTTTAAAATATTTTTAGGGTTCCATAATGTAACACCCCTAACTTCTATCTATTGCCAAAATAGGGTTACGAGGTATTACCGGGACTTACAGAACAATTACAGATAAATCAAGTTAAATATACTATTCGTATCTAAAAACAACCATATCATCCCTTAAATGGACCTTCAAGACTCATTATGAGCATTAGAAACGAATCGAGACTAGATCGGGATCTCATGAAATTTTTTGCAAAATTCTAATATTTTCCTTATATACAATGCCCACACGCCCGTGTGGTCGGGCCGTGTGGTCACACACGCCCGTGTCCCTAACTCGTGTAACTCTCTAACTTATAAGGCATGAAGTAATTAAAGTCATACGGGCAAGTTACACGCCTGTGTGCTAGGCCGTGTGGCGAATTTTATTTTCGAAATTTAGGTGTAGTTTTCACACGGTCGTGTAACACGCCTGTGTTCAAGGCCTTGTCAACCACATGGTTGAGACACACGCCTGTGTCTCTGCCCAAGTGCTCAATTCTGAGCATTCTGTTTCTCATTTTTAAGATACAGAGGACACACGGCCGGACCACATGCCCATGGGACAAGCCGTGTGTCACACACAGCTAAGAAAAACGCCCGTGAGTCTACCCGTGTGGACAAAATAAAGCCATTTCATAGCCTCATTTTTCACCAAAACTTACACATTTCTTGCACCAAAACTCACTAACATATATCCACCAATCCAAAAATTAAAACCAAGCCAATTCTAGTACCTAGCATGGTATATTATCATATACAATTCATGTTTATAATTTTATTATAATGAACATACACCTTAAGCATAATCCAATCAACCAACTTAGCACATAGGGATTTAATCATGGAATAACTTTATAAACATACTAAGTAAAACATCACTAGCCATTCCAATGACTAGATTACAAAACATCACTTACAAGCCATCATTTGGCCAAATGAGCCTATACATGCCATTATACCAAAATGAGATTTCTATTTATACCAAAATGAGATAGTGGATAGTGTGATTGATGCTCTGACCGATCTCCAACATTCGCGAGCTTACGAGCACTATAAAATAAAGAAAATTAAACAGGTAAGCATTTTCATTCTTAGTAAGTTCGTATAATGGGAATTAAAATTATCGGTTATATTTGTTCATACAAGCATACATAACCATACCATCCACAATTTTTGGGTAAATTTACCTAAACATATACACTTAATCAAACAAGTTAGACACATAACATCATATGAATATCAAGTAAACATAGATGAGCTCATCGCATTATAAATATCTAGTTAGCTTCAACTTTTCATATTTCAAGAATCTTTCCCATTGAACTATTGAAATTTCGATGGACATTCGAGTAGTATACACAAAGTATACATATCAACTATCCGTCAATTCTTGTTCAAAAGTACTCATTTAACACATGATCATATAGCACGCTCTCAAGCCACATATTTTATAATAGGATTACCCATCTAGGTTAAATCTTTTCTGTATCATATGCTCTAAAGAGCTTGATTTGGATTACCCGTCCGGGCTAAATCCTACTGCAACATATGCAATATTATACTCTTTTCGAGAAATCACCTTATTCCATCAAATTTCAACATTCAATCGGGACATAGCATTTTATCATCATTTTCCAATTTGTGGTCATTTCATAAGGTATATCTTCACATGCATATCAACACAATCATACAATTCAATTCAATCACATTAACATGCATATTTAGGTTACACAAACTTACCTTAACAATTGTTCGTATTTGAATTTCAACTAATCCGAAACCTTTTGTTTCCCTCAATCTAGTTCGATATTTGGTCTTTCCGAGTCTACTTAAAAAAATTTAACTATCAATATATCACATTTCATACACAATTGCATTCAATTACATCCTACGAAAATTACCATTTTACCCCTATACTTTTCATAAATTCAAATTTCATCCTTAGGCTTGGAAAATAAAATTCATGGAATTTAGCCCTCTTTCCAAGCCTATCCAAAATTTATGCACAACTTTTACAGCACCTACATTCCACAAATTTTAGCATTTTCCATGGGTTTTACCCATTTTTCATTTTAGTCCTTAAACTGAGTTTTCATCAAAAATTACTTTGTAAAAGTTGTTTATCTTCCAACAACCTTTCATTTTCTACCATAAATTTCAAATTTCCAGCATATTCATCCCTGGAAAAGTTTCTATACTTTGTTATCTTTTCAAATAAATCCCTCAAATAAATAGATTATACTATCCCGATTCTAAAAATATAAAAAATATTAAAAACGAGATTTGATTTCATACCTTATTGAGCTTGGAAAGTTTTCATCCTCTCTCCTAGGCTTTCCATAGAAATTTTGGGGAAGAAGATGAATAAAAAGATGATAATTTCCTTTTTAATTATTTTTCATCCTTTAATTTTAGTGATTTCCAATTTAGTCCTTACCCAGTTCTAATTTTTTCGTGGATGAGTCACTAAATTACCTACTAACTTTTCTTCAGTTGTGTAATTACTATAAGGACCTTAAGTTTTGAATTCTTTAGCTATTTGATACTTATAACTACTAGAAGATAACTTTTGCATTTTATGCAATCTAGTCCTTTCCCTAATTAAACATGTAATCGGTAAAATTTTCGTATCAAAATTTTCATATGACCTTCCTATAATAATGAAAATCATAAAATAATATTAAAATAAATTTTATTTTTTGGCTCGAATTTGTGGTTCCGGAACCACAGTTTCGATCTTTCCGATATTGGGCTGTTACAACTCTCCCCCTTAAAAATTTTCGTGCTCGAAAATTCTTCCCAGAAAAGAGGTTAGGGTATTGCTTCCTCATAGTATCCTCTTGCTCCCAGGTAGCTTCCTCTAATCATGTCGTTGCCAGAGCACTTTTACCAATGCCACTTTTTTTATTTCTTAGCTTTTTGGTCTCATGTGCCAGTATTTTGATCAGTTCTTCATTGTAGGTCATCTCAGGTTGAATCTCAACTTCCATCAGAGGAATAATGTGTGAAGGATCCGATTGATAACATCGTAACATAGATACATGGAAAACATTGTGAATCTTATCAAGCTCAGGTCGTAATGCTAACCGATATGCAACCGGCCAGACTCTTTCAATGATCTCATATGGCCTTGTAACACCCCAAACCCAGCCCAAGCACTACAACCGGATCTGGTATGTCACTAAGGAAATTTTGTAAAACATGTCGCATTTTCAGAAAAACATTTTGGTAAAGTTTAACCTTTTATTCGGGAAAATTTTATAATTTATAGTTTTAAATAAAATATGCCTTTATGAATTAAAAACCCAAACTTAAATGCATGCCTTAGTTCAATTAAAAATAAAAATTTAAATAAATAAAAGTAATAAAAGCCCGTAATAAAACAAAATATAAACTAGTGGCCCATGACCTTATTACAACGAGATTTAAAATCCATTAAATAAGAATATAAATAATAACTAGAGTCTTTTTACTGGATCCAAATGTTCTTTTGCATGGCCACCTTGTGCTCCTCTTCAGCCCAGTCCGATGCATTAAATGCTACATGAAATGTTAATTAATTGGTTGAGTCGCGAGACTCAGTGTGCAACCTTCATGCACCAATAGATTTGGGCTTTAGCCCCATACAACTAAAATAATCAGAATTAATATAAATAATAAAAATAATATGCAAGCCCAACCCAAATCCTAGGTTTCCATCCGCTATATGCCCCCGTACCAGCCATTCACACCATTGAAGATTTCTACAATCAACCCACACCGCTACAGGCCTTGATGGCAGTCGTGCTGCTCATCATCAGATCATGGCCGTAGCCACTACAATAGATCACAGCAAAAGTCACTACAACAGATCACGGTAAAAATCGCTACAACAGATCACGGTAAAAATCGTTACAACAGATCACGGTGAAAACCGCTACAATATATAACTTCCTCCTTTCATCAAACCCAACCCATGCAATCACATAAAATCAATATACTTATATCATTTAATCAGAACATTCACTAACCTGATGATTTATTTTTACCGTCTTTGGGTTTCCTCTATTATGCCCGGATTTCGGCATTTATCAAAACATATAAGACTTATAATCATATATTAATCAAATAGATCTAAATGGTGAGAAAGTGTAACACACCTGATATCGCGAAATCCAATATTCTTAGTTGATATCCTTGTTATCCCGATCTACAACTTTGCTCAAAAAGCTAGAAAGATGTGAAAATAGGGCCTCTCCTATATTCGGCCATGGTTAGTGTTCTACCCGATTTCATATATTTATAAATATAAATAAACCAATCTCCTTACCTTGAAATCTCGAAAATAACACGACTTGAGTGTTACTGATCTTTGACTTAGAGATCTAAGCGTTGGACTCCTCTTCAGATCCCGAAATACCGAAAATAAGGAAAACCCTTATTAGTCACTAAATAGCCATTCGGCTAGGGACTTTGAAAAGCTGGAGAAATATTGGAAACTCAAAATCGACACATACCTATTATTTTCTTTAGATTCGGCACAAGCATACTTTATTAAAGAAAATTTGACAACTTCAGAAGGTGAGATCTAAGATTTTCGATTTTTAGAAGATTTAAGAATTGAAGAGATGGCTAAGGGAGATTTGGCCAATGAATATTAAAGAGAAGAATAGAATAATAAAGATGTGATTTTGGCTTTTAGGGATTAGAAGAAAAATAACAATAGAGGTTAAAAGATTCGGCCAACCAGGAAATTTTAGAGAGGAGGAAAGGTTGAAGAAAATGGTGGTTTTCGGCTTTTGAGAGGAAGAAGATGAGAAAAGAAAGAAAGGCTTCCAAAATTTCGGCACAACCCCTCTTTATATAGAAAACCAATTCCTCCCTTTAGCAGAGATTGATTTTCAGCCAACACTACCACACATGATAGCTCCTATCCCTTTTCCCTTATCTTAATCTATTATCTCCTCAAAAATAATCTTTATCTCGCTTATTATCCTTAAAGACTAAATCCTAAATAATAGCATTTATCTTCTTATTATCCACATAGAATAAATATAATAAAATTCCCAA
Organism: Gossypium rotundifolium; assembly: GCA_025506655.1. Lineage (NCBI taxonomy): Eukaryota > Viridiplantae > Streptophyta > Magnoliopsida > Malvales > Malvaceae > Gossypium > Gossypium rotundifolium. Next base: position 83,223,883 of record CP106727.1, read on the forward strand.
AAAAATAGCATTGTGCCGTCCACTTCCCTAATCCCTAATGCCAAATTTAACTAACTTAAATTAGAAGATTTGGGCTCCTTAAAACTTAAAATTTGGGCCCTAACACTTAAATTAACTCATTCCACATATTCACCCATTAAACACATAGGCCAAAAAATTTAGGATGCTACTGCTTCTACCTTCCTTAAAGAAATTTCGTCCTCGAAATTTCCAACTAACTAGAAATCATACTACCTAAGTCTCACCACTATGCTTTCATCAAGACTCTAATTATAAAGCCAAAATAAACACTTAGTATACTATGGTAGGGTACGCACCATTATTCGCATCTGAAGTGTCTCCGTCCCCTTAGCGATGTGCTGCATAGACCAAAGATGGCTGCCTCGCCTCAGCATAACCTACACCTCTACCTTGTGCTTCACGACCGCGACCATAACCATCACCTCCCCTGGCTGGGCCACGACCTCTCTGAGGCTACTGACCACCTCTCCTATCCTGATCAGAACCTCGTCCACTGGTGTGCTCGATCCACATGGCGATCCTTGATCATATGCTCCGTGGATCCACACCTAAAGCATCCACCGGTTCTCTATCTGCACTCCCTATTGTGCATCTTCCCACACAAGGGACATGAACGATTCTGACCCGTCGGAGCACGAGCTGGCCCATCAGACCTAGGCTTTTCTGAAAATGCTCCGTTGACTCTGACGATCCAACATTCCTCTTATTCCTATCTCTATCCCAATCCCTATCTCTCTCTTGTCTTTCAGTCTGCTTCACCTCCTCAGCTATCTTAACTTTCTCAACCAACACAGCAAAGTCCCTCTCTCGCTGCGGTGCTATCAATACCCTTAACTCATTCCTCAGTCCATCCTCAAACCGCACACAACGTTCATATTCATCACTACCATTCCTCTAGCATAGAGGCTCAAGCCTTGTAAACTCGCTTCATATTCGGCCACAGACTTACTTCCTTGCACCAAATTCAGAAATGCCTTCCTTTGTGCATCCATATAGCTGGTCCCAACATACTTTCCCTGAAATGACTCCTTAAAGAAGTCCCAAACAATGTGGTCTGCGGAAGTACCCTCCTTCACCGTGAGCCACCACTGATAGGCCTCGTCTCGAAGAAGAGACACAACCCCCTTCAACTTCTCCTCCACCGTGAAGTCAAGGTCATCCATTATGTGCTCAGTTGCCTCTAACCAATACTCAGCTATGTCAGGGGCTACGCCAGAAACTCCCCTAAACATCTCTGCCCCATTGGCTCGTAGTCATTCAGACACAGACTTTCGAGCTCCTGAACCCGTGCCTACTCTAGCCACTCTTTCAAGGACCCGTAGCATCGCCTGAGACACTGCCTCATCTCCACCTGTTTGGTCCTAAAATTCTCCCTCCACAGTTGGCAGACCCGGCATTTCATTTCCTGACCCGTGGCCAAACCCTACTGTTCGGACACGGTCATCCTACCCCTACCACGACCACGCGGCAGACGGCCACGACCTCTTATACTTATTCTTACGATTTGTGTTTATCTGATTAAAAATTTTATGAGTTATTACTTCTTTCCACTGATTATCCACGAACAATCTTATGAAGAATAGTTTTAAGAGTGATTCTTTCGAATTTGAGCCTATCTACGCATTTCATTTCCTGACCTGTGGCCAAACCCTGCTGGTTCGGACACGGTCATCCTACCCCTACCACGACCACGCGGCAGACGGCCACGACCTCTTATACTCATTCTTACGATTTACGTTTATCTGATTAAAAATTTTATGAGTTATTACTTCTTTCCACTGATTATCCACGAACAATCTTATGAAGAATAGTTTTAAGAGTGATTCTTTCGAATTCGAGCCTATCTACGATTTGATTTGAGACTTACCTCCTAGAAACCATATACATTCAACATTCATCAAACAAACAACGTTCATGGACCTACATTCAGCGTATAGGGGTATTTTTATCATTTCACTACCCAGGGGTATTTTTGTAATTTTAACCTACAAGGGTATTTTCGTAATTTTCCAAAATAAGGTTCCGGGTGATTTGGCGAAATAAGGGTATTTTGGTAATTTTCCAACTCGGGGGTATTTCGGTAATTTTGCTATTTTGATAATTTTACAAATTTGGGGTATTTTAGTAATTTTGAAATCTGGGGATATTTCAGTAATTTTGCCAATTAGGGGTATTTTGGTCATTTACAAATCAAGGGTAATTTGGTAATTTTACAAATCAGGGATATTTTGATGTTGTTGTTGTTGTTGTTTTGTTTTTCTATATGACTTTGTAAATCGGGTATATTTGCAAATCATGGGTATTTTTTATTTTTTTCAAAATAAGGATATTTTAGCAATTTTGTGAGAAAAACAGGTGGCTAGTCCCTTTCGTGTTTTAATTATAAGTTTTGGCTGTCAACACGTCCTCATGGTTAGGGTGAGCAGTCACCACGCACGGTAGGATTCGGTGAAGAGGAGGTGAGTCACTAGGATCGCTTAAATACCAAGCTCTCCCTGTATCCACTCCTGACATGCATATGCTGTTGCCACACCCTAACTTTCGCGACTAGTTCACGAGATTTGTTTGGTAAATTAAGTCTTATGGAATTTAAGAAGTTGTTTAAGTTAAGCTTATAGTCCATCAAAGTCTAATTAAACTAGCCTCGTCCCATAAAGCCCATCAAGCCCACGTATATATATCACACAATGGTTTAGAGTACTTACAGCGGACTTGGGTAGGAGATGCAGTGCCATGCCGAGCTAACAAACTGTTATCATTTAAAAAAACAACATGCAAGTTTCAAAAGCCCACCTTTAGAAGCGTTTTGAGCCAAAACCCCAAAGTCGAGTTTTGAACTGGCTCGATACCAATTTGTAACACCTAAACTCCGCCCAAACACTACAACCGGATCTCGGTATGTCACTAAGGAAATTTTGTAAAACATGTCGTATTTTCAGAAAAATATTTTGGTAAAGTTTAACCTTTTATTCGGGAAAAATTTATAATTTATAGTTTTAAATAAAATATGCCTTTATAAATTAAAACCCAAACTTAAATACATGCCTTAGTTTAATTAGAAATAAAATTTAAATAACTAAAAGTATTAAAAGCAGTAATAAAAAAATATAAGCGGTGGCCCATGGCCTTATTACAACAGATTTAAAATCCATTAAATAAGAATATAAAATAATAACTAGAGTCTTTTTGCTAGATCCAAATGTTCTTTTGCATGGCCACCTTGCGCTCCTCTTCAGCCCGGTCTGATGCATTAAATGCTATCTGAAATGTTAATTAATTGGTTGAGTTACGAGACTCAGTGTGCAACCCTCATGACCATTAGATTTGGGCCTTAGCCCCATACAACTAAAATAATCAGAATTAATATACATAATAAAAAAAATATGCAAGCCCAACCCAAATCCTAGGTTTCCATCTGCTACACGCCCCCGTACCAGCCATTCACACCATTGGGGATTTCTACAATCAACCCACACCGTTACACGCCTTGATGGCAGTCGTGCTGCTCATCATCAGATCATGGTCATAGCCACTACAACAGATCACGACAAAAGCCGCTACAACAGATCACGGTAAAAACTGCTACAACAGATCACGGTGAAAACCGCTACAACATATAACTTCCTCCTTTCATCAAACCCAACCCATGCAATCACATAAAATCAATATACTTATATCGTTTAATCAGAACATTCACTAACCTGATGATTTGTTTTTACCCTCTTTGGGTTTCTTCTATTATGCCCGGATTTCGGCATTTATCAAAACATATAAGACTTATAATCATATATTAATCAAATAGATCTAGATGGTGGGAAAGTGTTACACACCGATATCGCTAAATCTAATTTTCTTAGTCGATATCCTTGTTATCCCGATCTACAACTTTGCTCAAAAGTCAAAAGATGTGAAAATAGGGCCTCTCCTATATTCGGCCATGGTTAGTGTTCTACCCAATTTCATATATTTATAAATAAACCAATCTCCTTACCTTGAAATCCCGAAAATAACACGACTTGAGTGTACTGATCTTTGACTTAGAGATCTAAGCGTTGGACTCCTCTTTAGATCTCGAAATGCCGAAAATAAGAAAACCCTTGATTAGTCACTAAATAGCCATTCATTAGGGACTTTAAAAAGTCAAGAAATATTGGAAACTCAAAATCGACACATACCTATTTTTTCTTGATTCGGCTGGCAGACATTTCTTGAAGAAAATTTGACAACTTCAGGAGGTGAGATCTAAGATTTTCGATTTTAGAAGATTTAAGAATTGAAGAGATGGCTAAGGGAGATTTGGCCAATGAATATTAAGGAGAAGAATAGAATAATAAAGATGTGATTTCGGCTTTTAGGGATTAGAAGAAAAATAACAATAGAGGTTAAAAGATTCGGCCAACTAGGAAATTTTAGAGAGGAAGAAAGGGTGAAGAAAATGGTGGTTTTCGACTTTTGAGAGGAAGAAGATGGGAAAAGAAAAGAAAAGCTTCCAAAATTTCAGCACACCCCCTCTTTATATAGAAAACTGATTCCTCCCTTTAGCAGAGATTGATTTTCAGCCAACACTGCCACACATGATAGCTCCTATCCCTTTTCCCTTATCTTAATCTATTATCTCCTCAAAAAATAGTCTTTATCTGCTTATTATCCTTAAAGACTAAATTCCTAAATAATAGGCTTTATCTGCTTATTATCCACATAGAATAAATATAATAAAATTCCCAAAAAAAACTAGCCTTGTGCCGTCCACTTCCCTAATCCCTAATGTCAAATTTAACTAACTTAAATTAGAAGATTTGGGCTCCTTAAAACTTAAAATTTGGGCCCCTAACACTTAAATTAACTCATTCCACATATTCACCTATTAAATGCATAGGCCCAAAAATTTAGGATGCTCCAGGCCTAATGAATCGTGGACTCAGTTTCCCTTTTCAACCAAACCGAAGAACTTTCTTCCATGATGATACTTTCAGGAACACTTTATCACCAATCTGAAACTCTATCTCTTTCCGTTTCAAATCGGCATAGGACTTTTGACGGTCAGAGGCTACTTTCAAACTATCTTGAATTACTTTTACTTTCTCTTCAGTTTTACGGATCAAGTCAACTCCGTGGATCTTTTTCTCACTTAAGTCTGTCCAATACAAAGGAGTTCTACATTTGTGACCATATAGAGCCTCATACGGTGACATTTTAATACTGGACTCATAACTATTATTGTAAGCAAATTCAATCAAAGACAGATATTTTTCCCAATTACCTCTAAATTCAAGTACATAACACCGAAGCATATCCTCTAAAATCTGTATAACACATTCAAATTGTCCATCTGTTTGAGGATGGAATGCAGTACTGAAACATAACTGAGTGCCCAGAGCTTCTTGCAATTTACTCCAAAATCGGGACATAAACCATGGATCTCTATCTGAAATAATGGAGATTGGCACTCCATGTAGTCTTACAATCTCAGAGACATATAATTCAGCCAATCTATCTAATGAAAAATTCATACGTACTAGGATAAAGTGTGCTGACTTCGTTAGGCGGTCAAAATTACCCAAACATCATCTTTCTTTTTTGGTGACAAGGGTAATCCCAATACAAAATCCATGGTAATTCGTTACCATTTCCATTCCTGTATGGTAATTGGCTGTAATAATCCCGAAGGTACTTGATGTTTAGCCTTTACTTGCTAAAGATCAAACATCTAGATACAAATTCAGAAATATCTCTTTTCACTCTAGGCCACCAATACATTTTTCTTCAAGTCATTGTACATTTTGTTACCACAGGGATGTACAGACATTATACCATTGTGTGCTTTATGTAGAATCTTCCGTACCAATTCTGAATTCTTCGGTACATATATTCTGTCTTTGAATAACAAAAAACCATCCGAATCAATCTGAAACTCTGAGTCAGGATCTGACTCACTTTGTACACGTTTGGACTGTAACTTATCATCGTCCTTCTGAGCTTCACAGATTTGTTTCGAAATATTGGTCTAGCTTTTAACTCAGCTATGATTGAATCATCATCAGACAATGATAATCGGGTGCTCAATACCCTTAAGGTAAATAAATATTTTCGGCTCAAGGTATTCGCAGCTACATTAGTTTTCCTCGGATGATAGTCAATAACGAGGTCATGATCCTTCAATAACTCCAACCATCTTCGTTGTCTCAAATTCAATTCTTTTTGTGTCATTAAATGCTTCAAACTTTTGTGATCCGTAAAGATGTGACATTTTTCACCAAAGAGATAATGCCGCCATATTTTTAGTGCAAAAACGATGGCTGCCAATTCAAGATCATGTATCGGGTAATTTCTCTCATACAATTTCAGTTGCCTAGATACATAAGCCACTACTTTACCATCTTGCATCAACACACAGCCAAACCATTTAATGAGGCATCGCTATAGTCTATAAATTCCTTACCCGATTCAGGTTGGACTAATACGGGTGCTTTCGTCAATAAAGCTTTCAATCTATCAAAACTCTGTTGACACTTGTTAGTCCACTCGAATTTCACATCTTTTTGCAGCAATCGGGTCATCGGAGAAGCTATCATTGAAAACCCTTTAACAAATCTCCGATAATATCTAGCTAATCCCAGAAAACTTCTTACTTCTGAAACATTCCTCGGTGGCTTCCAACTTATAATAGCTAAAATTTTATTCAGGTCCACCGAATACCTTCTGCAAATGCAACATGTCCAAGGAAACTAACTTCCTTTAACCAGAATTCACATTTACTGAACTTGGCATACAATTTCTTCACACGCAGAGTTTGTAATACAGTTTTCAAATGTTCAACATGATAATTCTCATCAATAAAAAAAATCACAAACCAGTCCAGGTATTGTTTGAAAATTCGGTTCATTAAATCCATAAATACTGCCGGGGCATTAGTTAGTCCGAATGGTATCACCAAAAACTCATAATGCCCATATCTGGTTCTGAAAGCTATCTTTGGAACATTCGGATCTTTTACCTGTAGTTGATAGTAAACATATCGTAGGTCAATTTTTGAAAATACAGTGGCACCTTTTAATTGATCAAACAAGTCATCTATACTAGGAACGGTTACTTATTCTTTACTATGACTTTATTAAGTTGTCTGTAATCGATGCATAATCTCAATGATCTATCTTTCTTCTTTGCAAACAATACCGGTGCACCCCATGGTGAAAAGTTGGGTCAGACAAATCCTCTATCAATCAACTCTTGCAACTGTACCTTCAGTTCTTTCAATTCAGTAGGATCCATTCTATATGGTGCTATAGATATCAGCGTTGTTCCTGGTACAAGGTCTATGGAAAATTCCACCTCTCTTACTGGAGGTAAACCAGGTAGTTCTTTTGGAAATACCTCAGGAAACTCACAAACAATTGGCACCGACTGGATTTTCAACTCTGATACTTTGGTATCCAGTACAATAGTAAGATAAGCCTCATACCCCTTTTTAATATATCTCTGTGCTAATATTGCTAAAATCACATTAAACAACCCACCAATTTCTCAGATTCAACCCGAAGTAACTCACCATTATGACACTTCAATACAATGTATTTATGCTTACAATTTACCACTGCATCATGTTGGGTTAACCAATATATTCCCAATATTACATCAAATTTATCAAAGAGTAACAACATCAAATTAGCCGGAAAATAGTTACCCTCTATTATCAACGGACAATTCTTACAAATTTTATCCACCATAACATGCTGACCCAAGGGGTTTGAAACTTTAACCACCAATTTGGTGAGTTCAAAAATCATATTTTTATCAGACATAAATTTTGTGCATATATATGAATGCGTGGAACTAGGATCAATCAAAGCAGTAACATTAGTACCAAGCAGAGAGAATGTACCAGTGATAACATCTAGTGCTGAGGCATCTTCTCTTGCACGTATCGCATATGTTCTTACCGGAGTCTGAGCCTCGGATTTAACTATTGAACCTTTTGTAGCACTACAACTACCACCGACATTTCTAAAATACCATGGTGGTCTACCACTTGAGATAGGATTACTCGGCTTTGGGGTCTGTTCAATATCTTTCTCAACCCTTTTGGGTAATCTTTAAAAAAATGGTCGAGAGAACCATACTTAAAGCAAGCCCCACTTCTCATCTAGCACTCTTCGAAATGCAATTTATTACAAACATTACATCATGGTTTGGGGTTTCCAACACTCCCAACACTGGTTGTTAAGGGAGACGAAGACCTTGGGTTAGTACGTTTAGAACTTCGTTCATTTCCCGAATACTCCCTTGATGTAGCAAAACATTCATGAAAATTCTTTGATTTCTTTGAAGCAAATGATTGCGTCTTGCTAAAAAATATTTTACTCGGAACCCGAACTTCCCTTTCTTCCTGCTTCTTTTCTTTGCTTAATTCCTCGACCTTGTGTGCTCGTTCAGCCAACACTGCGAATTCTCTTAAATCTAGAATTCCAATCAATATCTTGACATCTTCATTAAGCCCTTATTCAAATCATTTGCTCATTTCGGCTTCAGTCTAAACCCATTCACTAGCATACTTGCTCAATCTAACAAATTCTCGTTCACACTCGGACACTGTAATATTTCCTTGTTTGAGCTCTAAAAATTCTTTCTTTTTCTGGTCCAAAAATATCTTAATAATATATTTCTTTTTGAACTCTGCTTGGAAAAATTCTCATGTAACATTTTCCCTTACTACCACAGAAGATATAGTTTTCCACCAATGGTAGGCTGTGTCTTTCAACAAAGATACCGCACATTTCTGACATTTGGCTGGTATACAAGATAGCTCATCTAGAACCCGAATAGTAATTTCCAGCCAAAACTCAACCCTCTCTGGATCATCCTGTAGCCCTAAATTCATCAGCCCCATATTTTCTGATTTTATCTATTGGAGCCTTATCAATTCTAACAAGTCTAGCACCCTGTGGAGTTTCATCATGTTGTGAAGCAAGTTGGGGTGGTTGTTGAACAGCGGGATTTGTTCTCATATATTCGCTAAACCACTCATCCATCATTTCGAAGAAGGCTACTTTTGACTCTTCACGGTCCTCAGACATGGCCCTCCTACTACTATTGGTTATAGCACGTTGCACGGAAGCTTGAGCTATGCTCTCAGCTTCCTTAGACTTATCTCTCGCTTGGTTGGAAGACATTACTATATGAAAATACATTTAAGAGTGGTCAGGAGATATCACACTATCATGATTTATATAATGGCATGTATAGCTAGACTAGTACTTGCTACATTATTTCGAGAATCAGCTAAATCGTAGCTCTGATATGACTAAATGTAACACCTCTAACCCGTATCCGTTGCCAGAATAGAGTTACAAGGTATTCCGAGACTTACAGAATAATTATAGATAAATCGAGTTAAAGATACTATTCATATATGAAAAAAATCATATCGTCCCTTAAATGGACCCTCGAGACCCACATGAGCATTAGAAACAAATCGGGACTAGATCGGGATCTCATGGAATTTTTTTGCAAAATTTTAAATTTTTCCTTATATACAGTGCCCACACGCCCGTGTGGTCTAGGGACACGCTCGTGTGGTCGGGCCGTGTGGTGACACACGCTCGTTTCCCTAACCCGTGTAACTCTCTGACTTATAAGGCATGAAGTAATTAAAGTCACACGCCTATGTACTAGGTCATGTGGCAAATTTTATTTTCAAAATTTAGGTGTAGTTTTCACACGGCCGTGTAACACGCCCGTGTTCAAGGCCGTGTCAACCATACAGCTGAGACACACGCTCGTGTCTCTGTCTGTATGCCCAATTCTAAGCATTCTGTTTCTCATTTTTAAAATGCAGGGGACACACAGCCGGTCCACATGCCCATGGGACAAGCCGTGTGTCACACATGGCCAAGACACACGACCGTATGTCTACCCATGTGGACAAAATAAAGCCATTTCCTAACCTCATTTGTCACCCAAAACTTACCCCTTTCCTGCACCAAAACTCACTAACATATGTCCAATTCAAACATTAAAACCAAGCCAATTCTAGTACCTAGCATGGTATATTATCACACACAATTCATGTTTATAATTTTATTATAATGAACATACACCCTAAGCATAATCCAATCAAAAAACTTAGCACATACGGATTTAATCATGGAATAACTTTATAAACATACTAAGTAAAACATCACTATCCATTCCAATGGCTAGATTACAAAACATCACTTACAAGCCATCATTTGGCCAAATGAGCCTATACATACCATTATACCAAAATGAGATTTCTATTTATACCAAAATGATAGTGTGATTGATGCTCCGACCGACCTCCAACCTTCGCGAGCTTACGAGCACTATAAAACAAAGAAAATTAAACGGGGTAAGCATTTTCATGCTTAGTAAGTTCGTATAATGGGAATTAAACTTACCGATTATATTTATTCATACTAGCATACATAACCATACCATCCAAAATTTTTGGGTAAATTTACCTAAACATATACACTTAATTAAACAAGTTAGTCACAAAACATCATATGAATATCAAGTAAACATAGATGAGCTCATTGCATTATAAATATCTAGTTAGCTTCACCTTTCGGTATTTCAAGAATCTTTCCTGTTGAACTATTGAAATTTCGATAGACATTCGATTAGTATACATAAAGTATACATATCAACTATCCATCAATTCTTGTTCAAAAGTACTCATTTAACATATGATCATATAGCACGCTCTCAAGCCACATATTTTATAACAGGATTACCCGTCCAAGCTAAATCCTTTCTTTAGCATATGCTCTAAAGAGCTTGATTTGGATTACCCCTCTGGGCTAAATCTAATATATAACATATGCTTGAGAGGGCCTATTTCAGGATTACCCGTTCGGGCTAAATCCTATCTGCAACATATACAGTATTATACTTTTTTCGAGAAATCACCTTATTCCATCGAATTTCAACATTCAACTGGGACATAGCATTTTATCATCAATTTCCAATTTTTGGTCATTTCATAAGGTATATCTTCACATACATATCAACACAATCATACAATTCAATTCAATCACATTAACATGCATATTTAGGTTACATGAACTTACCTTGACAATTGTTCGTATTTGAATTTCAACTAATCTGAAACCTTTTGTTTCCCTCGATCTAGTTCGGTAGTTGGTCTTTTCGGGTCTATATAAACAAATTTAACTATCAATTTATCACATTTCATATACATTTGCATTCAATTATATCCTATGCAAAATTACCATTTCACCCCTATACTTTTCATAAATTTTAATTTCGTCCCTAGGCTCGAAAAATGAAATTCATGGAATTTAGTTCTCTTTCCAAGCCTAGCTTAAATTTATACACAACTTTTACAGCACCTACATTCCACAAATTTCAGCATTTTCCATGGGTTTTACCCATTTTTCATTTTAGTCCCTAAACCGAGTTTTCATTAAAAATGCTATGTAAAAGTTGTTTATCTTCCAACAACCTTTCATTTTCTATCATAAATTTCAAATTTCCAGCATATTCATCCATGGCAAAGTTTCTATACTTTGTTATCTTTTCAAATAAATTCCTCAATAGATAGATTAGACTATCCTGATTTTAAAAATATAAAAATCATTAAAAATGGGATTTGATTTCATACCTTATTGAGCTTGGAAAGTTTTCATCCTCTCTCCTAGGGTTTCCATAGAAATTTTGGGAAAGAAGATGAATAAAAAGATGATAATTTCCTTTTTAATTATTTTTCATCCTTTAATTTTAGTAATTTCCAATTTAATCCTTACCCATTTCTAATTTTTTCATGGATGAGTTACTAAATTACCTACTAACTTCTCTTCAGTGGTCTAATTACTATATAAGGACCTTAAGTTTTAAATTCTATAGCTATTTGATACTTATAACTACTAGAAGACAACTTTTGCATTTTATGCAATTTAGTCCTTTCCCTAATTAAACATGCAATCGGTAAAATTTTCGTATCAAAATTTTCATATGACCTTTCTATAATAATGCAAATCATAAAATAATATTAAAATAATTTTTTGTGGGTCAGACTTGTGGTTCCGAAACCACTATTCCGATCTCACCGAAATTGGGCTATTACATGTAAACTTGTATTAAGGATTGTAAGAGTATTTTTACTCTGATTTTGAATGAAATAGCAAACCTAAACTAGGTGAAGTAGGTCATTATACTAATGTCATCGAAGGTAGTAGCCGGAGTATAGTCAATACTTTGATGCTAATAATTGGAATAATCTTGTTATGTATCCAACTTCTAGCTTTCAAGAGAGGATAAATAGTGATAAGAGTATAGACAATGGAAGGCCAAGTTTAGCATTGCATAACATATCTCATTACTCTATTGTATAAAATAATAATTTGGAAGTGTTAGATTAGCATGCTCTGCTTTCTGTATAATATGAATGTTAATAGTTAGCTTGTACATTTTGATTATGTTTAAATTAAATGTTCTGATCGGTTAATTATTCCTTTGACCCTAATCCGATGACAGAGGTAGGTTAGAAGTGTTACAAAGAGTATGCAAATAGACTTGAGCATGGATACCAGAGAAAAGGTCTTATTGTAATCGATTCTTTTTTCTGTATGTAGCTTTTCCCTACAAGTCTAGCTTTGTGTGTTTCCACTTTCCCTTCCATATTTCTCTTCTTCTTATAGATCCACTTACACCCTATGGGTTTAATCCCAATCAGTAAGTTTACAAGTTCCCACACCGTATTGGATTTCATAGAATCTATCTCGGCATCCATGGCTTGTTTCCAAAGCTTGGAATCAATATCTTGCACAGCCTCCTCATAAGTGAGTAGATCATCATCCTCATGATTGGCTTCTGTATTATAAATACTACCATCATAGATGAAGAAGTTCGGTTTCTTAGAAACTTTCCTACTACGACGGATACCCCTATGTTGTTGATCGTTTCCAGGTTTTTCTACAACTTTTTGAGAATTGAACTTGGTGATTGTTCTACCACTCCCGAAAGTTCCTCGAGCACCACTTTACTTCGAGGCTTAAAGTTATCCATGTAGCTTTCCTCGAGGAATGTAGCATGAGTTGAAAATTTAATCATATTATCTTTTGAATTGTAGAATAATCCTCCATTTGATCCTTTTGGATATCCTACAAACATACACAATTATGTCTGTACATCCAACTTCTTTGCATTCTTATCCAGAACGTGTGCTGGACAACCCAATATTCTAAAGTGATTTAGAGCAGGTTTCTTTCCATGCCACAGTTCATAAGGTGTCTTACAAGCAAACTTGGTTAACATATCATTCAGTATATAGCAAGTCATTTGTATTGCATATTCCTAGAAGGAAGTAGGAAGTTGTGAGTAGCTTAACATTGAATGAACCATGTCAAGTAAAGTTCTATTCATTCTCTCAGCTACGTCATTCTGTTGTAAAGTGCCCAACGCAGTCAACTGGGAAAATCTCATTCTTTATGAGGTATCCTAATAACTCATAGGACAAATATTCCCTACCTCGGCCAGACCGAAGAATCTTTTATAGATAAATCTAATTGCTTTTCCATTTTAGCACGAAACTCTTGAAATTTATCAAAGGTTTCGCTTTTACAGTGCAATAGATACACATATCTATATCAAGAACTTTCTCGAGCACAAATGCTCATGGGACCACATACATCAGTGTGCATGTAACACCCCTTACTATATTCAACACCGAAATAGGATACGAGGCATTACCAAGCTTAACTTGCTCAAACATATAACATCGGACCATAAAATTTTATTTTGATTTAAAACTATTTCATTCATATTCATAACATCCCTATTATGGGTCTATGAGACCCTAAACATACATACGAAATGGTTTGGGACTAAACAGGAAACTTTCGCACACTTAGAAATTTTTTACTCAAAACAGGGCTACATGCCAGTGTGGAAAGGAACATGCCCGTGTGGGTAGGCCGTGTGGTCACACACACCCATGTTCCTAGCCCGTATGGATTTTATTTTTCATTTTGAACCTACAGGGGTTTTCACATAGCCTGGCACGCGCCCGTGTCTATGGCTTATGTCCTTCACATGGCCAAGACACGCCCGTGCCCTCACTCGTGTGTGAAAACCTTGGTATTCAGTTTATGACATCAGCAAACACTTAGGGGCACACGGCCTAGTCACACGCCTGTGTGCTAGCCCGAGTAACGAACTGAATTTTCACAAATTTGATGCAGGGGACACAACCTATCAACACACCCATGGGGCTGACTGTGTGTCACACACGGCCTAGACACACGCCCGTGTGTCTACACGTGTGGACAATTAGAAGACTATGTACCAAGGTAATTGCCACCCTGAAAAACAAACACACATATACCACCACAAGCAACACATAACATAACAATTATACACTATGAATAATCACTAATTCATCATGCATACACTTCACATTTTACTCGATCAATTACATGAACTTGCACTTCATGGATATCATCATCATTGGATATATATATAACTTAACAAGTATTGGCAAATTCCCAATGGCCATTTAATAAATGAATGAGTAACAATAATAGCCAACACTTTGGCTAACAAAAATGACATAACAAAATGACCAAGTTCCTATACATGCCATACCCAAAATAAATCAACTTTACTATACCAAAAGAATAGTTGATAGTGTGATCCAAACTCCGAAGTCCTACGATCCCTGAGTTAGCTTGGCTATACTATAAGGAAAAGGGAAAATGAGGGGGGTAAGCAATAAGCTTAGTAAGTTTGCATGAAATAAATAGCAACATTAAGACTTATAATAGCATCCATTCATCTCATTGAATAATACACAAGTTCTCAAACACATCAATATAACTTGCTCATGCATACTCTTACCAAATTACATATCACATTTTGTATTCAATTCTCGTAAGTTACTCATGGGTTCCTATATGACTTCGTCACACAACTTTAGCACTTTTAATCTCTTAAACATAGAATTAGCTTTTTGTCATCTGTACATAAATTTAGCTCTTTGCCCGTTGAACTACTTAGAATATCGAATGAGAATCAATCTCATCATACATGTATCATGATGCCAATGCCATATCCCAGATATGGTCTTACATGGGATCACATCTTGATATCGATGCCATATCCCAAATATGGTCTTACACGGGATCTCATATCTCGATGTCGATGCCATATCCTAGATATAGTCTTATACGAGATTGTATATAGATGTCGATGCCATGTCCCAGACATGGTCTTACACGAGATCTTTCTTTGGTGCCAAGGCCATGTCTCAGACATGGTCTTATACGGGACCCTACTTATTTGGTGCCGATGCCATGTCTCAGACATGGTCTTATATGGGACCTGTAACACCCCAAACCCGGCCCATGAGTCTTGACCGGATCTGGTATGTCACGGAGTAAAATATTTTGAATCATTTTGAGTGTCTGGTGAAAACTTGTTAAAATATGGTTAAGGTATTAAAACGGGGTTTGATAAAACTCAGTTGGGACTGTGTTGATAAACCATTTGAAAACATTTGTTTGTGTAAAATTTTAAATCGACAGAGTTATTGTTAACTTGGTAAATTTTGTTACCCGATGGTAACATCTTTGAAAACCCGAAGTTATTAAGTTTGAAAAAGTTACTTTTAACCGGTTCACTTGACATTTATAAATAACGTTTGTAATATAACATAAGTAAAATAAAACAGTAAAATACACATCCAAAAATAATTAGCGGCCTTATTACAACCCAAAATAAAAAGACTTAGAAAATAAATAATATTAACTATAACAAAGTAAATTCAAATCCAACAATAAGCATGGCCGCCTCGAGTCCTCTTCGGCTCCATCTCCGCGATCTAATCGTCTGCAAAATAGTATGGGAAGGGGTGAATCACCAAGACTCAGTGTGTAAATCCCCCACCCGGAAATGTAACTCATACACAGATTATTAATAAACATGCAAATATGTAACCCCACTAACCATCCGTACTCCTTAACTACCCGTGTGGTCAAAACCTTTGGTGGTCAAAACCATTGGTGACTAGTGTTCCAATTTAAATGATGGGGCCAACCCATCGTGTAGTCCAAACCATCGATGACCATAGGTCACAAATATCATAATGTGGTCAAAACCTTTGGTGGTACCAAACCACTGGGACTTATTCACAATTATCATCGGTGTGGTCAAAACCACTTTGGTGACCGAAGTCATAATAGATCCGATGGGGCCAACCCATCTTGTGGTCAAAACCACTGGTGACAATCCATAAGATCATCCCCCTCCTCTCATCAATCCAACCATCATCATGCATTATGTACAACATATCATTTATCAGCATATGATGGCAAACTCAATCATATATCATAGACAAAGTAATAGGGGACTTACCCGGAAACCATGATTATGCCACAAGCTAATCACTACCAAAAAGATTAAAAAGACAACAATATGGCAATGTGAATTAATAAAGTGTGTAAAGAGTTTTACACACCTGTCACTACCAAAATTCCTAGATCCCGAAGATCCGATCTATGACGCTAGATTCTTGACCCTATAATCGGCCAACAATAGGGTTAGGGACTTAGGCCTATTCGGCCAAACCAAATAATACCAAAGGCTCTTGCGGCACTTACCTTAAACGGATTTGATTTCCAAACAAATCCCGAAGCCTTAATTAGCCCCTAAATCCATGGCACACATTAGTTCCGGCATTTAAACATAAACTTTTTAACAAATGGCCCTTGGCCGAATGATGTATAAGCCTTACCATCACTTACCAAAATAATTCAAAATCCCGGAAGCTTCCTTCAATCGGCTATGGCCTCCCTACAATCGGTTTAAACATTCATAAGAGTCATAGGTCATTCGGCCATAATCTTTGAACCTAAAAGAGGGTATTGCCCCTTACCTTGATAATTATATCGGCCCTTAAACACCACAAGTCAGCACCACTTGGTGTTGTGAGGGGGTTCGGCTACCTTTAAGGAGGAGAAAAGAACAGCACCTTTCTTTAAGGGGGATTCAACTAATCACAAGCTGGAAGGGCTGGAATTTGAGAAGAAGAAAGGGGTAGGTTCGGCTAAGAAGAAGCAAGAGGAGAGAAGAGATTTGAAAAATTTTGGCAATATGCCTAGGGAGATTTCGGCCAGCAGCTATTGAAGAGAAAAAGAAAAGAAATTTGATGGATTTTCGGCACTCCCTTGCTATATCAAACCCGATTATGGACAGCCCCCCAAGGAGTCCTAAAGTCGGCCATCACCCCCTCTTTGTGATAATTCCAGCCTTTAATTATCAAAAATAAAGCAAGGTTTATCTTTCATCTTTATCTCCTAGCCACTCTTCAACAATTTAAAAACAAATAAACTACTAACAACTACCCCTTCCAGCCGAATATGTGCAAAAATTAAGCTTTATCCTCATCAATTTAAGAGTCCAACATGCAGCCATCTACTCCCTTTCCATGCACGCCAGCTTGCATTAAAAAATAAAACCAATTGCTGTTTCTTAGGTTCGAACCTGGGACCTAAAGGAGCAACTGTCGTAGCCCCCTTTTCAACGCCCCATGCCATTCCTCCCAATTGACTTTCATGTCATAAAACCTCACCATTTAATTTTAAGGCCTTCCTAGCCGATTCCCTTCCTAAAACAAAAGAAAATAGAATTCCCCAAGGTGCAACCTCGATAGTTTGAACCCAAGGCCTGCCACCTCTAAGCCCTTAAGTGGCACCCCAAGCCACTCCACCAAACGTCTTTCATGTCCATACCTTACCTACAAAATCATTAAGGCCTTCCAACTTAGCCCTTTCTTTAACGTCCCAAAAGCCCAAAATAAAACACATCCCTTGTAACTCCCAAGACTCGAACCTCCTCCTTGAAGCTCCCTTTGATGCCTCCTTTGTAGCACTTAAGTGGCGCATGAAAGCCACTTTGCCAAGCTATTCCTTGTGTCATGTTTTTCCCAAAACTTCTCTTAACCCCTATCTCCTAGCTCCCTCCTTTTAAATACTTAAAAAGAAATTTTAGTTCTAAATCCGACCTAGTTAGGTTATGACTAGACCCTAAAATATGTCTAGCAAACATAGAATTTATTTCTTCAAGCACACACATGAAAAAAAATTAAATTTTTAACAACCCCTAATTTAGGATGTTCTGATTCTAGCCCCTAAAAAGAATTTCGCCTCGAAATTACGGATCGGATCAAGAGTTAGGGGTATTGCTGTCGCATCACATCCTCGGGTTCCCATGTGGCCTCCTCCGCACCATGATTTCGCCATAACACCTTTACCAAAGGCACTGACTTCCTACGCAGAACTTTGACATCTCGATCCAAGATTTGTACCGGCTCCTCCTCGAAGGACAAGTCCGAGTTCACTTCAATTTCGCTACCAAAGACTCGTGTGAGGGACTCGATCGATAGCGCCAAAGATCGAAACATGGAAGATGTCATGGATCTAGCTCAATTTCACCGCAACTCAATTTGGTAAGCTATTGGTCCCCTGCGTTTCAACACCGTATGCGGTCCGATGAATCTAGGGCTTAGCTTGCCCTTCCGGCCAAACCTCAAGACCTTCTTCCAAGGTGACACCTTCAAGAAGACCTTATCACCCATCGCATACTCAACATCTGCGTTTAAGATCGCCAGAGGATTTTTGCTGTCGATGCCTCTTTAAGACGAGCCCGAATTACTTCTAACCTTATCCTCCGTCTCGCCACTAACTCGACCCAACATCTGCCGCTCTTTTAGTTCCGTCCAACATGTAGAGTACGACATTTTTGACCATCTACGCCTCATACGGTGCCATCTGAATACTCGCTTGATAACTATTGTTATAAGCGAATTCTGCCAAGGGTAGGTACTCCTACCAACTACCACGGAAATCCAAGACACAGCCCCTTAACATATCTTCCAATACTTGGATTACCCTCTCAGATTGTCCATCAGACTGTGGGTGAAAAGTTGTGCTGAAATTCAACTTCGTGCCTAACTTCTGATGTAAGGCCTTCCAGAATCTCGACGTGAATCGAGGATCCCGATCTGAGATAATGGACACAGGTACTCCATGCAACCGTACCATCTCTGCGATATACAACTTGGATAATCTTTGAAGCGAGTAGTCAACCCTTACCGGTATGAAATGAGCCGACTTAGTCAACCGGTCTACTACCACCCAAACTGCATCTTTCATTTGGGCGTAAGGGATGTAACATCCTGAAAAGGGCCTATGCATTTTGGTCTAATTGTACAAAAAAAGACATCTTTTATGTGTTTTGGAATAAATGTGGAATGATTTTTGGAAACCTGAGAATGCATGGAAATGTTATGTTGGAAATAGGAAAATGACCATTTTTGGAAACCTAAGCAAATTAGGAAAGTGAACATTTTGGAAACCTAAGTAAATTAGGAAAGTGAACATTTTGGAAACCCGAACATTTTGGAAACACAAGATGTAAGAAAAATGGCAAGTTCTGAGTGATCGAAAATTTTAGGAAACTTAGAAATAATGCCGGAATGATAAATTTTAAAATTCAAAATAGGAAATACGGGCAAGATGGCCTTAAAAGAAAAAGTTGGTAAAGTTTGACACACAATCAGGCTTGGAAAAGTGGCCTGAAGATGTCACTTAGGGCCTTTGGAAATGGCGCCACATACAAGGGTGTTGGGCCTGAGTTCGAGTCGCATGGGAAGCTAAAAAAATAAAAGTTCTATTTTGCTGCAAGGATGGACAGAGGTGGATGGCACATAGGCTAATTTTAAGAGCTTTTATCCTTTTAAAATTCAGCAAATAGATAGATAATGATGGATTATTATTGGTATTATTTTTATTAAGAGATAAGGGATAAATAATGGATTTATTTTAGATTATTTTAAGTGATAAATAAGGATTTTAAATTTGGATTATCTGAGGAGATAATTGATGGATTAAATGCTTTTATTTTTAGATAAAGGAGATGATATTATCTTAAGGAGAGTGGTGGCCAAGTCAATGACTCTTGGCCTAGCAAATTCGGCTATAAAAGGAGAACCCAAGGTCTTTTTCTCTCATCTTTCCAAGTAGCCGAAAATCCCCTTGCTCTCTCCCCTCTTTGCGAATTTCTCTTTAAGTAAAATCCATCTCCTCTTCTTCTATTTTCTTCTCCTCTCCTTTGCTATTGTCGAGCCAAAACACTCTTTGATCCTGATTAAAACTCCATATTTGAAACTCTGTGACTCTAGGCAAGGAAACAATCGATCAAAGCATTAAAGGTAAGGCTTGTTTTCTTGATATTTAGGATTATTTCCCATTATTTCAAAAGCAGAAACCGACATGGTTACATGGCTAGTGTTAGCCGATTTCAAGGAAAAAGAATACTAGCAATTTTGGGACTTGATTTACGACACCCAAAATTGACAAACAAGGTAAATAATACAAATCCTACTAGGATTTGGTTTTCTTTAAGCCAAATAGGTTTGTTAATATGCTTTAATGAATGGCGAATATAGGAGTTAAAAATCTAGATCGGTAGATCGTTCTTGGGATCTCAAGGAACCCAATAAGCTTAATCGTGTGTCGCACACTAACTTCGATATTTCATATGGCAATTATTTTTATTATATATTATCGTAAGTATATGAATATGGCTAAGTACCTAAAGTGGTACAAAAGTACTCGCACGTTTCTTACTTCGATAGGATTATGAAATATGTTATTTTATAACATGTGAATATATGTATATGAATATGAAATTAAGTATGTTATGCATGATATATATATTTTTGGGGCATTCGGGATTTATGTGAAAGGGAAGAAGGTGTTGACTTTGGTCTCACCTAACGTTATATGGTGACTACGGTCACAACATTTTGAATATGGTAACTCGGTTACATTATCTAAATTTGGTACCTCTGATTACACTATTTGAATATGGTGTCTAATGACACAAATTATATAGGCGATGAGCACGCGTCATTGCAATGACGCCTTCCGATGGTGTGTAGCGGATGGAGGTTGACTTAGTAGTCCCACGGTGTGTGGCGAGTACGGTGGTGTGTAGCGGATGGACAAATAGGCTTGGGTTGGGTTGCATCATCATTTTTATATGAATATGAAATTGATATGAACATGTACCTCTAAGATTAAGTGGCACCCCAAGCCACTCCACCAAGCGTCTTTCATGTCCATACCTTACCCACAAAATCATTAAGGCCTTCCAACTCAGCCCTTTCTTTAACGTCCCAAAAGCCCAAAATAAAACACATCCCCTTGTAACTCCCAAGACTCGAACCTCCTCCTTTGAAGCTCCCTTTGATGCCTCCTTTGTAGCACTTAAGTGCCGCATGAAAGCCACTTTGCCAAGCTATTCCTTGTGTCATGTTTTTCCCAAAACTTCTCTTAACCCCTATCTCCTAGCTCCCTCCTTTTAAATACTTAAAAAGAAATTTTTAGTTCTAAATCCGACCTAGTTCGGGTTATGACTAGACCTAAAATATGTCTAGCAAACATAGAATTTATTTCTTCAAGCACCCACATGAAAAAAAATTAAATTTTAACAACCCCTAATTTAGGATGTTCTGATTCTACCCCTTAAAAAGAATTTGACCTCGAAATTACTGGATCGAGAAGAGTTGGGGTATTCTTTGCGCATCACATCCTCGGGTTCCCATGTGGCCTCCTCCGCACCATGATTTCGCCATAACACCTTTACCAAAACCTTGACTTCCTCATGAACTTTGACATCTCGATCCAAGATTTGTCTGGCTCCTCCTCGAAGGACAAGTCCGAAGTTCACTTCAATTTCCGCTACCAAGACTACGTGTGAGGATCGATCGATAAGCGCCTCGATCGAAACATGGCGGATGTCATGGATCGGCTCAATTTCACCTAAGCAACTCAATTTGGTAAGCTATTGGTCCCTGCGTTTCAACAACGTATGCGGTCCAGATGAATCTAGGGCTTAGCCAAAAGGCCAAACCTCAAGACCTTCTTCCAAGGTGACACCTTCAAGAAGACCTTATCACCCAC
This sequence comes from Gossypium rotundifolium, assembly GCA_025506655.1. Classification (NCBI taxonomy): domain Eukaryota; kingdom Viridiplantae; phylum Streptophyta; class Magnoliopsida; order Malvales; family Malvaceae; genus Gossypium; species Gossypium rotundifolium. Next base: position 83,245,908 of record CP106727.1, read on the forward strand.
TGCATACTCAACATCTCTGCGTTTAAGATCGGTAGGATTTTTGCCTGTCGATGCCTCCTTAAGACGAGCCCGAATTACTTTAACCTTATCCTCCGTCTCTGCCACTAACTCTGGACCCAACATCATGTCGCTCTTCGATTCGGTCCAACATGTAGAGTACGACATTTTTGACCATCTGGCGCCTCATACGGTGCCATCGAATACTAAACGATAACTATTGTTATAAGCGAATTACGCCAAGGTAGGTACTCTACCAACTACCACGAAATCAAGACCAACCCTTAACATATCTTCCAATACTTGGATTACCCTCCGGATTGTCCATTGGGTGAAAAGTTGTCTTTGAAATTCAACCGTGCCTCCGATGTAAGGCCTTCGAGAATCTCGGCGTGAATCGAGGATCCGATCCGAGATAATGTACTCCATGCAACCGTACTATCTCTACGATATACAACTTGGCTAATCTTTAGCGAGTAGTCAACCCTTAGGTATGAAATGAGCCGACTTAGTCAGCCGGTTTACTACCACCCAAGCGCATCTTTCTTCTTTGGGCGTGAGGGAAGCCCACTTACAAAGTCCATAGTAATCTCCTCCACTTCTCTTGTGGGATCTTTCTGCATTATAATGACCGGGATGGCAATTGATGCTCGGCCTTAACTTGCGGGCATGATGCGGACACTTGCCCACCAACTCGGTTACCTCCCGCTTAAGACTCGGCCACCAAAACTACTCCCTTAAATCCGATACATCTTGTCGCTTCGGGTGCATAGCGACGCTTCTTGCTATGAGCTTCTTTAAGGATTCACGCCTTAACCCATCATCCTTAGGCATGCATACTCTCCCGAAAGTACAACACTCCATCATCGCCAAGTTGAAACCTTGACCTCACCATTCGTACTCGCAACCTCCGAGTATTCAAAGCTTCATTGGTCATCTGTCTTTCTTTGACCTCATTAATCCAAGACGGCTTCACTTGCAATTCCTCCAAAAGGCTCCCATCCTCATAGAGACTTAGATGAGCAAACATTGCTCGCAAATCCGCTACCACCTTTCGGCTCAATGCATCAGCTACCATATTAGCCTTCCCGGATGGTATTCGATTGAGCGTCGTAGTCCTTCAACAACTCAATCCACCTTGTTGCCTCGATTTAAATCTTTACGAATCGGGAGGTACTTGGACTTTTGTGATCGTGTACACTACCGACTTCTCCCCATACAGATAGTGCCTTCAAATTTTCAAGGCAAAAACCACTGCAGCCAATTCCAAGTCATGTGTCGGGTAGTTAACTTCATGAGGCCTCAACTGCCATGACGCATAAGCAACCACCTTCCCTTCTTGCATCAACACACACCCTAAACCAGTATGCGATGCATCGCAATATATAGTGAACTCCTTTCCTGCCTCAGGCTGAATCAAGACTGGTGCTTCTGTTAAAATCCTCTTTAACTTATCGAAACTCTCTTGCTGCTTCTCAGACCACACAAACGAAACTCCTTTTCTCAACAGCTTAGTCAACGGTGCTGCGATTAAGGAGAAATTTTCCACAAATCTTCGGTAATATCCTGCCAACCCCAGAAAACTCTGAATTTCCGTAATAGACTTGGGTGGTTTCCACTCTAACACGCCTCGATCTTATGGGGATCCACCCTGATGCCCTCAGCTGAAACTACATGCCCTAGAAAAGTTACCTCCTTGAGCCAAAACTCACATTTGTTGAATTTGGCATACAATTGCTTCTCCCTTAGAACTTGCAGAACCACATGAAGATGTGCGTCATGCTCCTCTTTAGACTTCGAGTACACCAAAATGTCATCTATGAAGACCACGACGAACCGATCCAGATAGGGTTGGAAAACCCGATTCATCATGTCCATAAACGTGGCCGGTGTATTCGTCAAACCAAAAGGTATTACCAGAAACTCGTAGTGGCCATACTGAGTACGGAATGCCGTCTTGTGGACATCAGCCTCCTTCACCTTAAGCTGATGGTACCCGGACCTAAGGTCAATCTTAGAGAACTCTGATGCTCGTTTGAGTTGATCGAGCAGATCGTCAATCCCGGCAAAGGATGGGTTCTTTATTGTCAACTTGTTCGATTCTTAGATAGTCTATACACATCCTCATTGTCCCACCCTTCTTCTTGACAAAAACCTTTGGAGCTCCCCAAGGCGATACACTTGGTCGGATGAACCCTCTATCTAACAATTCCTGAATCTGCGCCTTTAACTCTACCAATTCTTTCGGCGCCATCCGATACGGAGCTATAGATACGGACGCGATTCCGGGTAATAGATCTATACCAAATTCAACCTCACGGTCCGGAGGTAGACCCGGAAGCTCCTCTGGAAACACATCGACATAATCCCTTACAGTTCGAACATCTCTCACAGCGACATCCTTAGCTTCCAAAGCACAGACATGCACTACATAAGCTTCACAACCCTTCTAAACCATCTTTTTCGCCTTCAACACAGAAACCAAATTAGACAGGTAATCTCTCCTTTTACCTATCATCACCACCTCATCACCTTCCACGGTCTTTATCACATGCGCTTAGCCGCGCAATCCAGACTAGCCTGATACTTTACTAGCCAATCCATCCCGAGGATTAAATTGAACTCCCGAAATGGTAGTTCCATCAAGTCAGCCAAGAACACGACCCCTTGGAGTTCTGGGGTACATCCTATAGAGTTTACTTACTTCTGAGTGACCTAAGGGCTTAATACGGTCATCTTCCTAGAAGTAGCTCGAGTCTAAATCAGAGTTTCCACCACGCTACTAGCAATGTATGAGTGGGTTGAGCCAATGTCTATCAAAGTATTATAGGTACACCAAAGATCAAGAACATACTGGGTTATAACGTCCGGTGCGTCGCCCTCCTCTTGACACTTGCAAGCATAGACCAAACCAGGTTGCCTAGCCTTAGTACCACCGGTACCTCCCCTCGGTGCCCGGGACCTCTGCCCGGCACCATTACCTCCTCTTCCTACACCACGATCCCTCTGGGCTGTTGGTTATCCCTTTTGTTCGGTGCACGATCCTGACCCTCTTATCTCAGCCTAGCTGCTTTCTTCGGACAATCTCTAACTCGATGCTCCATGGACCCACACTCGAAGCATCCTCAGTTACCATTCCAACATTCCCGTGTAAGACTTTCCACACCGAGCACACCGTGGTAGCCATTGAGGATTAGCAATAGCAGGCCTAGCAGCTTGATCCGGCCCACCAAACCTTGTCATCTTCTGTTGATTACCAGAAAACTTTGAAGGTGCGGAGCTCTTCTTATTCCAATTTCTATCTTGATTCCGTCTAACCGACTGTCTTACCCTTGACAACCTTGATTTACGCACTAAGACAATGAACTCCCATTCTATTGTGGAGCTATCATCATCCTCAGCTCGTCTCTCAGCCTATCCTCGAATCTAACACAGCGTTCATGCTCGGTACCCACAATACCACGAGCATACCTACTCAACCGGAGGAATTCGGCCTTATACTCTGCCACTGTCTTATTGCCTTAAACCAGGTTCAAGAAAGCCTTTCGATACGCATCCACGTAGCTAGTTCCGATATACTTCTTTTGATAGGCATCCTTGAAGAATTCCCAGGTGAGATTTTCTGCCACCGTTCCATCCCTTACAGTGAGCCACCACTGGTATGACTCATCCCGAAGCAGAGAGATGATACCCTTCAACTTCTCCTCAGCGGTGAAATCCAGGTCGCCCATAATCCTTTCGAGTGATTCTAACCAATATTCCGTCGCCTTTGGGTGCCACCCGAAACTCCTCTAAATACCTGCGCTCGTTAGTTAGCGAGTCGTTCAACTCTGATTTACGGGCTCCGCTTTTGCTTTGCCTCGCAACTCATTCTAATACCTGTAATACAGCTTGAGATACTAAGTCATTGCCACCCATCTGATCTTGAAATTCAGTTTCTGCCGCCGGCAGATCTGGCAACTCATTTCCAGACCCATGACCAGACCTTACGGGCTCAGACAAGGTCATCCTACCTCTACCACGACTACGGGGTGGACGTCCACGACCTCTCGTACTCATTTCTAACGATTGCGTTTATCTGTTTAAGAATTTTATGCATTAGTACCTTGTTTCACTTGATTATCCACGAAGAAATTTTATGATAGGAGTTTTAGGAGTGGTTCTTTCGTAATCATACATGCACACATTTTTCCATTCATTCATTCAAAGAGATGTTGTAGTTTTCATTGTGATTGTTTTTCCACTACCCAGGGGTATTTCGCTAGTTTTTCACAAATCGGGGTGAATTTGTAAAAGTTTAAGAAATTAGGGATATTTCAAATGTTGCAAAACTTTGATGGTTGCTTTTTGAGAATTGCATTTTCCAAAATAGTGATGCAAAATTTTGAAAATCAGGGTTATTCTGGTTATTTTGTTGGTTAGGGGCAATTTTGTACATTTCATAATTAGGGCATTTTCATAAAAAGATTTTCAAAATTTGGTTCTAATTGATTTCACCAAAGAAGGATATTTTGTAAATTTTCTATTTGGAATTTTTCATACGGAGGGTATTTTGGTCATTTTTCAAACTGAGGGGTATTTTGGTCATTTTTTTTTAAAACAAGGTTTTAATTGCCTCAAAAACAAAACGGCTAGTCCCTTTCGGGTTTTAGTTATCAAGTTTAGCCTATGAGCGTGTCGTCTTAGCTGGGATGAACTGTCACTACGCACCGGTAGGATTCAAGTGATAGGAGGTGAGTCACTAGGACTGCTTAAATACCAGGCTCCCATCGAATCCAATCCTAGACATGCGTATAACGATTGCCACATCCCTTGCTCAGTGACAACTCACAGGGTTGTTTAGGGAATTATTAAATCTTATGCATGGTTTGTTGGGGTATACTAACCTTAGGGTTCAAAAATTTCTATTCTAATAGTCTACGTTCCCAATTTACCCTTCTACCCCTCATCAAATATTCACAAAGAAAATAGATAGAATTACTTACCTAGGCGGATTGGTGCCGAAGACTTGGTGCCATGCTGTTTAAGCCACAACCAATTTCCCAAAACATTTCAATAAGTCCTACTAACAAAAACCAAACATTTTGGGCCTTGGGCCCCCACAGTGAGTTTTGAATCGGGCTCTGATACCAAAAATGTAACACCCCAAACCCGAGCCATGAGTCCTGACCGGATCTGGTATGTCATGGAGTAAAATATTTTGAATCATTTTGAGTGTCTGGTGAAAACTTGTTAAAATATGGTTAAGGTATTAAAACGGGGTTTGATAAAACTCAGTTGGGACTGTGTTGATAAACCGTTTGAAAACATTTGTTTGTGTAAAATTTTAAATCGACAGAGTTATTGTTAACTTGGTAAATTTTGTTACCCGATGGTAACATCTTTGAAAACCCGTAGTTATTAAGTTTGAAAAAGTTACTTTTAACAGGTTCACTTGACATTTATAAATAACGTTTGTAATATAACATAAGTAAAATAAAACAGTAAAATACACATCCAAAAATAATTAGCGGCCTTATTACAACCCAAAATAAAAGACTTAGAAAATAAATAATATTAACTATAACAAAGTAAATTCAAATCTAACGATAAGCATGGCGCCTCGAGTCCTCTCGGCTCCATCTCGCGATCTACTCGTCGCAAAATAGTATGGGAAGGGTGAGTCACCAAGACTCGATGTGTAAATCCCCCCCAGGAAATGTAACTCATACAGTTATTAATAAACATGCAAATATGCAACCCTACTAACCATCCGTACTCCTTAACTACCCGTGTGGTCAAAACCACCTTGGTGTGGTCAAAACCACGGTGACTAGTGTCACAATTTAAATGATGGGCCAACCCATCGTGTGGTCCAAACCACGATGACCATAGGTCAACCATCGGTGGTACCAAACCCACTGGGACTTAGTCACAATTATCATCGGTGTGGTCAAAACCACTAGTGACCGAAGTCACAATAGATCTGATGGGGCCAACCCATCTTGTGGTCAAAACCACTGGTGACAGTCCATAAGATCATCCCCCTCCTCTCATCAATCCCACCATCATCATGCATTATGTACAACATATCATTTATCGACATATGATGGGAAACTCAATCATATATCATAGACAAAGTAATAGGGGACTTACAGGAAACCATGATTATGCCACAAGCTAATCACTACCAAAAAGATTAAAAAGACAACAATATGGCAATGTGAATTAATAAAGTGTGTAAAGAGTTTTACACACCTGTCACTACTGAAATTCCTAGATCACGAAGATCCGATCTATGACGCCAGATTCTTGACCCTATAATCAGCGAACAATAGGGTTAGGGACCTAGGCCTATTCGGCCAAACCAAATAATACCAAAGGCTCTTGCGGCACTTACCTTAAACGGATTTGATTTCCAAACAAATCCCGAAGCCTTAATTAGCCCCTAAATCCATGGCACACATTAGTTCCAGCATTTAAACATAAACTTTTTAACAAATGGCCCTTGGCCGAATGATGTATAAGCCTTACCATCACTTACCAAAATAATTCGAAATCCCGGAAGCTTCCTTCAATCGGATATGGCCTCCCTACAATCGGTTTAAACATTCATAAGAGTCATGGGCCATTTACCATAATCTTTGAACCTAAAAGAGGTATTGCCCTTACCTTGATAATTATATCTACTTAAACACCACAAGTCAGCACCACTTGGTGTTGTGAGGGGTTCGGCTACCTTTAAGGGGAGAAAAAAAAACACCTTTCTTTAAGGGGGATTCGCCTAATCACAAGCTGGAAGGGCTGGAATTTGAGAAGAAGAAAGGGGTAGGTTCGGCTAAGAAGAAGCAAGAGGAGAGAAGAGATTTGAAAAATTTTGCCAATATGCCTAGGGAGATTTAGGCCAGCAGCTATTGAAGAGAAAAAGAAAAGAAATTTGATGGATTTTCGGCACTCCCTTGCTATATCAAACCCGATTATGGACAGCCCCCCAAGGAGTCCTAAAGTCGGCCATCACCTCCCCTCTTTGTGATAATTCCATCCTTTAATTATCAAAAATAAAGCAAGGTTTATCCTTCATCTTTATCTCCTAGCCACTCTTCAACAATTTAAAAGCAAATAAACTACTAACAACTACCCCTTCCAGCTGAATATGTGCAAAAATTAAGCTTTATCCTCATCAATTTAAGAGTCCAACATGCACCCATCTACTCCCTTTCCATGCACGCCAGCTTGCATAAAAAAATAAAACCAATTGCTGCTTCTTAGGTTCGAACCTGGGACCTAAAGGAGCAACTACCGTAGCCCCCTTTTCAACGCCCCGTGCCATTCCTCCCAATTGACTTTCATGTCATAAAACCTCACCATTTAATTTTAAGGCCTTCCTAGGCCGATTCCCTTCCTAAAACAAAAGAAAATAGAATTCCCCAAGGCACAACCTCGGCAGTTCGAACCCAAGACCTGCCACCTCTAAGCCCTTAAGTGGCACCCCAAGCCACTCCACCAAGCGTCTTTCATGTCCATACCTTACCCACAAAATCATAAGGCCTTCCAACTTAGCCCCTTTCTTTAACGTCCCAAAAGCCCAAAATAAAACACATCCCCTTGTAACTCTCAAGACTGAACCTCCTCCTTGAAGCTCCTTTGACACCTCCTTTGTAGCACTTAAGTGGCGCATGAAAGCCACTTTGCCAAGCTATTCCTTGTGTCATGTTTCTCCCAAAACTTCTCTTAACCCCTATCTCCTAGCTCCCTCCTTTTAAATACTTAAAAAGAAATTTTTAGTTCTAAATCCGACCTAGTTCGGGGTTATGACTAGACTCTAAAATATGTCTAGCAAACATAGAATTTATTTCTTCAAGCATAAACATGAAAAAAAAATTAAATTTTTAACAACCCCTAATTTAGGATGTTACATGACCCTCTTTATTTGGTGCTGATGCCATGTCCCAAACATGGTCTTATATGGGACCACCTTTATTTGGTGTCGATGCCATGTCACAGACATGGACTTATACGGGACCTTCCTTATTTCATGTTGTGACACAGGTATCCTTGTTACTCCGAATGTTTAACCGGGACTTCAACTTAACATGATCTCATTATAATTTCATCAAGGTATCGCTCATCAACTTCAGGGAAATAATATACATTTCTCATAATATAAAATAATTTAAAACGTAATAACATTATGTACCTTTAATTTCACATAAACTTACCTCGGTACTCAAAATACGTATAGTTGTTCGATTTAGTCCATAATCTTGTTCTTGCCTCGATTTCGATCCGGGCTTCGTGTTTTTTGATCTATAGTAACAATTTCACTTGTTTAATACTCACATTGATTAAATTAACCCATGAATCATACTTTGGCAAAATTATTATTTTGCCCCTAAACTTTTACATAATTACACTTTTGCCCCTAGGCTCGTAAAATGATTTTTATTTAATTTCCTCATATTTTAGGTCTAGCCGAATCATTATCTTAACTACAACAGCCCCTAATTTCCACTAATTCACTCATGTATGACCATTTCTATGACTTTTACAATTTAGTCCTTTTTATGAATTTCTCATGAAAATCACTTAGAAAAATATGTTTATCATGCATCAAACTTTCATATTCTTCCATAAATCATCAAAATACATGTATGTCATACATGGGTAAATTTTTTTAACATAAACCTTTGCTCGAAATATAGCTAGAAATAGCTAAATCGAGCTACGAGGATTTCAAAAATACGAAAAACATTAAAAACGGGGCTAGGAGGTACTTACAATCAAGCTTGAAAGTTGAAAAAACCCTAGCTATGGAGAGCTTGAAATTTTTGGCACTTAGGAAGAAGATGGACATGAATTTTTACTTATTTTTCCCTTTTAATTCTTTTATTAACCAAATGACAAGAATGCCCTTAAGGCCCTTTCTTGAGATTTTTCCTTCCCATGTCTATTTTTGTCCATCTTGACATATATTGGTCTAATTTCTAAATAAAGACTTCTAATAATTTTCATAATGCTATTTCGTACTTAAATCTTCTAGAATTTCATATTTTCTAATCTTTGCAATAGTCCTAATAGACAAAATTTTCACTAATTTATTAAATTTCTTCCTGAATTTTTCACACAATCATGCAAACATGCTTAAGGCCTCATAACAGTCATAAAAAACATATTTCTACCTCGAATTTGTGGTCTCTCAACCACTATTCTGACTTGGCCCTAAATCGAGTTATTACAATTCTCTCCCTTAAAGATTTTCATCCCCGAAAATCTTCCTGATAAAAAGGTATGGATATTGGTTTCTCATAGCCTCCTCGGGCTCCCATGTAGCCTCTTCTACCCTATGTCTTTGCCATCGTCCTTTCACAAGAGCTATACTTTTTTTTTCTTACTTGTTTGACTTCTCGTGCCAAAATCTTAACCGGTTCTTTGCCATAAGTCATGTCGGGTTGAATTTCAACCTCTGTCGGTGTAATCACATGCGAAGGATTTGATCTGTAATGACGCAACATAGATCGACACCCCTAACCCGTATCCATCGCCAGAATAAGGTTATAGGCATCACTAACCCCAATTATCAAGTTAATACACTTAATTCGAACTATCATGTGCTAATTTCATACCATTTCATATTATCACAAATACACATGTAAATTTCATTTAATCTTAATACATCCACAAGCATATTACGATTCACACGGGCATTTTTTTAAGTAATAGCCGAATAGGAATTTGCATTGTACTCGAACATTCATTACATTCCTACTAACAATGTTACAATCAAGCATGCATCTTATTGAACATATATTACACCTTTGGACATGTAAGCTTTCTATTTCAATATTACAATAGAAAATAACAATTACTACCTATTTATCACACATTGAAATATACCACAACTTCAAATTTCAAATCAACTCATTCATCAAAAAATCTTTTGTCACATACGGAAAAAATCATTACATTCATTTACAAATATATATACCTTAATAATTACCCTTTAACAAAACATTACAACAATGATTTAGCCATTTATATCATATGGTCGAACCTACCATATCATTCAAGGGAAAATTTTAAGCTCTAAACCAAAACAATTCATGGCCGAATATCTACAGTTGAGTACACATAAATTTGCTCATTAGTAAACTTCTTTGATAATAACATGCACAAAATATAATCTATTTCATCCATATTTAAGCATATGGGTACATTCAAATAAGCATGCCAATATCATTAATCATCTCATTGCCATATATGTATCATATCCAACAAATTTCTAGAAACTAAATCTCACACATTTCTATTATGAAATAGCTTTCAACTAGGCATTTTTATATATGCATACTAAAATACTCAAATAGTAAATCTATAAAATAAAAAACTCAAACGAAATTTAAATAAAGAAACATAGCCATCTTCGCATGGCATATGTATATATACATATAACCATCAACTAGGTCAACTCAAAATGGTTTAGTCTATACATGCCACATACTTAAAGTTTATACACAAAAATAGATACCAAAATATCGATGATAGTGTGATGAACTACCAAAATCATCCCCGAGCTCAAGGCTTGACTTCAAAGAATCTATAAAACAATGAACCAAACACACCAAGTAAGCTATTATAGCTTAGTAAGTTTCAAGCATTTAACTCACATATAAACTTTACCAAAATCAAATAATTTATTTCATTCACAATCTCTTAGCCGAATAGTCAACCATTCAAAGATAAATTTCATAACTACATTATATACATGTATAAATATGTATATACTTTTACACACCCTCACATGAATAAGATGAACAGCATATATTTCCTTTACGTACCAAAATCTCTACTTATAATTTAACCCATCTTCAATCGTAAAGTATCATAAATAATACATACCTTTAGTTACTTACCTTCCAAACTTAACTAATAATGCATAGCATAATGATACACTTGCCTATTTCTCGTACCCACCTTAATAAAACGAGCCTAATATATATTATCAAACTTGTATCTTTGTTACCTGAATTTAGTAATGTATCGCACACATAGTGTCGTTACTTTAGCAAATCTCGCACATTTAGTGCCAACTTTCCATAACGTATCGCACACATAGTGCCGTTACCTAATAATTTGCACACATAATGCCAACTTTCCGTAACGTATCGCACACATAGTGCCGTTACTTTAGTAATTCCCGCACACTTAGTGCCAACTTTTCGTAACGTATCGCACACATAGTGCCGTTACCTAATAATTCGCACACATAGTGCCAACTTTCTATAACGTATCGCACACATAGTGCCGTTACTTTAATAAATCGCACACATAGTGCCAACTTTCCATAACCTGTTGTTCATCCAGTTCCATACATACACAAATGAGATCCAATCCACCATATCACATATAATTACATTCACCAAAATATGTCCTTAATATTTTCTATCCAAATTTATAACACATTCGGTCAAACCATTATCATGCATCCAACTATTCCATTTAAAATCAATCCATTCTAGCTTAAGGTCCCAAATATTTAATTACTTCATTAACATTAAAATGCCTTTTTCATGCAATTATGCCCAAACTATAAACAACCTCACATTCGGCCAATTTACATCAAACATAATACCACATTCGGCAATTTATAATTTAACATACCTATCTCCTCTTAATAAAAGTTTATATTACAAAATAAAATTCAATTTAACTCAATTGCTTAAAACTTACCTCGGAAGTTGACGAATTAAGCTTCCCGACTATTCGTTTAACTTAGCTTTTCCCCGATCCAATCCTGGTTCCATTTGTTCTTAATCTAAATAATTCCAATTAAACTCATTTAAATACATTTCCATTCAATTTAATCCATAATTACTTAATTATGATATTTACCATTTTACCCCCAACATTTACAATGTTTACAACCTAGTCCTTATGGCTCGAAATACAAAATAGCAAGAATTTGACCTCACCTATTAAGGGCCGAATGTTCATAGCCCCTCTAACAACTCATTTCTTCCATTTATCATGCTATTTAATCCTTTCAAGAATTTTCTTTTTATGAATTCATCCCTATACTAAGTTCCAATAAAAATCCAAAGAAAAAATCTTGTTAATCTAGCATGCTAATATTCTATTCTATCATTAACTATCCAAACATCAAATTTTTATCCATGGCAACATTCAATTTATACAACCAATTCAAAAATTCGGGTATGGGCTAGATAGATTTCATGGTAACAACCTCAAAAATTCTAAGATTAACAAAAACCAAGTTCAATTACTCACATTATGTGAACATGAAATGGCCGAACGTTTGAGAGCTCAAACCCCTCTCTTCTTCTTTTTGTTTCGGTGATGAGAGAAGAAGAAGATGATAATTCCTTTTGTTTTTTTTTTCTTATTTTCAGTCATTAGAGAGAAAGATGAACACACTTTCTTTTCTTTTATTAATAATTCATTTTATCACCTATTTTATTACCTAATGACATGTAACATAATAATAAACAATTATGTTACTATTACATGCAAATGATGGCCGACCACTAGGCTTAATCTTTTGGCTAATTTACACTTTTAATACCTCAATTTAAAAAGCCACCTCCAATTTAGTACTTACACATTCTACCACCAAATTTTCATTTTATGCAATTAAACCCCCTTTTTACAATTAAGCACTAAAATGATCAAATTTTAATACAAAAATTTCACACACACTAATTCACATATAATAAGCATTTAAAATAATATAAAATTATTATTCTGATTCGAATTCGTGGTCCCAAAACCACCGTTCTGATTAGGGCTAAATTCATCTGTTACAACTCTCTCCTTTGAGGGATTTTCGCCCCTGAAAATCTTACAAATGAATAAGTGTGGATAGCATTCTTTCATTGATTCCTCGGTTTCCCAGGTTGCTTTCTCTACCCCGTGTTTATGCAACATAGCTTTAACCAGTGAGATTTTCTTGTTTCGCAACTCTTTCATTTCACGAGCTAAAATGCGAATCGGTTCTTCCTCATAGGTTAAATCAGGTTGAATCTCAACCTCTACCTGACTAATCACATGAGAAGTATCGGATCGGTATCGACAAAGAATTGATACATGAAAAACATTGTGAATCTTTTGGCAATATAAGTCTATACGCAACCAGCCCAATACGCTCAATAACTTCATACGGCCCAATGAATCGTGGACTCAGCTTTCCTTTACGGCCAAATCTTAGTATCTTTTTCCACGGTGAGACTTTCAAAAATACTCTGTCACCCACATGGAATTCTATATCTTTTCATTTCAAGTCCGCATATGACTTCTAACAATCTGAGGTGGCTTTCAAACTTTCTCGAATTGCTTTAACTTTCTGCTCGGTCTCTCTGATCAAATCAACCCCTTGTATCTTGCCTTCACCTAGCTCGGTCCAATATAAGGGTGTACGACATTTTCGATCGTACAATGCTTCATAGGGTGCCATTTTAATACTTGATTGAAAACTGTTGTTGTATGCAAATTCAATCAAAGGTAGGTATCGTTCCCATGTACCTTCAAACTCAAGAACGCAACATCTCAACATATCCTTGAGTATTTGGATAACACGCTCGGATTGACCATCCGACTGAGGGTGAAAAGCTGTACTGAAATGTAACTTGGTACCTAAAGCATCCTGCAGTTTCTTCCAAAATCGCGATGTGAACCTCGGATCTCTATCCGAAATAATAGAAATAGGTACTCTGTGTAACGTACGATCTGCGATATGTATAACTCAGCTAACTTATCAAGTGAGAAATCTGTATGTACCGGAATAAAATGAGCCGATTTTGTCAATCTATCAACAATAACCCAAATTGAATCTTTCTTACTTGATGTCGAGGGCAAACCCGATACGAAATCCATCGTAACACGATCCCATTTCCACTCTGGTATCATAATCGGTTGGAGTAGTCTCGATGGCACCTGATGCTCAGCTTTCACTTGTTGGCATACTAAATATTTCAATACATAGTCTGAGATGTCTTGTTTCATACCATGCCACCAGTACTGCTGTTTTAGGTCATTATACATTTTTGTACTACCCGAGTGAACCGACAATATACTTTTATGTGCTTCATCACAAATCATTCGAATTGTAACACCCCAAACCCGGCCTAAACGTTACGACCAGATCTGGTGTGTCACAGAGAAAGGTTTGTAAAAAGACTTTGAAATTTTGATGAAAACCCATAAGTTTGCAGCTCTATTTGTTTGTTTCTCTTCCGGTTTGGTTTAGGTGATGTTTGAAAACCAATGGTTTATAGCTTAAGAAAAGAAAATTCCTGAGTTTAATTAATCGTTAACTTGATATCTTTGCTAGCACTTGTTGGAAAACGATTATTTGATGTTACCGCTGTTTAGAAAACTTTAGTTTACTTTCGGCTTAAAAGAAAACATGTTAATGTCGCAGCAAGAGTAAATGCTAACTATTAAAACCCAAATATCAATTTAATAAAGCCTTATTACAACAACTAGAATCCCCAAATTAAAGCAGTTTTAAGAAAGAAACTGAGTTTATGGCAAATGACATGCTATGGCCTCCACGAGTCCACCCCGGCACCCAAGTCCACATCTTACCGACCACCTACAAGGTTAAGCAGAAGGGGTAAGTCACCAAGACTCAGTGTGTAAATCCCCCTTATATCGCATAAATGGCTCCAGGCCCACAATCACATATTGGACCTTAGCCCAGTCAAAATAATATACACAAATATGAATGCAGTATACCCAGCCTCAACCTAGATTTTTCCTCCTCTACACACCACCCGTACCAGCCAATCACACCGTGGGGATTTCTACAATCAACCCTCCATCCGCTACACACCTTATGTGGCACCTAGCCACTGGTGACAGAGTCACAAAATGTCCTGTGTGGGGCCAACCCACTTGTGGTACCAAACCACTAGTGACAATCCCTAATAATCATGTATGTGGGGTCAACCCACAGTGGTACCAAACCACTGGGACGAGTCACGAAATCATATACATGTGGTACCAAACCACTGGTGGTTCCAAACCACTGAGACTTAGTCACGTAATCAAGAATGTGGGGCCAACCCACTTGTGGTACCAAACCACTAGTGAAAATCTTAAGCACTTCCCCTCCTTACATCATATCTAACCTATGCGTAACATGTGTAAACCAAATGAAAGTATCATGCTATTTAAAAGAATAGTATCATTATGGCATACATTTATTACCTCATACATAACAACAAGGTACTTACCTAGTATTTCAACCATACCCATAGAGCATAACGACTATCCATGTAGTCACTCGGCTTTTCAGCCCCAAACGATTAGTATCACATATTAATATTAAAGTGTGAAGTTTTACCCACCTGATTACAAACAGTACTATGCTATCTATGTCGCCACTATCACTAGCGAGGAACCATCGCTATCGCCTCTTGATTACTTCGGTGGCCCAAAACCAGTGGCCAATCTCGAACAAAGACACACCTGCAGCTTCTTGAACTTAGGGGCTGGGATCAAGGGTCCAACCCCTCCCTTCGCTTGGCTAGATCGCAAATTCGGAGATTAAAAACTTGAATCCTGCACTGAATGAATACCTAAGTCAACTAGAACCGAATGTCCCTTAACACACTTCCAACGCAGACCAGAAGTCGAAAGAACGTGAAAACAAGGCCCTCCACGGTCAGAAGAGAATCCAATTGGGGGTGGAGGAAGATGAGTAACGTTGATCCACTGAAACAAGGATCAAATGAAGGGATATGAATACCAGAGAGATTTGGCTGACAAAACTGTCTAGAAAAGATGATAGGTTCAGCTTTTCTTTCTAAAGAATCAAGAGAAGAATGAAGAAGAGAGGTGCTATCTACCAAGAAAGGTTCGGCTAAGGTGTTAAAGAGAAGAATAGAGAAGATGATAGAGTTTCGGCAGGAGGGGTAGCTTCAGATGATTTCGACTTGAAAATAGTGGCAGAAAAAAATGAAAACAAAAGTGAAAGGTGGATGGTATAGTAAGATTCGACTAAGCAGGAAATAATAGAGTGCCAACTTTGATCTCTTGAATAAATGCCAAAAGTGATAGCCAAGATGATGGTTTTGGTTTTGGTAATTAAGAGAAAAGCAAAAGTATACAAAATGGTGTGAGGGTGTTTCGATTCTGAACATTAAGAAATGAACAAAAAGGATACTTTAAGTGCTTTCAAGCTAGCCAAAATGCTCAATGCGCCCCCTAGGTACTACCATCTAAAGTTCAGCCACCCCTCCAACCCAACTAAACTGCGCACACACACTCACACACTGCACTTCCCACATTCGGCCAAACTCTCCTCCTCTATTCCAATCCCATAATTCTCTCCACCGATCACTCTCCACTCTCCATTCGAATATGTTGATCGATTCCCCCTCCTTGAATTCCTCTCCTCCCATCATTCAAATGTGTTGACCCATTCAACACTCATCCATCAGAGTCCAAGCTGAAACCACCTCTCCCTCACCATGGCGTCAAAAAGAAATCCTCAAAAGAAAACCACGCAACTCAAACCTGCTCCTGCCAGCTCTCCTAAGGCGTCACTTGCCTGAACCCAAAGTGGCACCTCCTTGCCTCTTTACCACTGTATTACTTGTGCCAAAACATACAAGCAACAACCCTTAAGTCCTATCCCATCCAGTTCTCCCCAAAATGCCCAAAAAAGGAAAATTTTGCCAAGGCTTCGGCTTAACCCTGAGCCATTCCTAGACCCCAAAACACCCTAATCTAGCATATTAAGCATAGGATATACACAGAATGCATCAAATGCAAAGCCCCTAATTTAGGATGTTACACGAATCAATTCAGGGTTCTTAGGCACACATATCCGATTCTTAAACCGTAGACATCCTTCAACATCTATCTGAAAATTTGAATCTACGCACGAGTTACAAAGACTTCTTTTTGCTTTTAAATCATCATCAACCTCTTGAGCTTCTCAAATTTGTTGTACAAACAATGGTCTCGCTCTCAACTCTGCAATGATCACACCATCATCGGTCATAACTATATCCACATTCATTGCGCGTAGAGTAAATAGTGACTTTCGTCTAAGTGCATCAGCAACTACATTAGCCTTTCTCAGGTGATAATCAATCACAAGCTCATAGTCTTTCAATAGTTCTAACCATCGTCGCTATCTCAAATTCAGATCCTTCTGAGTCATTAAATAATTTAGACTCTTGTGATCCGAATAGACGTGGCATTTCTCACCGAATAGATAGTGACGCCATATTTTCAAAGCAAAGAGTATAGCAGCCAATTCAAGATCATCGTCCGGATAATTCCTCCCGTGCGGTTTCAACTGCCTCGAAGCGTAAGCTACAACTTTACCCTCCTGTATCAAAACATAACCCAGTCCATCAAAGGATGCATTACTAAAAATAGCGAACTCCTTTCCAGACCCTGGCTGAACCAACACTAGAGCTTCCGTTAGCAAAGTTTTTAGTCGATCAAAGCTCTTTTGACATCTATCTGACCATTCGAATTTCACGTCCTTCTGTAGCAGCTTTGTCATCGGGGTTGCTATCATAGAAAAGCCTTTCATGAAGTGTCTATAATATCCAGCAAGCCCTAAAAAGCTACGTACCTTGAAAACATTCCGCGGAGGTTTCCAATCCAGTATAGTTGAGATATTACTTGGGTCAAACCGAATGCCCAATGATGAAATAACATGCCCCAGGAAGTTAACTTCATTCAACCAAAACTCACATTTACTGAATTTTGCGTACAATTGCTTATCACGCAAAATCTGTAACACTAGCCTCAAATGCTCAGTATGCTCAGTTTCGTATCGTGAATAGATCAGTATGTCATCTATGAATACAACTACAAATCGATCTAAATACGGTCTGAATACCCGATTCATCAGATCCATAAAAATAGCAGGGGCATTAGTGAGCCCAAACGGCATCACTAAGAACTCATAATGACCGTATCTCGTCCGAAAAGTAGTCTTCGGTACATCCGATTCCCTAACTCGTAGCTGATAATATCCTAACCTAAGATCAATTTTTGAGAACACCGAGGCTCCCTTAAGCTGATCAAATAAATCATCGATACGTGGCAATGGGTGTTTATTCTTAACTGTCACCTTATTAAGTTGTCGATAATCAATGCACATTCTCAAAGTTCCATCCTTCTTTTTCACAAATAGAACGGGCGCACCTCAGGGAGAGAAACTCGTTCGGGCGAAACCTTTATCTGCCAATTCTTGCAACTGAGCCTTCAATTCTTTTAATTCAGTCGGTGCCATTCTATACAGAGCTATCGATATCGGAGTGGTCCCTGGCACTAACTCAATCCCAAACTCTACCTCACGTACGGGTGGCAATCCCAGTAATTCTTTTGAAAACACATATGGATACTCACTTACAACCGGTACAGACTCAATCTTCTTTTCAGTTACCTTTCTATCAATCACATACTCAAGATAAGCTTCTCAACCTTTTCTCAAATACTGTCGAGCCAGCATCGAAGATATCACAGACGGTAGCCCATTCAAATCTCGACTCAATTCGAATTATTTCGTTATTCTGGAATCTCAAATCGATAGTCTTTCGTCTGTAATTCACTATCGCATCGTGAATTGTTAACCAATCAATATCGAGGATAATATCGAACTCGTCAAAAGGCAATAGTAATAGATCAACCGAAAAACATAAGTCTCGAACCATCAAAGGGCAGTTCTTACACACTTTATCAACTAGCACATATCGACCCAGAGGGTTCGAAACCCAAATCACAAACTCAGTAGACTCAACAGGTAGGGTCTTACTGGATACTAATGTTTCACACACATACAAATGAGTTGAGCCGGGATCAATCAAAGCAGTTACACTAGTATCAAAAAGAGTGAAAATACCGATAATGACGTCTAAAGATGAGACCTCCTCTCTAGCACGAATGGCATAAGCTCTAGCCAGTGCACAGGCCTCTGATTGAAAAGCCGCATCTGTAGTCCCCCTCTGTGCACCACTCCTACCTTCTCCAATACGGAACGGTCTACCTCTAGCTGTAGTGCCGCTCGGCCTCGCACTCTAAGTAGTACCCTTTTCAATGGTCTTGGGCAATCCTGAATGAAGTGATCCTGCGAACTACACCTATAACAAGTGCGACTAATAAATTTACCCCAACACTCTCCGAAATACCATCTGCCGCACTGCTGACACTCAGGTTTGCTCGATCGAGCATTGCCAACACTAGCAACTGATGTAGCCCGAGAACTCACTCATGGTCGTTCTCGTATAGAAATCCCGGTGGTAGGTTTGGATCGGCTACTATCATTCTTGAACTTCTTCGTTGCCATCTGCAAAAATTTACTCGTAGATCTCTTTCGGAAATCTTTAAATTCAAGCTCAGCTTTCCATTTTTCTTTCCCCAACCTTTCAGCTTTACAAGCTCGTTCAACCAACACAACGAACTCGTTAATTTCAAGAATGCCAACCAGAAGCTTTATATCTTCATTCAGACCATCTTCGAATCTCTGGCACAAAGCAACATCAGATGAAACACATTCACGAGCGTAGCGACTAAGTCGCATAAACTTGCACTCGTATTCAGACACGGTCATACAACCCTATTTGAGCTCGAGAAATTCTTTACGCTTAGAGTCTATGAAGCGCTGACTTATGTACTTCTTATGAAATTCCGTCTGAAAGAAGTCCCAGGTAACTCTCTCCTTCGGAACAACTGATACAAGAGTATTCCACCAGTAGTAAGAAGAATCTCGTAACAATGATATAGCACACTTCAGACGCTCATCGGGTGTGCAAGACAGCTCGTCGAAAACACGAACAGTATTATCGAACCAGGATTCAGCTCACTCTGCATCATCGTCATCCTCGGCTCTAAATTCTTGAGCTTCGTGTTTTCAAATGCGATCAACCGGAGGCTTTTTTTTCTCTCAGGATTTACAATCGGGGGTACCACCGGTACTATAGGGGGAATGTTCAAATTCGAGGGTGGTTGAACAGCCGGATTGGTTCGTCTGTACTGACTGAACCAATCATTCATCATGCTATAGAAGGCTTGTTTAGCCCCCTCTTTAGGGTTACTCGCAGCTGGTCGAGATTTCTCTGGTGCCGTCCCTTGCACGGGAGCAGGCGCCACGCTCTCGACATCATTTGCTATCGCTCGCTCGGGATCAGGATCCATTACTATATGAAAGATAAGCACATTTCACTGTCGGAAGTCATCACACTATCACATTACAAAATATGGCATGTATAGCTAGATTCATACGCGCTACGTTAGTCCAAGAACCAACTAAATCGTAGCTCTGATACCAATCAAATGTGACACCCCTAACCCATATCCGTCGCCGGAATAAGATTACAGGCATCACTAACCCCAATTATCAAGTTAATACACTTAATTCAAAATATCATGTGCTAATTTCATACCATTTCATATTATCACAAATACACATGTAAATTTCATTTAATCTTAATACATCCACAAGCATATTACGATTTACACGGGCATTTTTTTTAAGTAATAGCTGAATAGGAATTTGCATTGTACTCAAACATTCATTACATTCCTACTAACAATGTTACAATCAAGCATACATCTTATTGAACATATATTACACCTTTGGCCATGTAAGCTTTCTATTTCAATATTACAATAGAAAATAACAATTACTACCTATTTATCACACATTGAAATATACCACAACTTCAAATTTCAAATAAACTCATTCATCAAAAAATCTTTTGTCACATATGGCAAAAATAATTACATTCATTTACAAATATATATACCTTCATAATTACCCTTTAACAAAACATTACAACAATGATTTAGCCATTTATATCATATGGCCGAACCTACCATATCATTCAAGGGAAAATTTTAAGCTCTAAACCAAAACAATTCATGGCTGAATATCTACAGTTGAGTACACATAAATTTTGCTTATTAATAAACTTGTTTGATAATAACATGCACAAAATATAATCTATTTCATCCATATTTAAGCATATGGGTACATTCAAATAAGCATGCCAATATAATTAATCATCTCATTGCCATATATGTATCATATCCAACAAATTTATAGAAACTAAATCTCACACATTTCTATTATGAAATAGCTTTCAACTAGGCATTTTTATATTTGCATACTAAAATACTCAAATAGCAAATCTAAAAATAACAAACTCAAATGAAATTTAAATAAAGAAACATAACCATCTTCGCATGGCATATGTATATATACATATAACCATCAATTAGGTCAACTCAAAATGGTTTAGTCAATACATGCCATATACTTAAAGTTTATACACAAAAATAGATACCAAAATATAGTTGATAGTGTGATGAACTGCCAAAATGATCCCCGAGCTCAAGGCTTGACTTCAAAGAATCGATAAAACAATGAAACAAACACACCAAGTAAGCTATTATAGCTTAGTAAGTTTCAAGCATTTAACTCACATATAAGCTTTACCAAAATCAAATAATTTATTTCATTCACAATCTCTTAGCCGAATAGTCAACCATTCAAAGATAAATTTCATAACTACATTATATGCATGTATAAATATGTATATACTTTTACACACCCTCACATGAATAAGATGAACAGCATATATTTCCTTTACGTACCAAAATCTCTACTTACAATTTAACCCATCTTCAATCGTAAAGTATCATAAATAATACATACCTTTAGTTACTTACCTTCCAACCTTAACTAATAATGCATAGCATAATGATACACTTGCCTATTTCTCGTACCCACCTTAATAAAACGAGCCTAATATATATTATCAAACTTGTATCTTTGTTACCTGAATTTAGTAACGTATCGTACACATAGTGCCGTTACTTTAGTAATTCTGCACACTTAGTGCCAACTTTCCGTAACGTATCACACACATAGTGTTGTTACCTAATAATTCGCTCACATAGTGCCAACTTTCCATAATGTATCGCACACATAGTGCTATTACTTTAACAATTCCCGCACACTTAGTGCCAACTTTCTGTAACGTATCGCACACATAGTGTCGTTACCTAATAATCCGCACACATAGTGCCAACTTTCCGTAATGTATCATACACATAGTGCCGTTACTTTAATAAATCGCATACATAGTGCCAACTTTCCATAACCTATTGTTCATCCAGTTCCATACATATACAAATGAGATCCAATCCACCATATCACATATAATTACATTCACCAAAATATGTCCTTAATATTTTCTATCCAACTTTATAACACATTCGGTCAAGCCATTATCATGCATCCAACTATTCCATTTAAAATCAATCCCATTCTAGCTTAAGGTCACAAATAATTAATTACATCATTAACATTAAAATGCCTTTTTCATGCAATTATGCCCAAACTATAAACAACCTCACATTCGGCCAATTTACATCAAACATAATACCACCTTCGGCAATATATAATTTAACATACCTATCTCCTCTTAATAAAATTTTATATTATAAAATAAAATTCAATTTAACTCAATTGCTTAAAACTTACCTCGGAAGTTGACGAATTAAGCTTCCCGGCTATTCGTTTAACTTAGCATTTCCCCGATCCAATCCGGTTCCTTTTGTTCTTGATCTAAATAATTCCAATTAAACTCATATAAATACATTTCCATTCAATTTAATCCATAATTACTTAATTATGATATTTACCATTTTACCTCCTAACATTTACAATGTTTACAACCTAGTCCTTATGGCTCGAAATACAAAATAGCAAGAATTTGACCTTACCAATTAAGGGCCGAATGTTCATAGTCCCTCCAACAACTCATTTCTTCCATTTATCATGCTATTTAATCCTTTCAAGAATTTTCTTTTTATGAATTCATCCCTATACTAAGTTCCAATAAAAATCCAAAGAAAAAAATCTTGTTAATCTAGCATGCTAATATTCTATTCTATCATTAACTATCCAAACATCAAATTTTTATCCATGGCAACATTCAATTTATACAACCAATTCAAAAATTTGGGTATGGGCTAGATAGATTTCATGGCAACAACCTCAAAAATGCTAAGATTAACAAAAACCAAGTTCAATTACTCACCTTATGTGAACATGAAATGGCCGAATGTTTGAGAGCTCAAACCCCTCTCTTCTTCTTTTTGTTTCGGTGATGAGAGAAGAAGATAATGATAATTCCCTTTTTTTTTCTTATTTTCAGTCATTAGAGAGAAAGATGAACACATTTTCTTTTCTTTTATTAATAATTCATTTTATCACCTATTTTATTACCTAATGACATGTAATATAATAATAAACAATTATGTTACTATTACATGCAAATGATGGCCGGCCACTAGGCTTAATCTTTTGGCTAATTTACACTTTTAATACCTCAATTTAAAAAGCCACCTCCAATTTAGTACTTACACATTCTACCGCTAAGTTTTCATTTTATGCAATTAAACCCCCTTTTTATAATTAAGCACTAAAACAATTAATTTTTAATACGAAAATTTCACACACACTAATTCACATATAATAAGCATTTAAAATAATATAAAATTATTATTACGATTTGAATTTGTAGTCCCAAAACTACCGTTCCGATTAGGGCTATATTCAGGCTATTATAATAGACATGTGGAACACATCGTGAATCTTTTCAAACTCAGATGGCAAAGCCAATCGATAAGCTACTGGTCCTATCCTCTCAATAATCTTATATGGTCCGATAAAACGCGGACTCAATTTGCCTTTCTGGCCAAATCTGAGAACTTTCTTCTATGGTGACACTTTTAAGAATACCTTATCACCAACTTGAAACTCGATTTCTTTCTGTTTCAAGTTCGAGTAGGACTTTTGTCTATCCGAAGTAACTTTTAAACAATCACGAATTATTTTTACCTTCTCTTCAGTTTCTTTAACTAGATTGACCACGTGAATCTGATTTTCTTTGAGTTCGGTCCAATACAAAGGCATTTGACACTTCCGCCCATACAATGCCTCATAAGGCACCATTCTCAAACTCGACTGAAAACTGTTATTATAGGCAAACTCTACCAATGGTAAGTACCTTTCCCAGCTACCCTGAAACTCAAGAACACAACACCGGAGCATATCCCCAAGTATCTATATTAATCTCTTCGACTATCCGTCATTTTGTGGATGGAAAGATGTACTAAAACTCAGCTTTGTGCCCAAAGCTTCTTGCAAATTTTTCCAAAATCGGGATGTGAATCTCGAATCTCTATCCGATATAATTGACAAAGGCACTCAATGTAGTCTTACAGTCTCTGAAACATACAAGTCTACCAACTTATCAAGTGAATAATCGACATATACAGGTATGAAATGGGCTGACTTCGTAAGTCTATCTACCACAACCCATACGGCATCTTTCTTGCTCGGTGTTAACGGTAAACCCTTACAAAGTCCATAGTAACACGGTCCCATTTCCATTCAGGAACCATAATAGGTTGAAGCAAACCCGAAGGTACTTGGTGTTCAGCTTTTACTTGCTGAAAAATCAACCATCTCGATACAAACTCAGAAATATCTTTCTTCATACTCGGCCACCAATACCATTTCTTCAAATCATTATACATTTTTGTGCTGTCTGGATGTACAGATAGACATCTGCTATGTGCCTCGTGTAAAATTTTTGAATGAGCTCATCATCTCTTGGTACACAGACTCTGTCTGAACATCAAACATCCATCAGAATTAATCCGAAAGTCAGACTCCACACCCGACTCGCACTGAACTCTTTTGGCTTGCAGGTCGCTGTCACCTTTCTAAGCTTCACAAATATCTTGGAGAAACATCGATTTAGCCCTCAACTCAGCTAGAATAGAACCATCATCTGACAAAATCACTCGTGTATTCATAGCCCTCAATGCAAACAAGGATTTTCTACTCAAAGCATCGGCGACTACATTTGCCTTTCTCGGGTGGTAGTCAATCACTAACTCATAGTCTTTTATCAACTCTAACCATCTTTGTTGCCTTAAGTTCAATTCCTTTTGAGTCATCAAGTACTTTAGGCTTTTATGATTGGTGAATATCCGACATTTTTCACCATACAAATGGTGTCTCCATATCTTCAATGCAAACACAATGGCAGCCAACTCTAAATCATGTGTTGGGTAATTCTTCTCGTGCGGCTTTAATTGTCTGAAGGCATATGCTATCTTCTTGCCCTCTTGCATAAACACACAGCCTAATCCATTCAAGGATGCATCACTATAAACCACGAATTCTTTTCTTGGTTCAGGTTGCACTAGAACTGGATCCTCAGTCAACATTGTCTTTAGTTTCTCAAAACTTTGTTGGCATTTTTCTGTCCATTCAAACTTCACATCTTTTTGTAACAACCTCGTCATTGGAGTCGCCATCATGGAAAATCCCTTAACAAACCGTCTGTAATAGCCAGCTAGGCCCAAAAAACTTCTAACCTCGATACATTTCCCGGCGGTTTCGAATCAACAATGGCTAAAATCTTGCTCAGGTTAACTCCGATTCCATCTTCCGAGACAATGTGCCCCAAAAACCCAACTTCTTTAAGCCAAAATTCACTTTTACTAAACTTGGCATATAACTAATTATCTCACAAAATTTGCAAAATCGTCCTCAAGTGCTCTGCGTGCTCATTCTCATCACGAGAATAAATCAGTATATCATCAATAAACACCACAAAAATTTTATCCAAATATGGCCGAAAGATACTGTCATTAAATCCATAAACACAACAGGGGCATTTGTTAAACCGAAAGGCATGACTAAAAATTCATAATGCCCATACCTTATCCAAAATGCGATTTTCGGCACATCTGAGTCTTTGACCCTCAACTGTTAATAATCGAACCTCAAGTCTATATTAGAAAACGCAGTGGCTCTCTTCAATTGATAAAAAAATCATCGATCGTTGGCAATGGGTACTTGTTCTTCACGGTTACCTTATTAAGCTACCGATAATCTATACATAATCTTATGGAACCATCTTTCTTTTTCACAAATAATACTGGAGCACCCCACGGAGAATAACTCTCTCGTTCAAAGCCTTTTTCTGTCAACTCTTGTAACTGTGCCTTCAATTCTTTCAACTCAGTTGGAGCCATTCTGTATGGAGCAATCGATATAGGTGCAGTACTAAGGGCTAACTTAATGCCAAATTCAATTTCTCTAACCGAAGGCAATCCTAGAAATTCTTCTAGGAATACATCCGGATACTCACATACCATCGACACTGATTCAATTCTTAATTCAACTTCTTTGGCATTCATCACAAAGGCAAGATAAGCTTCGTATCCCTTTCTTACATATTTCTCGGCAGACATATGAGAAATCGCTACAGGCAGTCTGTCCTGTTCATCTGATTCACTATGAAGAGTGTCCCTGTTTTCACATCTCAATTCAATGTATTTCTTTCCACAATTTACTGTCACATTATGAGTGGTTAACCAGTCCATACCAAGAATTATATCAAATTCATCAAATGGCAATAGCATGAGATTCACCTTAAAATAATGACCTCGAATCATCAATAGGCAATCTTTGCATACCTTATCAACTAATACACATTTGCCTAAGGGATTGGACACTTTTCTCACGAATTCTATAGACTCTATAGGCATACTCATACTAGACACTAATTTCATGCAAATATATGAGTGGGTAGATCCCAGATCAATTAAAGCAAAATTG
Source organism: Gossypium rotundifolium (assembly GCA_025506655.1). Classification (NCBI taxonomy): domain Eukaryota; kingdom Viridiplantae; phylum Streptophyta; class Magnoliopsida; order Malvales; family Malvaceae; genus Gossypium; species Gossypium rotundifolium. Next base: position 83,272,576 of record CP106727.1, read on the forward strand.
TAGTATCATAGAGAGAAAATGTACCCGTAATTACTTCAGGGGATGACGCCTCTTCGCGAGCACAAATGGCATAAGTCTCGCAGGCGCTCTACCCTCAGATCTTGCAGTCTGCTCTCTGGGTGCACTCTTACTACTCGTTCCACTTCCTGGGTTTCTTTGCTGTCTCCCTCTAGTAGTACTTCCCGATCTTGTACTCTAAATTTTCTTTTTTTCGACCATCTTCGGGCACTCTCTAATAAAATTCTCTTGGGAATCACACTTAAAACAGGCTCTCTCATGTGCTCGGCACTCACCGAGGTGACGTCTGCCACACTGTGGACATTTTAGTCTATTTGGTCGAGTGTTCCCAACACTAGCAACTGAAGTGGTCTAAGCTTTAGACCTCGAGTACTATTTACCCTTACTTCTACTTGGAAACCCAGCTGAAGTAGCTAATCAAGTAGTGAAATATCTTGACTTCTTGGATGAGGATGGAAATGGCTTGTTCAGTTGTCTCTTTCTTGAGTCACGAGACTCCATTTCAGCCTTTCTTTTCTCTTTAACCAACTCCTCGGCTTTGCAAGCCCTGTCCACTAGCACAACAAATTCCTTCAATTCTAGGACACTAACAAATAATCAGATATCTTCATTTAATCCGTCCTCAAACCTTTTACACATAATGGCTTCAGTGGATACACACTCTCGAGCGTATTTGCTAAGCCTTACGAACTCACGTTCATACTCGGTTACTATCATCCGACCTTGTTTTAATTCAAGAAATTCCTTTCTTTTCTGGTCGATAAACCTTTGGCTAATGTATTTTTTTCGGAACTCTTCTTGGAAAAACTCCCAATTAACTCTCTACCTCGGTACAACCGACATAAGGGTGTTCCACCACTGATAAGCGGAATCTTTCAAGAAAGACACCTCATATTTCATGCACTCTTTAGGTGTGCAAGATAATTCATCAAATACCTTGATGGTATTTTCAAGCCAAAACTTTACCCTCTCCAGATCATCATCTTTACAAGCTCGAAATTCTTTACTTGTTTGATTCTAAATCGAGGTCTTACCATTTGAGGACTAGGAGCAGGGGGGGAGGGTGGGGTGGAGGGGTTGCATTCAATTCATACGAACGAACTCCGTATACCATGCATTCATCATGTGGAGAAAGGATTCCCTAGCCTATTCTCCTCCTCTTTGACTTATAGTCGCTGGTTTATTCTCATTCTCAGTTGGCACTGTACCTTGAGTGTGGCCGGCGCGTTACTTTCTACATCATCTGCCACAGCTCTATCGAGATCCATTTACTATATAAAAACACAATTTAAATCGTCAGGAGTCGTCACACTATCGTTAGGTAAATACTCAAATGTATGGCATGTATAGCTAGACTCATGCATATGCTACGTTAGTCTGAGAATCGACTAAACCGTAGCTTTGATATCACTAAATGTAACACCCATTACCCGTATTCAATGTCAAAATCAGATACGAGGCATTACCAAAACTTAACTTGCTTAAACATATAACATCGGGCCATAAATTTCATTTCGATTTAAAAATTTTTCATTCATATTCATAACATCCCTATTATGGGTCTACAAGACCCTAAACATACATACGAAATGGTTCAGGACTAAACAGGAAACTTCCGCACACTTAGAATTTTTTTACTCAAAACAGGGCTATACGCCTGTATGGGCAGGCCGTGTGTTCACACACGCCCATGTTCCTAGCCCGTGTGGATTTTATTTTTCATTTTGAACCTACAAGGGTTTTCACATGGCTTGGCACAAACTCGTGCCTATGGCCCGTGTCCTTCACACGGCCAAGACACGCCCGTGCCCTCACCCGTGTGTGAAAACTTTGGTATTCTATTTATGACGTCAGCAACCACTTAGGAGCACATAGCCTAGTCACACGCCCATGTGCTGGCCCGTGTGAAAAATTAAATTTTCGCAAATTTGATGCAGGGGACACACGGCCTATCAACACACCCATAGGGCTGACCGTGTGTTACACATGGCCTAGACACATGCCCGTATGTCTACCCGTGTGGACAATTAGAAGGCTAATTACCAAGCCAATTGCCACCCTGAAAAACAAACACACTTATACCACCACAAGCAACACATAACATGGCAATAATACACTATGAAGAATCACTAATTCATTATGCACATAACATAGCAATAATACACTATGAAGAATCACTAATTCATTATGCATACACTTCACAATTTACTCATCAATTACATGAACTTGCACTTCATGGATATCATCATCATTGGATATATATATAAAACTTAACAAGTATTACAAAATGAATGAGTAACTATAATAGCTAACACTTTGGCTAATAAATATGACATAACAAAATGACCAAGTTCCTATACATGCCATACCCAAAATAAATCAACTTTATTATACCAAAAGAATAGTTGATAATGTGATCCGAACTCCGATGTCCTATGATCCCCGAGTTATCTTGGCGATACTTCAAGAAAATGGAAAATGAGAGGGGTAAGCAATAAGATTAGTAAGTTTGCATGAAATAAATAGCAACATTAAGACTTATAATAGCATCCATTTATCTCATTGAATAATACACAAGTTCTCAAACACATAAACATAACTTACTCATGCATACTCTTACCAAATTACATATCACATTTTGCATTCATTTCTCATAAGTTACTCATGGGTACCTTTATCACTTCGTCACAAAACTTTAGCACTTTTAATCTCTTAAACATAGACTTAGCTTTTTGTATCTGTACATAAATTTAGCTCTTTTCCCATTGAACCACTCGGAATATCGAAGGAGACTCAATCTCATCATACATGTATCATGATGCCAATGCCATATCCCAAATATGGTCTTACATGGGATCACATCTTGATGCCGATTCCATATCCCAGATATGGTCTTATACGAGATCGTATATAGATGTCGATGCCATGTCCCAGACATGGTCTTATACGAGATCTTTCTTTGGTGCCGAGGCTATGTCCCAAACATGGTCTTATATGGGACCCTCCATATTTGGTGCCGATGCCATGTCCCAGAAATAGTCTTATACGGGACCTCCTTTATTTGGTGTCGATGCCATGTCCCAGACATGGTCTTATACGGGACCTTCCTTATTTCATGTCATGACACAGGTATCCTTGTTACTCCGAATGTTCAACCGGGACTTTAGCTTAACATGATCTCATTATAATTTCATCAAGGCATCATTAATCAACTTCAGGAAAATGATATACATTTCTCACAATATAAAGTAATTAAAAATGTAATAACATTATGTACCTTTAATTTCACACAAACTTACCTCGATACTCAGAATACGTATAGTTGTTCGATTTAGTCCACAACCTTGTTCTTGCCTCGATTTTGATCCGGGCTTCGTGTTTCTTGATCTATAATAACAATTTCAATTGTTTAATACTCACATTGGTTAAATTAACCCATGAATCATACTTTTGAAAAATTATAATTTTGCCCCTAAACTTTCACATAATTACACTTTTGCCCCTAGGCTCGAAAAATGATTTTTATTTAATTTCCTCGTATTTTAAGTCTAGGCGAATCATTTTCTTAACTACAATAGGCCCCAATTTCCACTAATTCACTCATGTATGACCATTTTCATTACTTTTACAATTTAGTCCTTTTTATGAATTTCTCATGAAAATCACTTAGAAAAAGATGTTTATCATGCATAAAACTTTCACATTCTTCCATAAATCATCAAAATACATGCATTTCATACATGGTTAAATTTTTTAACATAAACCCTAGCTCGAAATATAGCTAGAAATAGCTAAATCGAGCTACGAGGATCTCAAAAATACGAAGAACATTAAAAATGGGGCTAGGAGGACTTACAATCAAGCTTGAAAGTTGAAAAAACCCTAGCTATGGAGAGCTTGAAATTTTCGGCACTTAGGAAGAAGATGGACATGAATTTTGACTTCTTTTTCCCTATTAATTCTTTTATTAACCAAATGACAAAAATGCCCTTAAGGCTCTTTCTTGAAATTTTTCCTTCCCATGTCTATTTTTGTCCATCTTGACATATATTGGTCTAATTGCTAAATAAGGACTCTAATAATTTTTATAATTCTATTTCATACTTAAATCTTCTAGAATCTCATATTTTCCAATCTTTGCAATTTAGTCCTAATAGACAAATTGTTCACTAATTTATAAAATTTCTTCATGAATTTTTCACACAATCATGCAAACATGCTTTAGGCCTCATAATAGTCATAAAACACATATTTCTACCTTAAATTTGTGGTCTCGCAACCATTATTCCGACTAGGCCCTAAATCAGGCTGTTACAATGCACAAGTTCTAAAGGTTGGTTGGCCCTTATACCTTTCGCATTAAAAGACCTCTTAGTCATTTTATGTTCCAAGCAAGATTCACATTGTGGAAGACTAACTTTCTTAAGCATACTTAAAGGACCGTCTTTCACGAGTCTGGTGATTCTTTCTTAATTAATATGACGAAGTCTTAAATGTCATAGGTACCTCTCATTAGAGTGAGAAGTTTTAAGCTTTTTACTCACTATTTCAGTTTAAAGCATCGAGTAGTTATTTGGTTTGAGAAAGTAGAGATTGTTTTCAATCCATCCATTATAGATTAAAGAACGATTTATGTTAATAACAATCCCTTTATTGAATGTTACGGTATTACCGTCAAAAAATAAACATGTTATAGAAATTAAATTCCTCTTAAAATGAGGTACATAAAACATGTTCTTTAAAACAATCTTTCTAAAATTATAAAAGTGTAAAATAACTTCTCCCACTACTTCGGTTGAAACATAGCTCTCGCCTCTAGTCCGCAACGAGAGGCTCATGTCACGCAGACTTCTCGTTTCGCTGAACCCTTGTAAAAAAACACATACATGGTTAGTGGCTCCAGAATCAATAACCTAATTGTCAATTGATTCTTCCATTAACTAAGCTTTAACCACAAAGAGTTCCATACATTTTCCCTTTTCGACTAGGTAATCTAAATACTCCTTGCCGTTTGATTTGAAAAGATCTTTTCTATTGCAGAAGAAACATTTGATCTTTTTAGGATCTTTCAACTTGTTAGCCTTTTTCCGATCCACACGAGGTGGAACCAAAGACTTAGTCAGTTTCTTCTTTCCATTAGTTTTTTATTTCCCCTTATAAGACGAGGGGCCTATAACTAATTTTGCCTCAAGTTTCTCTTGAAACGGCTTTCCACCATTCAGCATCAACTCATAGGATCATAATTCCTTTATGAGATGAGTCAAGGTAAGCACATTGTTCCCTAAGTTGTAAGCGGCCCTAAAACCAGCAAACTCATTGGTTAAGGATTTGAACACTATTTCAATTTATGTGTTCACGTCTAGTTCAACCCTATTGTCTTCTGCTTCCGCAAAGAATCCCATAATCTTAAACATATATTCTTTGACCAAAGATTCGATTTTCTGTTGAGAATTCATCAAATTGTAATAGTGAATTGTCAAGCCAATATGACTTGGCCTCTAAGCAAATCCTCTAACTTTGTCATGATCTCTTTAGCAATACAAAAATTCTCGTGTTGTGTTTGCAACATACTACTCATGCTCGCTAACATATAACATCGAGTAATCGAGTCAGAAGCTCTCCAACAATTTCTCGATTTGGGCTGAGCTTCAGGAGGGCACATTTCGCCAAGAACGAATTTGCATTTCTTATAGCTGAAAACTATCAGCAAGTTCCATTTCCATTCTTAAAAGTTATCCCCATTTAATTTTTTCTCAGTAAAAATGCTAATAAGAGGAGTAGAAGACATATTTGAACTGAAAAAAAATAAAGATTTCACTAATTTCTATCTTTGTATTAAGCAAATATTTTACATTTCAGTAACATATCAAAAATGCAGAATGATGTATGAGTCTTGTATTAAAACCTTAAAAAAATTTCATTGCTACGATCATTCTCACACCCATCAACCATGTCGCCTTGGGGTCCCATGATTAACTAGCAAGAACATAGATTACATCCAATCAGTTCGTGAATCTTAATTCTCAAGACTCCATACGAACAAACAACTATTTAACGTGTGGCCATCATCTCTAGCTTAAATATTGTTTCTTAGGAAATTATTTAATAAGAGATGATTTTGAGTGTGTAACCATTGACTCAACACTTATCATGAACATTCTCTTACTTGTGAGTCATCTTGGGACAATCTCTCTGAAAATCTTGCATGACTAGTTGTCCTTAAAAAGAAATCTCATCTAGTGAACCCACATGACAAAGTTTACCTTAGAGTGCAGCCAAGGTAGGAACCGGCTTGAAACTTTATCATGTTGTCACTTAAGGCCCATTAATGGAGGCCTTAAGTCTTGTTCAATGACATTCTCCCACTAAATATTTTAAAAACATGCAAGGTTTTTATCTTAAATTTCAAGATGATCATACAATAGTCCTAGTGGCATTCTTACCTAATCTAAATGACATGCTTCCAATATATGCATTGCATGCTATGGCAATTTTATAATATTCACATTCATTTGCAAGAATCAATCAATCTTAAAACAAACAATTTTGATTCTCCACAATTTTTCTTTTAAGGGAAAAACTGAAGAATTGAATGCGAATCGTGCACCAAGTAAGATCCTAGGAAAGGGAGGTGAGTCAAATTTAACCACTTAAAAACCAAGTCTCCTAGCCAGAGCCAATCCTAGACATGCACCTTCTCATTACTACACTTCTCACAGTTATCGAATAGCCTAAAGAAATAAATAGAATAATACAACACATGTATTTTGTCATTAACACACTTCTTATTTTTAATCGATCAACTGTGGATCATCTCATATCTATATATATATATATATATATCACAATTATAACATTACATAATATAAATATTATAAAAAATTATAAAACATATATAATAAGATATGTAATTAAAATAAAATTGCCAGCCAAGGTTTCTATGGTTCTATTTCTAGAAAATATATGGAAAAATAAAATTACATAATTTTTCACCACAAGGCATTCATTGGGTCTTCGACCGCCATTGCATCTTTTTCTCGTCATGGACTCTATTTGGAAAAATTACATTTAAGTCCTATGTTTGTTTCCGACTCACAAGAATTCTATGAACTTTAAAAAAATAGCCCTACATGGAGATGTTAGTCCACGGTCTATTTCCTAATAATCACAACCTAGGCAAAAAATAATTATATAACAAATATATAATATCGCATCAATTCTCATATATAACTCAAAACATGCATAAGATCTAAAGAATGTCACTTTCCATGTAATCAAATCATTCAAGAAGAAGAGAAATTTTATTTTGATTACCTATTTATACTTATAGATAGAACACAACTTAGCTGTAACAACCCGTTTTTTAGTGGTATCAGGAAATAGTGGTTTTGGGGCAAAAATCCGATGAGTAAGTTTGTAAATATTATTATTTAATATTTACGAGTCAACTATAGTATTAAAATAAATTTTGAATTGGTTATTTATGCTATTTGAATGAATAATTAAGTTCAAGTGATATGACCCTAAATCAAGTGATTTTAAAAAATGAGGTATTGGGGCATCGTTTCTATAAATCAACCTGTAAATATTTTATTAAATATTTACGAGTGTTATTAAGGTTGTATTAAAGTTTAGTTAAGAAATTTTAATGTTTAGATAGTTAACTAATTGAAAAGGACTAAATTGTAAAAGATGTAAAAGTTGAATTCTATTAATTAAAAGTGTCAAATAGCTAAGGAAAGGTAATTAAATGGACTAAAATGGAAAATATACCATACTATAAATTAGTGGGCGATTGGTGATTATTATTTTTAGTTTATATGATATCTTTTAAAGTAAATAATAAGTAATAAATAAGAAAAAAAGAAAAGCAAAAAGCTATTTATCTTATGTTCTTCTTATTTGATGAGAGAAACTCCATTTTTGGAGCGAGGAGGTTCGGGCAAACTATCTTCAATGCATGTGGGAGATTTTGAGGTTTAATTTAATAATTTTTTTGTTTTTGAAATCATTGCAACTAGGTTTAGCTAACCCGAGGATCAATTGGTTAAATTGTTAAATGTTTAGAATTTTACCATGGATGAAATTGTGATGTTATTGAAATTTTGTGATAGATTATAAAGTTTGGTTGTTAAATATAAGTATTTTGTTAAGTAATTTTTTATGATTTTCAAGTTTAGGGACTGATTTATGGAAAAGGAAAATATTGCAAATTGATGATAAATATAGGCTATTATAAAAATAGTTAAAATTGGTTAGCATGAATTTTAATTAAAAATGATTAAATTGCATGTTTTGGGCTTAAGGACTAAATTGTATAAAAGTAAAATGTTGCGGGCAATTTTGTAAAAATGTCAAAAAAGACTTAATTGCATAAAATGAATTGATTTTTATGTTAGAATTAGTGAATTTAATGGAATTATTACTTTAGATCAAGAACGAGTGAAAAATTGAGGAGAAGAGAAAATTACCAAATAACCTCTGTACTTAATCGTTGCTGCTATTTAGTCTGGCAAGTTTGTATGAACTGTAATAGCTTTTATGCTAGTTAAACTTAATGTTCATTATGTTGATTTGGTATAATCAAACATATATATATATATATATATATATATGTATCAATGTTATGATGAATTGACGGATATTGAATCTAGGTTGAACCTTAGGAATTCTTAGGATACAAATGACATGTCATTAGGGATTTCATGTTTCGGGTGCTGGTCTTGGATGTCCTAACAGTGGTTGAGGTTTTTCATTTTTTGCAGATTCTCCACAGCTCGTGTGAGCAACATCGTGTAGCTTATATTCTGACAAGTAGGCCCATTTCATAGCTCATTTGAGCATTGATGTAAAGGAAAAGTTATGGTTATATGTAAAGGCACACTTCATGTGAACTTTCCCGAGTATCCGATGTAATTTTAGATGGTTCAACGGGTAAGAAAGGAATGGAACAGTGACTTAGTGGAAAGGTTCATAACTATATGAAAAGGTTGATGCTTACGTAATGTATCTTATGAAATCTATTTATGCTATAAATGAGTTTATATGATTGTCAATGAATCTACCAACATGTGAGCTTGATAATGCTTGAATAGACTCATGTTATTGGAAACGGTAAGTAAGCAAATGGAATGAATCATGATTGTATGGTAACGATGATGAATTAAATGTTATGTTTATACATGATTGATTTCATATGAATTATGATCAAATATACTAACTTGTGAGATTGATGGTGTTATATAGGCTTTTACTAAGCTTATGGCATTGGTAACGATTTGTACTTATGCTATAAATTTCATTATTGAAATGATAGGTTATGTTCTAAGTTTATATGAGCTTACTAAGCATTCATTGTTTACGTAGTTATTTTCCTTTATTTTTAGATTATCGGAAGCTTGTTAGAGATCTATCACACTATCCAGTGGACAATTCAATAGTTTTGAGTATTTTGACTAAGGCTTATAATGGCATATATAGGGTGCTTTGTAATGGTATTATGTTGCATGTGTTAATGGTGTTTTAACATGTATAAGCTTTGGAAAGATACGTTGGTTTGGTACACTTTGATGCCTCACCAAGTTATGTGATTTTGATTACTTTAAAGTGCTTATTTATCAGGTTATTTTGGCATGATGCTTGAAAACGGTTACTTGTGACATGTTTTAGTCAATAATTGAATTAGGTTATCATGTATAGAAGGCAATGTTAACATGTATAAGTCTTATTTAGGTAAGTCCTTTTGGTCACTTTTTGATAATGGATGTGTATGGCATTTTGGTACAATTTGTTAGCTTGAAAATGGTCAATTATGATGTGTTTTAGGTACATAATAGAATGAGGCTCTTATGGTATGTCTTGAATGGTTTGGAAATAGTTAAATGTGGTATGTTTTAGTATCTAAATAGACTAGATTTATATGCATGAAATGAGTCATATGAACTTGTTTAGGTATATGATGTTTGGATACTAATTGTGGCGCCTTGAATGGGATATTGGTTAATTGAATTAGGGTATTAGAAATGGAAAATATATGAGTGCTTAAATGATGTTTTGGTGCTTTGAAAGTGTGCATAATTGGTTTAAATGTTTATGCATGAAGTGGTTTTGAAATGGCTTAATTTTGGGTTCACACAGCCTAAGCCACGGGCATGTGATTTAGCCATGTGAGGCACACGGCCTGGCGAGACGGTCATGTGTCATCTGAGGCTTTCTTAGGGTTCAAGCCAGTGAGTTACACAGCCTAACACACGGGCGTGTGGGTCAACTTAGAGAGTTACATGGCCTAGCACACGGATGTGTGACACGGCTGTGTAACCCTACTCAGTGTGTTACACGGGTGAGGACACAGGCTGGGACACGGCCGTGTGTCCCTTGTTCAAAAGTTACACGGCTGTGTGACCCTTGTTTTGCAAATTTTGCATATTTTTCCTAAACTTTTTGATTTATTTCAAATTGATCCCGAATTGCTTCTAAGCTATTTGGCCTCGATGGCTCGATTTAGGGACAATATGCATGTGTATGAATGATTTATGATGTGATTAAATTATTGAATGATATAATGTTTAAATATTTCTGATTGTATGGTAATGCTTCGTAACCCTAATCTGGTGGCAGAGACGGGTTAGGGTGTTACATTGGATCTATTTATTAATATTTTATTTCTAACCTACTAATACTAAAAATGCAATAATTAATTATAAAATTGCTAGAAAACAAGTTTGTCAAGTGCAAAAATGACCTAAAATAACTACTACATTTGACGCCAGGTCAAGCATAAACGTGTTAATTCACTTATTAAAATGAATAACTAAAACTAAGTAAAAATATGAAAAAAAAAATTCAAATTGCTCGAAAATAAGCTCATTAGGTGTAATGGATAACCTAATTTGACATATCAAATTATGACAAATCAATTTGATAATTGTATGTTATATGAATTGATGATGAAATGAAATGAGACTATGATAAATGAATAGTTGATGCCCATGTAAACTCAATAGAAAAGCTAGGATACAATTCGCATACCAATAGGGTCATATGCGCATACTATACGGGTTTGTCGATGATGTGGAGATTATGATTTGTCATTTAGAATCCAACATTTTTTGCGTATCATCAAGTATTCATTGTCTATTCAGAGACCTTAGTATGGTGGAGGGATGTATTTGCATATGTATATGCATTTGATGCCTATGGGCTTGGCACTTCGATGCTTTGGTGTGGTATAGTTTATGTTCATAGGAGCTATCTTGCTATGGTGTAGTTCACTTGTGTGTTTGAGTCTATTTTTACTAAGATTGCATTTGGCGAAATGTTAAATTGAATTTGGAAATCAGATTATAAAATATGAACTTGATAAATGATATTGAATTGAAAATGATAGTATGAAATGATATCACATGTGCATATATGTAAAACATGAATATGGAAAGCATGTGAAAGATCATGTAATTCAGATATTACGAGCCCTGAGGGCTAATACAAAATTAAATAAATCAAATGATTTGAGAAAGTGTGAATAAAAGAAATGATAGGTAGAATGAAAAGAAATGAGATAATATTGTGTTACAAGAATGTATGAGATAATATGTGTATATAAACTTGATCAAATGGGAACTTTGTATAAATTGTACTTGGTATAAATGGTATATGAATTGATTAAATGTAAAACTTAAAATTGATTATGTATATGTGTATAAACTTGGCTAAAAGGAATCATGAATTTACTTGGTATTTGGAATGAATATTGTATGAATTTATGTGTACATAAACTTATTAAAATGAACTGGTGCATTACGCTAGTACTTGATATATGAATAACAATTGAATTGGTTGGTTATAGAACATGTGTTACCTGTATTCATATGGTTAATATTACCTTATTATTACCACTGAGCTTTACCGTTTAATGTACGGTTTGTTTATTCTGTGTGTACGTACAGGTGGATCTCGACGTTCTGAGAACTGAACCAACATCCCATTGTGGTCCTTGACTAAGCAATGTTTGTGTAGCTCTTTACATTTGATATATGGCATTTACCTAGGTTTTGAGTTGGTTTTGTATTATAAATGGTTAAATTGAAAGTTTTAATAGTCATGTTAACCTGAATTACATATACGGTAGGTTAGTGAATATGAATTTTGTTTAGTAGTTAAAATGGTTGAAATTTAGCAATAGAACATATGTTCAATTGCCAATTAGGTGATTTTGGATGGAATTGATATTGAAATGGTATTATATTATACTTTGAAAGCATGTATAATATTTATTTGGTTAAAATAAGGCTTTGATCTTTGGTTTTTAGGTGATTGAATTGATACAATTTGGATCTTTTGAAAACAGACGGTCAAGTCATGACGAGGAATTGATAAGGAGTTGTGTTGTGACCTGAAACCCTTGAAGTCGCGATGTCAACTTCATATGAAAATTTTACAATTTGGTCCTTATTCGACCTCGAGTCCTCTAACAAGCTTTTGTAAGCTCGTATAAGGCTCGTATATGATTGTGTAATATGTTGTAATGATGTTTTGAACTAAATAATGTTGGACAAAACACGTTAGCGAACAAATATTTAAATATAAATAAAAATATTTATATATAAATTAAATTAAATTAAATAATTTGTATTTAAATTATCAGATACGAAAAACCAATAAATAATATAACGAAAACCAGAAATAAAAAAAGAATCGAGTTTTACTAGATGTTGAGGCTTATTTTACACAGTTTCCTTAAGATAGATCCAGTCGCTCCTATGGTGCTTGGAGAAACGTTGGTCGACTATCTCCCAGGATACAACAACACGATAATCGAAGTACTAGCACCTTTGCAGTGATCAATGAACAAACGTTGCCTTTTTCTATCACCTAAACGTTGGACAATATGGAGAGAAAAAGAGAAGAATTTTGGAGAGCAAAATAAACTCGATGTGAGAGAGTGTGATTGTCCTAAAAATTCTGAAGAATTCTTAGCCTTTTATAGGCATTCAATATGGAGGAATTTTGGAAATATCCATGAATAATGATACAAAATCTAATATTAAATCAATTTGATTAAAATCAAATCAAATAAAATCAGGATGTATGTCCTTTTAAATTAGATTTTGTATATTTGCTGAGAAAAATAAATTTCGTGTTGGGCTAAAATATTCTCAAGCCCATGTCGTGCAAGTGCGCCTCAACCTCGATGGGTTTGGATTTGAAACCCCTGTGCATGAGACATAGTTTCAAGCTTAGTCATTTAATCACCTTTTAAGTGGGTTTTGAAATATATACACATATCACATTTGGTATTTAACCAATGTGGGATCTAAGCTTTTCTTTTCCTCAACAAATATTCACAAATAGCTTAATTTGAGCATCAATTTCTCATTCATCACTTAACCATTGTGAGCATATGATATATCGTTGTAAAGGTCTCATGGAGTAGAATATAAAACCATAATTTTATGATTGAACTCTCCACATTTACCGATCGAAAACATGCCTCAAAATTTCTAAAAAATTACAATTTTTCCAACATAATATGTGTTGACTGTTAATTTGAACTATAATTTGACCGTAGTTGTTTCGACAACAAATGTGATATCTTGTAGCCTAGACATGGCAATCGGGTTGGATATCGGGTGTTAAAAAGGCCAAACTATTGGAAAAACTGAATCACCTGTAACTCCAACTAAAGATAAATTTATGGGTTAGGCTTTTAGAGTCCAATATCTAAGACGTTGCTCCAACTTGAAGGCTCATTTCTTCAGGCTTTCAAGAGCTAATCCAAACCAAATTTGTTAAAAACCCAATAAGCTCTAAGAATATAGGCTTACAGCTCACAAAAAACACTCGAATTTGATCCCTCTAGTGCTATCGTTGTTGCTTCACCGAAAAAAGAAATTACATCAGAAGTGGAAACCAATTTGAAAGGCAAGGCAAATGGTAAATGAAGCTTACTAAGGATTAAAATAGATGTTCTGTTCAAAAGAGAAGAAATAAAAATATAGAGTTGATTAACACAACCTTTTTGAATTTAGATTTTTTTTATTTCATTTTCAAAGGGATTTGGTTCTCAAATGCATTTAAAATTTCTTCCTAAATGGTTGCTTCTGTTGGGTTTTGAAGTCTTCTCATCGGTGAGGAAATCGTTTGTTCCATTGTTAGGGTCTCTTCTTGCAAGGTGGTTTTTTATTAAAAAATTTCTTTAAATAAGTTCGACTTCTCTAGCAAAGAAATGGTCACTCCTATGTGTAATGGGTGTGCGTGCCTTCAGTGCTCTTTATCTAGTTTAGACTTCTGCTTTATGGGCGTGCTTTTGATGTTGCGTCCAAATCCTTCTGTTTAGGCCTTAATCCTTTTGTTTAGTATCACCTCTTTCTTTATGGATACTATTGGTACTTTGAAGAAAAAAAATTTATATTGTAAAAATATTAAGCTAAATTATTTTTAGTCACTTAATTAAAACAAGTTATAAATTTATCATTGAACTATTCAAAATTTTTATTTAATTCGTTGAGTTATTAAGTTTATTTTTTACATTTCACTAACGAGCTTCAAGTAACGATTCGATGATCGATACGGTGGGTCGATATCCTTCAACTAGTAAAAGAACATATCTTAGATCCAAGTCGATCTAAGGGTTAGTGTTAGAGGTTGGAGAAAAAAGCTCTTTGAATTTTGATTTGTAGATTCATTATATCTAAAGTTATTTCATAATAAAAAAAATTGAACTGTAAAAGAGAAAGGAAAATAGAGCTTTCAATTTGTATAAACAGTATAAATATAGAAAATAATATAACATCGATTTTAATAGTCTAGTGACTTAAATAAAAACTTTTAAATAGTTTAATGATTAAATTATCACTTTTTAATTTAGTAACTAAAATAAAATTTATCCATAATTTAGCGACTAATGGTACAGTTTACCAAAAATTAATAATAAAAAGGAAGTATGAAGGAAAATGAAATGTTCTGAACATAATAGCCATGAAAACGATGTCGTATAATGGAATAAATTGAAATTTCCTTCCCTTTGTGTAACAGACATCGGTCTGGCTAGAGTCGATCATCGGAGCAATTGTTTCAACCCATTTGTTCCAATTGTGTATATCTGTCCCGCGCGACACCCAATTCTTCTCCATTTCATATCTTCCGTGGCATTTCAATTCCTCAAGTTAGATCAAGCATTTCCCTTTTCCTTTCTTCTTCTTATCTCTGCCAAAAAAGAAATTTAAATTCTTCAGCAGATCTCATACGAAAAAGCAAAACCAAAGGTAATGGCGGGGCTGTTCGGATCGCAATCCTCTACGGTTGCACCCATGATTGTCACGAGCACACCATCCACAGATCTCGCCTTGACTAATTTTGCTTATTGCTCCCCTTCCGATCTTCAAAGCTTCGCCGTCCCTGGCTCCAAACTCTTCCTCGCTAACGTCGGGGATGCCTTCGTTCTTTCTGTTTCATATCCTTTTTTTAAAAATATTTTTAGTTAAACCGCAGTTCGCAGGATTTACTGTTGCATTGTTCATAATTTATTGTTTGAGTAGCATAATCTTATACTACACTATTTATATTAATTATTCTTTACTACGCTCATTTTCATGGAATTATGGAATGTAAATTCATAATTGATAATTTTAGGAGATGTAAATTTGTTAATTCTTTCAATTTATTAGAATCTCATTTTTATTAATGAATTGTTTTTCCCTTTATTACTAAAAGAAGTTGAATATTCATATTTTGAAAACATGTATTTTAGTTTTAAATCTTGCCGGGTTTATTTATTTATTTGATTTATTTTGAACTATTCTTTTCCTTCTTCGCTGTTTTAACTTTATGGCCTAACCTTAACTAATAAATACTTCTCATGAAAGCATACGCAATGGATATATTGCTCTAAATGCTATCCATCGTCGCCTTGCAAAAGTTTCTAATGGTGACAATGTATCAGTGAGCAGGTTAGTTAACCTTACCTTTCGAAATTTGATGGTCAGACAGTGCCTAATCACTAACTGTTTTTCTATTTTCCTGTCACATGCAGATTTATTCCCCCTGAAGATTTTAACCTTGCATTGCTTAGGGTTGAGCTAGAATTTGTGAAGAAGGGTGCTAAAAATGAGCAGGTAGATTTTAATGCAGTATTTGATATATATATATATATATATATATGTATGTATATATTAGATGATATTAATTGCTTGGATGGATGGGAGTAGGATTAAATGGTGTTTGCCATTGTTGTAGGTTGATGCTGTTCTTCTGGCTAACCAGCTTAGAAAGAGGTTTATCAATCAGGTAGAGCTACATGCAGTTTGCCTGTTGTAAAATGCTTGCTTTAATTTTATGGTTGCTAAGTTGGCTAATCCTTGATTCAGCTAAATTTAGATTTCTTTTCCTTGATTCTCTGTTCCATAACGAAGGCCATGTTGGAGAAAGTTTGTTTCAAATGTACATGTCAGTGTTTTTGTTGTTCTTATGTTATATAAATTCACACTTGGAAATAATTTGCTTGATGACATTACCTGTTTTCATGCTCATATCTCATGCAAATTGCTTGTTTTGTACTTCCTCTCTTTCCTCAGGCATTAACACATGTAAAATAGATTTCTTCTATCTATTTTTTCACTCATATCTCATGTAAAATGTTCGTTTGGTACTTTCCTCTCTTTCCTTAGGCATGCACATCTACAATAGATTGAATGGTTTTTGTTGAAGTCATGGAATACTGGTTTCCTTTTGGCAGGTTATGACAGCGGGGCAAAAGGTTACATTTGAGTATCATGGTAATAACTATATTTTCACAATCAGTCAAGCTCAGCTGGAGGGGCAAGCAGCAGCTAATGCTCCTGAAAGGGGGATGATTTCCAGTGATACTTACTTTATCTTTGACACACAAAATTCAAGTGGAATAAAGGTGATATATTGATATGTTAGTTGTTGCAGTTTTATCTTTTAATAGTGTATTGACCGGTGGACATCATTGTCACTCGCAGATATTAGATTTGTATTACATTTATGTTTCAAGATTGTAATTTAATCTTATTATACTCTGACTATTTATTTTCTTTAAAGTACTTGTATCTAACACTTGTTTCCAACATATTCATTGCGAGTATGAGGGTACAATCCTCTAAATTTATGAAAAAACTTCGAAAAAATTAAGCATACCTGTTTCAAGCTCATAATTGTGTCCAGCACTCACCCCCGAGTCTGAATAACCTAGATTTAATCCACTTGTTTTGGTTAGTTTTAATTCACTGACTTGTGCAGGTTGTCAATCAACGTGAAGCTGCTAGTAGTAATATCTTTAGGCACAAAGAGTTTAATCTACAATCACTAGGTATTGGTGGCTTAAGTGCAGAGTTTGCTGATATATTTCGAAGAGCTTTTGCCTCTCGTGTCTTTCCTCCACATGTGACTAACAAGTATGATAATTTAGTCTTTAAAACATACTATTTATATGTAAGATACCTATTTATTTGTTCTGACAAGAAAGCTTGAGGTTCTAGGTTGGGAATTAAGCATGTTAAAGGGATGCTACTTTATGGACCTCCTGGTACTGGCAAAACTCTCATGGCTCGTCAAATTGGAAAGATGTTGAATGGAAAGGAACCAAAGGTTTGGTGTTTGTCACCTTTTTGATTAACGTGATTTATATTATTTTGAGCCAGGCATCCTTTGATCATTTAATTCTGATTATTCATTTTTCAGATGGAATAAAATTTATGTATTTGTCTATGTTTGATCTCAGTATTATGACCTTGAATTGCACATGATTGTTTGGCTATAGATAATTAGAGATGCTATTTTTTATTTAAGACATGTATGCCATGCTTGACCCACTGTCAATAGCATATTGAAATTGTGCTGTTGTAAGCTGTTTCAGGACACAATGTTGACAAAACTTTTAGTTGGCAATTCAATTGTGTGTCCTTCGATTTGTACATTTTTGTCCATCATATAGTTTCTGCCTTCTCCATTCTGCTGTTGCTGTTTTTGCATCAGAGTTTGTAACTTTCTGTTGGCGGAGTCTGCTTTATTGTGTATTCTTTTGAGGCCGCTTGCTTGCCTTCATGTTTCAGAGATGCTGCATTTGACTTAATTAACTATTATGTTTGCCTATATGGTGACTATTACTTAATATTGTAATTGGCATAATGCAATATATTCCTTCTTGCTGTATCTATTTAGATTGTTAATGGCCCTGAAGTCCTGAGCAAATTTGTTGGTGAAACTGAGAAGAATGTTAGAGACCTATTTGCAGATGCTGAGAATGATCAAAGGACGCGTGGTAAGAGATATGTGCTTACTAGTTTTAGTTTTTATGTTTTTCTTCTAATTTTGTAGTGAAACATCATGTTCTTTGACTTTTCAGGTGATGAGAGTGATTTGCATGTCATAATTTTTGATGAAATTGATGCTATTTGTAAGGTACAAAACTGCTTTATATACATCTATTCATCCGTACAGTACTTTTACATGGTTTTATTTGATGTTTCTAATTTCTTTCACATTGTAACTTTCATTACGCAATGTTCTTTAAAATATTGAACTGGTGGATGATAAAATCGTGGCAAAGATTTGGATATTATTTAAGTCCTAGAATCATTCTCTGATGTTGATCATGTATGCATGCATCTTTATATGCATGTTGATGTGTTTTAGATACTAACAAAACCAAGGGAATCTTCATAACAAAAAATATTTCAAGTTAGAGACCACTTTTTTTCTTAATGTGTGAAGGATGGGTGATCTGACCTAGTTACATATAACACCCTTTGATTGTTATGCTGAGTCATTGTTAGATCCCATGCTAATGAGAATCTAGACAATTGAGTTGAGGCTGTTTATTTTTATTTTTGAACATTCTGATATAATATGTGCCTTTATTTTCTTTTTTTTTTTCAGTCAAGAGGCTCAACTAGAGATGGTACTGGAGTTCACGACAGCATTGTGAACCAGCTTCTTACCAAGGTAAGTGATTAGCTCCTGACAATTTTTGTCTTAACAATCACTACTGTTTGTCTCATGCATGTTTATTGGGCTCTTATCGCTAACTTGTCTTAGTGATATGATTATTTTAACTAAAGTTAATTTACTTTTCAGATAGATGGTGTGGAGTCTCTAAACAATGTTTTGCTTATCGGAATGACCAACAGAAAGGATCTACTTGATGAGGCCCTTTTGAGGTTGCTCCCTCCCTCTTCCATTCTCTCTCTTTCTCTCACTTCACACACACGCACACACATAAACATACACACATGCGCGCATACAGTCACCAGGCAAACCAATTGATCTGTCTACCTCTTTTTCACATTAGGTCATCCTCTACAGTAAGAAGCTTGATTAACACTCATCAAGTAGAAACAAATATTTGGCGCATTTTAGTGTTGTAGATTGTGGACATTAAAATTTTGGGAAGTATACTAAGAGTTACAGAAAATTCTTGGTTCTTATGAAGAATTTGATGGCCTTTGATTAAGAGTTGTACTTAGGATCTGGAAAAAAACATGCAATAAGCTGTTGGAATGTTTTGCTATGTAATTTTTTGTGTATTTTTTCTGCTTTATGGGCTTTTCAGTTTCTTGATGATTTATTAGTTTGATTACTGTTGAGATATCTTGATCTTAATTAAATCTTTGAATCCTTTTCTTCTGTAGGCCAGGACGTTTGGAGGTTCAAGTAGAGATAAGTCTTCCAGATGAGAATGGTCGTTTTCAGATTCTTCAGATCCACACAAACAAGATGAAAGAGAACTCTTTTCTTGCTCCTGATGTTAACCTTCAAGAACTTGGTATGTTTATTAGTAATTTATGATTGTGATATGTATATTCTTCACCGCTATGACAGAATTAACTATTAAAGTAAGAGTTTAGTTCTTTTATTCCACTGTCCATGCACTCAAAAGATATACAGGCTGACAGATCTTGATGATTATTAAAGTTGTGTTTTACATTTATTTAGTTTTGTTTTCAATAGATTGTGTAATATTCTTGACGGTCCTCCGGATGATTAAACTTGGTAGTAAAATCTTTATTATAATACCTTCTGAATGTATGTGGCTTTGCACTTTCTTTTTCTAAAGCATATGCATATCATGTTGACAATGATCTTGTGGTTAATCCAGTATTTGAGAAAGCCTTAGAAGTTTCTATTTACTTCTTTTATGTTCAGCTGCTCGTACGAAGAATTACAGTGGAGCAGAGCTTGAAGGTGTTGTGAAAAGTGCGGTGTCTTTTGCTTTGAATAGACAAGTAAGTATGGATGATCTTACCAAGCCAGTGGATGAAGAGAACATTAAGGTTACAATGGATGATTTTCTCAATGCACTCCTGGAAATCGTTCCTGCATTTGGAGCCTCAACTGATGACCTTGAACGATGCAGGTGATTCTTTTTGTTCAATTTAGTACAAATTTCAATTCTTTAATTAGAAGATGTTAATTCCATTCTGCTTGAATTCTCATTACTTTTATGTTCTAGTAGTAGGTTTAGAAGGCAAAAGTCTTTGCAATGATGCTTCGAGCCTTTAACTTTTGTTGCTTTTAATAATTTGTGAACATTTCTCTTAAACAAAATAGTGAGCTGTGAGCAACATGTAGTCTTCTAGGTTCTGCTTTCAGCTGACTGTTAATTTTTTTTTTTTTTTTTTTGTTGCTTTTAATAATTTGTGAACAGTTCTCTTAAACAAAATAGTGAGCTGTAAGCATCACATGTAGTCTTCTAGGTTCTGCTTTCAGCTGATTGTTAATTTTTTTCTTTTTGTTGCTTTTAATAATTTTTGAACATTTCTCTTAAACAAAATAGTGAGCTGTGAGCATCACATGTAGTCTTCTAGGTTCTGCTTTCAGCTGATTTTTAATTTTTTTCTTTTTGTTGCATCCCATTGGTCTATTTTCTTGGTTGCCTTGGTTAATTTAAAGATAATTGTTTCTGCGTTGGCTTGGGAAAATATGAATATTTATCTTGAACATTGAGTTCACTTTTTGGGGAATTAAAGACCGTTCATTAAAATATTTTCTCTCTCTCTCTCTTTTTTTAGTTTCCTAGTTGTATGACTCATATCTTTCAGTTTTGAGTGGCTTTGCCTGAATTGTTTCACATAACATAATTTTTAGACTTAATGGCATGGTGGATTGTGGTGACCGGCACAAGCACATTTATCAGAGAGCCATGCTACTGGTAGAGCAGGTCAAAGTAAGCAAAGGAAGTCCTTTGGTCACTTGTCTTCTAGAAGGGTCAAGTGGAAGGTAGGCAGCTGGAATTTCCTTTTGTTTGACATCATTTATCTTTAACTTTAACTGAATCTAGGTTGACTTGTACAGTGGCAAAACAGCATTGGCAGCTACTGTTGGCATTGACAGTGATTTCCCATATGTCAAGATAGTAAGCTCCTGACCTGTAGCATGTATAAATATATTGCAACCTTCTATTTGTTGTTAAGATTCTTGTTTTTTTAATTTTTATTTTATAGGTCTCCGCTGAATCAATGATTGGTCTTCATGAGAGTACAAAATGTGCTCAGATTGTCAAGGTTTGTGGTGCCATGATCCTTAAATCTGGAAGTGATGTGAATACTTTTATCTGAACAAATTATTGCTCTAAACTAGAACTTTGCTTTGGTCTAAGCTGTTTAACATATACAGTCAACCCTCTCTATAGCAGCCCCATTTGTCTGTTAAGATTTTGCCTGTTATAAAGCGGTGGTTATTATACACTTATAACAGCATGCTGTTATAGAGAGATAATTGTTGTAAACCTACCATAAAATTCATATTGTGGATTTCTATCAAATGAAGAAAGCGAGAATTATGTTAAAAGGAAAGAAAGAAAGTTGGAATCAAATCAACAAAATTAAAAGACATAGAGCAGGTGCATGCATTATTGCTTTTATGCATATTTTATTTTACATTCTTTCACATGCTAATTATGAAGTTCATAAATCTAACAAGTTACATTAATCAATATGAGTTATTAAATTAAATTAATTAATTAATTTATTACAAGCTATTAAATTTAAGTAATCAATTTATAAGTTTATGATGTTCCAAATTCATAGTAGAATATTTAACTAGAGAACTTAATAGTTTGTTGAATTGATATCTTTAATTCCACTCATTAAAGATTACTTCATTTAATAAAATATGATTAATAAATTTTTTCATGTGAAATTTAAACATTTTATTGGAATAATATTTTAATTAATATAATTTTATTTAATAAATTCTAATTAATAGGCTTGCTTATATGAAATAGTTATAATTTTACTTAAAATTTTAGACAATATGCTGTTATAGAGAACTAATTTAATAAAGAATGTACTTAATAATTATGAATGTTGCTGTTATAAGTGAAAAGCTGGTATAGAGGGTTAAAGTAATGTAGAAAACAGAGTAATTCTCTGTATTTTTCTATATTTTATTAACTAAAGAACTGAATTTAAATAGAGAAACGAGTCATAACCTAATTAGGAAAATAATTCCTTATTCTAATAAACTACTAAAAGATAAGATAAAATAATCCTAGAATATCTCAAATGATTTATTCTAAGATTTATCTACCTAAATCAGATTTATCTATCAGTAGAAAACATTTAATATATTTCTATAATTCCTACACTCCCCTCAAGTGGAGAATATATATTGTATAATCCCGGCTTGAATAGGAATTTATTGAAAATGTGCTTTGCGAGCCTTAGTGAGAATGTCTACAATTTGTCCTTTTGAAGGAATGTAGGAAAGAGTGGCTGTCCTTTTGTTGACTTGGTCAGCAATAAAATGCCTATCAATCTCCACATGCTTTGTTCGGTCATGTTGGATTGGATTCTTGGCAATCTGAATAGCAGATTTATTATCACACAAGACTTCAAAGTGATCCTTCTGATTAGTGCCAAGTTCTTTTAGTAATTTAAGTAGCCAAATTCCTTCGCATATTCCCAAAGCTAGTGCTCTAAATTCAGCTTCAGCACTACTTCTTGAAACAACAGATTGTTTTTTACTTCTCCAAGTTGTAAGGTTACCCCAAACAAAAGTGCAGAGCTACTAGTGGATCTTCTTTCGTGAGGTCTCCGCCCAACTAGAGTCTATAAAAATCCTATGATTCATCTTGTGTTTTCTTGAACATTAAGCCATGTCCCGGAGTTTTCTTCAAGTATTTGAGAATTACATTTCTTCTTTGCCATATGTTGTTCATTAGGATTAGTCATGTGTTGACTTATCACATTTACAGGAAAGGCTATATTTGGCCTCGTTAGGGATAAGTAAATAAGTTTTCCAACTAATCTTTGAAATTTCTCTCTGTCTACTAAAGACCCATCTTCTTTGATGAATTTCAAATTTGCCTCCATTGGTGTATCAACTGGCTTACAACCAAGAAAACCAGTTTCTTTGAGTAAATCAAGTACATACTTTCTTTGATTGATCAAAAGTCCTTTTTTTGATCTTGCCACCTCCATTCTTAGGAAATATCTTAACTTTCCCAAGTCCTTGATTTCGAATTTCCTGTTTAACAGTTTCTTCAAATTGCTAATTTCTTCCTCATCATCTCCAGTAAGAATAATGTCATCAACATACACAATTAGGATAGCTTTCTTATTTGTAGAAGTTACCTTGATGAAAAGTGTATGATCGGCAAGGGACTGCTTGTAGCCGTTTTTCAGAATGACTTTAGTGAACCTCTCGAACCAAGCTCTGGGTGATTGTTTTAGCCCGTATAGAGACCTGTTGAGCTTGCACACCTTGTTGCTTCCTTCAACAGACTTTAAGCCAGGTGGCAATTTCATGTAAACTTCTTCCTCTAGCATGCCATTAAGAAATGCGTTTTTTACATCAAGTTGATGTAATTGCCAATCGCAATTTACAGCCAAACTTAGGAGTACTCGAACAGTGTTAAGCTTTGCCACGGGTGCAAACGTTTCTGTGAAATCTATCCCATACGTTTGCGTAAAGCCTCTAGCCACCAGTCTAGCTTTGTATCGTTGGATGCTTCCATTGGAGTTGTACTTTACAGCAAAGATCCATTTACAGCCAACAACCCTTTTTCCTTGAGGAAGGTCTCAGAATCATCCAAGTAGCATTTTCTCTAGTGCACCAATTTCCTCTTCAAACCCTTCTCCATTTAGGATCCTTTAGAGCTTCAGCTATGCTTGTGGGAATCTGTTCTTTATCCAAGGTTGCTGTAAATGCTTGAAAAGAAGGCATCAAAGAATTATAGCCAACAAATTTTTCAATAGGATGCTTGGTGCATTGTCTAACCCCTTTTCTAATAGCAATAGGAAAGTCATCTAGAGTAGGGGACTTACTGATTTCTTCTTCCATTCCAAGAATGGACCCAAATCCAATTCTCGGCAAGAATCGATTGCAAAACAGTCTCGTGGATATTTTTCTTTTTTCTTGTGTAGACACGGCTGTTTGGGTGGTGGTGTTTGTGAAGATTTTCAATAGGAGTAGGTGTATTTTCGGAGGGGTGTTTAAAGTAGGTGTGGATGAGGTAGTGATAGGTATAACGGAGAATTAATCGGAGTAGTCGAGGTGACAAATCTGAGGTAAAGGTAAAATTGGTGGCAATTTTGAAGGTTGAGAATGGAAATTAGGAAAAGATACATGATTTGGCTGAAAATCACTCCATGTCTCCCCCTGAATTTTAGCCTGTTTGAAATAGGGATTCTGTTCATAAAAAGTGATATCCATAGTGGTAAAAAATCGTTTAGGAGGATGAAAGCATTTGTATCTCTTCTTAAGTGAAGAATATCCAACCAGTACACATTTTAAGGACTTAGGGTCTAACTTGGACTTATGAGGAGCAATATTTTGGATAAAAACTGTGCAGCCAAAGATTTTAAGAGGCAAAATTGAAGAGATAGGCTTAAAATGAGGAAAGTTTGCAAAAATATAGATTGAGGTGTTTGAAATTTTAAAACCTTACTAGGCATTCGGTTGATTAAATAGGTAGCCGTTAATAAGGCTTCCCCACGATATTTAGGAACATTGGTAGTAAATAGAAGGAACGAGTAACTTCTAGGAGATGCCTATTTTTCTTTCGGCAATGCCGATTCATTGTGGGGTTCCAACACAAGAACTAAGTTGAACTATGCCCTTGTCCCCGAAAAAATTACCCAAAGACCTAGCAAAAATTCACCGCCATTATCGATTTAAAGAGCTGGATTTTAGCCCCAAACTGAGTGAGAACCATGTTATAAAATTGGGCAAAAATATTAGCAGTTTCAGATTTATCTTTTAGCAAATAAGTCCAAGTTATCTGACTGTGATCGTCAATGAAAGTGATAAACCACTTACTATGATCAGCATTCTTCACCCGAGAAGGGCCCCAAATATCACTATGGATCAAAGCAAAAGGGTGAGAAGGCTTGTATGGAGAAGGAAAATACGAAGATCTTGTATGTTTAGCAAGAGAACAAACTTTGCAAGAAAAAGACTTTGGCCTTTAATTAATAAATAGACCAGGAAACAATTTGGCAAGATATTGGAAACTAAGATGTCCTAATTGACAATGCCATAATATAACAGTATCAACTGTATTTAAAGTTGTAAAAGATTTGGAGATCGCGGGTTTAGTTGAGGAAGGGAGGATGTAGAGACCATTCTGCAAGCTGGCCTTACCAATCATCTTCTTCGAGTTCAGTGCCTGCAAAGTACAATCAAGACCGTTAAAGGTTGCAAAGCAGTTCAAACCCGAGGAAATTTTACTTACGGAAATGAGATTGCAAGCCAGAGTTGGTACAAAGAGAACATTATGAAGTGCAATCTGATCATTGAGAATAACAGTTCCATGACCTTCTATTTTGCATAAGGAACCATCAGTTGTTTTGACAGCTTTACCAAAGGTTTGGAAAAAATTGTGAAATAAGGCCCTAGTACCAGTCATATGATCTGTAGCACCAGAATCAAGGATCCAATTAGGAGTGAACTGAGAGGAAAACAATGCTGTGGAAGAAGGATTACCTTCTGGTTCTTTCATGACCAGATTACCCGCACTAGACCCCTGAAACTTTCCTAACAATTTTTGAAGTTCAGTAATCTGCTCTTTGGAGAAGCTTGTGACAGATGTGTCAGCGGCAAGATTAGATTTATTATCTCGGAGTTCTTTGACTTCCATACGAGGCTTACCATGAAGCTTCCAACACTTTTCCTTGGAGTGGCCAGGCTTTTTGCAATGATCACACCAAGGTCTCCCCCGTTTGGAAGAAGGAGATGATTGGTGTGTCACTAAGGCAAATCCTTCAGGAGTTGAATCCGTTTCATCAAGCATCACACTTCGGCGACTTTCTTCCTTCTTGACCATAGAGAAGGCCTCTCGAAGGGAAGGAAAGGGAGAAATAGCCAAGACCCTGCCGCGAACCTCATCCAGCTCCTTGTTTAGGCCTTGTAGAAATTGAAATAGCCTTCTTTGAGTGACAATTTTCTGATAAAGGGCAGCATCTCTGGGAATTGCCCAATCATGCTGTGCATACAAATCTAATTGCTGCCAAAGAGCGGTAAGGGAATTGTAGTAGAGAGTGACGGGCATGGTGCCTTGCTTTAGCGTGGCTGCTTGGTTTTCAACATGATATAATTCGGCAATGTTATCATTGCTGGAGTAGGTTTCGCGGACAACACTCCAAATTTCAGCAATGGTGTTGTAAAGGAGAATATTTTGGCTTATATTTGGGGTCATGGAATTAAGGAGCCAAGTCATATCCTGGCCATTATCACGCATCCACTTAGTAAAACCATTGTCAGGCACAGCAGGCTGCTTGATTTCTCCAGTAACATAGCCCAATCTATCTCTTCCCAAGAGAAAAATCTTAATCGATTGGAACCACTCTAGAAAATTGTTGCCATTTAATCTATGGCAGGTGATATTCAGACCAAACGAGTCTGATTGAGCATCAGAACCAAAAAAATTTTCTAGATTTGAGGTAATCTCCGGAGTAGGAGAAGGAGATGTAGGAGAATAAGTTCCTGACATGGTCTAGGGTGGAAAAGAACCGGAACCTAAACTGATACCATGTAGAAAATAGAGTAATTCTCTGTATTGTTCCATATTTTATTAACTAAAGAACTGAATTTAAATAGAGAAAAGAGTCATAACCTAATTAGGAAAATAATTCCCTTATTCTAATAAACTACTAAAAGATAAGATAAAATAATCCCAGAATATCTCAAATGATTTATTCTAAGATTTATCTACCTAAATCAGATTTATCTATCTGTAGAAAACATTTAATATATTTCTATAATTCCTACAAATAAAACAAAAAAATAGGTTCTACTAGAAACCTAGTTGTTATAGAGAGGGCTGACTGTATAAGAAATTCTGGTTTATGTTTGAAAAATTGATGGCTAGGAATATTTGTGCTTCATGTATCAAACTAGGATAATTTACATTAGACAAAGTTAGAACATTTTGAATTTAGTGCACTTTGGCAGGTATTTGAGGATGCGTACAAGTCACCCTTGAGCATCATCATCCTTGATGACATAGAAAGGTTAGGGGAATGAGAAACGTATGCTATTCATTTTGACTTGAAATGTGCAATGTTGACAGAAATAATTGGTTAATTATTGTTGCAGGCTACTGGAGTATGTTGCTATTGGGCCCCGCTTTTCAAATATAATTTCTCAGACATTGTTGGTCCTTCTCAAACGTCTTCCTCCTAAGGTTTGTCTTTGGTTCTTTCTATGTGTTTCAATCAAGTACTCCTAATGGTTACTTGGGAAATATTTAAAACTTTTTCCATTTAAAAAAGAGAGACAGAGAATTGAACTAGGTTAACAATGCTTTCTCCCATTCTCTTGATTGAGAAGTCCCATGCTGCTTACTAGTTAAATCATTAACATTGTAGAAGATACAATTTGATTCATATGCTAATCGGATCAGTTAGCAAAAAAGTATATTGAGAATCTTGTTTAATCTGAATTACGTGTATTGTTATTTAGATCTGCAAATGCTTGTCTTCCAGGGGAAAAAACTTCTGGTGTTTGGGACAACCAGTGAGATTACCTTCTTAGATTCAGTTGGCATTTGTGATGCGTTCTCTGTCACCTACCATCTTCCTACACTGAAGACAGCTGATGCAAAGAAGGTAATAACGTTATCAATTTCATCTTTAAGTCATCTAGGGGTATGATATTTTGCTTTGCTTTCTTCGGCTTGTCAGTGTACATTTGCCTCAATTAGTGTTAATCTCTTTGTTATACCACAATAGCAGAAAAAAAACAACATTTAAAGCTGTCATTTTTTATAAAAGCTGCAGACACAATTCTCAAACATGTGGAAGTTTCTTTCGATCAGATAGTTTTATTTTACTATTCTCCTTCATTACTGAACTGCATTGCTAACAATGTTGTCTGATATTTGTGGACATTATAAGTAAATTTTTCATGTTTGTCTCAAACTCCAAAGCAAAACAACTTAGTATTGCTCTTAGTTAAGGAGTTAAATTTATTTAATCTGCTCTTTATACCCCAGGTTTTAAAACAACTGAACGTATTTGCTGAAGGAGATGTCGATGCAGCTGCAGAAGCCCTGAATGATGTGAGTTTAAACAATCTGCCTGATTTGGTTCATTCATAGGCATCTCTTTTCATTTACTCTTTCTCTTTATGTGTACTAGTGTATATAGGAATGTCCATTTGTGCATGTAGGGTGTAGGTGTGAGTGCATGAATATGGGGAATGAGCTTTCCAAGTGCCACATCATTATTTCTAGAACCTTGAGCTATAGATAAAATGAATCTCCAGGATGAATTTGTAGTTGGGAAATTCACACTTTCTTTACGCTTATATCTTGTTCCAGGCAACGATTTGAAAGCAAATGAAAATTTGTGGTTATCATACTAACTCATGCCTGTTTCTGTTTAGATGCCTATCAAGAAGCTGTATATGTTGATTGAGATGGCAGCACAAGGAGAGCAAGGTGGAGCAGCAGAGGCAATCTACTCAGGGAAGGAAAAGATTAAGATATCTCACTTTTATGATTGCCTCCAGGATGTAGTCCGGGTCTAATTCACACGTTTTGTTCTTTTTTACAATCTGGTCGTTTTCTCGTGCACTCTGCATACATCTTCATTTTTCTACTTGGTTTCTCCATTCCTCTCCCGTCAGTTCCCTTTTTTCTTTGTGTTTGACGATTTGTAGACATTGGTTGAAGGTCATGGGAGAACTTATGTTGGGAAGTTTTTTTCCGGGCATTTGTTTGCTGCAGCTGCATTTCAGCTCTTGGTAAAATCCCACCCCCCCTCCCCGTCCCCCACTCTCTGTAACTCGACGATATATATTTATTATATATATTCTAAAACTTTTATGTAAATCTGCTATATTAGATAATCCCAAAGGTGCTTTCGGCCCAGTTGATCCAATGAGGTAGGCCTAAAAACAACGCCGCGGTGTAAAATGAAGTACATTTGTCTTCATCTTCTGTGTTGCATTGAATATAGTTTATTTTTCAGTAAACATCTGAACGTATATATCTGTAGATTTCGATCCATATTATTCCATGCAATAAACAATGTTAAATAGTCCACTTTTATTTTTGTTTCAAATGGCTATTCAACTCAAATAAAATATCCAAGTGCTTTTCGCTTTTTAGAAAAAGTGATTTGAAGTTACAATATCAAAATTGTCCTCATTTATAAAAGCTTTATGGTTTAATGATTTCACTTCAAGCACTTTTTCTATATTCGGTATATAATTATATTGTTTTTATATTTATTTGAAAAATATACCATTATTTATTTAAACATGCGAGGGTTATGTTGGTATATTATTTCAATATTTAAAATATAGCTTATATATATAAGAGAAGAAAGAGGAAAACAAAAAGAAAGAAAAAGAGGAGGGAAAAATGAAAGAGTGTTTTATTTTTACTTTTTGCACATTTGAAGTATTAAAATTTATAGGTTACTAATTTATTTTAGATGTTTTTATATATTCATATCATATTTAAGTCTGGCTTGGGGTTAGTTTGAGAGTGGTCACCTAGGACTTAGGGCTAGAAGGGATTCAAATTTTTTTTTTCATAACATGAAAAAAAATTCTTCAGCCTTTAAGTTTTTGATCGAAGATTCATTATGGGTAGGGATAAAAAGATCCTAAATTTTATTTATTTATTTATATTTTATTTTATTATATTATATTTTATAATTTTTTCAAAAGAAATCTTAGTTTATTGTTTCACGCTCTAAAATTGTTAAGAATGGACATGACGACATACATTTTATATGTTTTACATTACATTTTAATTTATATATATACTTTTCATAATTTGTTGTAATAATTGAATTTAGTGAAAATATTCATACGACTTGTTGATAATTTTAATATAAATGTTTACCGACTTTTGCAGGTTCATGTATTCATGTTAGTTCTATTTATTTATTTTTATGTTGTATCAATTTCTAATATTCTATCTTATCCTAACTTAAATATTTTATGTTATTAACTTGAATAACATTGGTAAAATATAAGTAATAACATTTTAAAAACATTTCTATCAATTGTTCAACATATAAAATTTGAAATTGATAACATTTTAAAAATGTTATTACTTAAATAAACATTTAAATAAATAACCATATGATAAACATTACTTTAATTTGAGAAACTTCAAGAGTTTATATTGTATGGATAATCTCGAATGTCCAAGAATATTATTATTGTTGACGTTTACACCATTATTCATTTATCAATATTAGTAATTTGATTAACTACATGAGTTGAACAATTGATTAAAATGTCATTAATGCCATTGATGTTATTGTATTAATTGAAATTGTTTTATTGTTACTATATTGTTACCTATAAGACTAGTAAAGCATGAAATTGTTTATTTGATAAAATGTTATTACTTAAACATTTTTATCAATTGTTTAAAATAATTTGAAATTATTTTAATCTTTAAAATATAATTTATATATGTATAACATATATAAGAGAAGAAAAGAAAAAAAAAAGAGAGAGAGAGGAGAGAAAAAATGAAAAAAGTTTATTTTTATTTTTACACATTTGAAGTATTAAGAATTTACTATTATATGTGTATGTGTAGAAACCATGAATTAAGATATAAATGTGTGTTTAAAATAATATCTAATAAATAATAAAACAAAAATGTTATTAATTAATAATAGTAACAAATGAAATATGCATTATATTAAAATTAAAAAATTAGATTAAATTAGTCAAATCTCATTGTGTTCAAATATCAATCAACAACATTATTAATGTATATATACAATTAATAGAGGTAATAAGTATGCATAATAAAAATAAAAAGGCCTTAAAGGTGTAAAAGCCTTCAAACTTTTAAAAAAAACAATTAATCTAAACTCCCTTATTTTTTTTTTACATTCAATTGGGTATTTGAATTTTCAAAATGTATCAAAAAGACTCTTTGACCGTTAAAGCTAAGTACCCATAATTTTTTTAGTTAATACCACCTCGTGCCACAACCACGGCATGACATGTGACAAAAAAATATAAAAAATAAAAATTAATAAAAATTTCAATACAAATATAAAAAATATTAAAAATTAGAATTTCTTTTAAAAATCGTAAAAATTATAATAAAAAATTGTAAAATTCATAATGTGTCGCAACATAAAATTCTTTACATATTTTTATAAAATTCCTAAATCTAAAACATCACCAGGCAGAACCAAAATAAAGGACCTTAATGGAAATTAACAAATAACAGATTTGTTAAAAAAAGTGTGATCTGATATCGTTTAAAATGGGTGTGATGTGATTATAGCTCTCTTCATTTGTTGTCAATTTTTACCATATATTTTGGTGGATGTGTGGTGTTTTTGGGTTAAGTTAAAAATAATGGTAGAAATAAGAATTGCTATTGTGATTATAGCTCTCTTTATTTTCTTACAATATATTTTGCAAAGATTGAGGTAGACTTATTTTAAATGGATGGTGACCTTATATTGTGTAATGTGGAACCAAGAGTGAAGGACCATAATCGCTGATCTCACTCTGTTTTGGGAGGTTAGCTTCAAGGAGAACCCAATTTTAACCTAAAAACTCTTTTATCTAATTTCATTTCACGGAATGGATTGAACAATCAAGTGTAAATAAAACACTTTTTCAAATTCTGATTCATACCCAATCATCTTACACTCAATTTCAGAACAACCCATATTTATCAACTTCACCAAAATATACCCCAAGCAGCAAATTCAAATCTAATCTAATCATACTTTTCTCTCCAAGAATAAACCAAAAAGAATACCCAAGAAAACGCCATCAAAATGTCACCAACCGTCTGTCGCAGCCAATCCCAAGCCAAATCCTCTACTCTTCTCTCGAACCAGAACCTCCACATCGCCACCGATACATGCAAAACCGTGCACCCTTTGGCGAAGAATGATTGGAACTCTCTGTCTTTAACAAATGAGACCATGAAAAGCAAGAACCCCACGGCGAACAATAGCAGACCCGCGAAGGAATCGGAGGTCCGGATCAAGAGCTGATCGTGTGGAGTGGATCCCAAGAGCTTGGTGGCCGTCTCGATCCCGTGGGTGAATGTGTACATTTCTTTCATGTAGAACATCATAAGTGCGCCGCTTGATAAGGCGATCACCGAGTGGAGGAGACAGATCAGCCTGAAAGCTGCTGCTGATGTTGACATTTTTCGTGGGGGGGGGGGGAGGGTTGGGGTTTTTGTTTGTGTCTAAAAGGGTGGTGATCAGTGGTTTGATGAAAAAATAGACATGATTGTAGTGGAAAGAAACCCTAACCCCAAAAGCTCATTTTGGGAACCGAATGAAATGAGAAGAAAGAGGAAGATGAATAGGAAAGGGAAGTGATTTTTGGTTAGTTCCAGTTTTATTTAATTTCAAACGTTTATAATAATAATAATAATATAATAATTATTATTATTATTATTATTATTATTATTATTAACGTTTGAAATTAATCGCTAACTTCAGCTTAGCTTACGCCAGTTTGTCGGCCGGATTACTCCGCGCTTCCATCTCGTTTTTTTTTCTTAAATATTTATTTTATATTATTATTTGATTAGTAATCAATTTGTAAGTTTAACTAAGTCATCTTAAAAAAAAAAAAAAAAACCTTCCTTAATTCCTTATATTTGAAATTTAGTCTTCTCATTTTTATTTTAAAGAACTTAACTTTTCTATTTTTCAAATTTAAAAATAAAAATCTAATTATTAACATCCTCAAAATTTTTCTATTAAATTAAAATTTATTAAAATATTTTTTTTTGTTACATGGCTACCAATTGAATTTTTTAACTTTAAAATGTCACACCAACAATTTTAAAGGAATAATTTTAAGGTGAAGTTAACAATTTTAAAATCTATAAAATATATAATTAAATGTCATGAAATAAAAATTGAGAAACTAAATTCTAAATTTACAAAAGTATAAAAATTTGTAGCATTTTAACTATTTTATGACGAGAGTTTAGATGATAAATGGGTTTCTTGAAATATGTTTAACTAAAAATATTAAATCTTTTGGTGGTGTTTGGGAAGTAGAATTTTAAAATTTGGATTTGGATTTTAAAAATAATGTAAATTGAGTAGTAAATTATTTAGAAATATAGTGTTCATGATAATTTCTCAATTAAATGGTTCTGTTATATGCTTATTTAGTAATGAGTTTGCAATTCTTAAAATATTTTTGGATTTGACAATTCACTTTTTTACTATGTATTTGAGTTAATTGTATTAGATATCCCTAAATTGTGACCTTCATTCTAATTGATCTTAAACTTTAAAACGTTCTAATTGCATCCCTAAACTATTAATATTATACCAATCAAGTCTTTTCATTATTAAAATCATTAATTTAACCATTAAATTACACGGCAAATCTTATGCAACTGAATTTAAAATGAAAAATTTTAAAGAAATGGAATGTTATTACATAACTTTTAAAAGTAAAACTAAAAAAAAAAAAAAGACTAAAAACTTGGAAAACCCCAAAACTAATATTTTAAAAAATATATTTTTACCATATTTATTTTTCTTTACATTTTTCATTTTAAATTATGTCACATAAGATCTAACATGTTATTTAATAGTTAAATTAACAATTTTAGTAACGAAAGGACTTAGTTGATATAATCTTAATAGTTTACGGATTAATTAGAATGACTCAAATTTAGGGATTAATTTAGAATAAAGGTCATAATTTTGAGATGTTTGGAGAAATTAACTCTATATATTATATTGAATCTCAACTAATTTGTTCATAATATATGCATTGTGTTCTTACCATTTACATATTATATATTTTATTTAGAAACATAAATCGTTTAAAGGTTTAATTTTTGAAATTTAGTCCATTCACTTTTAATTTCAAGCATTTAGTTAAATTTGAAAATTAAAATCCAATTGATAATAATGGTAACTAATGTTTGCTAAATTTAAATGTGTTAGAAATTGGACTTTAAATTTTAAATCAAATTTTTAAAATTAAAACACCAATTATTCATACCTATTGAAAATCCAATAACAATGTTATCAATTAAAATTTAATTTTCAATTCAAAAAATATAAAAATTAAATTCTTGAGAATAAAAAGTAGAAAGATTAAATTTCAAAAATATAAAAACTATAGAGACCGAGAACATAAATTAGCATTTTTAAACCATGAGTTGGTTTCTTTGAAAAGAGGTAAAAGGTAGAAGTTAATAAAAATCAAACTGAATAGTAAGTTAAGTGAATTAACATAAATTCCTTACCACTTTGATATTTCTAATTGATTGCTAAGTGAGATAAATGAAATTATATTTCTCTTCTTCTAAAACAGTGCCACTAGTTAGAATTATTATGCTTAATTTGGCAGATGAGAATATATACCATAACTTTGTATTTTTATTTTAAAAGAATATTGTTACTCAATTAAAATTTATTTTAAAAATATTATATTACTTCCATAATGTTCAATTGAGTTGGTGTCATAAGTTAATTCGATATCAACTTAAGATTAATGATAGTATATTCTTAATTTGATGTATTTACATTTTCACAATTTAATTTTTTTTCATTTTAATATCATTATTATGTCAAACCATTTATTATATTATTTTTAAATGCATTATTTTCACACGTATATGTGTACAATAGAATTTAATTGATAAATACAGTATTTAGTATTTTTAAATCCATTTTATATTTAAAATAATGCAAAAGAAAAAATTAGATGCAATGACTCTCCATCCAAAATAATTTGTAATTTAGTGAATGTAGACATAAATGGAGCAGTGTGATGCTAAGATTAATGATTAATCCTTCTTAATAAAAGAAAAGTTAGAAAGTCCCAAACCTATGAACAGATCAGCAAAAAATCAAAAGCCTTGCTGGTTGAAACTTTTGAGAATGTCGAAATCATGATTGTTGCGGCGGTTGCTTTAATTTGACAAATCTGGAAATTAGAATCCAGATCCTTCTTCATTTTACTTTAAATTTAGAAAAGTAGTCATATAATGAAATTCTTTTTTTGAGTTTTCATTTTTATTTATTTTTACATTTTTCATCAAGTGTTGTTTGTGTAGCATAGAGTATTATTAGGGTAATAATTACAATCACTTTCATCACAAATAATTCTAATTCCTCAGACATATTTGTTTGATAGAGTAATTATATCATAATTCTTTGTGTTATGTTTGGTAATACAAATTGTGGTTAAACAATTATATAATTATTATAAAATTATTAGTATAATAATTTTTTAAATAACAAAAATTAAAATCAAATCATCATATGTATTATGTTAGTCTAAAAAGTAGATGATAATATAATTACTAATAAAAATAACAAAAAAAAATCATATGTATTATAAATTTTATTTACTTTTTGAAGTATGGATAATCTCAATTTTACCTATAATTGAAGTTATAAAATATGCAACATGCTAGTGTCACGAGGTTAGAACTTTAGGCAAGCAAATCATGCAGTCTTAAGTGATTCATTTACTTCAAATCTATCCAAGTCAGCCTATCTCTCGAAAAGGCGAGAATTTTCAAAGAAATTATCTAAGGCACTGAAACAAAACGAAAGCAAACTATCGAGCGAAGAAGCGAAAAGCGAACATAAAAGCCACAAGAAAATTAAGCTCACCAAGTGTTTGAGTAAATGCTCTCAAAATATTCTAATACTTTGAGGAAATACAATTGAGTGATTACAAATGAGGGGGAATGTCTCTATTTATAGTTAATTCCCACAAATCCAACAATACAATTTAAATTACATCGATGGTCAAGATCAAAGCCTATGTACAATATTCACGATGATAACCCTAATTTTACTGAAGTGTTTCACTGGGCCACCAAGGCTTCAAGTAGATGGGCTTATCCATATGTTCCACAACTTGGGCCAGTTCAAATGGGTTAAATGAGCCCCATTTAATTAGTTGACCTCCAATGGTGATTCTGTGCACAATCGTCACAAGCTTTAATTCGCGACCCGTGACATTCTCCCTCACCTATTCCCGCGATGCCCTCGTCACCTTATTGGAATGACACTGGTTTGATTTGTCTTAAACTGCCTTAATACCTTAGTTGTTTCCCAACTAGTCTCTTTATTAGGTAGTTTTGCCCCTCTAAACATTTGCCTTGGCTTATGTCTCCACCTTCATCTTATTCGAATTGTCTCTCTCGTTTGTACATCTTGTAAGAGCCCGCCACTCTTGGTTTCCCCCATTTTTGACTTGCCTTGATTGGGATCCCCTTGATCTTGATCCTTACAAATAGGCTTAAGCACACTCGCACTAAACATTGGGCTAACCTTAAGTAGTCACCAACTTTGATTTGTAGGCCCCTCAGCTTACCCGCGTTAGAACTCTGAAAGGGCCCCTGTGTCTTTGCCAAGCCAATGGTAAGTCGTAATGAAAAACACTAGAAAAATGTTTGCAATTTACCTTGCTCATAGCATTTACTCGTTTTGATTACCTAGTTTTCATAATCACTTTTCCCGCAAAGTTTGATGCACAACCCACCTCTCTCATAATTGGTAGCCTTACTGATAACTCAACAGGCTTCACTTTAGTTTGTTGCAGCTCTAGTATTTCCAAGGGGGTCTCTATAACAACCCGATTCCCAGTGGTGTCAAAAATAGTGGTTTCAGGACCACAATTCTGACGTGTCAGCCCGTAAATATTAATTATTTAATATTTACAAGGGCATTAGTGTTGTATTAAATTTTGGTTTAGAAATTTTATCGTTTAGATAGTTAATTAATTAAAAGGGATTAAATTGAAAAAGATGTAAAAGTTAACCCTATTAGTTAAAAAGAACTAAATGATTATAGAACTGAAAATTCATGGACTAAAATGATAAACATACCATGTAAGTAAATGTAGTAGACGGTTGGTAAGTAAATAGTGTGAAATTTTGAAATTTACTTAAGAGAAAAATAGTAAATATATTATAAAACTGAAATTAAATAAAAACAAACAAATCCTATCATCTTTCTCTTTGTTTTTGCCGAAATTAAGAAGAAAGAAATAGCCATGGGAGAGTTTTGAAGGTTCGGTTATTTAGTGTGTTGCATGTAAGTGATTTTATTATTTGTTTCTTGTAAATTTGACATTTTTTATTTAGTTATAGCTTAAGTTAGCTAGCCCAATGATTATTTTGTGAAATAGTCAAATGTTTAGAAATTTATCATTAATGATTTTGAATGTTTTCGTTGTTAGTTAGTGTTGTTGGAAGCTTAGTTGATAGATATGATCATATTGTAAAGTGATTTTTAGTAAATTTGACTTTAGAGACTAAATAGGAAAAATATGGAAGTTAGCTTGATTTTTCTTGAGAATCCTTGGAATTTATGGGTTGTAATAATATGAATAAAAATTCAGTTAAATGGGTTTTTGTATTAATTGTGGAAATTGGCTTGTTCAATACTATGGACTAAATTGTATTAAATGTAAATATTTGGGGCAAATATATAAATATTGTAAATAAGACACTAGATGTATTAAATTGAGTAGAATGTGAAATTAAGGCTAATAAATAGAATAAATTATATTATAGATCAAGATCAAGTTGATAATCGTGGAAAAGGGAATGTTGTGGATTAGTCCATGAACTTTTGTTGTTTCTACAGTTTGTCCCTGGTAAGTTCGTATGGTTAAATTTTAGTATAATTTAAATATTAAATTGCTTGTGGATTGAAAATTATTAATTGACTTGAAAGTATTGAATTATGGTAAGTGAATTGATTTGGGAAAGAAATTGTATTAAATGTCGTTAAATGATAAATATGTGAGCCGATGAACGTAGAATAGAATACGATTGGCATGCCAATAGGTTATATCGCACGTTGTACGGGATTGGTTGATGTTGAGATGATGATTATGAATTCATCCATGACTGAATATACTGAAGTTCAACATTTGTTGTGAACTATCGCGTTATATTGTAGTGTCTCAGGTGTGTTTCGAAGGCAGATGTAAAGCCTACGGGCTTGACACTTGGTGCTGAGGTGTGTTTTGGAAGGATGTTAGCCTACGGGCTTGGCACTTGGTGCCCAGGTGTGTTCTCGGTTGGTTAGCTCATTTAAGTGATTTGGTGTGTTTGGTTGGTTAACTGTGTATCCGAATCCATTACAATGTTCATCGGGTATAGTTAATGATATAACATATTTGATTGAATTGATTCACTTGTATACAAGTTTATGACTCACCTGTGATTTGGTTATGAATGGCAAGACTATGATTTATGACATTTCTGTATTATGTATTGATTAAGTTTATTCGGTAAGTCAATTGTTTAATCCGTGGAACTTACTAAACTTAAGTAAGCTTACTTTTGTTCTTTTTATTGCTTTCTTGTAGATTTGTTTTTGAGGCTTTGGGCAATCGCATCAACTTTAAGATTCACACTATTCTAAAATCTATTGGTAGTTTTTGAATGCTCGTATTAGGTTATATGGCATGTAATAGGTTAAATGAATTTATGAGGTTATTTTGTGAAGTTCTTAAACTTGAATGATGATTGTCTTTAGATATATTTCGGTACATGTGAATATGTTGTTGGTTTGGTATATATTTATATTTGGAATTTTTTTGGTATATTTGGTATAAGTTTAATGAAAGGGGTGGTATTTTGGTACGTATCGATATTAAAGATATTTGAGTACTTCAAATGCAATTATTTTGGTTTGAAATGTTATTTTAGTTTGGATATTGAATTGTGGTGTCAATGAGGACACATTGGTTAGTCTTTTAGATGTTTGAATAGGTTATTTTATTTATCTATTGTAAAATAAGTGAATTTTGGCATGAGTTGAACTTTTAAAGATGAGGTTTTACCATTTTAAAAACAAGTATTGATACTTTGGCATTTGGTATCGATACTTGACCATTTGAATAGTTTTCTAATTAAACAGAATGCTAATTTGGTATTTATTTTTATTTGAGTATCGATATTTTTTCATAAAATATCGATACCTTAAAATAAGTATCGATACCATTGTTTTGCAAAGAAAACAATATTCGATTTTGGTATCGATTTGGTATCAATACCAACTACACATTTTAATTTTAAACTTTAAACTTTAAATTTTAAGTAAGTCTTATTTCGAGCTTGAATTTTATCATTAAGTAATTTTAGAATTTTTTCATATTAAAATTAATATGTTTGTTTATATAAAATATCAATTATATTTAAATATGTATTGTTTAATAATGTGATTTTTAATTGTAAAATGTTAATGTAGCATCTCTTTACTTGGGTCCGGCGATCGAGCCGGGTAAGGGGTGTTACAGTCTCCTTATCCCTTCGATCTAACAAGTCAATGTTCTTACCATCATGAACATCCTCGACTAGTTGGATTGCCGAGAATAACTTGGTTTCACCTTTCTCATCACAACTCATTGGCAAATGCATTATTGTTGGTGAGTGTCCAAGATACATATGCAATCGTCAAAACGAACCAACATAGAATTAATCGTCAAGGAAATTCAAGCCAACAACAAAGTCATAACCATCTAAATGAGTTACCTCAAAGTCTTCCTTGCCTTTCCACTGATTGATCTGTAGCTTAACTTCTTGTGTCACTCCCATAGTTGGGACCTCTTTATAATTAACAATATTGACATTCTTAGTCGATTTGCTAATTGGGAGACCAAGTTTACCTGCGGCTTTTTTTGACATGAACAAGTCTGATGCCCCTGTATCAATAAGCACACTTATTTGACCCATGGTGTTGATATCCACAAACATCAACCCTTTCTACTTGTGATCCTTCTTCGCTTTTGCAAAATTGAGTATCATTGATCCAATCCTTAATACCTTTTCCTCATCAGGCTTTGCTTCATTTTCTTTACTGACAGCTTGGATTGCTCTGGACAGTCTCATATCCTATGTGGACCACAACATAAGAAACACTTCAATGGCTCATTCGATTTTTTTTTTGGGCTTCAACATCCTATTTTTGTGCTTTCACATTACCACCATTTATAACATTACCGTTTTTAACATGTCCTACTTCATCTCCCTTACCATTTCCCTTCTCCTTGGGCTTGGAAAAGTCAAACTTACCTTTCCTTGGAACAATCATGAGTAAGGATTCTGCTACGGTTATGGCTTTGGTAAGTTCTTTGACCCCTCGATGTTGCAACTCTTGCTTCGCCCAAGGATTCAACCTATCCATAAAGGAGTAAAATGCCTTTTTCTCACCCAAATTGGAAATCTGGAGCATGAGTTCACTGAACTCTTTCACATACTCCCTAACTATGCTTTGTTGCATAATCCGACAGAACCTAGCTCAAGCTTGATTGCTCACGTCGATGTGCATACACTATGAAGATAATTAACACAAATATAGATTTAAAAGCAATTTTAATTACAAGTGTGACAAGTTAGTTGTAATATTTCTGTGTTACAACGGGACACAGAGTATTTCAAGAATCTAACCCAAAAGAGATTGGGTGATAAGGTGAATGAACAATGATCAAGCATGCAATTAGAAAGTCTAGATAGTTAATGGCTTGTAACAGCCCGATTTTGGGTCTAGTCGAAACAGCGATTTTGGAACCAAAAATCTGACGCAGTAAAATTTATTTTTATTATATTTTTATGGTCTACAGTTTTAGAGAATTATTTCGTGGAAATTTCATTTGAAAATTTTGATGTTAGGGCACTTAATTTAGTTAAAAGGACTAAATTGAAAAAAGGTGCAAAATGTGTGTTCTAGAAGCTAGAAGTGTCTAATTGCTATGAGATCTTAAATTAGAGGTCCTTAAATGGTAATTAGACCATTATACAGTATGGGTAAAAATGGATATCGTTAAGTGAAATTTCAAAGTTTGGCATTAAGGGCATTTTGGTAAAATGGTAAATAAAGACAAATAAACTAAATAAAAGATGTTTATTTTCATCAAATTAGTCCCTTAGCCGAATTTCAAGGGGTCTCCATAGTTGGGTTTTGGCCAAGCTTCCAAGCTCGATTGTAAGTCCGTCCTTGTCCCGTTTTTAATGATTTTTACGTTTTTATGAATGTTGTAACTTGATTTAGCTATTTCAAGAACTAATTTGAAAGAAAATTAAAGTCTAAAATTTTACCAATGTTGGATATTTGTTTATTTTGATTTCTAATGGTAGATTATGCAAGTTTGATGTTGGATAAACAAAGCAACTTTTACTAAGTGATTTTTGATAAAATTGTCAAAAAGGACCTTTATAAAAGTTGTAAAATATGTGGTAGAAGTGTGATTTAATGAAAAATATGGGTTTTTATGAGTATGAAAATATTTTGGACAGGCTTGAATTTTGAAGAAATTGACTATATTTCAATTTACGAGCCTAAGGACTAAATTGTAAAAAATGTGAAACATTAGCGGCAAAAATGTAATTTTTCTATAATATGATTTTTGGGCTAAATTGAATAATGTGAGTATTAAATGAATTAAATTTGTTATTATAGATCAAGAAAAACGAGGTTCGGACCTAGATCGGTGGACAACAAAATGTTTGACGATTAGGTCCAATTCTACTATTTTTGTATCGAGGTAAGTTCGTATGTAAATAATGTATTGTTATATTTATGTTTTAAATGCTTTAATATTTTATGAATTGTGATTGACTCTTTGGATGTATTCGACAAAGTTTCGACAAACCAGAAATCCTGGTTGAACCTTAGGAATAGGATAGGATACGAGTGACATGTCACTAGGAACCCATATGTATATGTGATTATGTGATCCGGGTGTTGGTCTTGTACGTCTTACCAGTGGCTGGGTAGTCCGGCATGTGTTGCGGATATCTGACAGCATGTGTGAGTAGCACTGTGTAGTTTCGTCTTGACTGACAGCTTGTGTGAGCAGGCCCGTGAATAGCTCGAAAGCGAGCCAATATGTATTATGAGATATGAGGTAGTTTTAGCTACATATATGACACTTATGTGCAAGATTTCTGAGTATCTGTTAATATTCTGAGTGTTCAATAGGAATGTCAAAGTTGTGAAAGGATATTGTTATGTTGCGAGTTGGTACAGGTATGTACGTAAAATTCATAAGTTATGAGCTCGATATGTAATGC
Organism: Gossypium rotundifolium; assembly: GCA_025506655.1. Taxonomy (NCBI): domain Eukaryota; kingdom Viridiplantae; phylum Streptophyta; class Magnoliopsida; order Malvales; family Malvaceae; genus Gossypium; species Gossypium rotundifolium. Next base: position 83,315,096 of record CP106727.1, read on the forward strand.
ACCTTTGGTAAGTTTGTGATTGAGCAAAGTTATGATTATGAGATTTTAATAGCGTTTATGTTAACTTATATTATGTTAATCGTGTGTTAAATGTGTGGTTATAATGCTTATTATTTGCATAGGAACTTACTAAGCTATATAACTTACTCCCCTTTCTTTCCCTTGTCTTGTAGTGTCACAAAGCTAGCTCGGGGTTTTAGAGATCGTCAGAGATCCATACACACTATCAACAATTATTTTGGTATCAATGAATTCAACATTTTGAGTTATGGCATGTATAAGGGACTTGGTCATTTTGTTATGTGTCATAATTGATTTGGCCAAATGTGTTGGCTTATGTTGGTTAGAAGTTCATTTTGTATAAGGCCATTTGAAATTGGCTAATATTGGTATAAGTATATTCATATGATGATGCCTTCCATGAATGAGGAAACTTGCATGATTTGAATTGATAAGTTATGTGATGTTTATGTATGATAGATGTTAGCATGTGAATGATGTGTTGATGCCTTGGTTGTGGATGTTTTGGTTGCCTAGGTATGCTATGAATTGTGTCATTGAATTGGTGTAAGTGTAGGTGTAAATGAGGGTGGCAAATGGCTTGGTAATTAGCCGTGTGTCCCCTGCACCTTAATTTTGAGAAATAGAATGTCCAGAATTGAGCACACGGGCAGAGACATGGGCGTATGTCTCAGCCATGTGTACTATACGGCCTTGAATACGGGCATGTGCCCCGGCCGTGTGAAGTCTACACCTATTTTATGAAAAATTTTGAAAATTAAATTGACCACATGACCTAGCACATGGGCATGTGGCACGGCCGTGTAGCACAAGTCAGAGAGCACCCTAAATTGAACATGACATGCAGCACGGGCATGTCTCAGGGTTACAGGCGTGTCCTTTGAACCACACGGGCGTGTGACCATTATAGCATGAAAAATTTCTAAGTTTTGTAAAATTTTCTAAAGTTCTTGATTTAGTCCTGAACCACTTCTAAAGCATGTTTTGGGCCTCATAGGCTCGTATAAGGGACTTTATGATTGAATATGAATGATTTTAATTTGGACGCAAATTTATAACTCGAAATTGTGTGAATACTTGTGTTATAAGTCCGGTAATGCCTCGAGCCCTGTTCCGGCGTTGAATACGGGTAAGGGGTGTTACATTTAGTGATATTAGAGCTATGGTTTAGTCGATTCTCAGACTAACGTAGCGTGTGTAAGAGTCTAGCTATACATGCCATATATGAACGGTGATAGTGTGATGACTCCTGACAATTTTAAATTATGTTTTTATATAGTAAATAGATCTCGACCGAGCTGTAGCTGATAAAGTAGAAAGTAATGCGTCGGCTCCCGTTCAAGGGGTAGCGCCATTTGAAAGTAGACCTCCCACGATCAGTTAGAGAGAAGGGGCTAGGGAAGCCTTCCTCCATATGATGAAGGAGTGGTATTCGGAGTTTGTTCGAACAAATCCGAATGCTCAACATTCTCTACCCCCTCTTTATCCCCAATCGATTCTCATAGCTCCTCAAGATGTGGAATTGGTAAGACTGAATAAGCCTCGGGTTGATAAGATTCAAAAGTAAGAAGATGAGGAATTCAGGGCTAATGTAGATGATGACCCCAGAGAGTCGATTTCTGGCTTGAGAATACTATCAGGGTATTTGATGAGTTATCATGTACACCTGAAGAATGCTTGAAATGTGTTATATCATTATTGAGGGCACAACATATCATTGGTGGAAGACATTAGTATCTGTGGTACCGAGAGAGAGGTTACATGGGAATTATTTCAAGAGGAATTTCAAAAGAAATATATTAGTCAGCGGTTCATCAATTAGAAACGTAAAGAATTCCTTGAGCTGAAACAGGGTCGAATGTTAGTGATAGAGTATGAGCGAGAATTTGTCAGGCTTAGTAAGTATGCCTGAGAGTGTGTTTCCTTCAAGGCTATTATGTGTAAAAAGGTTCGAAGATGGGCTGAATGAAGAAATCCGACTGTTAGTTGGAAACTTGGAACTAAAAGAATTTTTTGTATTGGTTGAACGAGCTTGCGAAGCTGAAGAGCTAAGAAAAGAGAAAAGAAAGGCCGAGAGTGAAGTTAGAGATGCAAGAAAAAGGCCGATGAATAAGACATTTCAATCTCAGTCAAAGAAATCCAGAGAAATGTATTCTCGTTTGAATGTTTCAGCTGGGTATTCGCACAGAGACCGCGGGAAGCAATATTTGGGTTTTAAATCTCAAGCTATTTCAATGGAAAGCGTGGATAATGTTAGGTCTAACAGACCTGAATGTCAACATTGTGGAAGAAGACATCCCGGCGAGTATAGGATCAATGACCGGGCTTGTTTTAAGTGTGGTTCTCAAGAGCATTTTATCCGAGATTGCCCTGAGATGGCGAGAAAGAACGATTTTCGAGTGTAAGGCGAGTAATACTACCAATAAGGGTAGGCCACCGAGAAATACCAGGAATGGAACTAGCAGTAAAGGTGTGACGAAGGATTCAGCTGTGAGATCCGAAGCTAGAGCACCTGTTAGAGCTTATGCCATATGTGCTCGTGAGGATGCGTCATCTCCCGATGTGATTACTGGTACATTTTCTCTTTATGATACTAATGTTATTGCATTGATCGATCTTGGATCGACTCATTCTTATGTTTGTGTGAATTTGGTATCTAATAAGAGTTTGCCTGTTGAGTTTATCGAGTTTGTGATTAAAGTGTCAAACCCCTTAGGCAAATATGTGCTAGTTGATAAAGTTTGCAGGAATTGTCCTTTGATGATTCGAGGTCACTATTTTCCGGTTGACTTAATGTTGTTGCCATTTGATGAATTCGATGTTATTTTGGGTATGGACTGGTTGATATTGCATGATGCCATAGTAAATTGTAGAATGAAAACTATTAAATTGAAATGTGAAAATGATGATGTTCTTCGGGTTGAAACTGATGGATCAAGTGAATTGCTTATTGTGATTTCGTCTATAGCTGCTCAGAGATATGTAAGAAAAGGTTGTGAAACTTATCTTTCTTATGTGTTGAATACAAAGATGTCTAAATTGAAACTTGAATCAGTGTCGGTAGTTTGTGAATATCCGGATGTGTTTCCAGAGGAGTTGCTTGGGTTACCTCCGATCAGAGAGGTTGAGTTTGGTATTGATTTAGTGCCAGGGACTTCATTGATATTGATTGCTCTATATAGAATGGCTCCGACCGAATTGAAAGAATTAAAAGCTTAGTTGTAAAAGTTCACAGATAAGGTTTTGCGAGATCGAGTTTTTTTCCCTGGGGTGCTCCAGTGTTATTTGTAAAGAAGAAAGACGGATCTATGAGACTTTGCATCGATTATCGACAGATCAACAAGGTAACTATAAAGAACAAGTATCCTTTGCCAAGGATTGATGACTTTTTTGATCAGTTGAAAAGAGCAACAGTATTCTCGAAAATTGATTTGAGATCTGGCTACTATCAATTGAGAGTTAAGGAGTCGGATGTGCAAAAAATTGCCTTCAGGACAACGTACGGGCATTATGAATTTCTTGTTATACCTTTTGGATTAACTAATGCTCCTGCTGTTTTTATGGACTTGATGAACCAAATTTTTCGACCATATTTAGACAAATTTGTGGTTGTGTTTATTGACGATATCCTGATTTATTCTCGAGATGAGACTGAGCATGTCGAGCACTTAAGAACGGTTTTGTAGACTTTGATAGATAAGAAATTATTTGCTAAATTCAGTAAAAATGAGTTTTAGCTCTGAAAAGTCATGTTTTTGGGACATATTGTTTCAGATGATGGTATTCGGGTTGATTTGAGTAAGATTTCAGCAATTGTTGATTGGAAACTGCCGAGAAATGTACGGAGGTTAAAAGCTTTTTGGGCTTAACTGGTTACTATTGATGTTTTGTTAAGGGATTCTCGATGATTTCTACTCCTTTGACTAAGTTGTTGCAAAAAGATGTTAAGTTTGAATGGTCCGAGAAATGTCAAAAGAGTTTTGAATAGTTGAAAGCCTTATTGACTGAGGCGCCGGTTTTAGTACAACTGAACCGAGAAAAGAGTTTGTGATTTATAGTGACGCGACACTAAATGGATTAGGATGTGTGTTGATGCAAGAGGGCAAGGTGAGCCTATGCCTCGAGATAGTTAAAACCGCATGAGAAAAATTATTCGACACACCATCCAGAATTGGCTGCCATAATATTTGCTTTGAAGATTTGGAGACATCATTTGTATGGTGAGAAATGTCATGTCTTTTCGAATCATAAAAGTTTAAAGTACTTGATGACTCAAAAGGATATGAATTTGCAACAACGGAGATGACTCGAGTTGCTAAAAGATTATGAGTTGGTAATTGACTACCGGCCGGAAAGGTGAATGTAGTCGCAGGTGCTTTGAGCAGAAAATCCTTGTTTGCCTTGAGAGCTATGAATACTAGGTTGACTTTATCTGAGAATGGTTCTATTCTAGTTGAGCTGAGAGCTAGACCGGTGTTTCTTCAGCAACTTTGTGAAGCTCAGAGAAGTGATAGTGAATTGCAAGCCAAAAGAGCTTAGTGTGAATCGGGTAGTGATTCAGACTTTCGGATCGGTTCTGATGATTGCTTAATATTCTGAGATAGAGTATGTGTACCAAAAAATGATGAAATTATTTAGAAGATTCTTTATGAGGCACATAATGGTTGTTTATCTGTTCATCCGGAAAGTACGATAATGTATAATGATTTGAAAAAACTGAATTGGTGGTCAGGTATGAAACGAGATATCTCTGAATTTGTAACGAAATGTTTGATTTGTCAACAAGTAAATGCCGAACACCAAGTACCTTCGGGTTTACTTCAACTAGTAATGGTACTCGAGTGGAAATGGGACAGAATTACGATGGATTTCTTAACGGGTTTGCCTTTGACTCCGAAAAAGAAAGATTTTGTCATTGTTGATAGATTGACGAAATCGGCTCATTTTATTCTGGTACGTACTGACTATTCACTTGATAAGCTAGCTGAATTGTATATTCTGAAATTGTTAGATTGAACGGAGTGCCTATTTCTATTATTTCGGATAGAGATTCGAGATTTACGTCTCAATTTTGGAAAAAGTTGCAAGAAGCTTTAGGTACGAAGTTGAATTTTAGCACCGCATTTCATCCGCAAACCGACAGTCAATCTGAAAGAACGGTGCAAGTACTTGAAGATACGCTTCGTTGTTCTGTATTAAAGTTCGAAGGTAGTTGGGAAAAATATCTACCTTTAGTTGAATTTGCTTATAACAACGTTTTTCAATCGAGTACAAAGATGGCACCGTATGAGGCATTGTATGGCTACAAATGTCGAAGTCTGTTGTACTGGACCGAGCTTAGTAAGAAACAGATTCATGGGGTTGACTTGGTTAGAGAAATCGAAGAAAAGGTAAAGGTAATTCGTGACTATTTGAAAGCCACTTTTGATCGACAAAAGTCGTATGCAAAGTTGAAAAGAAAAGAGATTGAATTTTAGACTGGTGATAAAATATTTCTGAAAGTATCTCCATGGAAGAAGATCTTGAGGTTTGGCCGTAAAGGCAAATTGAGTCCACGTTTCATTGGGCCGTATGAGGTTATTGAAAGAATAGGACCAGTGGCATACCAGTTAGCTTTATCGACAGTGTTGGAAAGGATTCACGATGTATTTCATGTGTTGATGTTGCGACGTTATCGATCAGACCCTTCGCATGTGATTTCTCCGACAGAGGTTGAGATTCGACCAGATATGACTTATAGTGAAGAATCGATCAAAATTTTAGCTCGAGAAGTTAAACAGTTGAGAAATAAAAGTATATCCCTAGTGAAAGTTTTATGGCAATGACATGGGGTCGAAGAGGCTACGTAGGAACCGAGAAAGCTATGAGAAAATAGTACCTAAACCTCTTTTTGGTAAGATTTACGGGGACGAAAATCCCTAAAGGGGGGAGGGTAGTAACAACTTGATTTTGGGTCTAGTCGGAATAGTGGTTTTGGACCACAAATCTGACGTAGTAAAATTTATTTTTATTATATTTTTATGGTCTACAGTTTTATAGAATGATTTTGTGGAAATTTCGTTCGAAAATTTTGATGTTTGGACACTCAATTTAGTTAAAAGAATTCAATTGAAAAAGGTGCAAAATGTGTGTTCTAGAAGTTAGAGGTGTCTAATTGTTATGAGATCTTAAATTAGAGGTCTTTAAATGGTAATTAAACCATTATACTTTAGTATGGACAAAAATGGATATGGTTAGGTGAAATTTCAAAGTTTGGCATTAAGGGCATTTTGGTAAAATGGTAAATAAAGATAAATAAACTAAATAAAAGATGTTCATCTTCTTAAAATTAGTCCCTTAGCCGAATTTCAAGGGGTCTCCATAGCTGGGGTCCAAGCTTCCAAGCTCGATTATAAGTCCGTCCTTGTCCCGTTTTTAATGTTTTTTACGTTTTTGTGAATGTTGTAACTTGATTTAGCTATTTCAAGGAATAATTTGAAAGAAAATCAAAGTCTAAAATTTTACCCATGTTGGCTATTTGTGTATTTTGATGTCTAATGATAGATTATGCAAGTTTGATGTTGGATAAACAACTTTTACTAAGTGATTTTTGATGAAATTGTAAAAAAAGACCTATTTCTAAAAATTATAAAATATGTTGTAGAAGTGTGATTTAATGAAAAATGTGGGCTGTTATGAGTATGAAAATAGTTTTTCTAGGCTTGGGTTTTGAAGAAATTGACTATATTTCAATTTACGAGCCTAGGGACTAAATCATAAAAAATGTGAAACATTAAGGGCAAAAATGTAATTTTTCCATAATATGATTGTTGGGCTAAATTGAATAATGTGAGTATTAAATGAGTTAAATTTGTTATTATATGTCAAGAAAAATAAGGTTCGGACCTAGATGAGGGAAAAATAAAGTGTTTGGCGATTAGGTCCAATTCTACTATTTTTGTACCAAGGTAAGTTCGTATGTATATAATGTATTATTATATTTATGTTTCAAATGCTTTAATAATGTATGAATTATGATTGACTCTTTGGATGTATTCGACAAAGTTTCGACAACCAAGAAATCCCAGTTGAACCTTAGGAATAGGATAGGATACGAGTGACATGTCACTAGGAACCCATGTGTATATACGATTATGTGATCCGGGTGCTGGTCTTGTATGTCCTACTAGTGGCTGGGTAGTTCGGCATGCGTTGCGAATACTGACGACTTGTGTGGCAAAGACCTCAGATAGCTACGTCTGTTGACGACTTGTGTGGCGAGGGCCATGAATATCTCAAAAGCGAGCCAATATGTATTATGAGATATGAGGTAGTTTTAGCTACATATATGGCACTTATGTGTAAGATTTTTGAGTATCCGTTAATATTTTGAGTGTTCAACGGGTATGTTAAATTTGTAAAAGGATATGGTTATGTTGCGAGTTGGTACAGGTATGTACGTAAAATTCATAAGTTATAAGCTCGATATGTGATGAACCCTTGGTAAGTTTGTGATTGAGCAAAGTTATGATTATGAGATTTTAATAGCATTTATGTTAACTTACATTATGTTAATCGTGTGTTAAATGTGTGGTTATAATGCTTATCATTTGCATAGGAACTTACTAAGCTATATAGCTTACTCCCCTTTCTTTCCCTTATCTTATTGTGTCACCAAGCTAGCTCGGGGTTTTAGAGATCGTCAGAGATCCATACACACTATCAAGAATTATTTTAGTATCAATGAATTCAACATTTTGAGTTATAACATGTATAGGGGACTTGGTCATTTTGTTATGTGTCTTAATTGATTTGGCCAAATGTGTTGGCTTATGTTGGTTAGAAGTTCATTTTGTATGAGGCCATTTGAAATTGGCTAATATTGGTATAAGTATATTCATATGATGATGCCTTCCATGAATGAGGAAACTTGCATGATTTGAATTGATAAGTTATGTGATGTTTATGTATGATAGATGTTAGCATGTGAATGATGTGTTGATGTCTTGGTTGTGGATGTTTTGGTTGCCTAAGTATGCTATGAATTGTGTCATTGAATTGGTGTAAGTGTAGGTATAAATAAGGGTGGCAAATGACTTGGTAAATAGCTTTATTTGTGTCCACACGAGTAGACATCATGGCGTGTGTCTAGGCCGTGTGTGACACACGGTCTGCCCCACGGGCATGTGTTTTAGCCGTGTGTCCCCTGCACATTAATTTTGAGAAACAGAATGTCCAGAATTGAGCACACGGGTAGAGACACGGGGATATTAGTAGTGGGTTAGTGGGAGAGAAATAAGGGATATTGGTAAAATCTTTTATTTTTATTTTTATTTTGTTCAAAAATGTTCTCTCTTTTCCTTGAAAAAAATGACGTAAGTTCTTCTCCCTTTTTCTCTGTATTTCATTTGCTTTCCTAGTCTGTTGAACTACTGACGAATCCTAGCATCTTATTGTTCTATTTTCTTTTGATTGCTCGGTAAGTCTTGGATTGTTAGAATTTTAATGCTTTTTCGCTAAGTGTGTAACGAGAGGGTTGTTTTGTTACTCTCGATTTAGGCAAAGGACAGGAATCGACTGGGGCTCCTACAGCGATTTGAGTGTTCGGGGTTTCTGTTCGTTAACGGTTAGTATTCGAGTGCATTGATTGATGTTGTAAGGCTTCGTTTGTGAAATAATCTCGATTGAGTTTTCGTAAGTGTTACTAAATTCAGACTTTAGAATGTCGATTTTTAGGTTCTAGAGGGCTTGTGTTTGCAATAGCATCAAAATCGAACCAGGTGTGTACCTAAAACGTAGAAAATTGAGCTTCGACGAAAGCTAAAAAACCACACTATCGACGCCACACGGGCGTGTGCCTGGCCGTGTGCAAGACACAATCGTGTGGTGGCTGGAGTGTGGCCGTGTGGGCCACACGGGCTAGGCCAAGTTGGGCATGTGGGCCCACGCGAGTTTCCCACATAGGCGTGTAGACCTACACGGACATGTGGGCCCATATTTCTGAAAATTTCCCTAGGGTCGCATGGGTTGTTTCGATCGACTGTGGGCCTACTGTAGGGTTGGTAAGGGCTAACCAAACCCTATATTGTATGCTATGAGATTCCGATTGACTGATCTAAGTAGGATACTAAATGTATGTCTGACGGTATTGTTTAAGTATGTCTGTTATTTGTATATAAGCACGTTGAACATGTTTAATCTATCATTTTTGTACCTGATTTCTGCATCTATTTTGGGATGAGATTTGTATATATGGAGGAAGTGTTCTGAAAGATGACCTTCGCCTATATTCTGGTAGCATGGCTGCATATTATCTGATATGTGTCGTAATGGCACGATATGGTGTGTAGGGATGGGTGGGTGTTTTTAACCCCACATGGTGCGATGGGATGGTCGGAGTTGGTGTGTAAAGGATAGGGGTATGATTCTGTATATCTGTTCTGTATACTGATCTTGTTATCTGTATTTGAAAAGGGCATAAGTTCGAATTTGTATCTGACTGTATATGCAATTACTGTATGTATTCCATGCCTATTCCTGTTGGGTTACACACTGAGTTTATGAAAACTCACGTTTATCTGTCTGTTCCATACAGGTAATCCACAGACTTAGGCGGATTGGTGCAACGGAGCCTCTTGGTGACCACGAGTTTATAAACGGTTTATGATTATGATTTTATTTTGATTTTAAGGATTATTTTTGAAGTTTTGTAATAATTGGACTCAACGGACTTTTTGGTTTAACTTTGGAATTTGGATTTTTAGTTTAACTTTTTAGTTGCAACGAGTTTTTAAAACCATGGTTTTTATGAAATCAAGGGTTTCCCAAAATCGTGACAATTGATATAAGCGAATATGAGATATAAAGCTGAAATGATTTATCGGATCGACTTTGTTTTCAAAACTCTTCTTTGTGACGTCTCCAGATTCATTTGTAACGTTTAGGCTAGGTTTGGGGTGTTACATTTTTGTGGTATTTGAGTCAGGTTGTAAAACTTGGGCTGTGAATTTTGGGTTCCAAAATTGTGATTTAAAAAGAATTGGTTTTCAAATAATTTGAGAAAGTATGTGGTACACCGAGTCTTTGGCACCGATCTTGTAAGTATTTCTAAAACTTAGATAGTATATTCTGAAACACTATAGTTAGTACTTTCTGAAACTGTACTGAAATAGTAGAGACTAAAATTGTTGGAAACATCTTTGGACTTTGATAATTTATGCATAAAACATCTGCTAATAAACACTGGAACTGATGCATAAAACTTTATAATGTAGATAAAAATTCAAAATTTACGATGAGTGCTCGTGGAACTCTCAGGCGTGGTATTCATGGCCGTGGTAGAGACCGTAGGGGGGCTCGAGCTGAGTCTTCTTCTTTGGCCAGTATACCAAACTTAGATACGAGTGAGACACCGATTTCGCCTGCTACTATGAGTGGGTCTTAAAACCGTTCAGCTAGCGACGGCACATTTTCCCAAGCTATGTTGAAGATATTGGAAAGGGTCGCTAGACCCCATTCTGGATCTAGAGGTCGTGGGTCGGTAACTGAACAACTCTGGTCTAATGGTGCTGAGTTGTTTAGGGGTGTCATTAGAGTCGCCCCTACTATGGCTGAGTATCGGCTGGAGGCCACCGAGAGGATTATGAATGATATAGACTGTACTTCCGAGCATAAACTTAAGGGTGCAATCTGTTTGCTTAGTAATGAGGCACATCAGTGGTGGTTATCAGTTGAGGAGGGTACTCAGCCTGATCGTCTGGATTGGGATTTCTTCAAGACTTCTTTTCAGGGGAAATATGTGGGTGCGAGCTATGTGGATGCTCCTAGGCGTGAGTTCATGAATCTTAAGCAATGTGATAGATCTATGGCCGGGCGTGAGGCCGAGTTTCTGAGGTTAAGTCGTTATGCTCGAGGTATGGTGGCGTCTGAGTATGAGAAGTGTGTCCGCTTTGAGGATGGCTTGAGGTATAATTTGTGGGTTCTGATTGCTCCACAGAGGGAGCGAGAGTTCGCAATTTTGGTAGATAATGCGAAAATCGCTAAAGAGGTTAAGCGTGTGAAGTGCCAAAATAGGGACCGTGAGAGAGGCAAGAATAAGAGGGAGTCAAAACCCTATAGTTCAATTCAGAGGCCTAAGAAAAAGGCCAGATCTGATGGGCCGGTTAGAGTGGGGGTTCCTGTTGCTCCTACTAGGATTCAGCCTTGTAGAGATTGTGGTAGGCGCCATCCGGGCGAGTGTTGGAGGAGGATAAGGCTTGTCTGAGGTGTGGGTCTTTAGAGCACCGTATTAAAGAGTGTCCATAGTGGGCAGATCAAATGAAAGCTTCGAGACCGGGTTTTGTATAGTCTCAGAGGCTAGTTCAGCAGCCACCTAGGGGTCGTGGATCGGCTAGGGGTGGTAATGGTATAGATTGGTTAGTTGAGCACTGAGTCAGTTTGGATTGCGTGACTAAGAGGGTCGTTTTGAGGGCTGAGGATGATAAGGAGGTGGTTGTGATTGGCGAACGTCGAGATTATTTGTTCAATGTGATCTCTGCTATTGTAGCTGAGAAACTGGTTCGGAAAGGGTGTGAGGCGTATTTGGCATATGTCAGTGTTTTTATTTCTAGGGACTCTTCTATTGAGGATATCAAAATAGTGAGGGATTTTCCAAATGTTTTTCCCGAGGAGTTACCTTGCTTACCTCTTGAATCGGAAAGTTGAGTTCGACATTGAGCTTTTATCAGGTACAGCTTCGGTGTCTATCGCTCCATACCGTATGGCACAAAAGGAGCTTACAGAGCTTAAAGCTCAACTTCAAGAACTTCTGGATCGTGGTTTCATCGATCCTAGTGTGTCTCCGTAGGGGCACTAGTTCTGTTTGTTAAAAAGAAGGATGGAACCATGAGGATGTGCATCGCTTATCGATAGTTGAATAAACTGACTGTGAAGGATAAGTATCCACTTCCGAGGATCGATGATTTGTTTGATCAGTTCCGATGGGATTTTGTGTTTTCAAAAATTGATCTCCGATCTGGGTATCATCAACTTAAAGTTAAGGAAGCTGATGTTTATAAGACTGTATTTAGAACTCGTTATAGACATTACGAGTTCCTATTTATGCCTTTTGGTCTGACGAAGGCTTTGGTGGCATTAATGGATTTGATGAACCAAGTTTTTCAGCCATACCTAGATCAGTTCGTCGTGGTCTTCATCGATGACATTTTGGTTTACTCTAAAATTGAGGATGAGCATCATAAGCATCTTAGAGTAGTGCTTCAGATACTCGAGAAAAATAGCTTTACGTTAAGTTGAGCAAGTGTGAGTTTTGGTTACGTGAGGTAACTTTTCTGGGGCACGTGGTTTCTGCTGAGGGGATCCGTGTTGATCCGAAGAAGATTGAGGCTGTGCTTGAGTGGAAACAACCCAGGAACATATCTGAGATCCGTAATTTTCTAGGTTTGGCAGGTTATTATCGGCGGTTTGTCGAGAGGTTCTCTCTGATTGTAGCTCATTTGACTAAATTTTTGTGCAAGGGTGTTCCTTTTGTCTGGACTGATGCGCAACAATCGAGCTCAAGTCTGTTTTAACTCAGGATTTTATTCTGATACAGCCTGAATCCAGTAAGGAGTTTGTGGTCTACAGTGATGCATCGCACGTCGGTTTGAGATGTGTATTGATGTAAGATGGTAAAGTTGTGGCTTATGCGTCTCGTCAACTTAAAGCATATAAAGGGAATCATCTGACGCATGACCTTGAGTTGGTTGCGGTGGTCTTTGCATTGAAAATCTAGAGGCATTATCTGTATGGTGAGAGGTGCATAATCTATACTGATCACAAGAGCCTCAAGTATCTCCTTACCTAGAAGGAGTTGAATCTTAGGTAGCGTCAATAGATTGAGCTATTCAAAGATTATGACTGCACGATCGAGTATCATCCTGGTAAGGCTAATGTGGTGGCTGATGCTCCCAGTCATAGAGCAATGACTGATTTGAGAGTGATGTTTGCTCGCCTTAGTCTGTTTGATGATAGGAGTCTGTTAGCCAAGTTGCAAGTTAAGCTGACTTGGATTGATCAGATTTGGGATAAGCAGTTAGGGGATGAGTCTCTGAGTTTGTGGTCCCGTCAGATTGAGAGTGGAAGTACTTCAGATTTTGGGCTGAATAAAGACAGGGTTCTGTGTTTTCGTGCTTGGATCTGTGTGCCAAATGATTCTGATCTGAGGTAGTCGATTCTGAGGGAGGCACATAATAGCTCTCATGCTGTGCATCCCAGTGGTAATAAGATGTATCGAGATCTCTGTGAACTGTACTGGTGGCCAGGGTTGAAATGTGAGGTTACGAATTTCATTGCTCATTGTTTGACGTGCCAGCAAGTTAAGGCAGAACACCAGTTGCCTTCGGGTTTGCTACATCCCGTTAAGGTTCCCTTATGGAAATAGGAACGAGTGACGATGGACTTCGTTAGTGGGTTGCCCTTGACACCCACTAAGAAGGATTCTGTTTGGGTCAACGTGGATCGATTGACCAAATCTGCTCATTTTGTTCTGGTTCAGACGGACTACTCTCTGCAAAAGTTAGCGAAGCTCTATATCTCTGAGGTTGTGAGATTGAATATTAAAGAGCAGACCTAAACTCGACCCGACTCATCAGGTTCAGATCTCGGATGTTACCAAAACCATTTAACAAATTTATTAAAATAGTTAACAATCACTCCTTTTTATTTAAAATCATTTCTCATTATTTTAATGAAAGACCACATATTAAAGAGCAGAGGAAAATTTCTAAAAATAATATTTACATCAGACTTACTGCAATACAAATGTTTACAAAAGATAGATTTTGTAGGCATAGTCCTAAAATACGCCAGGTTTTCCAAAAAAACCACTGTATGCATAGTATCCTGTAACGCCCTAAATTTCTTAGTTTTGAATTGCTAAATTATGTCAAGTAAATTGATCTGGTTTAGTGGTTAATTGCTCTAGATAAATGATATCCTTTCATCGTCATTACATGATAAATGATTTAATTATTATTTATTAGTAATTGATTTTTCATGAAAAAATATGTAATGATTACCATGGGATAAAATAGGATCATATTGGGAGAATGGATTTATCCCAATGAGATTAAGGATATCTTATGAGGTAAAAACTTATTATAAAGTCATTGGATGAACAATTTTAAGTAGCTTTCATAATGATATATAATAAGGTAGAGCTCAATCATGATATTTTAGTGGAATGACTTAATGATTAAATAATGTTGTAATTAATAAATGAAAAGTTGAAACTTAATTACAAATCATTTGAGCCCTAATTATATATGTTCAATCGGATTGCATGTAGAACCAATGTTATAAAATAATGAAAACAATGAAGTAAGAGAAATATCATGTATCATTATCCTTATAGAATGTGTTTTCTCGCTAGTACAAAAAATGAATTATAAATTAATTTAATTTCTTCAAATTATCATTGAATTGAGTGTTATTAAATAATTGAAGTTCAAAGTCATAATTGAATTAATTAGCCATCATGAGTTTGTTGAATAAGACAATTAGATATGTTTTCTTTATAAATTCTAATACAATAAAGTTGTCATAACTTTAACGAAATTAAAATTGGATTGAGAAAATAATTTAATTGATAATTTAATTTTATTAATTAAATTAATTAAATAATATTTTGGTAATAGAAAATAAATATTGGGTTGGATAAAAATCCAGATAGAACATATAATTAGATCCAATACATAATAAAGTCAAATAAGCTTTGTTATTGGATAGCGGCAAACCCTAGTATTTTACTAAGGGTGTTCTCACCCTTATGTTCTAGTTCTATTGGAATATTGTAGTTTTATTAAAATATTATTATATAATTGGACTTTATTTGAATAGAACTATTGTGTTAATTCTTTATAAATAGGAACTATGTGTAAACTTTACACAAACTTCATAAGTGTTATTACTTTGTCAGAACATAGTAGAAATTTATTTTATAGTATAAATTCTATTTTTGGAAAAAAATCATAGTGACCAATTAAAGAGATAATTAAATTTCCTATTGAAAGTTAAGAAAACTTTCATTGTGTGCGATTGGTACATGTTTCTTTGAGTCTACACTGAAAGTAATTCGTGGTCTGAAAATAGTAGAGAAGACTGTTCAGTAGAAAGCCAAGAATGACTTAACCACCTCGTACAAAGAACAAGTATAATTTCGATTAAGGGTTTATTGCTATTAATAACATAATGGCTCAGTTTTAAAAGAAAATTTTTAAACTTTCGCTGCACCTAAAACACTTTTTCTAAATCAATTTTTCCAACAATAACATTCCTAATCTGGACAGACAATAGTCTCGATTAAACAGTGCTACAACCTATATGTGGTAACTTTTTTGATTTATCAGTGAACAATACTGCATCATACATTTATTAGAGCTTTCCAATCTAATGTTATTGAACAATCTATGCTTAGGTCATAAATTTGAGCTTGACTATCAAAATACTGTCAGAACGCCGATATGCCTCGTGGCACAGCAGAAAAATAATTTCGATGACCACATTCCATTGAGCCATGTACGAGGAATAAATCTGTATTGAGAAAGGTTGAAAATATACCTTAAACAATTTGAAAAAAAAAGACATTGGTACCGGGTTGATGCCTCCGTGATGTTGCAAACCTCAGCCGCAGCGAAAAAGTCCCAACCTTTACGTGATCCACCTATGAAGAACGACCAGACCAGAAAACCTCCAAACTTTTCAGAGAAAAATAAAACTTTGTTGTTAATTGAAGTGATGTTTCGGGTAACCCAAAAATTAGAATTCAACCTTCCTTTTATTCAAAACTCTTTTGAATGATAATTAAACAGTAAGAGTAAAGTTAAGATTTTTGCCAAAACATGGTATGTTCCTTTCTATAAGGAGATATTAGTTTATTTCAAATTCAAACCTAGTACTTATTACTGAATTTTATTAAATGCTATATTTAATTAATTCAATATAGTTGATTTATCACATTAAAATATGTGAAACATATTTTCACATTATTTTAATCAAATCCTCTGTATATGCGCATCAAATATGTACAAATATCATGTTCAATTTTAACATTTTCAAATTAAATTATTTAGTAAAATATTTATATAATCAATTTAATTCTTGTGACATGTTAAATATAATCCCAACTTTAAATGCATTTGATCGCCCCAACCAAAGGGTGTGACCATATAGGATCCTCTAATGTTAACAGTAACATTAAAACAATTCTAGGTTACAAATAATGAGTGACATCTAGCAATGTATAATTGCTACTCAAGTTGTAGGAAGTCGTGGTTCGATATAACCTTCCGTGATAATATTTTTATGTAGTATAACTCTTTGTACTTGATATCTAGATTGCACACAAGTTATGAAATAATCACACTTGTATAGTCTAATCTATTGTTTCTTGATTCTCAAGTAGACTAATAAACAAATAAGTGTGGTATCTCATATAAACTCATTTGAGCATGACCATACATTTTTAATCTCACTCGATCAAGAGGCCTGATATATTGCTCCCATTATGTAGGAGGGACAAATCTTATCTTGATCACTCACAACCCACTACATAGATTGTGGCATACCCAACATCAATTTTTATAGTACAACCATTTATGAAAGATATTTGACTGTGTTAAAGTGTACAACTCACGATGTTGGAACAATGGTGATCTCAAGTCAAAGGATAATACATACAATTATCACTATGAGAAATGTCGTGACTATTACATAAAAATCTAAGAAGCGTTCTCATGGCAGGCTAATCTAGTATATTGTTCTCTAACATATATGTTGACTTAATATCACATATTTATAACAACACTTGCCATCAATCAAACACATATTAATCTCAATGCATTTTTGTTTTCAAACACATATTAATCACAATAATACTTGACTAAAGATATTTAAGAATGATATACAACTTATTTAACACAGAAATGAAGACTGAAAAGAATAATAGTAATGTCTTTATTAATAAACTAGGTAAAAAGTATGTTATTATAATCATCATATGATTGGTCTTTGGGTATATTCCAACAAATAAAACTTATCTTCCAAATTTAAGCTTGAGGTATTAATGCTTTTTTGGAAGGGCATCAACACCCTTAAGCCAGAAGGTAAGGGTGTTCACAGTTTGGTTAAGATAGAATTAACTGACTGAACAGATCTAATTTGGCTAATCAGTTGGTAGCTGAATTTAGTTTGGTCAAAGGTCGATTAATGACTTTTTAGAATTTTGGTTATCGGTTAATTCAGTTTGAAACCGAGTAATTAACCAAATTAACCAATTGACCGAAATATTTATAGTTTTCAAGACTTATGTAGTATTTCTAATGTCTTATTTGTTATTTTCACCTCCATTTAAAGTTTTTTGAACTATTAAATAAAAGAAAATGAACATTAGCAATGTATTTTTATATGTTTTATACTTATTTTAACCAAAAGACAAAAACATATAAATTTCGGTTAACGAATTAACTGAAATATCTCGATTCAATTAATGTATTTGAAAAAAACTTCGGTTTAAATAACAATTAACGATTTTTACATTTTTGGTAATTCGGTTAATAGTAATTCGATTCGAGTATTAACCGAATCGACCATTTGAACACCCCTACCAGAAGGTATCAATACCCAAAGCTTGGGTATCTGTACCAAGGTCTCTTGTTTTCCTAATTTAGGTTAAACGTTTATAAGTACCGATACCCTCATGCCAAGTATCAATACTTGGGTATAAGGTATCAATACTTGGAGTTTGGGTATTGATACTCAACTCCCCTTTTCACTAAATTGGCTACATGCTTCCCCACTCATAGGTATTTATAACTAAGCACGGTACAACCAAAATTAAGTTTTTCTAAGTTATTTACCTACCAAGAAAACCCTTAAAAACTTTATGGAACACTCCAACTACCTATGCATGTTTCTAAATTCGTCCTATACATTTTAGCAAAAAAGAAAATTGGTCTTAAACATTCTTAACACTTAATTCATCTATTCATTCTTAAACGATTTGAATGCATGTCATTATTATACTATCATCCATCAAACATCAACACCAACATTCACTATTTGACATAACATCTCACTATATACGACTAAGCATTCTAGCCAAACATATAATTCTTACACCAAGATAACCTTATGTAAGCACTTATATACACAAGAACTTATGGCCAACCTTAGTTATGGACATGACATTCAACTCTAAGTGTTACAGAAATATAACAACAAAGGAAATTACATATAAAGAGAGGTTATGACTTTGAAAAGTCATTACAACTCTTCACAAAGACCGTTGCTTGAAATTTAGCTATAACACGCATACAATAACAACTACACGCTAAACGTTTAGAGTTCAATAATGCTCACATGAACAATAAAACATGTACAACCATTAGGTGTTTGTGAGGATCATTTGATTATCAAAACGATTACATCACTTTCATATATGCTAATTGATCCTATTACCCATAAGACTCTTATAAGCACAAACTAAGTATCATCCATTTTTATGACCACTAAGAAAAGTTCATTTACTTTTTCCATCTAGTCTTTAATCAAATAACAATCTTCGTGGAAATTTAGTTCTCCTAAACATTGTTCTTAAAGCACAGCTCTACTCTTTTCAAATACATCTTTTAAGCATTATCACAAGTTTACAATTAAAAAAAAATTAAATTGGGGTTTCTCTTTCATTCCTTTATGCTATGAGTAATCAAATTATTGAAGCTATTATTTCTTAGACTATGATACCTTTTACCGGGAATGATATTTTTTTCCTTTTCTATTGCATTTGAATTAAATTATATTTCGTCTTTCGCTAGATTCTTATCATATTAGTTTTTTTCTTAAATTCTATTTTGTTTTGATTGAAAATTTGGATTTGAGTTTCAATTATTACGGTAAGAATGAAGTAGACAAATTAGTTAAGATTCAATCTAATATATATTAGAAAAGTATAAAATATGAATTTATTGTATCCAAAAACATTTTAAGGATTTCAAATTCATGGATTTTAGAAATGAGTTATATTTTTTAAATTGTTTACTACTCAATTTACACTATTTTTGAAATCAAACCCAAATTTTGAAACACTAGTTCTCAAACGTTACCTTTAAAAATTTCTTTTGATAGTTTTAATCGTTAATTTCAAAAACATTTTATTTTTAATTACTTGTTCTATGTATAAATTTTATTTTTGTTGGTTCTGTACTCACTAAATCTATTTATATGAATCTTGAATCAAATATTTTTATCAGATCAAAATAATAGTAATTTTTAAAATGAGATATTATTTTTAACAGTAAATGTGTCAGTAAACTCAAATAGTTTCACATTGAATCTAAGTGAAATCCGATGCAATCCATAGACACATTTAAATGAAAGATTTCGGTAAAAACATAAAGGAAAAAAATGAATTTAATGAGTTCAGTTGGGTACAATTCATGATTCAACTGACTCAATTAGATGCCGTCTTCAATGAAAAGCTTAATTGATTTTTTTAAAATTATTTTATAACAACTTATTTAGCATTTTAAGGTTTTTTTTTTTTTAATGAAATATTAAGTGAGTCATTAAACTTAATCTGATTCACATTAAATCTGAGTTATATCGGACTCAATCCATGTACACGAAAGATTTTGGCATGATAAAAAAATCTAGCTGAAGAGGGCATAAATATATAATATGAATGCAACACAAATACAAAAATGGTAAAGAAACTGAAAACTAGAACAAGGGGGAGATGAATACCTATGTGAATTCTCATTGATTTTTGCTAAAATTTTAGCCCCAATACAATGAAACAGCAAAATGGCTGACCATTTTTATAATATATATAAAACTATGTTTAATATGTATATATACAACAAAAAATGGATCAAAATAGACAATTGCCAAAAGTTAGATAGCAGCCAAAAAGGTGAAAGAAATTGGACCGACTGTAGTTTTTTATGGAACAAAACTTACAACACTGTTTGCATCGTCTTGGAAGATCTGAGATGAACGTTTCTGAAAGTTGAAGAGGCGAAAAGTAGGGCAATTGGACTCAACAACACTTCAACTCAAAATAATTTCCTTGCTGACTTTGCGTTGACGCCTAGAACCGGACCTCCTATCTCTTCCACGTCTTGGTAAGACGTTCTGGAATGGAGCTTTCAGAATAATATTTTCACCTGAAGTTTCAACTGCGAATTTCCCAGGTGGTTTGTTGGCCGAACTTAGCGGTTGAGGTGGAGGGTAAACAGCCGGTGGAGCCATATGCGCTAGAACATCCTTATGGTATTTCTGCAGATAACAAATAATGCAATAAGAAAAGTAGGTTTGCTTGAAGATTTTGCTCAGTTTGAAATTTGGTGATAAGATTCCGGGTTCTAGTAAATCTGAACACGGTATGCAGAAGAACAGAAACAAGTCCAAAACATGGTCTTATCAATAGTGAGGTAAGACTAGGAAAAACTAGAAGGTTTGGAGAGTCAACAAGCACCTGAAATTTCGGATATTTAATAAGGATTCAATTTATAGCAGTAATTATGCATCAAGAAGATAACAACAAACAAATAAATTTTGGTTCAATAGACACTTATCCTTGGTTATAATTGAAAGTTCAGAAAACAAAAAAGAATTCATTTGTTAAATTTCCAGCATTAAATCACTTCAGCATATTACTGTAAAGATGAATACCTGAACGACAAAGTTACGCCTTTCACAGTCCAAGAACATATTCATAGTCCAATTTGTCTTTGCCGCAATCTTATCCCTCACTGTCGAAAAACTAATTTGGTCTCTTGAAGTAAAAAGGTCGACTTCATTGAACCAAAGACAAGTAAAGAGGTTGCTCATAGGAATATGTTCCCTTATTATTACACATCCTTCAGGAACATCTGTAGAGCCAGTCATTAAAGCAAACATTCATTAAAGCTAAATGAAACACAATCAAACACGATAAATACGAGCAAGTATCTCACACCGTACCACTTGTTATAGGAAGTTTAGCTTCAGAATATGATGTCAAACCCTCCTTTTTATAAAAATTGACCTGAAAATCGATGGAGGCATTATCGTATTTGCCTGCAGCTTTATTTGCCTCGGCTTCATCAAAAACATCAAAGCGTTTATAATGCCTAGAGATTGCAAATGTAGCATTTTTTCTCCACAAGAACCTGTAAGGAACACTTAAAACAGTTAGTATTAACAAACATCAGGTCCAAACTTCGATCATCGCAGTATTTGTGAGAGTAATCACACAATGTAACTCCAACAGAACCTGGATAGAATTCTGAAGTACCTCTCAAGAATTTGATAAGGATCAACAACGAGCTCGAGTTTTCCATCAATCCATAAAGAAAAACGAGCATTTGGAAATAGCCTGTGTGTTAGAAGCTTTGGGATCTGTTACAAGCATAACACGAGTCAAAAGGTATCAAGTTGATGCATTATCTCAATTTCTTTCTCTTTGTCTGATACTCATGGAAGGAATCAAGTAATGAGGATAATATTCATTGTAATCTACTAAAATCTCGGTTTCTCTAATTCTGATCTAAACTCGAATGACATTGTGTGTATTTTGAACATTTACCTTTCCGTTGCGCCTTCCATCAGTGTAAGGAAGATTATGGGCAACAACAATTCTCCATACTCCGATCTTCTTGCTCTCATCCAAACCACCATTCAGTTTCAAATCAGCCTCTGTTTCTTCATCGACAAACATGTAGAAGCAGATAGTTTGCTTGGAATATTCGCTAATATTCTTTGGCTGTTGTATGATATCGAAAGCTCCTGAAAACGAATAATAAAAATCCATTTCACCCTGACATAGAAACTGAACAATAATATAACATATAGTACAGTTTCAGATACCAAATATCGCTGATGCAACAACCACTCCATGACATTGCTCCATCTCGAGAACATCATCATCATTGATGTCGAATCCTGTCCCACGGCCAGGTTTGCTTCCTTTGACAAATCTGGCAAATGTACAATACACATGGATCAAAAGTACTAAATCAGCAAACTAGCAATATGATTCAGAAGATAAAAGAATACCAAACTATATTTACTTTTAAACCCTAAAAAAGAAGAAAAGAAAAGAGTAAACCATACCCACAACGCACATTCATCGACTCTCTTATGTCATATGAATCATCCCGTTGCTTCAAAGTAGGATAACCACCAAAGTCTGAACCTCCAAATTCCTTGTCTTTATTTAAGCTTTCCTCATAAATATATGTTAAATTCTTAAGAATCGGAGAAAATGATGGGACTTTAGGCATCAAAGCAATAGCTTCTTCCACAGGAAGATAACATACAGGACAAGCTGAATCATCGTAAACAAGCGAGAAAACTCAAAAAAACTAATCTCAATAAGAGGGCATGAAACTAGCAATGTCAAAATACTAAATCAAAAACTTACGACGTGGTCCTGTTCTTTTTTTGTCTGCTGGTGGAGGGGGTAAACTGAAAGTGTGGCATGGATGCCCCGGAGGAAGAGTGTAGCCGAGAAAATATGAAGGAGGAGGAGGAGGCATTACTCTAACTTCAGTTCCTTCGACACTGTCACTGGCAACTAAAGATGTCCAATTGTCTATTTTGACACTTTGCACTTCATATATCAGGGGAAATCCGGAATTATTAATCGGTAAGCTATCATTCACCTTACGAACATTGTCACTATCCTGGTATTCACCTGTAAACACCCCCATAATCCCTTTGAATTAGCAGCTACAAGTCCAAAACTCAAAAGAGCCCTTAAGTAAGATCTAACATTCATCCAAGTTTGGAAAGAAAGAAAAAGTCATTCAATTGAACATCATTTCCCTCAACAAAAAGTGGGCAGACACTAAATTCTCAGCTCAATTTAGTTCAGTGAGCAAACATCTAGATGCCTAATTCTTAATTCAAACACGCTAAACCAAACTTGACAAATAAAATCCAAGTCCAGCCACAAGGTAAATACAGTATGTATTGAAACTATCAGAGCTTGATTTTTAAAATTCACTAACAATCCAATAATGACGAGAAATAAAGGGGGGGGGGGAATGAACCAACCTTTGCCAACATACACGACCCAAACAAAAACAGCAGCAGAGATTACAGAAAGGAGCAACATTCCAACCTTTTTACGCCCAGCAAGCTTACAGATCCAATGAACCAATGTCTCCTTTTCCTTGAAAACTTTAGAAGGCTTACTTCTTGTTGCTAAAGGCACTTGAATTGGCAACAAAACACTGTTTTGAAGCTGTTTATCCAAAGAACCATAACTCCCAGAACGAATCCCCAATGACCCTCCAGTCATTGTCTCCTTTATCAAGAACAACCCCAATTCACTGCTCTCATCAATCTTTACATAAATCAAGCCAAAATAAACAAACAAAAAAAAGCTATACCTTCATTACTTAGAAAACAATTATACAACTCAAAAGAAAAAAAAAAAGAAGAAGCCGCCAACTCTTGGGGCGGCGCCACAAAAATTGAAGTCAAATGCAGTTGGACGATCAAAAAGGAGAGCAAATCTGGGATTTCCAGTTTTTGATAGGTTGCCAAAGGTTTTGTGAAATCAAGGGAAGTGGGTTTTTCGATCAAATCTTACAACACAAATTTCAAGTTAATAATAATATCTTTCTTATTAAAGAATTTTTTTTTTTTTTTTTTGATATAGCTGAATGAGGAAATATCATAGTAATATTATACATGACCCATTTCATGACATGAATGTGAGTAAATCCTAAAGGGTGGAATAATCGGACGGTAGATGGATTTTATAAATTTGTAATAAAATAAACCCTAACGTAGCGTAAAACTTGAGAATGACATTTGTCAAAAGAAATTTAAAGATATTAAATAATTGGTTTATATAATTTGTTTTGCCGGTTGGATTAAGAACATCAGACAGCTGTTTGTTAACTAAAAATGTCATTTTATTTTCTTTATTAACTGGAATTTTATTTTATTTTAACTGTATTATTAATCAACTATTTAATATGTGGATACTTTCGGTATACATTATTATTATTATTATTATTATTATTCAAATATGGTTTAAAATTTCTTTTTAAAGCAAGAGTATGTATATGCTTCGGTTTTATTTATTTATAAAAATAGCTAAATTATTATCTAAAGAATGCAATAATTGAGATTTAAAATCATGTATTACTTAAAATGAGAGTGTAGCAAAAGTTGTAATAATGTGGAAATTGATGCTGAATAAAGAGGTTGAAATTATTTAATGAAAGAAAAATATTAATGAGTTTGAGTCCACTCCTATTTATTTATTATTACAGATATTGAAAGTGGGTTCTAATTTCACCATGGGACTGCATTTTGGTCAAGTTTCTATATTTACATTAATCTATTTCTTTAATCATATCTTCATATTAAGCAACCATTGGGTAATTCAACCCTACATTTATTACATTTTAATAATAAAATACCAAATCTTGATATAAAGAATTAAAATATGTATATTCCTTTCTAGACTATAATGATGTATATTCCTTTCTAGACTATAATGATGTTGGAGTGCTTTTCTAAGGTGCCAAAACGCTAAATATATTGTATTTCCAGTATTTTACTATTATTTACACACCAGTTTTAGATTTGTTAAAGAATATAAAACAATAATATTTGCAAAACTTTTTAAAAATAATAATATTTCTTATTTTGTCTGCTGTTTAAATGAAACCCCACAAAACTATACTTATTAAAATTTTAATATTTCTTCTTTTCTTAAACAAATAACTTGACAGTTATTCTGTAACTTTAACATTTTCGTAAAACTAAAATTAAAAGTCAATTTAAACCGACTCAACCAAGTCAATTCAGTTAAATTATATATGTATGTATATATATATATATATTCTAGTTTTTCTTTAACAAGTATTCGTTTAGTTTTTTTTCTTTAACAAATATATATATATTTAATCAAATATCCTACATCAATGAATAATGTAAATATTATTAAAATTTTAATAATTAAAAAAATTATCCAGATTGAATTTCGACATATTTTTGTCCAAATGCAAATAAATCTAGACAACTATGTTTAGATTCATTCTAGACTTAATTTTTAAATAATCTTTATTTATTTTGAATTTTTAAAATTTATTTAATATTTTATAATATTTTACAAAATTTTTAATTTTTTAAAATTTAAAAATTACATTCGAAATTAACCTAGATAAACCTAGACAAATGATTGTCTAGGTTCAAATGATCTTAGACAATTATTTGTCCAACTTCATTCTAGAATTATAATTTTTAAATAATTTAAAATATTTTTATTTTTTGAATTTTTTATTTCTGGTAACATGGCACAATGATGGTTTACACGACCGCCTCTCAGCAGCTATTAATGATCACATTATCATTTTAATGGTCAAAGGCGAATATTGTTGATCAAAGGGCTTCTTTGATTAATATTTAACGTTTGAGGGCTTAACTCAATTCATTTTTCTTAGAGAGGCTTAATTGATTTTTGGGTTAATGGCAGAAACCTCTGTACTTTATCAAATCTTTCAATGTGGTACTTACGCTTTCTATTTGTCTAATCTGGTAACTGAACTTTTTATTCCATATATCTTTGTAGCACCTTTGACTAACAGTGTTAATTTCTAATACAAGTTGACACATGTTCCAATTATATAGTGCCACATATCACTTTTTATTAAATTATTTTATTTTAAATAATAAAAGGACCTTAAATTAAATAACTCATAAGTTATTGTAAAACGAAATAAATAAAACAAATATAAGACAAAAAGCTAATGAATAAAATAACCCAAATATTAAAACTTAAGTTTCATAAGAAATTAATAGGAAAACAAGAATCATATGGTATTTCATATATGGTTAAAGATTGAATTATTGTAAAAGAAAACAATAACACTTTGAATAAGGATAAGCGAGACGCTATCGACATTAGCCTTTGTGGAGGGTGTGAATATAGCAGGTTCCAATAGTGGCATTGGTTGGGCAACGAAGAAGGTAAGGATGAGACCAAAAATACCATTAGATACGGATGATCTGATGGTGGATGAGAATGGTAGGAAGGTCTAATCTGGGTGAGTCTAAGGCTTCGTACAAATCAATATTGTTGGGGAATTCATCGGGGTCGTTTCAAGTTGATAGAATGGAGGAGGATTTCCATCTTCAGAAGGGGGACAAGACCACAAAGATAGTATAAGGTGTACCATCTATTACTTTCCCTGATCGAGTCCAAAAATATATCGAGAGTAATATGGTGAAAACAATTATCGTCAAACTTCTGGGTAGAAGGATTAGGTTTAAAGTTTTACTCAATAAGGTGTCGTCAATCTGGAACCTTGGGAATCCAATTCAAATAATGGACCTGGAGAATGACTATTACTTTGTTCGTTTCCAAGATGAAGAGGATTACAACAAGGTGCTTATCGAGGGTCTTTGGGTGATTTTTGGAAAGTATTTAGCTATTTGCCCGTGGTCACCATCCTTTTTTATAGTGAGAGATGAATTGGATGCTCAAGTTGTTTGGATAAGACTACTCGGATTACCGAAAGGTTACTATTCAGAGTGTCTTCTCCGGGCTATAGGTCAAAACTTTGGACCGGTTACTAAAATTGACGAGCATGCTAATGCTGTGAGAATGGGAAGAGTTTCTTGTTTAGCTGTGAGTGTTGACTTGAGGAAACCGTTAATGTCCAAAGTCAAGATCAATGGACGTATTCAACGTGTTGAATACGAGTCATTACTGAATGTTTGTTTTAAGTGTGGACTTTATGGAAATAATACGGATTTGTGCATGGAAAATAATAAGCCATTGTCGGATTGTCAAGCTAATTGGGGTGCACATACCAATATAGTGGAAGGTCTCCAAAAGCGGGTGGAGAAGGAAGCTTTTGAACCTTGGATGTTAATTGAACGTTGGCTTGGAGGGATGTAACACCCCTAACCCGTAATCCGTCACCGGACTAGGGTTAAAGGCGTTACCGGACAGATCGAAACCGTTTACAGAAAATTCATAGAAAATTTCATCAATCACAATCATAATGTCCCTTAAATGAGTCATCGAGACCCTAAGCATACTTATAAACCGAGTCGGGACTAAAACGAAACACATACAAAACTTCTCGAAAACTTAAAAACTTTTCTAAAATACAGGGGACACACGCCCGTGGGAGCCAACCATGTGCCCTCCAGGCTTCTGGACACACCCGTGTGTCCTCCCCATGGTTAAACCTGACTACACACCACGGCCACCAAGTACGCCCGTGTACCCTGACTGTGGTCGATCCTGCAAAAACAACATGGCTATCAAGCACCCCCGTGTGCTAAGGTCGTGTCCTAGTAAGTCATATACTGACTTTCTCACACGGCCTCTAGGCAGCCCGTGTGCCATGGTCGTGTACTCTTAAGCTAGCTACTGACTTTACCCCATGGTCACTAAGCACGCCCGTGTGCCATGGTCGTGTGACATTATAGGTCATTGGCAAAACCAAAATGCCACCCAATTGGGACATACCTACAAGTAACATTTACTAAATCATATCATGCATATATGGCAACCAAAAACATACCAAATTGGCCAATCAATCTATACATTCAATACCAAATTCGTTCATGCCAACTTACAAAACTAAAATTCACATCATCACAAATATAATTCATCCAAAACTCACTCAAAAACTTGACCATTTCTTATGCTCCAAACCATACCAAAAATATGCATCATATAACTCATTCATTCAAGCATTTTATCAATTCAAATCTAGCCAAAACCATGGCTAAGTTCACTTCATAAACATATACACATATCTAGTTATATATATTTTTCAAAGAGTACCAAAAAGAGTTTAGTGGTTTGATAACGATCCTTGACGGTCCCGAGCCTTCAGTAGCTTTGACGACCTATAAAATAGAGAAAACAGACACACAGAGTAAGCTTTCCAAAAGCTTAGTAAGTCAATATACAAACAAACTTAGCATAAAATGCATTTTGAGCAAGTAAATACATTGGCACATTCCAATCACTTAGCAAATCATCACATATATACCTTGATTCATACTTGTGGCCACATTTGCCACATTCATCAATTCAAGATTCACATTCTCACATTTAAACATACATTTCTTCAACTTCAAGTCATATAGGTACTTACCTTTTTATACACACTTAATGTACATTCAACGTACCTGAAACGGATATTCGTTCACTTATTTGATCATAGCTCGAATTTACAATTCGTATCACAAAGTTGCCCATTGAACCTTTAGGAATCTAGTAGGATAATCAGAAAGCTCAGAATAGCGGTACAACGCCAACATCCCAGACGAAGTCTAACATGCACTCGAAATCTCAAATCAACGCCAACGTCCCTGACGTGGTCTTACATGATAAAACAGAACAGATACCTATGTCATGACATAGCTAATCCTATCTATTCCTAAGTTCGTACGAGACTTCTCGGACATTGTTACTATATCGAACTTATCTCGAAATTCATATGCATAACCTCTCATAAGCATTCATTATCAACATTAATCATATGAGCAACTACAATTTCATACAAGTACGTTTATTTGCATAGTGACTTACCTCGATTCGATTTATCAGAATGGAAATAGCTACTCGGTTACTTTCGCTTTCCGCGTTCTAAGTCGTTTTCCTCGGTTCTTGATCTAAACATATTCAGAATTAACCCTTTTATTCACTAATTCATTCAATTCAGTCCAAGGATGCATATTTAGGGCTATTTGCAAATTAACCTTTATACTTGCATAATTTATCAATTTAGTCCATTTTCTCAAAACATCAAATATACAAAATTTGTTCACACACATGCATAGCTGAATTTCTCTAGGGACCATACAAGTCCATATTTTCCATCAAATTTGTAATTTAGTCCTCAAATTTCTATTTTCTTAATTTAGCCCTATTTAGCTAAATTCATCAAAAATTCAAGAACAAAACATATTCATCTAGCTCCAAACTTTCATTTAACACCATAAATTATCACAAAGCTGGCATTTCTCATGAACAACATCAATTCATCAAATTGACACATGGGTTTTGTACCTCTTAAAGCAACGATTGCAAAAACGTAGAAATTATTGAAAATCGACTAAAAACTTACCTTGAATCAAGCTTGTATGTGCTGAATGTATGAGAGCTTATAAACCTTTCTTTTTCTTTTGATTTTTCAGTGAAGAATGCATGAATGAATGCTTATTTTCATGCCAATTTTTATTAATTATTCATTAATAAGCAACTTCCAATTTTAGCCTTATAAACAAAATTTTTATAACATAAATAATAAGGTCATTTTTGACCATAACCACCCACCAACTAAATAGTGGTTCAATTGCTACTTAAGGCCATAACTTTTAAAAGCCACAACACATAGGTGCTTTAACAAATAGCAAGTAACTTTCACATTCAATGCAATTTCATCCTTTTGTCAAATTAAACACACAGACGGACAAATTAACTTACGAAAATTTAACACATGCTTAGTAACATATCAACTACACAGAAAATGATATTAAAATATTATACGGACTCGGATTTGTGGTCTCAAAATCATTGTTCCGACTAGGGTATAAACTTGACTGTTATAATTTTCCCCTTAGGGATTTTCGTCCCCGAAAATCTTACCGTTAAACAGAGTCGAATATTGTTGTCTCATTGAGTCCTCAGGCTCCCACGTAGCCTCTTCTATTCTGCGTCGATTCCACAGTACTTTTACTAACGAAATTTTCTTCTTTCTCAACTCTTTCACTTCACGAGCTAAGATATGGATCGGTTCCTCTTCATACATTATATCAGATCAGATTTCAATTTAAGATGGAGCAATCACATGTGACGGATCAGATCGATATCTACTGAGCATCGAAACATGAAATACATTATGAATCCTTTCTAGCTTAGAGGGAAACTTTAATCTATAAGCAATAGGCCCAACACGTTCAATGATCTCATACGGTCCGATGAACTTAGGACTTAACTTGCCTTTACGTCCGAATCGAAGCACTTTCTTCTATGGAGACACTTTTAGAAATACTTTGTCGCCGATCTCAAATTCTATATCTTTTCGTTTCAAGTCCACATAAGACTTCTGATGATCAGATGCTGCTTTCAAACAATCTCGGATCAATTTCACTTTCTGTTCTGAATCTTTTATCAAATCAACTCGATCCAATACAGAGGTGTACGACTGATTGTTATTTTGTCGAGTTTTAAAATTTATAAAGAGAATGATGAACCTGGAAACAAACTTTGACAATGACTTAAGGCAAGTGCACCTATCGAACAATAGTATAGCTTAGGCAAGACCGGATTGTCAAACTCAAAAGAACTAAAAGTACTAATACTAACCTTCTTTCTATTATTTAGCCTAAATATTAAGTGATTGGTTGTTTAATCTAAAACTAACTGACTACTAAGCTAAAGATGCAAAGATAAAAAGAATGAATTGGGGAAATAACTTTGGGAAAACTCAGTTGATTAAAACGATACCCTTAGGAAGAATCCACCTAGACTTCACTTGTTATCTAACACTGAACTAGACGATTTATTCACTTGACTTGATCCGTAAGATTCCCTAAGTTATATTAAACCCTCTCTCGAGGCGAATAACGTCTAACCCTAGGTTGATTAATTGAAATCTCTTTCTAATTAAAACCCCTAGAATTGCATTAACTCGATCTATGGACTCCCATATTAGGTTTTACCCTAATCCGGTAAAATCTCGTCACCCTATCTCTAGGCGCGTGATCAACTCCACTTAATTATGCTAGATCTACTCTTAAGCAGGGACTTTTGCTCCACCACCTAAGCACATTAAACTTAAATCAATATCCCAAAAATATTAACAAAAGAATTAAGCACACATAATTAAGAACAAATCAAATATTTATCATATAGTTCAGAAAACAATAACAAGATCCGTCTTAGGTTTCATCCCCTTCAGGTATCTAAAGGGTTTAGTTCATAATAATAAAAGAAAACATCTCATAAGAAAAGATAAAATAAAACATAAGAAATCCCTAAAACTCCCTGAAGGAATTGAAGGAGAAATCCGCCGTCTTGAGTAGAATTCCGGCTTCTTGAGATGAATCAACTAGCTATCTTCGAGTGATTCCCGCAAATCTAACCTTTCTGGCTTGGCTCCTTGGCCTAGCTGTCCGCTAGCTCTGGCAGAAGGTTTCTGCCGAACTCCCCGCTTAAGTTGCCCCATAAGGTGTTTATATAGACTTTGAGATGCTTTACTTGGCCCCTACATATCCTAATTCAAGTAGAATTCCTACTAGGGTGTTTGATTAGGCTTTGGAATGTGTTTTTTTGCCTCTAAGTACCCTATTCCGAGTAGAATTACTCTTTCTGCGGCAGAGACATGCCCTAGGGCACACGCTCGTGTGTTTCGTAACCGTAGTGGCGAGCCTGTTGATGGAGGCATGGTCGTGTGAATCATGGTTAGGCCGTGTTCAGAATTCTCTTAAGAGGCACGGTCGTGTGGGCTTAAGTCCAGGCCATGTCGATTTCTTCTTTGGCCCAATTTGGTCCGTTTTGAGCCTGTTTTTTGTTCTTTTCGTCCCTAGGTGCTTTCCTGAGTATAAAACATGAAAAGAAATGATTAAGAGCATCTTTTTACACAATTCAGGGAATAAATCATCGAAAATTATTCTAAATATGGGATTAAAATATGTTACTTTTACGATTTATCAACGACATTTACGTCCGTACAAAGCTTCATAATGTGCCATTTTGATGCTTGACTGAAAACTATTATTATACGTAAATTCAATCAATGGTAGATACTATTCCCACCAACCATTAAACTCAAGTATATAACATCGTAACATATCCTCTAAAATCTGAATGATCCGCTCGGATTGACCATCTGTCTGCGGACGAAAAGCTATATTGAAATGCAATTTCGTGCCCAAAGCTTCTTGCAATTTCTTTCAAAATCTTGATGTGAATCTCGGATCTCTATCTGAAACTATGGATAGTGGCACCCCGTGCAACCTCATAATCTCAGAAATATAAAGCTCGGCTAATCTCTCAAGTGAGTAGTCAGATCTTACCGGAATAAAATGGGTAGATTTAGTCAATTGGTCAATTACGACCTAAATCGTATCTTTCTTTCTTGGAGTCAGAGGCAATCCAGAAACAAAGTCCATCGTTACTCTATCCCATTTCCATTCAGGAATCAGAATTGGTTGTAGCAAACCGGATGGAACTTGATGTTCAACTTTCACTTGCTGACAAACTAAACATTTTGAAACAAAATCAGAAATGTCTCGTTTTATACCAGACCACCGATAGTGTCGCTTTAAATCTTGGTACATTTTAATACTTCCTGGATAAACAGATAGACTACTATTGTGTGCTTCATTCAGAATCAGTTGAATCAACTCTAGATTTCTCAGAACACAGATACGATCTCGAAATCTCAAACAATCATCAACAATTTGAAATTCAGATTCAGAATTCAATTCACACTGAGCTCGTTTTGCTAGTAATTCATTATCAGATTTCTGAGCATCACATATCTGCTGTATAAACAACAGTTTCACTTTTAATTCATCTATCACAGAACCGTCATCAGTCAAATCTAACTAGGCATTCAAAGCATGTAGTGCAAACAATGATTTTCTACTCAAAGCATCAGCAACAACGTCCGCTTTACCCGGATGATAATCTATCACAAGCTCATAATCTTTTAACAGTTCAAGCCATCTTCTCTGACACAAGTTCAAATCTTTCTGATTCATCAGATATTTCAAACTTTTATGATCGGAGAACACATGACATTTCTCACCATACACATAATGATGCCATATCTTAAGTGCAAACACAATCGCAGCTAACTCAAGGTCGTGCGTCAGATAGTTCTTTTCATGAGGCTTCAATTGTCTTGAGGCATAAGCTACAACTTTGCCTTCTTGCATCAAAATGCATCCCAGACCATTTAACGAAGCATCACTGTATATAATAAATTCTTTACCCGATTCTGGCTGTACTAACAATAGAGCTTCTGTTAACAAAGTTTTCAACTGATCAAAACTTTTTTGGCATTTATCCGACCATTCAAATCTAACATCTTTCTGAAGTAATCTAGTCAAAGGAGTAACTATCACTGAAAATCCTTTTACAAATCGATGATAATAGCCAGCTAAACCTAGAAAGCTACGGACTTCAGACACATTCTTCAGAGGTTTCTAATCCAGAATAGCAGAAATATTACTCGGATCAACACGAATCACAGAAGCTGACACAATATGTCCCATAAAACTAACCTCGTGCAACCAGAATTCACATTTGCTAAATTTCGCATACAATTGCTTTTCTTTTAAATTTTACAACACGATTTTCAAATGTTTAGCATGCTTAGTCTCATCGCGTGAATAAATCAATATGTCATCTATGAATACTACAACAAATTGATCTAGGTACGGCCGAAAAATTCTGTTCATTAGGTCCATAAAAACAGTTGGAGCATTGGTTAGTCCAAATGGCATAACTAAAAACTCATAATGTTCGTACCTCGTTCTGAAAGTAGTTTTCGGAATGTCTAAATCTTTAACTCTCAATTGATAGTATCCCGATCTCATATCAATCTTGAAAAATACAGTAGCTGCGATTGTGTGCCATTCTGGGTAATTGATCAAATAAGTCATCAATTCTGGGTAACGAATATTTATTCTTTATGGTCACCTTATTCAAATGACAATAATCGATGCACATTCTCATCGTACCATCTTTCTTTTTCACAAACAGAACAGGAGCTCCCCAAGGCAAAAAACTCAATCTAGCATACCCTCTATCAGTCAATTCTTGCAACTGTGACTTTAACTCTTTCAACTCTATTGGTGCCATTCTATACAGAGCTATCGAAATAGGTGTAGTACCAAGCATCAATTCAATACCAAACTCAACTTCACGGATCGAAGGCAAACCCGATAACTCTTTAGGGAACACATCAAAAAACTCACATACAATAGGTACTGACTCAATTTTCCTTTCAGGCATTTTCGAATCAATTGCATAAGAAAAATATGCCTCATATCCCTTTTTCGCATAACTCTGAGCTTTCAATATCGATATCACAGTAGGCAATCCATTCAAATCATTAGACTCAACCTGTACAATTTCATTATTTGAACATCTCAAATCGATAGTCTTTCTTTTACAGTTCACAACAGTATCATGCAAAGACAACCAGTTCATGCCCAAAATAATATCGAACTCATCAAATGGAAAAAGCATCAGATCAGCAGGGAAACAGATATCTCTAAACATTAACAGACAGTTCTTGCATACTTTATCAACCAAAACACTTTTACCTAAGGGGTTCGATATTTTTATAGCAAACTCAGTAGACTCTACAAGCAAAGTCTTACTGAATACTAAATTCATGCATATATACGAATGCGTAGAACTAGGGTCTATCAATGCAATCACAAAAGTATCATAAAGTGTAAAAGTACCGTTATAACATCAGGTGATAAAGCTTCCTCATGAGCTCGACAGCATACGCTTGGCAAGCGCCCTAGCTTCAGATCTTGCAACGGTGTCTCTCGTAATTCTCTGACTACCACTGGCATTTCTTACATTCTTTGAAGATCTACCTCTCACCGGTGCATTATCAGGTCTCTGATTCTGAACAGTCTATGGCTCGACAGACTCAGGACAATCACGGATGAAATGATCAAGTGATCCACATCTGAAGCAAGCTTTGTCGTTTAATCTACAGCTTCCCGGATGCCTTTTTCCATAATATTTACATTCAGGTCTCTCGGATTGAACATTGCCAACACTGGCTACTAAAGTTGCTGGGTTTCTGGAACTCACTTGCGATCTAGCTCGATTCTGTTCGAATGTCCCACATTGTGTCTTGAACAAATTTGATCATCTCTGAATCTCTTCGAAAAAGACTAGAATGACTTGCTTGGATATCTCTTTCTCATATCTCTAGCTTCAGACTCAACTTTTCTTTTATCTTTCCCGAGTTCTTCAGCTTTGCATGCTCGGTCAACGAGTACAACAAACTCTTTTATTTCTAAAATCCCAACTAGCAAACAAATATCTTTATTAAGGCCATCTTCGAATCTTTTACACATTATAGCTTTAGATGATATACATTCTCGAGCATACTGACTCAATCTCATGAACTCTCGTTCGTATTCTGAAACAGTTATACGACTTTGTTTCAATTCTAGAAATTCCTTCTATTTCTGATCAATGAATCTTTCACTGATATATTTTTTTCGAAACTCGATCTGAAAGAAGTCCCATGTAACTCGCTCTTTCAAAAATATAGAAATAAGAGTTTTCCACTATTGATAAGCTGCATCTCGAAGTAATGATACTACACATTTTATGCACTCTTTCGGAGTCAAAGACATTTCATCAAATACTCGGATAGTATTTTCTAACCAGGATTTGGCCTTTTCAGCATCATCATCATTAGTAGCCCGAAATTCTTCAGCCCCACACTTACGAATCTTTTCAATCGGAGGCTTATTCCACGGATTCAGATTTATAGTCAGAGGTATATCAAATGTCTGAGGGGGATTAATTGGGGGTGGGGGTTACGAAACAGTCGAGTTATTCTTTACAAACTGAGTGAAGCACTCACTCATCATTTAGAAGAAAGCTTGCTTAGCTTCTCCCTCTTGACCGCTCGTAGCCGGTCTTAGATCAGAGGGCACTATCCCTTGCGCGGGAGCAGACGCATTACTTTCTACGTCGTCAGCTACGGCTCTTTCGGGATCCATTACTATACAGAAATCACATTTTATATGTCCGGATTCATCACACTATCACAATTTAGATATATGGCATGTATAGCTAAACTCTGACACGCTACGTTAGTCCGAGAATCGACTAGACCGTAGCTCTAATACCAACCAAATGTAACACCCCTGACTCGTAACCGTCACCGGACTAGGGTTAAAGGCGTTACCGGATAAATCGGAACCATTTACAGAAAATTCATAGAAAATTTCATCAATCACAATCATAATGTCCCTTAAATGAGTCATCGAGACCCTAAGCATGCTTATAAACCGGGTCGGGACTAAAACGAAACACATACAGAACTTCTCAGAAACTTAAAAACTTTTCTAAAATACAGGGGACACACGCTCGTGGGAGCCAATCGTGTGCCCTCCACGGCTGCTGGACACACCCGTGTGTCCTCCCTATGGTTAAACCTGACTACACACCACGGCCACCAAGAACGCCCGTGTACCCTGACCGTGGTCGATCCTGCCAAAACAACACGGCTATCAAGCACCCCCGTGTGCTAAGGTCGTGTCCTACTAAGCCATATACTGACTTTTTCACACGGCCTTTAGGTACGCCCGTGTGCCATGGTCGTGTACTCTTAAGCTAGCTACTGACTTTACCCCACGATCACTAGGCTCGCTCGTGTGCCATGGCCGTGTGACATTATAGGTCATTGGCAAAACCAAAATGCCACCCAATTGGGTTATACCTACAAGCAACATTTACCAAATCATATCATGCATATATGGCAATAAAAAACATACCAAATTGGCCAATCAATCTATACATTCAATACCAAATTCGTTCATGCCAACTTACATAACTAAAATTCATATCATCACAAATATAATTCATCCAAAACTTACTCAAAAACTTGACCATTTCTTATGCTCCAAACCATACCAAAAATATGCATCATATAACTCATTCATTCAAGCATTTTATCAATTCAAAACTAGCCAAAACCATGGCTAAGTTCACTTCATAAACATATACACATATCTAGCCTATATATGCCATATCTAGCTATATACATTTTTCAAAAGTACCAAAAAGAGTTTAGTAGTGTGATGACGATCTTTGACGGTCCCGAGCCTTCAGTAGCTTTGACGACCTATAAAACAGAGAAAACAAACACACAGAGTAAGCTTTCCAAAAGCTTAGTAAGTCAATATACAAACAAACTTAGCATAAAATGCATTTTGAGCAAGTAAATACATTGGCACATTCCAATCACTTAGCAAATCATCACATATATACCTTGATTCATACTTGTGGCCACATTTGCCACATTCATCAATTCAAGATTCACATTCTCACATTTAAACATACATTTCTTCAACTTCAATTCATATAGGTACTTACCTTTTTATACACACTTAATGTACATTCAACGTACCTGAAACGGATATCCGTTCACTTATTTGATCATAGCTCGAATTTACAATTCGTATCACAAAGTTGCCCATTGAACCTTTAGGAATCTAGTAGGATAATCGGAAAGCTCAGAATAGCCGTACAACGCCAACGTCCCAGACGAAGTCTTACATGCACTCGAAATCTCAAATCAATGCCAACGTCCCTGACGTGGTCTTACATGATAAAACAGAACAGATACCTATGTCATGACATAGCTAATCCTATCTATTCCTAAGTTCGTACGAGACTTCTCGGACATTGTTACTATATCGAACTTATCTCAGAATTCATATGCATAACCTCTCATAAGCATTCACTATCAACATTAATCATATGAGCAACCACAATTTCATACAAGTACGTTTATTTGCACAGTGACTTACCTCGGATTTGATTTATCGGAATGGAAACGGCTACTCGGTTAATTTCGCTTTCCCACGTTCTAAGTTCGTTTTTCTCGGTTCTTGATCTAAACATATTCAGAATTAACCCTTTTATTCACTAATTCATTCAATTCAATCCAAGGATGCACATTTAGAGCTATTTGCAAATTAACCCTCATACTTGAACAATTTATCAATTTAGTTTATTTTTCTCAAAACATCAAATATACAAATTTTGTTAACACACATGCATAGCTAAATTTCTCTAGGGGCCATACAAGTCCATATTTTCCATCAAATTTGCAATTTAGTCCCACAAATTTCTATTTTCTCAATTTAGCCCTATTTAGCTAAATTCATAAAAAATTCAAGAACAAAACATATTCATCTAGCTCTAAACTTTCATTTAGCACCATAAATTATCACAAAGCTCAACATAACATCAATGGCATTTCTCATGAACAACATCAATTCATCAAATTGAGACATGGGTTTTGTAGCTCTCAAAGCAACGATTGCAAAAACGTAGAAATTATCGAAAATTGACTAAAAACTTACCTTGAATCAAGCTTGTATGTGCCGAATGTATGATAGCTTATAAATGTTTCTTTTTCTTTTGATTTTCGGTGAAGAATGCATGAATGAATGCTTATTTTCATGCCAATTTTTTTTTAATTATTCATTAATAATCAACTTCCTATTTTAGCCTTATAAACAAAATTTTTATAACATAAATAATAAGGTCATTTTTTACCATAACCACCCACCAACTAAAAAGTGGTTCAATTGCTACTTAAGGCCACAACTTTTAAAAGCCACAACACATAGGTGCTTTAACAAATAGCAAGTAACTTTCACATTCAATGCAATTTTATTCTTTTGTCAAATTAAACACACATACGGAAAAATTAACTTACGAAAATTTAACACATGCTTAGTCACATATCAACAGCATAGAAAATGATATTAAAATATTATACGAATTTAAATTTGTGCTCTCAAAACCACTGTTTCGACTAAATTATAAATCTGACTGTTACAAGGGAAGGGATGGAGCATGGGCTTAGTAAAGACTGTGACTTATGGCACAACTGTCGGCCGTTCGAGATTCAGGGCGCTTGAGGAGGATCTGACGGAAGATACTATAGATAATTGCGATAGCATTGTAGGATAAAAACAAGGCAATGATGATGCGCTTGTCAAGGAAAATAAGGTGACTGTATCTGCAGGGGAATCAAATTCCAAAAATAATAATTTCCATAAGAAAATAGTACAAAAAGTCAAAGGAAAATGGGTGGTAATAGGTAATGGATCCAAACTTTGTGTTACTTTATTAAGGCCTACAAATAGACGTTTGGGTGAATCTTCTAGTGTTGGACAAGTCCAATTTGATGATGGGGCCCAAATGAGCCACAAAGATCCTATTAAGAAATATCCTATCAAGGTGGGGGGTTTTTAACTTCCAAGAAGGAATGGTCAAAACAAATTTGGACAAAAAAAGGCACAAGGCTGTACGGGTACTGGAGAAGGAAAAATTGGGTGCAAAAATGGACAAGGAAAATCTTGTTTTTTTTCTTTGGTGAAAATGGTGTTGATGGGTCAAAATTTGGTCTACAAATCACCACCAAAGACGATATCCAATAGAAGAAGCCACCAGATAAAGCACTGGAGAAGCAGATAACACCTATGGTTGATCTAATGACGACAATGGAAGGAATTGTCAAGGTCATTGAGCAGGGATCGAGAGCTTCTTGTGATGAGAATGTGGTTCCATTCGTTGTAGGATGCAATGGATAATGAGGATGAGGTAAGTTACTAATTAGTTTCAAGCTAGTTGGGGTGCACATACTAATATAGTGGAAGGTCTCCAAAAGCGGGTGGAGAAGAACGTTGGCATGGAGGGAATGGATGGAGCATGGGGTTAGCAAAGACTGTGACTTGTGGCACAACTGTCGGCCATTCAAGATTCAGGGCACTTGAGGAGGATCAGACGGAAGATAATATGGATAATTGCGATAGCATTGTAGGAGAAAAACAAAGCAATGATGGTGCGCATGTCAAGGCAAATAAGGTGACTGTATCTGTAGGGGAATCAAATGCCAAAAATAATATTTTCTATAAGAAAATAGTACAAAAATTCAAAGGCAAACGGGTGGTAATAGGTAATGGATCCAAACTTGGTGTTAATTTATTAAGGCCTACAAATAGACGTTTGGGTGAATCTTCTAGTATTGGACAAGTCCAATTTGATGATGGGTCCAAATGAGCCGAAAAGGTCCTATTAAGAAAGATCCTATCAAGGTGGGGGTTTTTTAACTTCCAATAAGGAACGATCAAAGTAAATTTAGATGAAGAAGGGCACAAGGCTGTACGGGTACTGGAGAAGGAAAAATTGGGTGCAAAAATGGACAAGGAAAATCGTGTTTTTTTCTTTGGTGAAAATGGTGTTGATGGATCAAAATTTGGCCTGTAAACCACCACCAAAGACGATATCCATTAGAAGAAACCACCGGATAAAGCACTGGAGAGTAGATAACACCTATGGTTGATCTAATGACGATAATAGAAGGAATTGTCAAGGTCATTGAGCAGGTACCAAGAGCTTCGTGTGATGAGAATGTTCTTCCATTCGTTATGGGATACAATGGATGATAAAGATGAGGTAAGTTACTGATTAGTGTCGGCCTTTTTGGATTTTTTATTGGTTTATTTCTATTATATTATATGGATACCAAACTATTTTTTTTGGAACTGTTAGGGAGCCAGACACCTCCGGTTACACAAATTTGTGAATGAATATAGAAATAGACTTTTTCCCGGAAATGGTCTGTCTCTTTGAGACAAGAAGGAGATAGGGCTAATGGAGTTATTGCAAGAATTGGGTTTCCTAACTCTTTTCGAATTGATGCTGAAGGTTATGTTGGGGGAATTTAAGTTGTTTGGAATGATAATGTCTTGATTGATGTTTTGGAGTTACATCCTCAATTGATCCATATGAAAATTCACAATAGGCAAGATTCAACTAGTTTCTTATGTATGACTGTGTATGTTAGTCCACAATTGGCAAAGAGACATCTTTGGAGTTTTTTTGGACTCAATGATAAAATCAGTTGTTGGATTGTGGGTTATTACTGGGGATTTCAACTCGATCTTAGAGGGTTCGGATAGAATGGGTGGTGCAGATGTCACACAAATTAGATATCGATGGTTCCAATTTTTTATTTTCAGCAATGAAATTTGTGAGTTAGGGTTTTATGGACCTCAATTTACGTGGAGTAGAGGTTACTTATCACAACACTTAGACAGGGTTGTGTGTAACTTGGATTGGGAGTCGTTTGCACCTAATTGTGTAGTTGGTCACTTACATTGCCTAAAATTTGATCACAGGCCGATTTTAGTCTCACTTTGTGTATTATATAAGAGAAGCCACCGATCGTTTCGCTGTTTAGCTCGTTGGATGATGCATACAAAGTTTAATGATATTGTTAAGGGGTGTTGGAAAAATAATATGGAGGTGATTAAGAATTCGGATAATTTTTAGAAAGTTGTCTAAGATTGGAACAAATGCGTCTATGGTAACATTTTTGTGCGTAAACAGAAGTTGATTTTGGAGTTGAAGCGAATTCAAAGGATTTTAGAGCTAAGACCATCACTAGAGCTTTGATCCCAGGAATTTGAAGTTCGTCAGGAGGTTGAGGATGTCTTGAAACATGATGAATTGTTATGGTTTCAAAAGTCAAGAATGATGTGGCTTTCAAATGGTGACAAAAACACAATGTACTTCCACAGTTGCACTCTAGCAAGGCAGAAAATGAATAAAATTGAGTGGCTAAAAATAGGAATTGGAATCGATGAGTGGTGTTTCGATAATTAGTTGTTGAAACAACATTTGGTGGGATTTTTTTAGGGAGCTTTACTCTTTAGAGTATGGTGTCTAGAGGGTCTTTCCTTGTCGTGGTCGTTTTCATCCTTAATAATAGTTCAGAAGGAGAGCCATCTAGTAGCATCTATTGATAAGGAAATTCGAAAAGCAGTTTTTTGTATGGACCACTAAAAGGTCCAAGAGTTGATGGCTTTCATGATAAGTTTTTAAGTCATAATGGGATGTTGTTGGTAGTTCAGTCTATTCTCTTATTCGATATATTTTGGGAGGGCAACTTCTAGACTCGAATCTAAACAAAACTCTTCACCTTTACTTCCTAAAGTTCAGAATCCGGAAAGGATTACACAATTTAGAACAATAAGTTTGTGTAATGTTTTATATAAGATTATTACGAAGACAATTATGAATATCTGCGACCCCTAATGGTGGAGATCACAAAACAGAACCAAACGAGTTTTGTTGTTGATAGATTTATTTCGAATAATGTTGTGATTGCACAAGAGGCGGTACACTCTATGAAAAAACTTAAGGGAAGAAAGGATTACATGGCTTTGAAGATCGATCTTGAGAAAGCCTACGATCGGGTCAGATGGGATTTCTTAGAGGACACAATTAAGGAATTGGGCTTTCCACCCACTTTGGTAACTATAATTATGAATTGTGTGACTTCATCTTCTTTACAAGTTCTTTGGAATGATACGGTAACTAAAGCTTTTAGATCATCGCACAAAATAAGGCAAGGTGATCCTCTCTTTCTATACTTATTCGTGCTCTATATGGAGCGAATGGGCACCTTATTGATGTGGCTTTAGAGCAAAAGACCTAAAAGCTTATACGCCTATCATAGGGGGGTCTAAGCTTATCTCATTTATTTTTTACTAGTGACCTTATTTTATTTAGCGAAGCAAACGGAGATCAAGCATCCCACTTAAATGCTATTTTGAATATGTTTTGTCAATTTTTTGGGCAGAAGGTAAACAAATACAAGTTGTAGGTATTTTTCTCTCCCACCATCTCGAATGATCTAACTACTTCAATTTGTAATGAGGTGGGTGTTGTACGAGTGGAGGACCTTGGTAGTTATCTAGGTTTGCCACTATTACATAAAAGTGTAACAACTAATACCTTTGATTTCATGGTAGACAAAGTTTGAAATAAGCTTAACGAATGGGATGCAAATAGACTATCAACGGTAGGCAAAATTACATTAGTAAAATCAATACTACTTGTAATAGCCCAAATTTTAGTGGTGTCAGAAATAGTGATTCGAGACCACCAAATCTGACAAATGAACTCGTAGACCATATTATTTAATATTTACAAGTCAAATATAGCTTTTAAAATATTTTTAAAATAGTAAATTATGTTTTATAAAGATTTATTTGGTCAAGAAATCGAGAAAAAGAGGTATCGAGATCTCGGTGTTATAAACCGAGTCATAAGTATTTTTATGAATATTTACGGAATTTCAATAAGTTAGTATTAAAATTTTGGTAGAAAATTTTGACGTTTGGATGGTTAATTAAATAAAAAGGACTAAATTAAAAAAGGTGTAAAAGTTGCTAGAAGGATTAAATAGATTAATTGTCAAATGAGGAAGGACCTAAAGTGTAAATAACCAAAGGAGATATTTTGGGTGGCAATAGCTGAGAAAAATCAGGAAATGGGTGAAATAAGGGCAAAATTGGAAAATTGTCAAAATTAGTTAAATAAAAATGGGACCAAATTGGAATATCTAGAATTCTCTTCATTTCTATTCATTTTCTTCAGCTGAAAAACAGCCATGGGAGAGAGTTTCAAGCTGGTTTTCATACTCAAGCTTCATGTAAGTTTAATTCTTGCTTTCTCCTTGAAATTTCTATGTTTTTAGACTTTTACAATTGGGTCCAACTTACTATGTCATTAGTTTTTGATTCTATGGCTAATTTTTAAAGTTGATCTGGATTAGTGCTGGAAGAATATGATGAATAAATATTGAATTGAAGCTTTAATTTTGTTATATGATAATTTTATCAAGTTA
This sequence comes from Gossypium rotundifolium, assembly GCA_025506655.1. Taxonomy (NCBI): domain Eukaryota; kingdom Viridiplantae; phylum Streptophyta; class Magnoliopsida; order Malvales; family Malvaceae; genus Gossypium; species Gossypium rotundifolium. Next base: position 83,358,598 of record CP106727.1, read on the forward strand.
AATTGATGGAAATTAATTTTAGGACCTAATTGTGAAAGAGTTGAAATTAAGGCCTAGTGTTAAAATTCTGATTTTCAAAGGTTATGAAGTAGTTTAAGCTGATAGAGAAAAGTATTAAATGAGAAAATTAGCTCAATTGAGGGGTTAATTGAGTAAGGATTGAATTGTATGAAATGTGGAATTTGAGACAAAATAGAAATCAACATGTTATACTAAAGCAGTTTTGGACAGAAGCAGTTGTCTAACTTTGAAAAATCATAAAAAAATGGTATAAATTGAATTAGAAGTTTAGTAAGATATATAATTAAAGCTTGTTGAGTCTATTTTCATATAAGAGAAACAGAGCAAGCAAAGGAAGTCTACATTTTGAGATATTTAAATTTTGGTAAGACTGGTTTAGAATAACTTTGTGAGCCCCTGTTCTTAATTTATAAATTCACTAAAAATTGTACAAAAAAATTATGAGTTATAATTTATATGTATGTATTCCTTAGTGAGCCTATTTTCATTAGAAATAATTGGAAACACTATATGAAAATTGTACTATGAGATAATTGGTTTTAGTGAAGAGAGGTCGAGTTGTAGGACTGTGTAATGGGAGAACTTAACTAATAAAGCTGTACTAATTGGCCACACCAAAATTCTGGAAAATTATGGTAAGAAGATATATGAGTATAGTTTCAAATTTACGGATCTTAATTTGGAGTTCAGTAGCTCAAGATAAAAATAATTTAGTGACTATGACATGGATGGATGACTTGAATATTCACATAAGTAAATAGTGAAAATTATAGATAATGTTACTTACAAGTGTGTTGTTTATACTAAAGATGTGGATGGAGAGGAGGAGGAAAATAATAAATGAATGAATTGTGTATAAATTAATCACATGCTTGATTATAATTGATAAACGTTGATGTAGAAATGATATAATGTTTTATTTCAAATATTTATTATGAAACTAAGATTATCGTTATGGTATAAAAATCGAATTGTAAGTTCATGTAACTTGAATTATATTCTTAAATGCTTGAAATGTATGTTATTGATATGAACATAATTTTAATTTTCATTGTATGAAAATTGATGAAACATTGATATATTTGATAAAAGGGAAGAAATCTCGGTTGAATGAAAGTAAAATTCGATGAATCTTTGAAAATGAATTGACAGTAAAAAGGATCTAGCCCGGACTGGTGATCCTATCCTGATATAGCCCTCTCGAAGAATATGTGTAAAATAGATTTAGCCCGGACGGGTAATCCGAATTAGGGTCTGAATTTAGCCTGGACTGGTAATTTAGATCCAAGCTCATTAGAGTAATTGTCGTTATAGGAGAGTGAGCACGGATATCCCGACAATACTCTATGAGTTTATATTACGAGGATTTAGCTCGGGTGGTAATCCCTCTGTAAGGATGAGGTTCGCGGGAGTGTGCTCTCTGAAATGGAAATGTGCGCACATGAACATGAATTGACGGACCCGGATTTGTACACTAAAGTGTACCTCTGAAAATCCATCGAAAATTCCAAGAAATTCAACAGGATAAATATGGAAAAATATCAAGGGAATGGAAATCATGGTATATATTATGTGATATAAAGAAATACGAGTTGATGAGACATGAACGTAGAACTTGGTTGACGAATGAGTTCATTTGTGATTATATATTTGTACATCCTTGAGTCTATTATCTGTATGAATTGGTATTCCAAATGAGTTAATGAGAAGAGTTCTAATATGAAATAATCTTAATTTTGAATGAAATATTATGAAAACGTATTTGAAATACATTGGTATGTCTTGTATATGTTATTTGAGTTCATAATGTGCAAAGTAATGTATGTGGAAATATGAGATGATGATACCTGTACATGAAATTTATTGGTGGATACGTACATCCAAATTTATATGATAGATTGTAGTGAATATTGAAGTTGGCCTCAATAAGTGATTTATCACTTTAAATTGTGATTGGCAGGAAGGGTTAGTGAATTTCATTTTTATGAATTGTTACACGTATTTGTCGAAATACGAGGAAATGATGGTAATTGATACATGGAAATATGAGACTATGATATATATAGAAACATGACATATGTTTGATAAATGTGTTCATTCATAATTATGGAATGGTGCACCTCAAGTGCACTATATGTGTAAAGAAATTTTTATAGTCAATTTCGGTATTTGAGCGATAAATGGCTTAAATTATCTGTGAGTATTTCGTACTCCTCGGTAATGCCTCATACTTTATTCCAGCAATGGATACGGGTAGGGGGTGTTACATTTAGTGGTATCAGAGCTATGGTTTAGTCGATTCTCGGACTAACATAGCGTGTGCATGAGTCTAGCTATACATGCCATATGTGAACTGTGATAGTGTGATATCTCCCGGCTCTAACGAAATTGTTTTGTTAAGATAGAAATGACTTCTAACCGAGTGATTGTCGATAATGCTAAAAATGATATTGAGATGATTGAAATGTGCTTACAATATGTTGAAATATAGAAAGGTATGAATAGAATTTCATGATATGCATCTGTTAATGTTCTTAATGAGATAGCCATAAGTTGAGAAATGTGGAAAAGTGAAATGAAACGGAAGTCTATGTTGTGATAAACTCATCCATGTATGTTGGTATTCTTATGATATTATGTGCCTAACATGCTTGATTAAGTGAGTGTTATGAGTAAATTTACTCAAATTTCATGGAATATATGTTTAAGTACACTTGTTTAAATAAGATAATCTAAAAGTTTGTGTAACATGACTAAGTATGAAAATTTGCTTAGAGTGAATTATGTGATTATGATGATATTATGTTGATGATGAATGCTAAGTCATATGTGTGTATTTATAAGAGTCAAGTTAGGGCTTTACGGCCTCACCCTTTTACCAGTGTTGTTTTATGATGAAAGTTCACGAGAATTATGTTGAATAAGTTCATAAGTGGGAAACTAAAGAGTTCAGTGGTGAATAATTAGTAATGCAAAAAGAGTTGAGTATAATGTGACAAATGAACTCAGTTTTAGAAGAAATGTCATATTATTTTAATGATTACACAGATTATGCAATGTCATAGATAAAGATGAAGTTAGTCTCGACTATTTGCCTCAATTGAGTATGAAATCTAAAGTATGTGTTTGCTAAAATTCTTCCTGAATTGATTTTCGTTAGTGAATGGAATGACACGGGGTACATGAAGACAGAATTAGTTAGAGAAATAATAATTAAATAATAAAGATGTTTGTGTGTGATAGTTATAGTTGAGATGAATATGATGATCTTTCCGAGTATTCTATATATATTCTTTATCCTCGAGAGATATGTGTGATTGTTCAACTCGATGGAGTTCTTATGTTATGAGAATGCTACCTAACTATGATGTTAGGCGAAAACCCACATTGGTCGTCGGTTTATGATCGGTATTTCTTTATCTCTTCGGAATTCTATTTTATTATGTTGGAATAAAGTCGATGGTAAAAAAAAAAAATTATGTTGGACTATTCTTCCGTTTTTACTGGATATTATTGTGTCATTTATATAAATATTTGGAAATATATTAACTCTGTTATGATGGAAGTCCAGAGTCGGTAAGCAGTGTTTTTCTTCTGGCTTTCTCTGAGGAATCATCAGTATCTTTATTATTTTTTTGAGTTATGTTCTCAGATTTCTGGTATGGTATTGTATCTTGAATTTCCTTATCTTGGTTTTCCTATAATTCATACTTTGTAAATTATTAATCATGGCTTATCTTTAAAGTGTGTTATTCAGCTTGTGATAACTATGTCTGTTATGATTATGCTTTTGATTTGATCATAGAAATGTGGTGATTTTGGTATCTAGATTTCTCTAATTTTCGTGTAAGGAATTGACATCGGAAAAGGTATAAGTAGTGAAAAATATTTGAATCTCTCCACTGAAAGAATTTTCGAGGACGAAAATTCTTAAAGAGGGGAAGAGTTGTAATAGCCCAAATTTCAGTGGTCTCAAAAATAGTGATTCGAGACCACCAAATCTGACAAATGAACTCGTATACCATATTATTTAATATTTACAAGTCAAATGTAGCTTTTAAAATATTTTTAAAATAGTAAATTATGTTTTATAAAGATTTATTTGGTCAAGAAATCGAGAAAAAGAGGTATCGAGATCTCGGTGTTATAAACTGAGTCATAAGTATTTTTATGAATATTTACGGAATTTCAATAAGTTAGTATTAAAATTTTGGTAGAAAATTTTGACGTTTGGATGGTTAATTAAATAAAAAGGACTAAATTAAAAAAGGTGTAAAAGTTGCTAGAAGGATTAAATATATTAATTGTCAAATGAGGAAGGACCTAAAGTGTAAATAAGCCAAAGGAGATATTTTGGGCGACAATAGCTGAGAAAAATCAGGAAATGGGTAAAATAAGGGCAAAATTGGAAAATTGCCAAAATTAGTTAAATAAAAATGGGACCAAATTGGAATATCTAGAATTCTATTCATTTCTCTTCATTTTCTTCAGCTGAAAAACAGCCATGGGAGAGAGTTTCAAGCTGGGTTTCATACTCAAGCTTCATGTAAGTTTAATTCTTGCTTTCTCCTTGAAATTTCTATGTTTTTAGACTTTTACAATTGGGTCCAACTTATTATGTCATTAGTTTTTGATTTTATGGCTAATTTTTAAAGTTGATGTAGATTAGTGCTGGAAGAATATGATGAATAAATATTGAATTGAAGCTTTAATTTTGTTATATGATGATTTTATCAAGTAAAATTGATGGAAATTAGTTTTAGGACCTAATTGTGAAAGAGTTGAAATTAAGGCCTAGTGTTAAAATTCTGATTTTCAAATGTTATGAAGTAGTTTAAAATGATAGAGAAAAGTATTAAATGAGAAAATTAGCTCAATTGAGGGGTTAATTGAGTAAGGATTGAATTGTATGAAATGTGGAATTTGAGACAAAATAGAAATCAACATGTTATACTAAAGCAGTTTTAGACAGCAACAGTTGTCTAACTTTGAAAAATCATAAAAATGGTATAAATTGAATTAGAAGTTTAGTAAGATATATAATTAAATCTTATTGAGTCTATTTTCATATAAGAGAAACAGAGCAAGCAAAGGAAGTCTACATTTTGAGATATTTAAATTTTGGTAAGACTGGTTTAGAATAACTTCGTGAGCCCCTGTTCTTACTTTAGAAATTCACTAAAAATTGTACAAAAAGAATTATGAGTTATAATTTATAAGTATGTATTCCTTAGTGAGCCTATTTTCATTAGAAATAATTGGAAACACTATATGAAAATTGTACTATGAGATAATTGGTTTTTAGTGAAGAGAGGTTAGAGCAGTAGGACTGTGTAATAGGGGAGAACTTAACTAATAAACTGTACTAATTGGCCACACCAAAAATTCTGGAAAAATTATGGTAAGAAGATATATGAATATAGTTTCAAATAAAATTTACGGATCTTAATTTAGAGTTCTGTAGCTCAAGATAAAAATAATTAAGTGACTATGACACGGATGGACAGCTTGAATATTCACATAAGTAAATAATGAAAATTATAGATAATGTTACTTACAAGTGTGTTGTTTATACTAAAGATGTGGATGGAGAGGAGGAGGAGGAAATATAATAAATGAATGAATTGTGTATAAATTGATCACATGCTCGATTATAATTGATAAACGTTGAGGTAGAAATGATATAATGTTTTATTTCAAATATTTATTATGAAACTAAGATTATCGTTATGGTATAAAAATCGAATTGTAAGTTAATGTAACTTGAATTATATTCTTAAATGCTTGAAATGTATGTTATTGATATGAACATAATTTGAATTTTCATTGTATGAAAATTGATGAAACATTAATATATTTGATAAAAGGGAAGAAATCTCGGTTGAATGAAAGGAAAATTCGATGGATCTTTGAAAAGGAATTGACGGTAAAAAAGATCTAGCCGGACCGGTGATCCTATCTGATATAGCCCTCCGAAGAATATGTGTAAAATGGATTTAGCATGGACGGGTAATCCAATTAGGGTCTGAATTTAGCTTCGACTGGTAATTGGATCCAAGCTCATTAGAGTAATTGTCGTTGCAAGGATTTAGCTCGGACCGGTAATCCCGACAATACTCTATGAGTTTATATTATGAGGATTTAGCCTGGGTGGTAATCCTCTGTAAGGATGAGGTTCAGGAGTGTGCTCTCTGAAATGGAAATGTGCGCACATGAACATGAATTTACGGACGATTTGTACACTAAAGTGTACCTCTGAAAATCCATCAAAATTCCAAGAAATTCAACAGGATAAATATGGAAAATATCAAGGAATGGAAATCATGGTATATATTATGTGATATAAGGAAATACGAGTTGATGAGACATGAACGTAGAACTTGGTTGTGAATGAGTTCATTTGTGATTATATATTTGTACATCCTTGAGTCTATTATCTGTATGAATTGGTATTCCAAATGAGTTAATGGGAAGAGTTCTAATATGAAATAATCTTAATTTGAATGAAGTATTATGAAAACGTATTTAAATACATTGGTATGTCTTGTATATGTTATTTGAGTTCATAATGTGCAAAGTAATGTATGTGGAAATATGAGATGATGATACCTGTACATGGAATTTATTGGTGGATACGTACATCCAAATTTATATGATAGATTGTAGTGAACATTGACGTTGGCCTCAATAAGTGATTTATCACTTTAAATTGTGATTGGCAGGAAGGGTTAGTGAATTTCATTTTTATGAATTATTACACGTATTTGTCGAAATACGAGGAAATGATGGTAATTGATACATGGAAATATGAGACTATGATATATATAAAAACATGACATATGTTTGATAAATGTGTTCATTTATAATTATGGAATGGTGCACCTCAAGTGCACTATATGTGTAAAGAAACTTTTATAGTCAATTTCGGTATTTGAGCGATAAATGGCTTAAATTATCTGTGAGTATTCCGTACTCCTCGGTAATGCCTCATACTTTATTCCAGCAATGGATACGGGTAGGGGGTGTTATATTTAGTAGTATCAGAGCTATGGTTTAGTCGATTCTCGGACTAACATAGCGTGTGCATGAGTCTAGCTATACATGCCATATGTGAACTGTGATAGTGTGATATCTCCCGGCTCTAACGAAATTGTTTTGTTAAGATAGAAATGACTTCTAACCGTGTATTTATAAGAGTCAAGTTAGAGGCTTTACGACCTCACCCCTTTACCAGTGTTGTTTTATGATGAAAGTTCATGAGAATTATGTTGAATAAGTTCATAAGTGGGAAACTAAAGAGTTCAATGGTGAATAATTAGTAATGCAAAAAGAGTTGAGTATAATGTGACAAATGAACTCAGTTTTAGAAGAAATGTCATATTATTTTAATGATTACACAGATTATGCAATGTCATGGATAAAGAAGAACTTAGTCTCGACTATTTGCCTCAATTGAGTATGAAATCTAAAGTATGTGTTTGCTAAAATTCTTCCTGAATTGATTTTCGTTAGTGAATGGAATGACACGGGGTACATGAAGACAGAATTAGTTAGAGAAATAATAATTGAGTAGTAAAGATGTTTGTGTGTGATAGTTATAGTTGAGATGAATATGATGATCTTTCTGAGTATTCTATATATATTCTTTTATCCTCAGAGATATGTGTGTGATTGTTCAACTCTGATGGAGTTCTTATGTTATGAGAATACTAGCTAACTATGATGTTAGACGAAAGCCCTGTTGGTCAGGTCGGTTTATGATCGGTATTTCTTTATCTCTTCGGAATTCTATTTTATTATGTTGGAATAAAGTCGATGGTAAAAAAAAAAATATGTTGGACTATTCTTCCATTTTTACTAGATATTTTTGTGTCATATATATAAATATTTGGAAATATATTAACTCTGTTATGATGGAAATCCGAGTCGAAAAGTGTTTTTCTTACGGCTTTCTCGAGGAATCATCGATATCTTTATTATTTTTTGAGTTATGTTCTCGGATTTTAGTATGGTATTGTATCTTGAATTTCCTTATCTTGGTTTTTCTATAATTCATATTTTGTAAATTATTAATCATGGCTTATCTTTAAAGTGTGTTATTCATTATGAACTTTTGGTTTGATCATAGAAATGTGGTGATTTTGGTATCTAGATTTCTCTAATTTTCATGTAAGGAATTGACATCGGAAAAGGTATAAGTAGTGAAAAATATTTGAATCTCTCGACTGAAAGAATTTTCGAGGACGAAAATTCTTAAAGTAGGGGAGAGTTGTAATAGTCCAAATTTCAGTGGTGTCAGAAATAGTGATTCGAGACCACCAAATCTGACAAATGAACTCGTAGACCATATTATTTAATATTTACAAGTCAAATGTAGCTTTTAAAATATTTTTAAAATAGTAAATTATGTTTTATAAAGATTTATTTGGTCAAGAAATCGAGAAAAAGAGGTATCGAGATCTCAGTGTTATAAACCGAGTCATAAGTATTTTTATGAATATTTAAGGAATTTCAATAAGTTAGTTTTAAAATTTTGGTAGAAAATTTTGACGTTTGGATGGTTAATTAAATAAAAAGGACTAAATTAAAAAGGTGTAAAAGTTGCTAGAAGGATTAAATAGATTAATTGTCAAATGAGGAAGGACCTAAAGTGTAAATAAGCCAAAGGAGATATTTTGGGCGCAATAGCTGAGAAAAATCAGGAAATGGGTGAAATAAGGGCAAAATTGGAAAATTGCCAAAATTAGTTAAATAAAATGGGACCAAATTGGAATATCTAGAATTCTCTTCATTTCTCTTCATTTTCTTCAGCTGAAAAACAACCATGGGAGAGAGTTTCAAGCTGGTTTTCATACTCAAGCTTCATGTAAGTTTAATTCTTGCTTTCTCCTTGAAATTTCTATGTTTTTAGACTTTTACAATTGGGTCCAACTTACTATGTCATTAGTTTTTGATTCTATGGCTAATTTTTAAAGTTGATGTAGATTAGTGCTGGAAGAATATGATGAATAAATATTGAATTGAAGCTTTAATTTTGTTATATGATGATTTTATCAAGTAAAATTGATGAAAATTAGTTTTAGGACCTAATTGTGAAAGAGTTGAAACTAAGGCCTAGTGTTAAAATTCTGATTGTCAAAGGTTATGAAGTAGTTTAAAATGATAGAGAAAAGTATTAAACGAGAAAATTAGCTCAATTGAGGGGTTAATTGAGTAAGGATTGAATTGTATGAAATGTGGAATTTGAGACAAAATAGAAATCAACATGTTATACTAAAGCAGTTTTGGACAGCAACAGTTGTCTAACTTTGAAAAATCATAAAAATGGTATAAATTGAATTAGAAGTTTAGTAAGATATAGAATTAAAGCTTGTTGAGTCTATTTTCATATAAGAGAAACAGAGCAAGCAAAGGAAGTCTACATATTGAGATATTTAAATTTTGGTAAGACTAGTTTAGAATAACTTCGTGAGCCCTGTTCTTACTTTAGAAATTCACTAAAATTGTAGAAAAAGAATTATGAGTTATAATTTATATGTATATATTCCTTAGTGAGCCTATTTTCATTAGAAATAATAACACTATATGAAAATTTTACTATGATATAATTGGTTTTAGTGAAGAGAGGTCGAGCGGTGGGACTGTATGTAATGAGGGAGAACTTAACTAATAAAGCTGTACTAATTGGCCACACCAAAATTCTGGAAAAATTATGGTAAGAAGATATATGAGTATAATTTCAAATAAAATTTACGGATCTTAATTTGGAGTTCTGTAGCTCAAGATAAAAATAATTTAGTGACTATGAAACGGATGGATAGCTTGAATATTCACATAAGTAAATAGTGAAAATTATAGATAATGTTACTTACAAGTGTGTTGTTTATACTAAGGATGTGGATGGAGAGGAGGAGGAGGAAAATAATAAATGAATGAATTGTGTATAAATTGATCACATGCTCGATTATAATTGATAAACGTTGAGGTAGAAATGATATAATGTTTTATTTCAAATATTTATTATGAAACTAAGATTATCGTTATGGTATAAAAATCGAATTGTAAGTTCATGTAACTTGAATTATATTCTTAAATGCTTGAAATGTATGTTATTGATATGAACATAATTTGAATTTTCATTGTATGAAAATTGATGAAACATTGATATATTTGATAAAAAGGGAAGAAATCTCGGTTGAATGAAAGAAAATTGATGGATCTTTGAAAAGGAATTGACGGTAAAAAGATCTAGCCGGATGGGTGATCCTATCTGATATAGCCCTCCCAAGAATATGTGTAAAATGGATTTAGCATGGACCGATAATCCAATTAGGGTCTGAATTTAGCTCGGACGGTAATTGGATCCAAGCTCATTAGAGTAATTGTCGTTGCGAGGATTTAGCCTGGGTGGTAATCTCGGCAATACTCTATGAGTTTATATTACTGGGGATTTAGCCTGGACTGGTAATCCCTCTGTAAGGATGAGGTTCGAGGGAGTGTGCTCTCTGAAATGGAAATGTGCGCACATGAACATGAATTGACGGACGGATTTGTACACTAAAGTGTACCTCGAAAATCCATCAAAATTCTAAAAATTCAACAGGATAAATATGGAAAATATCAAGGAATGGAAATCATGGTATATATTATGTGATATAAGGAAATACGAGTTGATGAGACATGAACGTAGAACTTGGTTGACGAATGAGTTCATTTGTGATTATATATTTGTACATCCTTGAGTCTATTATCTGTATGAATTGGTATTCCAAATGAGTTAATGAGAAGAGTTCTAATATGAAATAATCTTAATTCTAAATGAAATATTATGAAAACGTATTTGAAATACATTGGTATGTCTTGTATATGTTATTTGAGTTCATAATGTGCAAAGTAATGTATGTGGAAATATGAGATGATGATACCTGTACATGGAATTTATTGGTGGATACGTACATCCAAATTTATATGATAGATTGTAGTGAACATTGAAGTTGGCCTCAATAAGTGATTTATCACTTTAAATTGTGATTGGCAGGAAGGGTTAGTGAATTTCATTTTTATGAATTATTACACGTATTTGTCGAAATACGAGGAAATGATGGTAATTGATACATGGAAACATGAGACTATGATATATATAAAAACATGACATATGTTTGATAAATGTGTTCATTCATAATTATGGAATGGTGCACCTCAAGTGCACTATATGTGTAAAGAAACTTTTATAGTCAATTTCGGTATTTGAGCGATAAATGGCTTAAATTATCTGTGAGTATTTCGTACTCCTCGGTAATGCCTCATACTTTATTCCAGCAATGGATACGGGTAGGGGGTGTTACACTACTCGCTGTCCCAAATTTTTTCGTGAGCACAGTGCGCGTCTCTGTTTCAATTTGTAATGAAATTGAGAAAATTGCTCATAAATTTATTTGGGGAAGGTGTTCAGAAGTAAGGAAATCAACGGTTTTCATGGAGAGACTATTCCAGGCCATTAGATGTTAGGGCCCTCAGTTTGAGAAGTCTTGATGATCAAAATAAATTTTTTTTTGAAGTCGGGTTTTCAGTTACTCTTTAATACGAGTACTCTACGGGTTTAGATTTTGCAAAATAAATATAACATCCAAGGGGTTTTATCATTGTCAATTGTGAGAAGTAATTGTTCATTCATCTTGAAATCTATAATGGGAGTTTGGAATAAGGTTATGGATAACGTGTTTTGGTTTATAGGCGATGGCCAGCTCATGAATTTTTGGAATGATGTGTGGTTGAAATAAGTGGGTTGCCTTAGAATATTTTATAGAGGGTTAGATCAAATGGACAATACTTTGCGGGTTTGCGATATTGTTGATGGTAATGGAATTTGGGATTGGCATCGGTTGAGGAGTTTACTTCTTGATCACATTGTTATACAAATAAAAACTATTTTACCTTATTCCTTTACTGTAGGATTAGATCATTTAATGTGGAAATGGATGGCAAATGATGTTTTCTCCACAGTAAAAGTCTGTACCATAGAGATTTTGGGGAGTTTTCCAATGTGTGGAAATTGATATGGAAGGCTAAAGTATCACAAAGAGTTCGAGTTTTCTAATGGCTTTTCTAATAGGAGAGGCTTTTCACTAATGGGGAGTGTATAATGAGACATATAACTAATGAAAGCCATTTTCCTAGATGTGGTAATGTGTTTGAATTAAATTTTCATGTGATATGTGATTGTGAGAGTTTTCCAATGTGTGGAAATTGATATGGAAGGCTAAAGTACCGCAAAGAGTTTAGGTTTTCTTATAGCTTTTCTAGCAGGAAAGGCTTCTCACTAATGGGGAACGTGCAAGGAGATATATGACTAATAAAAGCCATTGTCCTAGATGTGGTGATGTGTTTGAATCCAATCTTCATACGATACATGATTGTGATTTTGCTAGATCAGTTTGGATAGTTGTTGTAACATCCCAAATCTAATGGATCAAAATTTTTTGCGTATAGCTGTAACCAGTTTGTCTGACGTAGTGCTAATTGCCCAAATGATTATTTTACTGTATACGTGTGGGCATATAGTATCCACCACAAAAGAAAGTAAGAACTTGACTTCATGATATTCTGCCGTACTAATAAAAATTATGTTAAGAGATAAAGGGTATGTATGGAATAAGTATTTGCCAAAGGCATAGTACGTCTGATTTGTCTAAAATACTGTGATAGTTAGATTTTAAGTAACTTGGTTAAAAATCAACGAGATAGCCAAGTTGGGTAATGGTGATTTCAAGGTATTTGCTTATATTGATACTTTCCTTAAGTCTAAATGTATCTTAGATTGATGATTTAGAAGCTATAGTTCTTTTATGATAAGTGGTTATTTCGCATCAGGGTAAGTATTTCAACTCTGCATGTTAAGTTCTTAATGACTAAATCTGTAATTGGTATTTGAAAAGTGGGACTGTAAATATAAGGTTTTTGCATGGGATTGTCAGTTTTTGAAATGATAAGTAATTTGTATGTACAAGAGTAGTAATAGTGAAATTATGTTTCTAAGTAATGGTTGCGACTGGTTCGAGATGGATATATGGATCCGGTGTAACAGCCCCATTTAGGGGCTAGTCAGAACAGTGGTTTTAGAACCACTAATTCGAGGTTGAAAAAAATTATTTTAATATTATTTTATGAGTTATAGCATGATTATATAGGTGCATGAAAACTTTGGTGCTTTAATTTTAGCGATTGCATGCTTAATTGCGAAAAAGGACTAAATCACATAAAGTGCGAAAGCTCTATTTTACAAGCTAAAGGTGTCTAAAAGCCATAGAATATTAATTGGAAGTCTTTAAAGTGCAATTAACCCTTCAAATAATGGTTGGCTGGCCATAGGGGACAAAGAGTCGAAAAATGAGTCAAAGTTGGTAAAAATTTGGTGACTAAATTGATGTTTTATAATAAAATAAAGAAAATAAAGATATCACCTTTTCTCTTCATCTTCTCCACCTAAAATTAGCAGCAAAATAGGGGTTGAGAACTTAAAAATTTCATCCAAGCTTTTCTCCTTGCAAGTAAGTGTTTTAATGGTCATCCTTTGATAATTTTTGTACTTTTGAGACCTTTGTAGCTTGAGTTAGCTAATGAGGGGACTATTTTACAAAATGGTTAAAACCTAGGGTTTTTCCATGAGAGAATTATTGTTTATTTTTGAAATTTTATGGAAGAAAATGAGTCTTAGTTGTTAAATAAACAACTTTTTTGAAAGGTGTTACCATGAAAACACCTAAAAGAACCTTTTTGTAAAGGTTGTAAAATTGATGGTAAATGTGTGAAATAATGAGTATTGGAAGTTGCTATAATAGTAATAAATGTTCAGCTAGACTCGTTAGAGAAAGAAATTTGATTAGAATTGATTTACGAGCCTAAGGGTAAAATCATCATTTTGTGAAAGTCTAAGGGCAAAATGGTAATTTTGCCAAAGTATGATTATTGAAATGTATTGATTAATGTGGTCATTAAATGAGATAAATTTGCTATTATAGATCAAGAAGAATGAGGAATTAACCTTGACTGAGGAAAAGACAAGGTTTCAGACTAAATCGGCAAATTGGCCTATTTTGGGTATCGAGGTAAGTTTGTGTGTAATAAATTCAACATCATGCTATTATGTTTTAAAATTTTAGATATTTGTGAAGATATATATTATTTCTATGAAATTGAGTAATGATGTTCAATGAGAAAATGATGAAAATTTATGATGTTGAAGTCCTAGTTGGACCTTAAGAAGTGAGAGGATACCATCATCAAAACATGAGTTTGGTAAAATCCCGTATAAGACCATGTATGGGACAGGGCCTCGGCACCGAATTGAGATCCTGTATAAGACCATATATGGGATATGGCATCGGCATCGAGATGTGACCTCATGTAGTACCATATATGGGATATGACATTGACATCGTGTTTATGTGTATTGTATGATGATGATTGTGTATCCTCGGGTATTCCATGTGATTCATCGAGATAAATAGTTAAGTTTATAATAGAGATGAAATTAGTGCTAAAGCTAAGTGATGAAGTGATACAGGTACGTATGAGTAATTCATGAGAAATGTTTACGATATGTGACATGACATGTAACTGGTAAGAGAAAAGATGAGTAAGTTATGGCAATATGCTTAAGACTTTGTGTTTTTATTCAGTGCAATGAATGGATAACATTATGAGCTTTTAAGTTGTTATTTATTTCATGCAAACTTACTAAGCTTCATGCTTACCTCTCTCATTTCCCTTTTCATTGTAGTATCGCCAAGCTTACTTGGGGATCGTAGGACGTCGAGATCGAATTTACACTATCAACTTCTCTTGGTATAGCATAGTTTGTTTAATTTTGAGTATGGCATGTATAGGAACTTGGTTATTTTGTGTTATGTCATATTTATTAGCCAATGTGTGGCTATTAATGTCATTAAATTCATTTTGTTAATGGTCAATGGAAATTGCCAATACTTGACAAGTATATATATTTAATGATGATGAAGTTCATGAAGTGCATGCTTGTGTGGATGTCTTGATTTTGGGTCCTTAGAAGTGCCTTATAGTTATGATGTATGTTGAATTGAATTGGTATAAGTGTGGTTGCTTTGTAGGGTGGAAATTAGCTTGGTAGATAGCCTTACAATTGTCCACATGGGTAGACACACAAGCGTGTGCCTAGGCCGTGTGTGACACACGGTCAGCCCCATGGGCGTGTTGATAAGCTATGTGTCCCCATGCATACTAGGTTGGCAAGTCAGCATACCTAATAGTAAACACGCAGGCTGAGAGACGACCATTTGTCTCAACTGTGTTGGAGACACGGCCTAAGACACGAGCATGTCTGGGCCATGTGAAGTCTACACCTGAAATGAGGAATTTAATTTGACACACGATCTAAGGACACAGACGTGTGCCTTGGTCGTGTGACCTTATTGAGATGATGATGTCAATGTCAAGGTTTTTACACATTGGTGAAGATATGGGTGTGTCATGGTCGTGTGAGGGATACGGATGTTTGTCAGGCCATGTGAAAACCCCTGTAGGTTCGAAATGAAAAATAAAATCCACACGGACTAGGGACATAGGCGTGTGTGATTACGCGGCCTACCCACAAGGGCGTGTCCCTCATCACACGGGCGTGTGGCCCTATTTTGTGTCAATATTTTCTAAGTGTTCAAAAGCTTCTGGTTTGGTCTCGAATCATTCCGGGTTCAAGTATGGGGTCTCGTAGACCTATAATGACATTAAGGTCTCGAAAAGTTTTAATTTGAAATAAAATTTTATAGATCGATGTTATATGATTGAGCAAGTTAAGTACGGTAATGCCTCATACTCGGTTCAGGTGTTGAATATGGGTAAGGGGTATTATATTTAGTGGTATCAAAGCTACGATTTAGTCGATTCTCGGACTAACGTAACGTAAGTATGGGTCTAGCTATACATGCCATACGTATGAGTATTTACATAATGATAGTGTGACGACTCTTGACGATCTAAATTGTGTTTTTATATAGTAAATGGATCTCGACCGAGCTGTGGCTGATGATGCTGCAAGTAATACACCGGCTCTCGCACAAGGGACCGCGCCAGTAGAAAGTAGACCCAAGACTTTGGGTCAAGGAGAAGAGGCTCGAGAAGCCTTGCTCCATATGATGAGCAACTGGTATATTGAGTTTATTCGAGTAAATCCTAACGCTCAACCCCTCCACCCCCACCTATTCCTCAGCCTACCCCTGTAGCTCCTCAAGTGGTAGAGGTAGTAAGAAGAGAAAAGCCTCCAGTTTATAGAATCTGGAAACAATAAGCTGAGGAATTCTGAGCTAGTAAAGATGATGATCTTGAGAGGCGAAATTCTAGCTTGAGAATACCATCAGGGTATTCGATAAG
The DNA here is from genome assembly GCA_025506655.1 of Gossypium rotundifolium. NCBI lineage: Eukaryota > Viridiplantae > Streptophyta > Magnoliopsida > Malvales > Malvaceae > Gossypium > Gossypium rotundifolium. The sequence goes on from CP106727.1 coordinate 83,375,020, forward strand.
TTGTCATGCACACCTAAAGAGTGCATAAAGTGTGTGGTATCTTTCTTGAGAGATTCGGCCTATCAGTGGTGGAACACCCTTGTGTCGGTTGTACCAAGGGAGAAAGTTAACTGGGAATTCTTCCAAGAAGAGTTTGAAAGAAGTATATTAGTCAAAGGTTTGTTGACCAGAAAAGAAAGGAATTCTTGGAGCTAAAGGAAGGGCGAATGACGGTGACTGAATATGAATTAAGTTATGCATTATGTAACTCCCATGTTAGTTTAAGTCTGCATCATTAAACTAAGTCATGCATTAAGTAACTAATTTGTTCATTTAGTTTGCATCTTAATTAAATCATGCATTTAAGCATCATAGTTGTTTGAGTTAGTTTATAAGTGTGCTATTTAATTTGGCTGTTATTTTTTATGCATAAGTTATAGTGTGTTTAATTTTTTCACGATTTTTCTAAAATAAATTGAATGTGTATTTGCTGTAGGAAAGATCAAAAGGCTGGTGCATATTTGGAACATTTTTGGTGGATATTGAAGCACTCAAAGCTCATTATGGTGGCTTTTCAAATGGACCAAAAGTGACTTTTCAAGTCTGATCGGTTTCATGCATTCAAAGTTAGTAATGGTGCCAATTAATGAGATGAATACACAAGCATTGAGGCATTTGGTTAAGGGAAAAATGAAGGGACATGAAGCAGCACATTTAAAGGGCCATTAAGCCTTCATCAAGTGAAAAGGCATGACTTTTCAGCTATGCATGAATCAAGTGAAGAGACATGAATCTTTGGTTGCCCAAGGCTGATTTAATGAAGGAATTGAAGTCATTTGGCTGCTCAAAACATTGAACTCTTCCAGCCTAAGTAATCAGCTCACTTATTCAGTTGAATTGGAGCATTAAATCATGTTAAAAGTTGCTGTTACTTAGGCCTAGAATTCAAGAGTTTTTACTTATTGATTAAGCTTTATTTCTGTACCAGCCCGATTTTGGGGCTAGTCAGAATAGTGGTTTTGAGACCGCTAATCCGAGATTTAGGAAAATTATTTTGATGTTATTTTATGTGTTATGGTATAAATATATGTCTATGTGTAAATTTTGGTGCTTAATTTGAACAATAGCATGCTTAATTGTGAAAAAGGACTAAATCGCATAAAATGTGAAAGTTCTATTTTACAAGGTAGAGGTACCTAATAGCTATAGAACCCCGACATTCACATCGAGATTGAGGTAACACATCGAGATCGAGGTAACACATACTCAGGCTCGAGAGTTCAAGCCACTTCGATGGCCAATGTGGGCAATCCGAAGTCCAAATCGGAGTGTCCAAATTGTGGTAGGCAGCACACTAAGGAGTGTTGGGGAAACAACTAGAATTGTTATAAGTGTGGTTCCCCCGACCATTTTATTCGAAATTGTCCTGAGAGGGATGACAAGGAAAATAAGTAAGAGATAAGATCCAACAATGTATTTTTATGGGGTAGACCACAAAAGAACCCGGAGGTGGGACTAGTAGTAGAGGTGTGCCTAGAGACTCTACTGTGAGAGCAGAGGGTCGAGCACCTGTAAGGACCTATGCCATTCATGCTCGCGAGGAGGCATCATCTCTAGATGTGATAACGGGTACTTTTTCTCTTCATGACACCTTTGTTATTACTTTAATTGATCCGAGGTCTACCTATTCTTAGATTTGTATGAGATTGGAATCTAGTATGAGCATGATTGTTGAGAGTATGAAATTTGTGGTAAAGGTGTCAAACCCGTTAGGTAAACATGTGTTAGTTGACAAGGTGTGTAGGAGTTGTCCTTTGACAATTAGGGGTCATTATTTTTGGCAAACCTTATGTTGTTGCCGTTTGATGAATTTGATTTGTTTCTTGGTATGGATTGGTTGACTGCCCATAGTGTTTTAGTGAAATGTGGTAGCAAATTTATTGAATGGAAATATGAAAATGGAGATGTTATTCGGGTTTAATCAGGTGGGTCAGATAGTTTACCGGTGATGATCTCTTCCTTGGTGGCTGAAAAATATTTGAGAAAAGGGTGTGAGTCCTATCTCGCTTTTGTACTGAATACTCAAGAGTCTGAAGTAAAGATTGAAACAGTGTCGGTTGTATGTGAGTTTTCGGATGTATTCCCGGAAGAGTTACCCGGATTGCCTCTAGTTAGAGGGGTCAAGTTTGGGATTGAGTTAGTTCGGGAGCAACACCTATTTCGGTTTCTCCGTATAGGATGGCACCATTAGAGTTGAAAGAACTGAAGGTTTAGTTGCAAGAGTTGATAGATAAGGGTTTTGCAAGATCGAGCTATTCACCATAGGGTGCTGTGGTACTATTTGAAAAGAAGAAAGATGGGTCGATGAGATTGTGTATAGACTACAGATAACTCAATAAGGTGACGGTGAAAAATAAGTATCCTTTACCAAGGATAGATGATCTATTTGATCAACTGAAGGGAGCTACAGTGTTCTCCAAGATAGACTTGAGGTTTGACTATTACCAATTGAGGGTTAAGGAGCAAGATGTGCCGAAAACTGCATTTTGAGCGAGGTATGGCCATTATGAGTTTCTTGTCATGCCGTTCGGTTTAACAAATGCTCCTACAATTTTTATGGATTTAATGAACCGTGTCTTCCGAACGTATTTGGACAAATTTGTAATTGTTTTTATTGATGACATATTGATTTATTCTCGGGATGAGAGTGATCATGTGGAGCATCTGAGAATTGTCTTACAGACTTTAAGAGACAAGAAGTTGTATGCTAAATTTACCAAGAGCGAGTTTTGGCTCCGAGAGGTTAGATTTTTAGGACACATTGTGTCGGATGATGGTATTAGAGTTAATCCGAGTATGATCTCGGCTATTGTGGAGTGGAAACCACCAAGAAATGTGTCAGAAGTCAGAAGCTTTTTGGGTTTAGTGGGGTACTACAGACGGTTCGTGAAGGGATTCTCCATGATTGCTACCCCGATGACGAAACTATTGCATAAGGATGTCAAGTTTGAATGGACTGAGAAATGTCAACAGAATTTTGAGAGATTGAAAACATTGTTGACTGAGGCATTGGTTTTAGTACAACCTGAGTTGGGGAAAAAGTTTGTGGTCGATAGTGACGCTTCATTTAATGGTCTCGATTGTGTATTGATGCAAGAGGGTAAGGTAGTCACTTACGCCTTGAGGCAGCTAAAACCGCACGAGAAAAAATTACCTGACTCATGATTTGGAGTTGGTTGCGATTATTTTCGCATTAAAGATGTGGCGACATTATTTATATGGTGAGAGGTGCCGAATCTTCACGGATCATAAGAGTTTGAAGTATTTGATGGATCAAAAGGATTTAAACTTGTGGCAACGACGGTGGCTCGAATTATTGAAGGACTATGAGCTAGTAATTGATTACCATCTGGGGAAAGCGAATGTGGTTGCGGATGCCCTGAGTAGGAAATCCCTGTATGCTTTAAGAGCTATGAGCATGAGTTTGGCATTGTGTGATGATGGTGCTATATTGGCTGAGTTGAAGGTTAGGCCACTATTTAGTCAACAAATATGTAAGGCTCAAAGGAATGAAAATGAGATGCAAGCTAAGAGAGCTAACTATGGAATGAGAAATGATTCTGATTTTGAGTGGGTTCGGATGGTCGTTTGATGTTTCATGATAGAATTTGTGTACCCAGAGATGATGAGTTGATCCAAAAAATTTTACATGAGGCACATAGTGGTTATTTGTCAGTACACCCGGGCAGTATGAAAATGTACAATGATCTGAAGATATTTTATTGGTGGCCGGGTATGAAAAGGGACATCTCGGAGTTTGTAACAAGATGTCTGATTTGTCAACAAGTGAAAGCTGAGCATCAAGTACCTTCAGGATTGCTTCAGCCAATTATGATTCTCGAGTGGAAGTAGGATCGGATCACCATGGATTTTGTGACGGTGTTACCTATAACCCCAAAAAAGAAAGATGCTGTGTGGGTTATCGTTGATAGATTAACGAAGTCGGCTCACTTTATACCTGTGCGTGTTGATTATTCACTGGATAAGTTAGCCGAGTTATATATTACGGAGGTGGTGAGATTACATGAAGTGCTTGTATCTATTATCTCGGATAGAGATCCAAGATTTACTTCGAGGTTTTGGAAGAAGTTGTAGGAGGCCTTGGGTATAAGGTTAAATTTTAGTATCGCGTTCCATCCGCAAACCAATGGTCAGTCTGAAAGAGTAATTCAAGTTCTCGAAGATATACTCCGGTGCTGTGTACTAGAGTTCGAAAGTAGTTGGGAAAGATACCTACCCTTGGTCGAATTTACTTACAACAACAGTTATCAGTCGAGTATACGGATGGCACCGTATGAAGCTTTATATGGTCGCAAATGTAGGACTCCCTTGTATTGGATCGAGCTTAGTGAGAAGCAAATTCATGGGGTCGACCTGGATAAAGAGACTGAGGAAAAAGTGAAAGTAATCCGGGATAGTCTGAAAGCTGCTTCAGATAGACAAAATTCGTATGCGAATTTGAAAAGAAAGGAAATCGAGTTTAAAGTGGGCGACAAGGTATTTCTAAAAGTGTCCCTGTGGAAGAAAATATTGAGATTTAGGCGAAAGGGGAAATTGAGCCTGCGTTTCATAGGACCATATGAGATTACCGAAAGGATTGGACCAGTGGCATATCGGTTGGGTTTGCTAGTGAGTCAGAGAAAATACACAATGTGTTCCATGTATCGATGTTAAGGCGTTATCGCTCCGATCCTTCGCATGTGATTCCTCCAATAGCAATTGAGATACGACCGGATATGATATATGAAGAGGAGCAGATTAAAATCTTAGCTCGAGAAGTGAAACAGTTGAGGAATAAGGACATAGCCTTAGTAAAAGTGTTATGGCAAAAACACGGTGTGGAAGAGGCTATGTGGGAACCGAAAGAAGCCATGAGAGAGCCATATCCAAATCTCTTTAGCGGTAAGATTTTCGAGGGCGAAAATCTCTAAAGAAGGGAGAGTTGTAACAGCCCAATTTTGGGGCTAGTCGAAACAGTGGTTTTGAGATCGCTAATTCGAGATTGAGAAAAATTATTTTGATATTATTTTATGTGTTATATTATAAATATATGTCTATGTGTAAATTTTGGTGCTTTAATTTGAACAATAGCATGCTTAATTGTGAAAAAGGACTTAATCGCATAAAGTGCGAAAGTTCTATTTTACAAGGTAGAGGTATCTAATAGCTATAGAATGTAAAAATTGAGGTCTTTAAAGTGAAATTAGGCCAATAGAGGAGTGTTGGATGGCCATTTGGTATAGGGAGACAATAGCATTTAATTTTTGGTCAAAATTGGGTGAATTAGGTGAGAAAAGATGAATAAAATATTGTATAAAGAAAAACTATCATCTTTCACTATTCACTCTTCATCTCCACCGAAAATTTCATGCTTAGAGGGTTTTTGAAAGCTTAAAAATTTCAACACCTCATCTTCTCTACAAGTAAGTGATTTTGGTGGTGTTATTTAATAATTTTTGTACTTTTGGAGTCCTCAAAGGTTAATCTAGCTAATGAGAGGACTAATTTGTGAGATGGTTGAAAGTTTAAGGACTTTCCATGAGAATGGTTATGTTGTTAGCTGAGTTTTTATGGAAGAAAATGAATGTTAGGAAGATGAGAAACAACTTTTGTGAAAGGTGTTAGCATGAAAACACCTAATTAGGACTTGAATGCAAAGAATGGATTTGTGTCATAAATGCATGAAATAGATGGAATTGTGAGTAGTTGTAAGAGAAATAAATGTTCAGCTAGGCTTGTCTAATGAGAAAATGTGTTGAAAAATGATTTACGAGCCTAGGGGCAAAATCATAATTTTGCTATAGTACAAGGGCAAAATGGTCATTTTTTTAAGTGTAGATTTTGATGCATTATGATCATAGAATGATCTAAATGAGTGAATTCTATTGTTATAGATCAAGAAGAGCGGGGGATCAATCTTGACCGAGGAAAAGGCAAGGTTGCGGATTAAATCGCAAATCGAAACGTTTTGCACCGAGATAAGTTTATGTGTAAACCATACATTTTATGTATGCACATTGTTGTTGTTGATTGGTGTATGGCATGATGAGAACATGTATGATTCAAGTGGATTGAAATTGACAGTTATTGTATAGTTTCATATGATTGACGAAATGGTCGTGTAAATGTGAAATAATAACACTTGACGGTGGGCTAAGTACGATACCACCTTATTACTTAACTACGATGGGATGTGTGCGATACCATCGTTATTTATATTATTTAGTGGGATATGTGTGATACCACTATAATTACTCTTTTTGGTGGGCTTTGTGCGATACCACCCATTAACGATTGATGGTGGGCTAAGTGCGAAACCACCGAGTGATTTGGCATTGTGGTTGGATTAGTGAGGAATTATGATGTGTTGTTTCATGAGAATTTGTGGTGTTAAGTGCAGGGTTACAAGTGAATGAATGTAAGCATTAAGCTTGTGACATAGTTGGGATGTGGTAAGGGATAAAATGATTAAGCATAATTGTAAATGTGGATTGTTTTTGTTTAGTATAATGCTATTTGTTGTTTAGCACATACTATGATGTTATTTGTTTACATGTAAACTTACTAAGCTTAAAGCTTACTCATCTTTTCTTTTTTCTTATTTTATAGAGTTAAAGAGCCAGGTCGAAATACGTAGATAACCAGAAGATCGGCCACACTATCAGCTTATCTTGGTATATCTAGACTTGGTACATTTTGTGTATGGCATGTATAGGGGCTAGACTAATTAGATTGTTTTGTTATTTTGGACAAAAGTGTGTTGGCCCCTTTGAAAGATAAACTATTTTGTATATTGCCATGATTGATGGCTCACCTTGTTATATATGAAAAGATGTAGTTATTCATGGAAGTTTATATTGCAAAATATGAGTTGTTTAGTGATATGTTGAATGGATTCATGTTATTTGAGTTAGGGTGGCGAACAGAGCTTGGTAAATAGCCTTGTTCTTGCCCACACAGGTAGGCACACGGGCGTGTATCTAGGCCGTGTGTGACACACGGGCTTGTATTTAGGCCGTGTGTGACACACGGTCTGTCCCATGGGGGTGTGACCAGGTCGTCTGTCCCCTGCATGTTAGTTTTACAAGTCAATAAGCTTTGTAGTAAGCACACGGGCAGAGACACGGCCGTGTGTCTCAGCCGTGTGGAAGGCACGGCCACAGACATGGCCGTGTGCCCAGGCCGTGTGAAGTCTGCACCTTGAATTTGGAATTTAAATCGTCACACAGTTGAAGCACATGGGCATGCGATAGGCCGTATGGATTAAGTCAGGGTGGCCACGGGCCAGCCATATGGGCGCGGGCTAGGCTGTGTGGTACATGTCAGTGTCAACCACGGGTGTCGAACACGGGCGTGTGAGATGACACACGGGCGTGTGGCCCCTGTTTAGGTAAAATTTTCCTAAGTGCGTAAAAGTTTCCAAATCAGCTCCGAAACCTTTCGGAAGCATGTTTAGGGCCTTGTAGGTCCATTATAAGGATATTAGAGGTGTGTATGGAAAAGTCTTTAATTTGGAATGGAAATTTGATTGCCCAAAGCTGTACGACTATATGAGTTAAGTACGGTAACGCCTCGTATCCGGTGAGGGGTATTACAATTTCAACCATTAAACAACACATTAAAGCTGATTTCATGTGACTTTTCATCTAGCCTCATGTAAGCACTATAAATACTTTGTAATTAGCTTGTTTAGGGGACTTTTTCTATCTTTTGAATGTTTATAACATTTTGTGAGTTTTTCAACTCTTCTATTTCATTTTAAGACTCAAGCTGACTTATCTAGCAAAATCTAGTGGTGTCTACCTTGTTTCTTTTTGAACTTATCACTTATTCCGAGTGTGGCGTTCACCAAACTATACCTTTGGTTCCTACTTGCATAGGTAACGGGTCAAGGTCCACCTTAAGTGAAATATATAAGTCTCAGGTTAACACTTTAACATAGTGTTGGTTCTTTCTTGTCCTTAAGTTCTCCATTCCATCCACAAATATCCATTTAATTTCTTTTTTTTTTCCTTTGTAGCTGAATTTCCTCTTCATCTTCATATCCTTTAGCCATTTTTAATTGCCATCTTGTTCACAAAATACTCTCCTTAGTTGAAATCACCCTTTGTTTCAAAACTGAACGATACTTCTCCATTTTAATGACCGGTAATCTAAACGACTCGATTCATCACTAAAACGAGTTCGTATCATTTGGTATCAGAGCTAGCTAAAATCGAGGAGTACGGACGTACGTCAAGTTGCCGGAGTAAGTATTCAGAAAATTCAAAAAAAAATTCAAAAAAAAACTCATGTACAAGAAGCATTTGTTTGTATTTAGCATATTTGTAATAAAAAAAATTCAAAAGTACAAAAAAAAAAAAAAAAAAGAGAGTTTGAAAGTGTTCATAGTTTTCTTTTATCCGATCTTCAAAGCTGCTTGTCCATCAAATTCAAACCCAAACGCCACACTTAGCACCCTTTTTATTTTCATTCAGCCAACCGTACACCTTCTACATTGTTACCCTTGTAAAACATTTAAAGTCGACCCCTAGGCTTGCTTATAAGTCTAAATGATTCGATTACGAAGTTCGAGAGGCGAAGTAAGTGGAAAAAGGCTCGAGAGTTAGTGAGAGCATTTGAGTGTAGAAAAGGCCGTAAAAGAGTGTAAACACGAGTGAAGAGCCATCTTCCTTGTGAGTGACTAGTGAGGTTCAACATTATGTCTCTAAATTTTGAAAGAAAAGTTGCTACTGTTGGTGGCTGGTTCTATCCACCATACCAAGCATCCAATCAAAGTGCAAGGCGACGCGTTCATAGAAATCAAGGCTTTAGAGATCATGAATGTGTTGATGGCAATTTGAAGAGTAACAAGCTAACCATTCCACTATTTCAAGGTTGATCCGACCCGGAGGTATATCTTGATTGGGAAAAGAAAGTAGAATTGGTTTTTGAGTACCACGACTACTCGAAAAGTAAGAAAGTAAGGCTTGCGGTGAACGGTTTCTCTGATTATGCCATGACCTTGTGGGATCAATTCACCACGAGTCGAAGGCAAAATAGAGAGTGCCCAATATCAACCTGGTTCGAAATGAAAGATGTGATGCTTAAGCATTTCCTTCCATCTTCCTACCATCGGGAGCAAATTTCTTCAAGCCAAAAGACAAAAACAAGATCGTCAAAGAGTTTAACGTTCGACGACTATGTGAGAAAAGACTTCTATCGAGATTCCTACTCAACGAGGAATTCAAGCCGAAATAACTCAAGCTTCAAGTTTGAAGCCCATTATGGTGACAAACGAGAAGATTCAAGCGATTCATTGTATATACCAAGATATACATCTATGAAGATTCAATCTTGAAGAGATGATTGACTTTTATATGAAGATCCTCCTCTTATTCTTGATGAAAGGCTTCTCATTTTGATTCCTTCTTGTTTTCTTCTTTTTGTAATGAAATAAAAAAAGCATGTGAAAAAGAAAAAGAAAAAAAGAATGAAAGAAAGGAAAAAGAAAAAGAGAACGAAAGAGAGCAAAAAGAGATTGAGCAAAGAAAAATGTGAGAAAAAAAGGAAGTTGAAAAAGAGATTGAGATTGAAAAGAAAAAAAGAGTATATAAGAAACGAGTGTTGATGAAAAAGAAACGAAAGAAAAAGAAGAAAGTAAACAAGAAAAAACGAGGAATGTTTTTACTAACCATCCTATGAGTTCTTCTTGTAATGTTTCTTCTTTTCACATTTCTCGAAATCCTATTGATAAATTTCAACTTCATTACCTATCCGATGAGAGGCGATTTCGATTGCTTGAACAAGGTAAGAACATAGATGACCTTAATACACAAGCATCTAAAGGTAAGCAAGGTAAGGGTCTCATGTTATTTGAGTCTCAACAATGTCATTTGAATGATGAGAAAGCCGAAAACCTAGTTGGTGAAAGAGCTCCTCATCTTGATTCGGTTGATATTCATAATCCGATTGATGATTTCGTTTTACATATTGATATGAAGTGTTTTTCTACTAATGAATATGACCTTGGCAAAATTGTTAATAAAGTAAGACTAGATTAGCCCACACAAAATTTGGTCTATTGTGATAAAAAGTTGATATGTGAAACGCCTAATCTGCTTGTGTGTAATGATGTTTTGAACTTTCTGATTTTTTGTGTAAATCCCACATGTTTGAGTAAGTTTGTTCAAATGAGACTTAATATATATGATTGTTTGAATGTTTGCTTAACATGTGTGGATCATTGGAGACAAAGAAATTCTTGTTGCAAGTTGGAACGAGTGACCAAAATTGTGTGTTCAAACCTGGAGTTTGCTATTTTGAAATGTCTTTGAGAGAAAGTAAGCATCCGCAATTTTGTGTGACTAAATATGTGAACAAAAACTTTGTCTTTGATCCCGGTGAATGTTGTTCCATATCATTTTCCAAGGGATTTAAGCCATGGAATTTTGTCATTTAAGATTATGACTTTCAAGTGTTATGTGGTTTTGATTTGTTTCCATCGAAGAAAAAGGTAAGATTGATTTCTATTTTTGATCCCGGCATCAATTTATATGTTCCATTTGTGAATAACGTTTCAGCATGTTCCTTCCAGTTCATCATCCATGGTGTCACTAACCTCTTTCATTTTCGTAAGGGAAGTCAAGCAACTAATGTACTTCCTTTTCGAGTCTTGTGTATTTTCCAGGTTTGTGATGATGAAAACATTTTCACGAGTAAATGGCCCGATTTGAGGAAAAATTGTCTTCAAGAGGGAGGGTATGATGCGATCCCGGCTACATCGTGTTACGACACAACTCAATGGCACCGAGATTGGCCCAAAATCGAGGGGCCCAAGTGCAAAATGAAGCTTTTAATTTTAGTTTGTTAATTTGGTTGCTGGAATAAGGACTTTGATTTATTTATTTTTGTTACTTTAGTTATTATAATATGAGTATTTAATTATGTCTTATTTATTAAATGCATATTTAATTAATGTCTTGCATTATTGATCTACATCTTTTAATTATGACACGCATTATGTGTTCTGCATTTAATAAAGTCATGTATTATGTAACTCCCATGTTAGTTTAAGTCTGCATCATTAAATTAAGTCATGCATTAAGTAACTCATTTTTTCATCTAGTTTGCATCTTAATTAAATCATGCATTTAAGCATTATAGTTGTTTGAGTTAGTTTATAAGTGTGTTATTTAATTTGGCTGTTATTTTTTTTATGCATGAGTTATAGCGTGTTTTATTTTTTCATGATTTTTCTTAAATAAATTGAATGTGTGTTTGCTGTAGGAAAGATCAAAAGGCTGGTGCATATTTGGAACATTTTTTGTGGATATTGAAGCACTTAAAGCTCATTATGGTGTCTTTTCAAATGGACCAAAAGTGACTCTTCAAGTCTGATCAGTTTCATGCACTCAAAGTTAGTTATGGTGCCAATTAAGGAGATGAATACACAAGTATTAAGGCATTTGATTAAGGGGAAAATGAAGGGACATCAAGTAGCACATTTAATGGACCATTAAGCCTTCATCAAGTGAAAAGGCATGCCTTTTAGCTATGCATGAATCAAGTGAAAAGACATAATCTTTGGTTTCCCAAGGCTGATTTAATGAAGGAATTGAAGCCATTTGGCTGCTCAAAACATTGAACTCTTCCAGCCTAAGTAATCAGCTCATTTATTCAGCTGAATTGGAGAATTAAAATATGTTAAAATTTGCTATTACTTAGGCCTAGAATTTCAAGAGTTTTACTTATTGATTAAGCTTTATTTCAGCCACTAAATAGCTCATTAAAGCTGAATTCATGTGACTTTTCAAGTAGCCTCATGTTAGCATTATAAATACTTTGTAATTAGCTTGTTTAGGGGACTTTTGCTATCTTTTGAATGTTTATAACATTTTGTGAGTTTTTCAACTCTCCTATTTCGTTTTAAGACTCAAGCTGACTTATCTAGCAAAAGCTAGTGGCGTCTACCTTGTTTCTTTTTGAACTTATCACTCATTCTGAGTGTGGCGTTCACCAAACTATACCTTTGGTTCCTACTTTCATAGGTAACGGGTCAAGGTCCACCTTAAGTGACGTATAAGTCTCGAGTCAACACTTTAACATAGTGTTGGTTCTTTCTTGTCCTTAAATTCTCCATTCCATCCATAAGTATCCATTTAATTTCTTTTTTTTTTCCTTTGTAGCAGAATTTCCTCTTCATCTTCATATCCTTTAGCCATTTTTAATCACCATCTTGTTCACCAAATACTCTCCTTAGCTGAAATCACCCTTTGTTTCAAAATCGAATGATACTTCTCCATTTTAACGATCGGGCAATCTAAATGAGTCGAATCATCACCGAAACGAGTTCATATCACTAAGGTACTTGATGACTTAAAAAGCGTTGAATCTAAGGTAGAGAAGATGGTTAGAGTTAATAAAGGATTATAAGCTATTGATTGACAACCATCCGGGAAATGCGAACGTGGTCATCGATGCCTTGAGCAAGAAATCCTTGTTTGCGCTGATAGCCATGAATACATAGATAGCATTGTCAGATGATGGTTCTATTCTAGCTGAGTTGAGGGCTAGACCAATGTTTCTCTAAGAGATTTGTGGAGCTTAGAAGGGTGACAATGATTTACAAGCTAAAAGAGTTCTATGTGAGTCAAATGTTGAATCAGACTTTCGGATAAGTACTGATGGATGGTTGATGTCCCAAGATAGGGTCTGTGTACCTAAAAATGATGACTTATTTGGAAAATTTTGCACGTAGCACATAGTGGATAATTGTCTGTACATCCAGGCTCCACGAAGATGTATAACGACTTGAAGAAATGGTATTGGTGGCCGAGCATGAAGAAAGATATTTCTGAGTTTGTATCGAGATGCCTAATTTGTCAACAATTGAAGGCTGAACACTAAGTACCTTCGGGCTTACTTCAGCCTATTATGGTTCCCAAGTGGAAATGAGACCGGATTGCTATGGATTTTGTGATGGGTTTAACGTTGACACCGAAAAAGAAGGATGCAGTATGGGTCGTTGTTGATAGACTTACGAAGTCAGCTCATTTCATACCAGTACGGGTTGATTTTTTGCTTGATAAGTTGGCAGATTTGTATGTGTCAGAAATAGTAAGACTTCACAGAGTACCATTGTCGATTATTTCGGATAGAGATCCAAGATTCACGTCAAAATTTTGGAAAAAGTTGCAAAAGCCTTATGCACAAAATTGAGCTTTAGTACAACTTTCCATCCGCAGACCAATGGTCAGTCGGAAAGAGTAATCCAGATTCTTGAGGACATGCTCCGGTGTTTTGTTTTGGAGTTTCAAGGTAGCTGGGAAAAGTACTTACCATTAGTAGAATTTGCCTACAATAATAGCTTTCAGTCGAGTTTGAAGATGGCGCCTTACGTAGCATTGTATGGTCGTAAGTGCCGAATGCCTTTATATTGGGCTGAACTCAGAGAGAATCAGATTCACGGGGTTGACTTGGTTAGAGAAATCGAAGAGAAAGTAAAAGTGATACGTAAGTGCTTAAAAGCTACTTCTGATAGACAAAAGTCCTATACGGATTTGAAACGGAAAGAGATTGAGTTTCAAGTAGGTGATAAAGTGTTTCTGAAGGTATCACCATGGAAGAAGGTTCTCAGATTTGGCCGGAAAGGCAAATTGAGTCCGCACTTTATCAGACCATATGAGATTATTGAGAGGATAGGGCCGGTAGCTTATCATTTGGCTTTACCATCTGAGTTGGAAAAGATTCATGACGTTTTCCATGTATCTATGTTACGTCACTACCGATCAGACCCTTCGCATGTGATTGTACCATCAGAAGTAGAAATCTAACCGGACATGACTTATGGTAAAGAGTCAGTTAAGATTTTGGCTCGAGAAGTCAAACAATTGAGGAACAAAAGTATAGCCCTTGTGAAAGTGCTATGGCAAAGACATGGAGTAGAAGAGGCTACATGGGAGCACGATGAGGCTACGAGAAACCAATATTCAAACCTTTTTACTGGTAAGATTTTCGGGGACGAAAATCCTTAAGGGGGAGAATTGTAACAGCCTGATTTAGGGGCTAGTCAGAATAATGGTTTCAAAACCACTAATCTGAGGTTGAATAAAATTATTTTAATATTATTTTATGATTTATTGCAAGATTATATAGGTGCATGAAAATTTTGGTGCTTTAATTTTAACGATTGCATGCTTAATTGCGAAAAAGGACTAAATCGCATCAAGTGAAAAAGTTCTATTTTACAAGCTAAAGGTGTCTAAAATCCATAGAAAATTAATTGGAAGTCTTTAAAGTGCAATTAGCCCCTCAAATAATGGTTGGCCGGCCATAGGGGACAAAGAGTTGAAAAATGAGTCAAAGTTGGTAGAAATTTGGTGACTAAATTGATGTTTTATAATAAAATAAAGAAAAGAAATATATCACCTTTTCTCTTCATCTTATCCACCGAAAATTAGCAGCAAAATAGGGGTTGAGAACTCAAAAATTTCAGCCAAGCTTTTCTCCTTGCAAGTAAGTGTTTTAATGGTCATTCTTTGATAAATTTTGCACTTTTGAGAACCTTGTAGCTTGAGTTAGCTAATGAGGGGACTATTTTGTAAAATGGTTGAAACCCTAGGGTTTTTTCATGAGAGAATTATTGTTGATTTTTGAATTTTTATGGAAGAAAATGAGTCTTAGTTATTAAATAAACAACTTTTGTGAAAGGTGTTACCATGAAAACACCTAAAAGGACCTTTTGTAAATGTTGTAAAATAGATGGTAAATGTGTGAAATAATGAGTATTGGAAGTTGCTATAAGAGTAATAAATGTTTATCTAGACTCGTTAGAGAAAGAAATTTGATTAGAATTGAATTACGAGCCTAGGGGTAAAATTGTCATTTTATGAAAGTTAAAGGGCAAAATGGTAATTTTGCCAAAGTATGATTATTGAAATGTATTGATTAATGTGGTAATTAAATGAGCTAATTTGATATTATAGATCAAGAAGAACGAGGAATTAACCTTGAACAAAGAAACGGTAAGGTTTCGGACTAAATTAGCAAATTGGCCTATTTTGGGTATCTAGGTAAGTTTGTGTGTAATAAATTCAACATCATGCTATTATGTTTTAAAATGTTAGATATTTGTGAAGATATATATTATTTCTATGAAATTGAGTAATGATGTTCAATGAGAAAATGATGAAAATTTATGATGTTGAAGTCCCTGTTGGACCTTAAGAAGTGAGAGGATACCATCATCAAAACATGAGTTTGGTAAAATCTCGTATAAGACCATGTATGGAATATGGCCTCGGCACCGAATTGAGATCCCGTATAAGACCATATATGGGATATGGCATCGGCATCGAATATGAAAATCGTATAAGACCATATCTGGGATATGGCATCGACATTGATACGAGATCCCGTATAAGACCATAACTGGGATATGGCATCGGCATCGAGATGTGACCCCATGTAAGACCATATCTGTGATATGGCATTGGCGTCGTGTTTATGTGTATCGTATGATGATGATTGTGTATCCTCGGGTATTCCATGTGATTCATCGAGATAAATAGTTAAGCTTATAATAGAGATGAAATTAGGGCTAAAGCTGAGTGATGAAGTGATATAGGTACATATGATTAATTCACGAGAAATGTTTACGATATGTGACATGACATGTAATTGGTAAGAGAAAGCATGAGTAAGTTATGGCAATATGCTTAAGACTTTGTGTTTTTATTCAGTGCAATGGATGGATGACCATATGAGCTTTTAAATTGCTATTTAATTCATGTAAACTTACTAAGCTTCATACTTACCTCTCTCATTTCCCTTTTCCTTGTAGTATCGCCAAGCTTACTTAGGGATCGTAGGATGTCGGAGATCAGATTTACACTATCAACTTCTCTTGGTATAGCATAGTGTGATTAATTTTGAGTATGACATGTATAGGAGCTTGGTTATTTTGTGTTATGTCATATTTGTTAACCAATTTATGGCTATTAATGTCATTAAATTCATTTTGTAAATGGTCAATGGAAATTGGCCAATACTTGACAAGTATATATATATTCAATGATGATGAAGTTCATGAAGTGCATGCTTGTGTGGATGTCTTGATTTTGGTTTCTTAGAAGTGCCTTATGGTCATGGTGTATGTTGAATTGAATTGGTATAAGTGTGGTTGCTTTGTAGGGTGGCAACTAGCTTGGTAGGTAGCCTTATAATTGTCCACACGGGTAGATACACGGGCGTGTGTCTAGGCTATGTGTAATACACGGTCAGCCCCATGGGCGTGTTGATAGGCTGTATGTCCCCATGCATGTTAGGTTGGCAAGTTAAAATACCCAGTAGTAAACATAAGGGCTGAGACACGACCGTATGCCTCAACCGTGTGGGAGACACGACCTAAGACACGGGCATGTGCCTGGGCATTGTGAAGTCTGCACCTGAAATTAGGAATTTAATTTGACAAACGATCCAAGGACACGGGCATGTGCCTTGGCCGTTTGACCTTATTGAGATGATGATGTCATAAACAGAATGTTAAGGTTTTTACACACAGGTGAAGACATGGGCGTGTCATGGCCATGTGAGGGACACGGGCGTGTGTCAAGCAGTGTGAAAACCCCTGTAGGTTTAAAATGAAAAATAAAATCAACACGGACTAAGGACATGGGCGTGTGTGATTGCACGACCTACCCACACGGGTGTGTCCCTTATTACATGGGTGTGTGGCCCTATTTTGTGTCAAGATTTTCTAAGTGTTCAAAAGCTTTCGGTTTGGTCCCGAATTATTTTGGGTTCAAGTATGGGGTCTCGTAGACCTATAATAAGGACATTAAGGTCTCAAATGAAAAGTTTTAATTTGAAATGAAATTTTATGGATCGATGTTGTATGATTGAGCAAGTTAAGTACAGTAATGCCTTGTACCCTGTTTAGGTGTCGAATACGGTAAGGGGTGTTACATCTGGAGCTTTGAACTGTAGTGGGTGAGGATCATGTGAGTCTTTAATCTAACTCTTGTATGTATACTATTCCTACCGAAGTATGTTTGTACGAAATTGATTGAACTATGAATCTAAAACCATGGAATGTATAGTATGAAAATGATATGTATGCAACTATATGAATGGTTACTAAAGAAAATCTACGAGTGTACGAACGGCTGTTGAGGTCATTATGTATATTTGGTATGGAGTCTGATAGGTTCATGTATGTGATGAGTGGTGTGTGAATACTGTTATGTTGAAGTATTGCTATATATGTCTGTCTAGAATGTATGCTGTGAGTTGTGTGTTCTTTATGGTGCATGTTAAGGAATTAAAATTCGTGGCCTTCGATTGTGTTAGTATATGAAGAGTTTGTAAAGTGAGTCTATTTCTGGTTACCATAGTGGTATTTCATGAAGTCCATTGGGACAGAAAACACGAACTCTAGTATGAAAGTCTGAAGGAAAAGTCTATGGCTATTACATCTTTTGAAAAGGAACCGATGAATGGTGATTACCCAATGAGGTTCTTTACGTGTCCCAGGACGATGATCAGCGAACCTTACATAATGTGAGTTTAGGCAAAACAATATCGTAAACATGATAGCTAAAGATTTGCCTTTGTGGCGCACTCTAAATGATCTATTTTCGTGGTAAATTCTAAATGAAATATCTATGTTGCGTACTTTAATTGATGTCTTTTGTGGAGAGTTTTATATTAAGCGAAATGACGTATTCAATATGGCTCTTAAGTGTATTCAATAAAATTAACATGGCATAAGGTATCTATTGATTATATGATAAAACTCCATGATGTGAGACGGCCCGGGTTGATTTGAGTCGTTCACGGGTTTGCCCAATCGTCGACGAGGAGAAGTTAACTCGTCAGAAAAAGGATAGAGATATGTTAAGGGTTGTGGAAGCTTTCAAGATGTTTAGATAAATGGTTAAGTTGTTGGTAGGTTCGGCTAAGGTAGAAATAAGAAGGTTGGGAATTTAGATGGTTCGGTTTAATAAAAGAAACAAAGGGTGAATAAGTCAGGATAGTTGGTGGGGATGGAAAAATGAACTTAAACGTCAGAAACGATTCAACACTAAAAAGTGTCACCCCAGTTTCTATATGGCTTAAGGTGGATTTACGGAATAGAAGGTTATTGAACGCCACACCGGGTTACGGTGATAAGTTCGGAAACAAGTCGGGAGACGCCACTAGCACACTAGATAAGTCAATGAGACTTGTACGAAAATAAGAGAGGAGATTAACTCACTCAAGAATTCAAAGTTCATTAATCAAATTGACAAAAAGTTCTTTACAAAAGAAATTGAACAACTATTTATAGAACTAGCTAGGGTAGCAGAATGGCCTAAACTAAAGCTTAATAACTAAGCTAAATTAAGCTAGATTGAGCTAGAAATTTCCAGAATTAAAGAATTAATTGCTATAGCTAAAATTTAGCTAAATGGGAGCTCATTGGACTGTTTCTATAAGACTGAATGAACTTGAAGCTTTTGCATGGTTCATGGAACAAGTCTAGGTTCGGCCTAGGCTTAATTAAGCTCCTTTAACTGCCATCTTTTGGCTGAAAAGTGACTAGTAATAAAGGAGGAGTTGAGTAGCCCTTTTAGGTGTGAATGGGGCCTTGAATGGTCTCCATAGTGTGAACATGGCCAGCCAAATGGTCCTTGGTGTGAACACCAAATGTGAAAAGAATTGTGCTGCTTTGGGGAATGGAATGGCCAAGCTTGGGAAGCTTAATGGCTGGACAGTCCTTGGACGAATGGATGCCTTGGGAGCCAAAAATGACTAGCTTTAATGTTATTCTCACCGAACATGCATCTTCCTAGTGCATTAAACTTTGCATGCATGCACCTTGTTAAATGTTCCCTACAGATTCGACTGCACCTATTAAGCACATGAACCGAATTGAATTAAGCAAAAATCAGCTGAATATATTTAAAAACACAAACTAGACATATTAAATAACACTTGGACAAATTGAATAAAAGACTAACTAAGACACATTAAAATTCGGCCAAGGCTAGGACATATTAAAAACTTGTAATAAACTTGGACAAATTTAATTAAGCTAATTACACAATTAAATTCAGCTAAATAAACTTAGGACACCATAAATTCGACTATAATAAAACACTTAAGACATATTTATAAGCTATATTAAAATTACTAAATGAAATATTTAATTTATTCAAATATTAAACGATGGACAAAAAATAATTAATGAGCTCAATGAGCTGAAATAAGCTCATGTGAGATGAATTGAGCTGAATTGAGCTTGCACCAAAGTGTATGGCTTGCTCAATGATTGTGCCCGAGCTTGTTGCTCTCCTTCAGGGTGAAATTCAGTCCACCATTGACTCGTTAGGGCTACCACGGCCTCGTGCATTTGTTTAGTCTGAGTCCGAGTCATGGGGCCTTTGGGAAGCTCGAGTGAGTCCTAGTTCAAATCCTTGGTTGCCCCTGGTATGCTTACATCACACTATGTAAGGTTAGTAATGGACTGAAGGTAAGGAATTGAAGATATGTAGAAAGGTAAAGAATGATTTGACAATTAGAGTTGTTCTACATAAATGTTAAATTCTAAATATTCGAAGAAGGTACTCACCAACATTGTATGTGTTGATGTGAATTGTGATGGTATGTTCATTATGGTTTTGGAATGTACATGACATGATATTCTGGATGCACTGGTTATTGAAAGGAAATTGGTAGGGATATATGAATTTTAAAATTGAAAAATATGAATGAAGAACTGGAGTCACTAATGGGAAATAGAAATGGTTTCAAAGTAAAGTATGATAGTTAGTGTTTGCAAAAAGACCAGATTGTGGAAAGTATTCGCCGGAAGCAAGTCAGACGTGAAAAGACAGTCAGACGTCAAATGGTGTTTTTCTCACTAAGTTCTTAAGAACTTATCTATGTATATATATGTTTATGGTTACTATGATGAGAGACTTTGCCAAGAGGGACAATGTCAGGACCACCCCAATGAGGTGGCGCATGGGGTTATTATGCATACAAAGCATGTTTGGTGGTGTATAAGAATAAATAATATTGTATAAGAGTCTATATTTAGGATATTTGTAATAAGTTCTAAGATAAGATGATAGTTTTTGTAATTAAATACTTATCATTTTTTATGTATAGATATATATATATCTTTAATGTTTATTTGTTCATAACAATTTGTAAATTGCTTAGAGTTGTAATAATCAGTTGTAAATTCATATCTATTCTAGTGTGGTAAGTCTTGAAATCTGGATCCAGTGAATTGGATTAAGTTGAGGACATTACAAGTAGATATCAGAGCCCGGTTCAGCTGGTTCTCGGATAGCACTTATAGAAAAAGCCCTGTATGCATAATACATCGAACCTTTCTTAGTCCCTTAGGTATGTTAAAATATCTTATAAAGTGATGGATGCATGTTACAAGAATAATTAATGGAGTGAAATAATGTTGTAATGAAGTGGCAAAGGAATAAAACTCAATTTCATTTATGAAATTTCAAAAATTAATGAGCTAGCAAGGTACATGATTAAACAAAGAAAATCTCAATCCTCTCCTTCATAAGACAAATCAGCAGGTACAGTTGAGGCCTCTTCAATTGGAAGAGGGTCTTCAGGATTCTGACCCTCAAATAGTGAACCTTTTCCATTGTCTTCAATGTCAGGCATATTAGGAATGAATCGCCTGATTTTTTCCATTGTCTTTGAAAGGTTTCCGATTCTTCACCCTCAAGATGATAAATGTTAAAGTGAAAAGACTTTGTAGAAATGTTTCTGAGGTAGTTAAAATCTACGTGACTGAGATCAAAAGGACCTACAACCACTCGGGAGTGTAGAATCAGATTTGATCCCCATTTTGGTAAAACATCATTAATATTCTTTCTGGTATCCTCCTAATACTTCTTGAAGGTTTCTTCTTGAGATCAACGTAGATTTTCTAATTCTACTCTGTGAACTTCTTCCTGAGTTTTGAGCTTCTCTTCTAAAATACACTTCTCATCCTTCAAATGATTACCTCCTCTTTTAAATGTTCATATTCAGTTTGAGTATCCTTATGCTTACCCATTAGAGTTGTGATTTGTGCACCCAATCTTTCGATCAAATTATTAGAATATTAATATTTTTAGCGTAGTTCAACTGAAAAAACTTTTCAAGATTTAACAATTTTCTCTATATATGCTATCTTATTGTTAGAATGCTTACTGGCATCCTTGAGAGTGCCACTCCAAATATTATGTTCTATAGATAGGACTTCTGAAACTTGGGCTATAAGAGATAAAAGGCATGCTGTAGAACTAGATGTAAGGTAAGAGGAGAAAGGCTCTCTTAACTGTTGAGTGTTAAATTCTATTATTGCTGAGAGATGGAATAGAGAGAGATAGAAGTTGGTACTCCAAAAGATCTCACTAAAAAAGATTCTTTCTATTTCACTGGAAGGAACAATAGAATGAATCATAGGCATTGTCTCTGTCTGATTTTTTGAACAATGGGGGATTAGTAAATTGCATTGAAGAGCCTATTTGGTAGGCGGGCTCTATAGTTAGTAAAAGAACTTCAGGTAAAGCAAGAACTGAAGTAGAGTGAGTATCTTTTGTGATAGGCTCCTTATCTAGTTTACTTCTTAATGGAGGGCATTCACTGCTCTCAATCTCTTGATTAATATCATCTAATTTGGGCCTCTTTTTAGACTTCTTTGTTGATGATTTCCTTGATGGAGCATCGTTAACCATCTCCTTAGTCTGAGCCTCTTTAAGAATTGAAGTAATATCCATGTCTTTAGTAGAACTGGGTGAATTATGTTAATGGAAGGAAGACCCTACACCAACAACATTCAAATTAGCTTGATTTGATGAGGAGGTAGAAGTTGAAACAAGGCTAGTAATAATTTTCCAATATCATGGGTGAAAACCACAAATGTTGTAAAAGTAGAAAGGAGGCTTTCATTTGTGCCCTAATAAGATGTGTGCTAGATCACTATTTGAGTTGTAAGGCCAAGCTTCAAAAGAAAAAAATAAGGTGGGATCATTTAATTGATTGGTAGAATAATTTGGTCAGTAACCATTTGGGCTTAAATTTCAAAAATAATGTTGAAACACGTTCCTAACTGAAACTAACTCCACCAAATCAAGTATACAACTTCTTCTTAATTGGTTGTACTATTTTGTGGCAATTTGAGCATCTCTTGTGGAGGGACCATTGTGTAGTAAAACCAAATCCAGAATCAAGTTTGCATACAACCCTTATTTACTTGTCTTTTTATTATTATTATGAAGATTTGAAATCCTATTTTGAATTATGGGCTCACATCCTTGTTGTACACTGAAGTGAGCACTACCAGTAGAATTTCCTTTCCTCTTTATCTTTAGCTGATAGAATTTTTGGAATACACCCAACAATGGTAACTCGTTGTGCATACAACAGTTGATGTAAAACACCATCAATGTCCACTAAGATAGTGTTGATAATTGCCTTGGTGCAATGTCGTATCCATTTAGTAAAACACCAAAGAAAGGGTTGAGTGGCAATTGGAAACATGCCTCTAATAAAATCAATGGTAAGATGAAACCTATGGAACTATCACTAAGACGACAACTTTGGGATCATTGAAAATCGTACGAAAATCTTGGGTTTTGGATACCCTAGACTCTTAAATATTGATTCATTTCCTATTGAGTAGTACTATAGTCATACATCTTAGTCTTTACGCGTAGTGAAGTTATGGGAGTAACTGTTCAGTTAGCTTGGTCTCGGCTCCTCCCTCTGGTAATAGTTTTGACCATACTGTGAATAATAGTGATATGAAGTGAAGAAAGAAAGAAACAAATGTTACCTCTAAGGAAATGTAAAGATTGAAGATTATAATAAGTAGGAAGATTAAATAGAAAAAGAAATTAGGGTTTTAATCGATTAAGTATAAGTGTTTTAAGCGGAAGTTAAGTATCTATTTTATAGAGATAAATGTTTGCTAGAAGCGGAATTATGGAAACTGTTTAGGTTCTTCAATATAATTTTGACATCTGTCATAAAGGGTAAGTATGAACATTTAAATTTATGTGGTAATCATCGAATTTTGAATTCTCCCAACTCAGGGTACGCGCCAAAGATAGAAATTTCGAGGACGAAATTGTTAAGGGAAGGAGAGTTATAACACCCAAATCTAACGAGACAAAAGTTTTGGCTAATAGCTATAAATAGTTTGATTAGCGTAATGCTAAACACCCAAATGATTGTTTTGGCGTATACATATAGGTGTATAATATACACCATATAGAAAAGTAAGAACTTGACTTCATGATATTTTTCTATACTAATGAGAAGTTTGTGTTAAAAGATAAATGGTATGTATGGAATAAGTATTTGCAAAAGGCATATTACACCTGATTTGTCTGGAATATTGTGTTAGTTAGATTTTAAGTAACTTGGTGAGAAATCAACAAGATAACTAAGCTATGTCATGGTGATTTCAAGGTGTTTATTTATACTTCTCTCGAAAACTATAGGCCATTAAGAAGGCAAGTTCTGAAACATATGATACTTGTTAAACTCCACTAAGTAAATTAAGTTATATATATATATATATATATAAAAGTGTGAAAGATGAGTTCTAAAAGGGTTTTTTTATTTCTTCTTCCTCTCCCTTAAGTGGTATTTGCTGATACTTTCCTTATGTATGAATGTATCTTAAATTGAGATTTAGAAGCTATGGTTCTTTTATGGTCAGTGGTTATTTCGCATCAGGGTAAATATTTCAACTCTGCATGATAAGTTCTTAATGAGTAAATCTATAATTGGAATTTGAATAGTGGGACTGTAAGTATAAGGTTTCTTCATAGGATATTCAACGATTGAAGTGATAAGTAATTTGTATGTACAATAGTAGTAATAGTGAAATTATGTTTCTAAGCAGTGGTTGTTGCTAGTTTGAGATGGGCATATGGATCCGAAGCTTTGAACTATAGTAGGTTAGGATCAGGTGAGTTTTACCTAGCTCTTGCATGTATACTGTTCGTACTGAAGTGTATTTGTAGGAAATTGATTAAACTATGAATCCAAAACCATGGAATGTATAGTATGAATATGATATGTATGCAACTATATGAATGATTACTAAAGAAAATCTATAAGTGTATGAATGGTTGCTGAGGTTATTATGTATATTTGGTGTGGAGTCTAATAGGTTCAAGTATGTTATGAGTGGTGTGTAAGTACTGTGATGTTGAAGTATTGTTTTATATGTCTTTCTAGAATGTATGCTTTGAGTTGGGTGTTTTTTATGGTGCATGTTAGGGAATTAAAATGTTGGGCTTAGATTGTGTCAGTACATGAAGAGTCCGCAAAGTGAGTCTGTATATGGTCACCGCAGTGGTATCTGACGAGGTTCATCGGGAAAGAAAACACAGACTTTGATATGAAACTCGAAAGGAAAAGTCTATGGCTATTACTGTAACACCCTTACCCATGTCGGCCTTGAGCAGTGCAAGCATTCTGGGACTTATATGCAAGCATTCATACAAAAACGAGGCATGAATTTCCACTCAAATTTAAAAATTTTCATAACCATTCCTATCGTCCCTTAAACAAGCCTACGAGGCCCAAAACATACATTAGGAGTGATTCGGGACTAAATTAAGAACTTTGGAAAATTTTACAAAACTTAAAAAAATTTCATGTTATAGGGCCACACGCTCGTGTGGGTGAAGAGACATGCCCGTGTGGCATATCACACGCCCGTGCTTCAGGCTGTGTCCAAAATAGGGGACATTCTATTTATGACGTCATCAACCAAATAAGGTCACACGGCCAAGGCACACACCCTTGTCCTTAGGTCGTGTGGCGAATTAAATTCTAAAAATTAAGTGCATTCTTCACATGACCTGAGCACATGCCCATGTCCTATGGCCATGTCTCTCACACGGCCAAGACACACGGCCGTGTCTCATGCCTTGTGTTTAATACTGGGCATCCTGTTTTGCATTAATTAGGGTGCGAGGGACACAAGGCCACAACACATGCCTATGGGGCAAGCCGTGTGTCACACACGACCTTGTGTCTACATGTGTGGACAAAATAAGGCTATTTACCAAGTCTTTTTGCCACCCATACTTGCACCAACCTACACAACATCAAAACCAAACTAATTCAAATATAGATATATAACTTCAAGGCACTTAATGTGGCATAACTAAGTGCTTCACCATTATCAAACATCCATAACCACATGCAACACATCATCATTCAACCATCAATAACTATAGGCCACATCATAATGGCATTGGTACATGCATGCATATGTGAACAAGTTTACAACCAAATAATCATTATGAGCCACATCTCAAGACCTTATACAAAATGAATCAAATATCATCATAAGCCAACACAATTGGCTAAATCAATATGACATACAACAAAAATACCAAGTCCCTATACATGCCATACTCAAAATGTTGAGACTAACTATACCCAAAGATTCCAATTGATAGTGTGATCTAGTCTCCGACGTCCTTTAATCCCCGAGCTAGCTTGGCAATACTATAAGGAATGGAAAGGAAGGAGGGTAAGATTAAAGCTTAATAAGTTTGCATGTAAATAATAAGCAACATTAAACATGTAGTATCATACACATAGCATATTATAAATTTGCACATAACCATCAAGTGATTATAAGCATAACTTACTCATTTTCATTCTTACCAATAATGCATCATAAATCGAGCTCATTTCTCATGAGTTTTGCATACGTACCTGTACTACTTCATAACATAATCATAGCCTTTCATATCATTGACAGAATCTTTAAATTACCCATTGAACCACTTAGAATACTAAAGTATACCCGGAAAACCTCATATACTTAGTAAGATGCCAATGCCATATCCCAAATATGGTCTTACGTGGGATCACATATCAATGATGATAATCCAGCTATGGTCTTACACGATATCTCATATCGATGTCATGTCCCAGACATGGTCTTACACGAAATCACATATCGATGCCATGTCCCAAACATGGTCTTACACGAAATCACATATCGATGCCATATTGTAACATCCTGAAAGGGCCTATGCATTTTCGATTTAATTATACGAAATGGCATGTCTTATGTGTTATGAATGTATTATGAACATTTTTGGAAACTTGGAAATGTAAGAAATGATTTAGAAATTTTAAGTTTCAAAAAGAGGAAAGTGAACATTTTGGAAACTTGGAAATGTTAAGTTAAAAGAGGAAAGTGAACATTTTGGAAACTTAAGTTAAAGAGGAAGTGAACATTTTGGAAACTTAAGTTAAAAGAGGAAAGTGAACATTTTGGAAACACTGAAATGTATGGAAATGTTAAGTTTAAAAGAGGAAACTCGAGCAAGGTGGCCTTAAGAAAATTAATAGGAGGAATTTGACACACAAAGCAGGCTTGGAAAAGTGGCTCAAGATACAACTTAAAGCCCAGTGGTGGCGCCACAAGTAGGTGCAATTAGGCACAGGTTCGAGTCACTTGGGAAGCTAAAATAAAGTTTTATTTTGCTTCCGAAGCGAGAAGGTGGGCGACATTAAGGCTCTTAAAGAGGAGCTTTATTCTCTTCAAATTTAACTAAATAGGTATAAATAATAGATTTAATATTAGATTATTTTAAGTGGATTATTGATGAGATTAATTAAGGTGATATATAAAAGATAAATTTTATCAAAATAAGGAAGAGTGGTGGCCAAGTGAAGGACTCTAGCTAGTAATTTTGGCTACTAGAGGAAAAGAGGCCATTCATTCATTCACTCTTCCTTTGTCGAATTTCTTAAGCGATTCTCCTCTCTCGTCAATTTCCTACAGGTTTATTCTTCTTTTGTTAGCCAAAGTGAAATACCTTGTGTTCTAGCCAGAATCCTCCATCTTTATTCTTCCTTCTCTTTTCCTTCTAATCCTCCAAAAGCGGAAGTAAGCCTTTTAAGGCCATAGCCAAATATCTCAAGTGGCTTCAAGCTTAGGTCTTTGTCAATTCAATATTAAGGGTAAGAATTTTGTGGTCATTAATTTATTCTCTTCTTTAAGCGCAACATAGAACTAATATCATTATTATTTTGTGGCCAAAATTATAAGGAGTGTTTGGGGTTACTCAGAATATCGACTCAAGGAGGGATCTTTTGAATTCAAGGATCTAAGGTAAGTCGGGATTTACATTCGCCAAGGGCCATCTATGATGGTTTAATGTTGGAATCGAATCTAACATAGGTGAATAGGTATTTGACGGACATCCGAGGCAAGGGATACTTTTCGATATTTGAGAATTTCAAGGTAAGTGTACTCACATATTCGGCCAAGGCCCTATCTTAAGTACTTAGATCTATTGTTTTAATAGAAAACTAACTGATTCAAGGGATCTAGTGGTTAGCCGATTTCAAAGGGAATGAATACAAGTTTTAGGATTTGATTTTTAATTCAATCGGCAACAAGGTAAGTTTTGGTTGCAATAATCCTTGAGATTTAGTCTTATGACCAAATAGGCTTTACTAAATAGTAAGTGATTAATCAAATGTAGGAACTTGAGATCTAAGGCGAGATCGATTTCGGGATTTTAGTGAAGTTGTTAAGTGAATCGGTGTGTACCCCACACTAATCTTAATAGATTTATGGCTTTAACTTGATATATGTGCTAATATGAAAGTGTAAGAATGTGGCTAAAGTACCATGTTATGGTACAAAGTACTTAGGTACATTTCCTACTCCTACTAGGATTATGAAATATGTTATATTTAACATGTGAAAAGTGACATAAATGTGGATTTAAGTACGATATGCATGATATGAATAATATGGGCATTCGAGTTATATGAAAAAGGGGAAGTGAAAGTGATGACTTCGGTCTCACTATCTGAATGTGGTAACTTCAGTCATATTATCTGAATGTGGTAACTTCGGTTACAATATCTGAATGTGGTGTCTCATGACACAATTATTTAATCTGGTGGCTAAGCCACGAATTTTATATGGGCGATGAGCACGTCATTGCAATGTAACGCCTTTGATGGTGTGTAGCGGATGGAGGGTTGACTTAGTAGTCCCCACGGTGTGCAGGTTGGTACGGGGATGTGTAGCGGATGGCATCTAGGTTTGGGTTCGGGATTGCATCATTATGCTTGAATTATTATGTGAACATGATATGTATGTTATGCCTAAATATATTAAATTTTAGTGTTGGTTACACATTGAGTCATTGACTCACCCGTTGTGGGAACATGTTTGGTGATGAGCAGTGATGGACCCGGATGGCGAACTTGTGGTGGCCATGCTCACTTAAAGTTTTATTTAATTTGGACATTTTATTTTATTTAAGTACTCTACAAATTTTATTTTGGGTTTTGTTTTATGTAATAAGGCCATAGTGATGATTTTATTGTTGTTTTAATTACTATGTTACGAATTTACGTTATTTAAAGATTAAGTCAATTTAATTAAAAATAAACTTTAAATGTTTTGTCACCTGAAGTAAATGGGTTTTCAATATAAAAAAAAAAACTTGTTTTCAACTCGAGCCCAACCCACAAACAAACTATCTTCAAAACACACGGTTTTCAAAGTAACGTAAGAATTTTTGAACCAGTTTACATCGAAGAACATACCAGATCCGATCCAAGCTCGTGAAATTTGGGTGTGGGTGTGTTCGATTTGGTATCAGAGCCTAGTTTTAAACTCTCGGCCTGTGGTCTAAGGCCCAAAATGTTTTCAAATCGAGCCCAAATGAGTTTTATGGAAGTATTTCTGAAAATAGGCAAGTTTGATGGCATGGCACCTAAGTCTCCGATCCGCAGTCCATAAAGTAAGTACCTCTAACCATCTGTGTGATTATGTGATTTATAGAAGGGTAAAAAAGGAATGGAACGTAGAATAGAATGATAGGTACTTGAACCCTAGGACTAGTCTACCCCAACTACTACATAAGACTTAAATGCCTAACTAAACAAACCTATGGCTAAGTCAACCAAGTTAGGGTGTGGTAACTCCTGTGTGCATGTCTAGGATTGGATCCGGAAGAGCCTGGTATTTAAGCAGTCCTAGTGACTCACCTCCTCTTGCAGAATCCTACAGTGCGTATCTTGGTTCACCCTAACCCGGAGGACTTAGTGGGTGTGGCAACCTCAATGCGCATGCCTAGGAATGGTTTCAGTGGGAGCTTGGTATTTAAGCAGTCCGTGTGACTCACCTCCTCTCCACTCGAATCCTACCTGGTGCGTAGCTTTGGTTCACCCTGACCAAGAAGACTCGGTCATAGGCTAAACCCAATAACTAAACCCGAAAGGGAACTAGCCATGTTTTTTTAAGAACCCTAATTTTAAAACTCTTAAAATCATTTTTCTTTAATTTGTGAAAACTATTTTTTCTACACAATTTTCCAAAAAAATTTCTGATTTATAAAATTACAAAAATACCTCTAGTGGTAAAATTACAAAAATGCCCTTGGTTTATAAAAATGTCTAAAATACCCACAGTTCTAATCAACATTTTCATTATTTTATAACAAGTCCAAAAACCCTTATTTGAAAATTATCAAAAATACCTTGATTTTGGAAAATTATAAAATTGCCCCTAACTTACCAAAATTTCCAAAATGACCCTGATTTCTAAAATTTTTGCAACTTCATCCTTTTGGAAAATAAGTTTCTCAAAAAGAACCCTCAAAGTTTTGTAAATATTGAAATATCCCTGAATTATTAAACTTTACAAATTTACCCAGGTTAATTACCAAAATACCCTCGGGAATGAAAAAAATTATTACCAGAATACCCTTATTGACAAAATCACCAAGGAACCTTATTTGACAAATTATGAAAATACCCCTGTAGGACAAATTACGCAAATACCCCTGGGTAGTGGAAAAACAACAACAATGAAAACTAAAACATTTCTCTGAATGAACGGAAGTTCATAATTGATTGATGGATGTATGAATGTGAAGACTGTGTGCATGTATGACTACGAAAGAACCACTCTTAAAATTCTTTTCATAAAACTTCTTCGTGGATAATCAGTGGAATAAGGGCTAATTCATAAAACTTTCTTAAATCAGATTAAAGTGCATCGTTAGATATGAGTTCTAGAGGACGCGGTCTTCATGGATGCGGTAGAGGAAGAATGGCTGTGTCAAAACCCGTTAGATCGGGTCAATGGTCTGACAATGAGTTACCACCGCCACCACCACCCCCAACTATTGGTGTCAGCGGCGAGCTCGACGGGGATGATCTTTGATCGTAGGTCAGGTTGCGAGTTCTGGAAATGGTGGCTGGAGCGGGCGAAAATATAGGAGCTCGAAAGTCTGTACCTGAGCGATTTCGAGCCAACGAAGCTGAGGTGTTCCGTGGAGTGTCTAGTGTGGCACCCAGTATAGCTGAATACTGGTTGGAGGCGACCGAGCACATTATAGATGAGCTCGACTTGACCCCTGAAGAGAAGTTGAAAGGAATGGTCGCACTGTTACGCGATGAAGCGTACCAATAGTGGTTAACAGTTCGGGATGGTGCCACAACTGAGGATCGACACGGGATTATGTTAAGGCAATGTCGGAAGAAGTATGTGGGGACCAGATATATTGATGAGTAGAAGAAGGCTTTTCTGGGGCTAGTTCAAGGGAACAAGTCAGTAGCATCATATGAAGCTGAATTTCTGAGGTTGAGCCGATATACTCGAGGAGTAGTAGCGACTGAGCATGAACGCTGTGTCCGATTTGAGGACGGACTAAGGGATGATTTGAGATTGTTGATAGCACCGCATTAGGAGCGAGAGTTTTCTACTTTAGTAGAAAAGGCTAAGGTAGCAGAGGGAATTAAGGATGCTACAAAGCAGACTATGGATCAGAATAAACTAAAATGAGGTTTTGGATCTTCTGGGAAGGTTCAAAAGAGGCCTAGAGTTGATGAGCCACGAAATCAGCAAGCTGGTACAGGATGGCAGTATCATCCTTGTGATCATTGTGGAAAGAAGCACTTAGGGGAATGCTGGAAAAAGACGGGAGGATGTTTTAGGTGTGGGTCCAAGGACCATATGTTCAAAGATTGTCCTAAGAAACCAGATGAAAGTCGATCAACAGCTCAGAATGTTAATCAGGCTGGTAGAGGAGGACAGCAGCCTCAACGAGGTCGTGGTTCGTATAACAGAGGTAACGGTGCTAGCAGAGGATGTGGAACACAAAGTAGAGGTGCTGCTAATACGTAGGCAAGGCAGTCGGGTTTGGTTTATGCAGTTCACTGGAGGGAGGATGGTGATGCACCGGATGTTATAACTAGTACGTTCCTTATTTATGGAAAGCCTTATTATACCTTAATTGATGTGGGCTCGACCCATTCTTATGTTGCATGTAGTGTAGTGGAAACACTAGGCCTAGACTCTAAACTTTTGATAGGCGGATGGTCGTAGTTAGCCCATTAGACCAAGCGTAGTGGTGGATAAGATCTTTGGAATGTACCTTTAGAGATTCGGGAGTGAACTTTGGTGATTTAATAGAACTACCCTTTGGGGAGTTTGAACTCATACTTGGAATGGGTGGCTAGTAGAGCACCGAGCCGTGTTAGATTGTGCGGCTAAGCGAATGGAACTAAGGACCCGGAGGATGAAGTAGTGGTAATGATCGGAGAAAGAAGAAACTACTGTCTAACGTAGTTTGGCATTGAAAGGTGAGAAAATGGTTAGGAAAGGGTACAAGGCATTTCGGCTTTCGTCAATCTTTGTAGATGCAAAAGAAGGGGAGTTAGTGGAGTTAGAACGATAAAGGACTTTAAAGGCGTATTTTGGAGGAATTACCAAGAATACCCCCAGATAGGGAGGTGGAATTTGGAATAGATTTACTACCGGGAACAGCTCCTGTGTCAATCGCTCCATACCGAATATCACCAAAGGAGTTGGTGGAGCTCAAGGCTCAAATCCAAGAATTGCTGGATCGTGGGTTCATTCGACCCAATGTGTCTCCATGGGGAGCACCGGTCCTGTTTGTAAAGAAGAAGGATGGAACTATGCGTATGTGCATAGATTACCATCAATTAAATAAGCTGACCATTAAGAACAAATATCCTTTGCCTAGGATCGATGACTTGTTCGATCAGCTGAAAGGGGCCGTAGTATTCTCAAAGATAGACTTGAGGTCAGGATATCATTAGTTGAAGGTGAAGGAGGCAGATATCCATAAGACAACTTTTAGGACAAGATACGGCCATTTTGAGTTTGTAGTAATGCCGTTTGGGTTGACGAACGCTCCAGCCGCGTTCATGGATATAATGAACCGAGTTTTCCAACCTTACTTGGATAGGTTCGTCATTATGTTCACCGACGATATTTTAGTGTACTCCAAGTCTGAAGAGAAGCATGATGAGCATCTCCGAGTTGTGCTGTAAGTGTTAAGGGAGAAGAAGATCTATGCCAAATTCAGCAAGTGTGAATTTTGGCTCAAGAAGGTGGCGTTCTTAGGGCATGTGGTATCCGCAGAGGGAGTAAGAGTGGATCCTAAGAAGATCGAAGCGGTGTTGGATTGGAAACCACTTAGGTCCGTGGCTGAGATCCGAAGTTTCTTAGGTTTGGCAGGCTATTACAGAAGGTTCGTGGAAGGGTTCTCGTCTATAGCCGCGCGTTTGACAAAGTTGTTGAGGAAGGAAGTACCCTTTATATGGTCGGAGAAGCAGTAGGAGAGCTTTGAGAAGCTTAAGAAGGTCTTAACAGAAGCTCCAGTATTGATTCAACCAGAGGCAGGAAAGGAATTTACGGTGTATTGTGACACTTCCCATACAGGTTTAGGTTGCGTATTGATGCAAGACGGAAAGGTAGTCGCATACGCATCTCGGCAGTTAAGGCCGCATGAGGTTAACTATCCAACCCATGACTTAGAATTGGTAGCAGTGGTTTTCGCCCTTAAGGTGTGGAGGCACTATCTCTATGGAGAAAGGTCAGTGATCTACACAGACCACAAGAGCCTTAAGTGTCTGTTGACTCAGAAGGAGTTGAACTTGAGGCAGCGAAGGTGGGTGGAGTTTTTAAAGGATTATGATTGCTAGATAGAGTACCACCCGGGTAAGGCGAATGTGGTAGCTGATGCCCTAAGTCAAAAGGTTGTGTCGGATCTAAGGGCTTTATTCACTCACTTAAGTTTGTATGATGATGGAAGCCTATTGGCAGAGTTGCAAGTCAAACCCACATGGCTGAATGAGGTGAAAAGGAGACAGTTGACTGATAAGGACCTAAGTGCTAAGTTACCGCAAGTACAGAACGGAGAGTTAGAGGATTATGACGTTAATGATGAAGGAGTATTGTGCTATAAAAGAAAAGTCTATATCTTAGAAGGATGAGGAGTTAAGACAGAGGATTCTTGAAGCGCATAGTAGCCCTTATGCTATGCATCCGGAGGCATTAAGTTGTCTGAGAGATCTAAGAGAACAATTTTGGTGGCCCGATCTTAAATGGGAAGTTATTGAATTAGTGGGAAAATGTCGACATGTCGACAAGTTAAGGTGAACACCAAGTTCCATCGGGATTGCTTGACTAATCGAGATTCCGCAGATGGAAGTGGGAAAGAATTACCATGGACTTCGTTAGTGGGCTTCCCTTATGCCTACTAAGAAGGACTCGGTATGGGTAATAGTGGACCGTTTGACTAAGTCCGCACACTTCATCCGGTAAGAGTGGATTATTCCTTGAAGTTAGCCAAATTATCGTGGCGTAGATTGTAAGGTTACACGGAGTGCCGGTGTCAATTATTTCGGATAGAGACCCAAGGTTCACGTTTCAGTTTTGGAGGGCACTTCATTAAGCTTTAGGCACTAAGTTGGACTTCACTACGACTTTTCATCCATAATCAGACGGGCAGTCTGAACTGGTAATACAAGTGTTGGAGGATATGTTGAGAGGCTATGTGGTGGATTTTCGAGGAAGTTGGGAGGATTACTTGCCTTTAGTAGAGTTCGCCTACAACAACAGTTATCAGGCTAGCATTCGGATGGCACCATATGAAGCATTGTACGGTCGGAAGTGTCGAACTTCTACTTGTTGGGTGAGTTAGGAGAACGTCAAGTTTTAGGACCGAGTTGGTGGCGTAAATCAAGAGAAGGTTAAGATAATCCGAGCACGTTAAAGGAAGCCTCGATAGGCGTAAGTCTTACGCCGACCTCAAGCGGAAGGAAATAGAGTTTGAAGTGGGAGACCAAGTGTTTACGAAAGTCTCGCCTTGGAAGAAGGTGATGAGGTTTGGTCGAAAAGGAAGTTAAGCCCAAGGTTTATAGGGCCCTATCGAGTACTAAAGCGAGTTGGGCGATGGCATATCACTAGAGTTGCCACCGAGTTGAAGATAGATGCACGACGTATTCCATATCCATGCTACGTCGCTACCAATCGGATTCATCTCATGTGGTACCGATTGAAGAAGTGGAGCTAAGACCGGACTTATCCTACGAGGAAGAGCCGATTCAGATATTGGAACGTGATGTGAAAATATTATGGAGGAAGTTAGTTCCCCTAGTCAAAGTGTTATTGCGCAATCATGGATCGGAGGAAGCTTCGTGGGAGCTAGAAGAGGCAATGCGACAGCAATACCCTTAATTATTTTAGCTAGGAAATTTCGAGAACGAAATTATTTTAAGGGGGTAGAACTGTAACATCCTGAAAAAGGCCTATGCATTTTTGGTTTAATTGTACGAAATGACATGTCTTATATGTTATGAATGTATTATGAACATTTTTGGAAACTTGGAAATGTAAGAAATGATTTAGAAATGTTAAGTTTCAAAAGAGGAAAGTGAACATTTTGGAAACTTGGAAATGTTAAGTTAAAAGAGGAAAGTGAACATTTTGGAAACTTAAGTTAAAAGAGGAAGTGAACATTTTGGAAACTTAAGTTAAAGAGGAAAGTGAACATTTTGGAAACCTAGAAATGTATGGAAATGTTAAGTTTAAAAGAGGAAAATCGAGCAAGGTGGCCTTAAGAAAATTAATAGGAGGAATTTGACACACAAACAAGCTTGGAAAAGTGGCTCAAGATACAACTTAAAGCCCAGTGAGTGGCGCCACAAGTAGGTGCAATTAGGCTGAGTTCGAGTCACTTGGGAAGCTAAAAGTAAAGTTTTATTTTGCTTCCGAAGCGAGAGGTGGACGACATTAAGGCTCTTAAAGAGGAGTTTTATTCTCTTCAAATTTCGGCTAAATAGGTATAAATAATAGATTTAATATTAGATTATTTTAAGTGGATTATTGATGAGATTAATTAAGGTGATATATAAAAGATAAATTTTATCAAAATAAGGAAGAGTGGTGGCCAAGTGAAGGACTCTAGCTAGTAATTTTGGCTACTAGAGGAAAAGAGGCCATTCATTCATTCACTCTTCCTTTGTCAATTTCTTAATGATTCTCCTCTCTCTGTCGAATTTCCTACAGTTTTATTCTTCTTTTTGTTAGCCAAAGTCGAAATACCTTGTGTTCTAGCAGAATCCTCCATCTTTATTCTTCCTTCTCTTTCCTTCTAATCCCTCCAAAAGCCTAAGTAAGCCTTTTAAGGCCATAGCAGAATATCTCAAGTGGCTTCAAGCTTAGGTCTTTGTCGAATTCAATATTAAGGGTAAGAATTTTGTGGTCATTAATTTATTCTCTTCTTTAAGCCGCAACATAGGAACTAATATCATTATTATTTTGTGGCCAAAATTATAAGGAGTGTTTTGGGGTTCTGCAACTGTCGACTCCAAGGAGGGATCTTTTGGAATTCAAGGATCTAAGGTAAGTCAGGATTTACATTCGGCCAAGGGCCATCTATGATGGTTTAATGTTGGAATCGAATCTAACATAGGTGAATAGGTATTTCGACAGACATCTGAGGCAAGGGATACTTTTCGGGATTTGAGAATTTCAAGGTAAGTGTACTCACATATTCGGCCAAGGCCCTATCTTAAGTACTTAGATCTATTGTTTTAACCGAAAACTAACTGATTCAAGGGATCTAGTGGTTAGCTGATTTCAAAGGGAAAGAATACAAGTTTTCAGGATTTGATTTTTAATTCAATCGGTAGCAAGGTAAGTTTTGGTTGCAATAATCCTTCGAGATTTAGTCTTATGACCAAATAGGCTTTACTAAATAGTAAGTGATTAATCAAATGTAGGAACTTGAGATCTAAGGCGATGAGATCGATTTTGGGATTTCAGTGAAGTTGTTAAGCGAATCGGTGTGTACCCACACTAATCTTAATAGATTTATGGCTTTAACTTGATATATGTGTTAATATGAAAGTGTAAGAATGTGGCTAAAGTACCATGTTATGGTACAAAGTACTCAATCGTTTCCTACTCCTACTAGGATTACGAAATATGTTATATTTAACATGTGAAAAGTGACATAAATGTGGATTTAAGTACGATATGCATGATATGAATAATATGGGGCATTCGGGTTATATGAAAAAGGGGAAGTGAAAGTGGTGACTTCGGTCTCACTATCTGAATGTGGTGACTTCGGTCATATTATCTGAATGTGGTAACTTGGTTATAATATCTGAATGTGGTGTCTCATGACACAATTATTTAATTTGGTGGCTAAGCCACGAATTTTATATGGGCGATGAGCACATCATTGCAATGACGCCTCGATGGTGTGTAGTGGATGGAGGGTTGACTTAGTAGTCCCCATGGTGTGCGAGGTTAGTGCAGGGGATGTGTAGCGGATGGCATCTAGGTTTGGGTTCGGGATTGCATCATTATGCTTGAATTATTATGTGAACATGATATGTATGGTATGCCTAAATCTATTAAATTTTAGTGTTGGTTACACATTGAGTCATTGACTCACCCGTTGTGGGACATGTTTGGTGATGAGCGGTGATGGACCGGGACGGCAGAACTTGTGGTGGCCATGCTCACTTAAAGTTTTATTTAATTTGGACATTTATTTTATTTAAGTACTCTACAAACTTTATTTTGGGTTTTGTTTTATGTAATAAGGCCATAGTGATGATTTTATTGTTGTTTTAATTACTATGTTACTTAATTTATGTTATTTAAATATTAAGTCAATTTAATTAAAATAAACTTTAAATGTTTTGT
This sequence comes from Gossypium rotundifolium, assembly GCA_025506655.1. Lineage (NCBI taxonomy): Eukaryota > Viridiplantae > Streptophyta > Magnoliopsida > Malvales > Malvaceae > Gossypium > Gossypium rotundifolium. Next base: position 83,412,098 of record CP106727.1, read on the forward strand.
CACCAAGTAAATGGGTTTTCAATATAAAAATAAACTTGTTTTCAACTCGAGCCCAACCCACAAACAAACTATCTTCAAAACACACAGTTTTCAAAGTAACGTAAGAATTTTTGAACCGGTTTACATCGAGGAACATAGCAGATCCGGTCCAGGCTCGTGGGTCGGGTGTGGGGTGTTTCACATATCCCAGATATGGTCTTACATGAAATCACACATAACCCTAATGTCATGACATTTGTATCCTATCTATTCCTAAGGTTCAACCGGGAATTTTACCACATCAAATCTTCGTCAAATGTACTCATAATAATAAATAAACAAATCATGCAATATCAAATATTAAATGCATAATATAAAGTTGCATTATTTACACACGAACTTACCTTGGTACAAAATATGGACAACTAATTCGACTTAGTCCAAAATCTTGTTCTTTCCCCGCTCTAGGTCCGGACTCTATTTTTCTTGATCTATAATAGCAAATTTAGCTTATTTAATAATCATATTACTCAATTCAGTCCAAAAGTCATATTATGGCAAAAATTATATTTTTGCCCCTAAACTTTGATATATTTACAAATTTTCCCCTAGTCTCGAAAAATGAAATTTATTCAATTTCTTAGATTCCCAAGCCTAGCCGAACCTCTTTTATACTTATAGCAGTCCACATTTTTCATTTAATTACACTTTTACACACATTTGAAATCTTTTTACAATTAGGTCATTTTTGTCAATTTTCACCAAAAATCACCTAGCAAAAGTTGTTTATATAACATTAAACTTGCATAATCTACCATTAGGCATCAAAATACATGCATGTCACACATGGTTAAATTTTTAAACATGAACCTTAGCTCAAATAAATGATAGAAATAGCTAGATTGGTTGATAACAACTTTAAAAATGTAAAGAACATTAAAAACAGGGTTAGGATGCACTTACTATCAAGCTTGAAAGTTGAAGAAACCCTAGCTATGTTGTTCTTGATAATTTCAGCCAAGCATGGAGAAGATGGACAATATTTTTGACTTATTTTCCCTTTTAATTCTTTTATTAACCAAATGACCAAAATGCCCCTAAACCCTTTCTTTGAAATTTTTCCTATACATGTCTATTTTTGTCCATAAAAAATAGAAATTGGTCAAATTTCTATTTAAGACCCTCTAATTAAAAATCCATGGCAATTTCATGCTCAAAGCTTCTAGAACATATATTGTGCAACTTATTCAATTTAGTCCTAATTATCAAATTGGACACTTTATGCATAAAATTTCTTCACAAAATTTTCACACAATCATGCAATCATGCCATAGGCCTCAAAATACTCATAAAATAAATATTTCTACTTTGGATCTGTGGTATCAAAATCACTATTTCGACTAGGCCCAAAATCGGGATGTTACAATGACATCCTCTGAAAAGGAACTAATGAATGGTGATTACCCAATGGGATTCCCTACGTGTCCTAGGACAATGATGGGCAAACCTCATGTAATGTGAGTTTAGGAAAATTCATATAGTAAACACGACAGTTAAAGAACTGCCTTTGTGGCGTACTCTAAATGAACTATTTTCGTTGTAAATTTTGAATGAAATGTCTATGTGGCGTACTTTAATGAATGTCTTCTGTGGAGAGTTTTGCATTAAGCTAAATGATGTATTTAATGTAATTCTTAAGTGTATTCATTAAGATTAGCATGGGATAAGGTATCTATTGATTATATAATAAAACACCATGTAAGGTGAAAATTCGACTAAAGGTAAGGAATTGGAGATATGTAGAAAGATAAAGAATGATTTGACAATTAGAGTTGTTCTGAATAAATGTTAAACTTTGAATGCTCGAATAAGGTACTCACCAACTATGTATGTGCTGATGAGAATTGTGATAGTACTTTCATTTTGGTGTATTCGTCGGAAGCAAGTCAGACGTCAAAGGACAGTAAGATAGACATCATGAATAATCAGCTACATTGTGCATGTATTAGCTAAGGTAAATGGTGTTTTTCTCACTAAGTTCTTATGAACTTATCTATGTGTATGTAAGTTTCTGGTTAGTATGCTGAGAGACTACGCTAGAAGGGACGATGCCAGGACTACGCCAATGATGTGGTGCATCGGGTTATTATGCATACATAGCGTGTTTGGTGGCATATGAGAATAAATAGTTTTGTATAGGAGTCTATAATTAGGATATTTGTTATTAGTTATGATATAAGATGATAATTTTGGTAATTAAATTTCTCTACTTATCATTGTATATGTATAGATATATATCTTTAAATTTTATGTGTTCAAAACAATTTGTAAATTGGTCAGAGTAGTAATAATCAATTGTAAATTTATGTCTGTTCTAGTGTGGTAACACCCGAGATCCGAATTCGATGAATCGGATCAGGTTGAGGGCATTACAATTGTGGTGCCAAGTTCTGTTCATTTTGGTTTCTTCTCAAAACCTATTAAGGATGGATCTTGTGGAATGTGCAAAACAAAGGAAATTGTGGCAACCAAGATGTTGAGTGAGAGACCTTATTTCCTATAGTATGATGGTTATTATTAAAAAAATAGGAATCTTTATGTCTTTTCTCGAAACCATAATTGTATGTAGGAGCTGTTGGATACGAGTGTAATGTGGACAAGGAGTTGTGTAATGTCATTTTCTAATCCATGTCAAACTATTCATTCAACTACTACTAAGTTTTGGCCACCTGCGGATAGAGGATGGCTTAAACTTAACACTAATGGAGTAAAGTCAACGAATGGCTTGAATGCGTATATTGGTGGATTTTTCAAATACCATGATGCGAATTGGTTATGTGGTTACTCTATGACACTCAGTAGGGATACAATTTTCAATATTGAGACTAGATTTGTATTGGAAGGGTTATGTGTAGCATGGGAAAAAGGCTTTCAGCAAATACAACTAGAGCATGATAACGCACTTCTAGTTGAGTCCTTGTTGGTCGGTGATGCGACTACTAGCAAGTTGGTGAAGTTACGATTAATACATCAATGGCTATGGCATGGCTGGAAAGTACAAGTACGTCCTATTCCGAGGACCCAAAATATTATAACTGACTACATGGCTAAGTATGCAAACATGAGGCTTGTGAATTTACAATAGTTTAATGCACTTCTGGAATTTGTATAAGGGGTGTTATTAGATGATAGTATTAAGTTTACATTGATGTAATGTTTTAAATAATAATGTAATCACTTAAGGGTTGTCAATTTCTATTGAAAAAAAGGAAAACAAGAATTAAAGCAAATACCAAAAAGAAAAAAAAAAAACTAGAAAAAAGGATGAAAAAATTTGAATTTTCTTCTTTTTTTTTTTTTTTTTGAACTGGGTGTTCTCTATTTTTTTTTTTAAAAAATAAAGAAACTATATCTAAAACTTTGAAGAGATCTCAAATGCAGTTTAAATAGCTTTTTGTTTGGCCTTCATTGTTTAAATGAACTCAACTGAAATAAACAATCAAGTGCATAACTTTTGGGTTATCAGTTCTATTATTTTCCTTCCGTCAAACATATTCAAGAATTTCTGGGTATTACATAAATTGAAAGTTTCAAAGCATACATCTTTACAAGGATGTTTTTCTTCTTTGGAAAAAGACACATGATTTTGGTTTGGTGGAGATTGGCAGATAATTTAGAGGAAGAAGAAATATGATTTCCTTCTAATTTTTGGTCGTACTTGATTCTGCCACACCCAATTTAGGAGGTTCGGGTTTACCTCTTGAAGACCCAAGTGGTGGGGATGTAGAGGAGGTTGAAGAGAGTAAGAAATCTCAGTCACGTGGCGATTTAATGATGGATAATGATGGATCGAGTTTCTTTTTTGAAACTTTGCTTGGATTTCGGCGAATTTTTTGTTGTTTTGGGGGAAATTCGAGCTGAGAAAGAGAAAAGAACGAGCTTCATTTTAGAGTGAGAAGCAAGGCCATTGGACGATGTAGAGACGGAGCAATAGAGCAACAACAATGGAAGAAAGAAAAAAAAAAGGAAATAATTGAGTTAATATTTTGTTGAGAGTTTAAATGTACTAATATTTTTAGCTTAATTAAAAATATTTTTTTATTTAAAGTTTATTGTAATAAACTTGAATATATATTTATTTTATTTTTTAATGAATTTAACCTTCAAAAAGAAAAAAGGAAATTTATTTAACAAGTTCCTTGGTTTAAACTTTTTCAGTGTGACTCACTTGCTAAATGACACTCTATTAAAGGATCATGTGTCAATTTATGGAAAAAATTAACACTATTAAACTAAAGTACTAAAGTGGTAGACAAAATACAAGCACATGTATCGCATTATACAAATTAAAAACTTAAGTATCACATTAAAAATTTTGATGAAGTACATGAGTAATTGCTGGAATTAATCGCGACTCAAGCTTCAATTTGTTGAGTTCGGCCTCCCAATCAGTGGACATCTCTGATGACAAGCCACCTCTATTTCTTTCTTGAATTCAAAGACTTGGACATTATCATGCTAAGGAGTGCTTGTTTTCTTGAAAATCAGTGCATTTTTCTTTAAGTAGCATGCTTTTTTTACAAGAAATATATGTTGTAAAAGAATAATGAAGACTTCAAATTTAAAATTTAACGATCACATTATTCAAATTTACGATTATGAATTTCAAAAGACTTATTTTACTCACTTAAAAAACGTAGAAGAATCACTTTATGAACTTGACTTTCTATATATAGAAAAATAAGAGTAAGTTTACCTATTTGAAATTTCATTATGATCTGCCTAAGAATTTCACATTTAAAATTTTTTCATTGAAAAATATAGTTTAAAAGAAAAATAAATTAAAACTTAAAACATAAAAAGTAATTTTAAGTGAATACTTATTTTCAATTGTGGTTATTTATTAGTAGATGTTTTTTTAAAATGTGGTTTGTTTTTAAATTGCGGAAATTATTTTTTTGTTAGATTTTTTTGTGAATTTACTAAAGAAATTATGATTTTATTTTATTTTCTTTAAATTAAAGGTGTTTTGATAAATTTTTAATTTAATTTATATTTAGTTAACTCATAATATTAACTCGTTAGTAACTTTAATAATATAATCCATATACATATATTAATTATAATTTTATTACCTAAGTTTGATGTCACAAGTCAAGTGGTATCATGAATTAAATAACACCAATTCAATTAATAAACTTATAAATAGAATAACCATAATTACAATATATTAAAATAAAAAATATATATATATATATATATATCTTCACATAAATCTATTTTATAAAAAAGAAGAGTGATGCAATATTTTTTTTTTGTTAAAAGGGTGAGGCAATTATTGGGTGCTATAATTATGATGATGTTTGTAGTCCTAATATGTTTTTATATGAAGAGACATAGTCAACTATGTTCCTGTCTTGTTTAATTGGGGGTGAATAATTTGGGGTGTGTTGATTGTGTATCAACTTTTTGTTTAGGTAGTTATTGTGTTAGTGTGTTCATTGTTGTTTGATTTAATTGCAAGACTTGAGTTCTGTGACTTGTAGATTATCTTTGTTATGAGACTTTAGGTTTATTGTGCCATGAGCCTCAAGAAAAGATGTATCATTAGTTTTATGCTTTGTTATTTAGGTATTTGTGTCACGGGGTTAAAACTTTAGTCTGGCAAATTATATGGTTTTAGACGATTATTTTGCTTCAAATCCGCTTAAATTAATTTATCTCTCAAAAATGAGGATTCTTAAGGGAAATTCTCCAATACACTGAAATAAAATGGAAGCAAACATAAAAGAAAAAGAAGCACGAACTGAACAGAAAAGCCACAAGAAAGTAATAGTACACTAAGTGTTTGAGTAAATAATCTCAAAAATATTCTATTACTCAAGAATGGGATGAATGTGATGACTACAAATGAGGGGTAAGACCTCTATTTATAATTGAGCTCCCTCAAATCCAACAATACATATTAAATAACATTGACGGTCGAGACCAAAATAATCTATAAATTAAGATTTTTAAGGGGTTTTCCAAGATCCCCTAAGATTACAAATTCTTCTAAGATTGCTTTAAAAATTTACCTTGGTAACCTTAGTTTTACTTGAGTGTTTCATTAGGCCACCAAGGTTTCAACTAGATGAGCTTCTCCATATATTCCATGCATCGAGCTAGTTAAAGTGGGTAAAATGAGCTCTATTTAATCAATTGACCTCTATGGGATGCTTTGTGTACATTTTTCACGAGCCTTGATTAATGGCTCCATACATTGTCCCCTACCCATTATCGTGATGTACTCGTCGTGTCCTTGAGATGACATTGGTTTGACTCATCTTGGAATTACCTCAATGCCTCGACTGATTCTCGACTAGCCTCTCTATCAAGTAATCCCTTCCTTCAAAACCTTTCCGTAACAGTCCGGTTTTGACCCTAATCAGAAACAGTGGTTTCAGGACAACAAATCTGAGTCGATAGAATATTTATATATTATATTTGGTGTCTATGATTTATGAGTGTGCATGTGCAAAAATTTTCGTGAATTAATTTGACCGTTTGTGTGTTTAATTTAAAGAAAAGGACTAAATCACGTATGTGGTAAAAGTAGCCATTTATTAAATTAAGGGGCTAAATTGATTTGTCTTCTTTTGTATGAGTATTTAAGTTGCAAATTTACCTTTTAGCTTGTAAGTGGGCGGCATATGGTTATAATTTCATGTTAATATGTTTTTTTTATATATTATATAATTATAAGTTAAAATGTTATAATATATGTTAATAATATTAAAATAAAAGACATGTGTTTCTTCATTATTTTATTTCATTCTTCTTCACCGAAACTAAAGAAGAAAAAGAAAGAAAAACACAAGCAAGGGTTCAACCATGGTTTTTGTCTAATTCAAGGTTAGTTTGTGATCCATTTTTGATAATTTTTACGTTTTTGAGATCGTTGCTATGAGATGTACAAGACCCATGTTTTAATTTTTGATTTGGATGAATATTTTGAGTTGAGCCATTGATGATAGCTTGTTGTTTATGTTGTCAAATGGTGAAATATGATATATATGTGTTAGATTAACAAGTTTTGTCTTTGAATTTTTGATGAAATTGAGTATATTGGACTAATTTGCAAAAAAAAAAATAAAATTTTAAGGGACAAAAATGTGATAAATGAAATGTATGGACTTGTATGAGGACTAGGTGCATTCGGCCCTTAAGGTGTTTATTCAAATTTTGTGTATTTTTTGTTTTGTGCAAATAGGACTAAATTGTAAAAAGTGTGAAATATTAGGGGCAAAATGGTAATTTTCCCATTTATGTGTTTTTGGACTAAATTGAATGAAAATATATTTGAATGAGCTTAATTTAAACATGTTTAGATCAAGAACCAAAGAAGACAAATTTGGATCGAGGAAAAGCGAAAATAATTAAATAGCCAATTTTTGTTGTCCGACTATATCCGAGGTAAGTCTTCAAGCAATAAAACGTTGTAAATTATGTATGTAACATAATATTGTTGATTTGGAAATTTTGTATCTATAGTATGGAAAAGCTGAATGTGATTAAAGTTAAGATTTAAGATATGTATGATATTGTTTAAACATACTATGAAAGACTATTAATTATAATGCATTAAGATATGATTATATGAATAGTAAATATTTGTTGTGACCTGTACTATGTTTGGTAATGCCTTGTAATCCTAATCTGGTGACGAATACGAGTTAAGGGTGTTATATTTGATTGGTATCAGAGCTTACGATTTAGTTGATTCTAGGACTACTGTAGCGTGTGTGAATCTAGCTATACATGCCTTAATTTATAATACAATAATGTGATGACTTCTGACATCTGAATTGTGTTTTTATATATTAAATGGATCCCGATAGAGTCGTAGTTGATGATGCCGAGAGCGTAGCGCCTAATCCCGCGTATGGGACAGCGCCGGTAGAATCTCGACCTATCTCGAGTAGCCATGAGGGGAGGCTAAGCAAGCCTTCTATCAGATGATGAACAATTGGTTTACTTAATATATCCAAACTAATCTGGCTGTACAACAACCTCCACCCCCGAATAATCTGTCTCCGATACCTATGGTACCCCCGATGTAGATCCGATGAGATTTAACAGGCCTCCTGTAGATAAAATCAGAAAACATGGGGCCGAAGAGTTTAACGCTAATGATGATGATGATGCATTAACGAGCTGAGTTGTGACTTGATAATACTATCCATGTGTTCGACGAGCTATCATGTACACCAGATGAGTGCTTAAAAGGTGCTATATCCTTACTACGAGACACCGCATATCACTGGTGGAATACATTAGTATCGGTGGTTAGAAGAGAAAGTAACACAGAATTTTTCGGATCGAGTTCGTAAGAAATACATCAGCCAGAGATTCATTGATCAGAAACGCAAGGAATTTCTAGAATTAAAGCAGGGTCGTATGACCGTAACTGAGTATGAACGTGAATTTGTGAGATTAAGCCAATATGCTCGTGAATGTGTTTCAACCGAAGCTATCATGTGTAACATATTCGAAGATGGTTTGAATGAAAACATTAAGTTGTTGGTTGGCATACTTGAGATTAAAGAGTTCGTGGTACTTGTTGAATGAGCCTGTAAAGCCGAAGAGCTTGGAAAAGAGAAAAGAAAAGCTGAATTTGAAGCCAGAGACTTCCATAAAAGATCATCGAGTAAGACCTTTCATTCAGTATCAAAGAAGTTCAGAGATGAATCTAGTCGACATAAAGCTACTTCAGACTTCTCTAGACGGGATCAAGATCGACCTCCTATGAGTTCACGAGCTACATCGATTGCCAGTGTCGGTAATGTTTAGTAGAAAAGGGTTGAGTGCAAGCATTGTGGGAAATGGCATTCTGGGAGTTGTAGATTACATGATCGGTCCTATTTTAAATGTGGATTAATAGATCATTTTATCCAGGAGTGCCCGATGTTAGCAGAGCAAAATATTGTTCAGAATGTGAGACCTAACAACGTGTCAGCACGAGGCAGACCGCCCAGGTATTTGGGAAATGTAGGTGGCAGTCAGAGAGGAACAAAGGATACTGCGATCCGATCAGAGGCTTGTGCACCTGCTAGAGCATATGATATATGTGCTCGTGAGGATGCTTCTTCCCCAGATGTTATTACCGGTACTTTCACTCTTTATGATACTAGTGTTATTGCATTGATTGAACCTAGTTCGACTCATTCTTATGTGTGTGAAACATTAGTATCCAGTAAGACTCTGCCTGTTGAGTCTACTGAGATTGTGATTTGAGTATCAAACCCCTGGGCGGTGTGTATTGGTTGATAAAGTGTGTAAAAATTGTCCGTTGATGATTCGGGATTCATGTTTCCCAGCTGATTTGATGTAGTTGCCTTTTGATGAATTCGATATAATTCTGGGCATGGACTGATTGACTTTGTACGATGCTGTTGTTAATTGCAAAAGAAAGACCATTGATTTGAGATGTCAGAATGGTGAAATTATTCGGATTGAATCTAATGATCTGAATGGGTTACTAGTAGTAATATCTTCGATGTTAGCCGGAAATATGTGAGAAAAGGTTATGAAGCTTATTTTGCTTATGTGCTTGATAGTAAAGTGACTGAAAAGTGGATTGACTCTGTACCAATTGTGTGCGAGTATCCGGATGTGTTTCCTGAAGAATTACCAGGTTTGCCACCTATTCGAGAGGTAGAGTTTGGTATTGAGTTAGTACCGGGGACGCCTCCAATTTCGATAGCTCCGTATCGGATGGCACCTACAGAATTAAAAGAGTTGAAAGCATAGTTGCAAGAGTTAACAGATAGGGGTTTTGCACGACCGAGTTTCTCTCCTTGGGGTGCACCAGTTTTATTTATGAAAAAGAAAAATGGAACTATAGGAATGTGAATTGATTACCGACAACTAAATAAGTGACTATAAAGAATAAATACCCATTGCCACGGATTGATGACTTGTTTGATCAGCTGAATGGGGCTTCAGTGTTTTCAAAGATAAATTTGAGGTCGGGTTATTATCATTTGCAAGTCAGAGATTCTGATGTGCCAAAGACTGCTTTCCGGACGAGGTACGGGCACTATGAGTGTTTGGTTATGCCTTTCAGACTTACTAATGCACCTGTTATTTTTATGGATCTGATGAGTCAGATTTTTAGATAGTATTTGGATTAGTTTGTGGTAGTGTTTATAGATGATATTCTAATCTACTCCAGAGATGAAATCGAGCATGCTGAGCATCTGAAACTTATGCTACAAACTTTGCGAGATAAGCAGTTGTATGCAAAGTTTAGTAAGTGTGAGTTCTAGTTGCGTGAAGTTAGTTTTTTAGGTCATGTTGTTTCAGCATTAGGTATTCGGGTTGATCCGAATAAAATATCGGCTATACTTGACTGGAAACCACCGAAGAATGTCTCTGAAGTTTGAAGCTTTCTGGGGCTTGCTGGTTACTACAGAAGATTTGTGAAAGGTTTTTCTATGATAGCTACACCGTTGACAAAGCTATTACAGAAAGATGTTAAGTTCGAATGGTCGAAAAAGTGTCAAAAAGTTTCGATCAGTTGAAAGCTCTTTTGACCGAAGCTCCAGTGTTAGTCCAGCCAGAACTGGGTAAAGAATTTGTTATTTATAGTGATGTATCTTTGAATGGTTTGGGTTGCGTTTTGATGCAGGAAGGCAAAGTCATAGCTTATGCTTCGAGACAATTGAAGCCACACGAAAGAAACTATCCGACCTATGATTTGGAGCTAGCAGCCATTGTGTTTGCATTGAAGATTTGGCGTCATTACTTTTGGTGAGAAATGTCATGTTTATTCAGATCACAAAAGCCTGAAGTATTTGATGACTCAGAAAGATTTGAATTTGAGACAATGCCGATGGTTAAAGCTGTTGAAAGATTATGAACTAGTGATTGACTATAATCCGGGAAAAGCTAATGTTATTGCAGATGCTTTAAGTCGAAAGTCATTATTTTCTTCTATGTGCAATGAACGCGCATATGGTTGTGTCTGATGATGGTTCGATTATAGCTAAATTAAAAGTAAGACCGTTGTCTATTCAACAAATTGGTGATGCCCTAAAAGTTGATAAAGATTTGTTGGCAAAACGAGCTTTGTGTGAAAGTGATGTTGAGTCAGAGTTTCGAATTGATGAGAATGACTGCTTGAAGTTCAAAGACTGAATGTGTTCCGAGGAATTCAGATTTGATTCAGATGATTTTAAATGAAGCTTACAATAGCCGATTGTCTATACATCCGGGTAGCACGAAAATGTATAATGATCTGAAATAGTTCTATTGGTGGCCTGGTATGAAACGAGACATATCTGAATTTGTCTCGAAGTGCTTAGTTTGTCAACAAGTAAAGGCCGAACATCAGGTACCTTCTGGGTTACTTCAGTCAATCATGATACCTGAATGGAAATGGGACAGAGTCACTATGGATTTTGTATCCGGCTTGCCTATGACACCGAGCAAGAAAGATGCAATCTGGGTTATTGTGGATAGATTGACAAAATTAGCTCACTTTGTTCCAATTCATACGGATTATTCACTCGATAAGTTTGCTGAGTTGTATGTATCTCAAATTGTGAGATTACATGGTGTGCCTATTTCTATTGTTTTAGACAAAGACCCGAGATTTACGTCGCAGTTTTGGAAGAAATTGCAAGATGCTTTAAGGACCAGACTACACTTTAGCACATCTTTTCATCCGCAGACAAATGGTCAATCCGAACAAATCATTCAGATACTTGAGAATATGTTGGGATGTTGCATCCTTGAGTTTGAAGGTACGTGGGAACGATACTTACCTCTGATTGAATTTTCTTATAATAATAGTTTTCAATCTAGTATCAAAATGGCACCCTACGAAGCTTTGTAATGTCGTAAATGTCGTACACCATTGTACTGGACCGAGCTCAGTGAAAACAAGATACACGAGGTTGATTTGATTAAAGAAACTGAATAGAAAGTGGCAGTAATCCATGATAGTTTGAAAGCTGCATCAGATCGTCAAAGTCATACTCAGATTTGAAATGTAAAGACATTGAGTTTCAAATCGGAGATCGAGTATTTTTGAAAGTTTCACCGTGGAAGAAAGTATTCAGATTCGATCGTAAAGGCAAGTTGAGTCTGAGATTCATTGGACCGTATGAAATCATAGAGCGTATCGGGCCGGTTGCTTATAGACTGCAGTTACCACCAGAGCTAGAAAGGATCCATAATGTCTTTCATGTTTCGATGCTCCATAGATATCGATCTGATCCTTCACATGTGATTTGCCCAACAGAGGTTGAAATATAGCCTGATATGACATATGAGGAGGAACCGATTTGTATTCTAGCTCGAGAGATAAAAGAATTGAGAAATAAGAAAATTCTGTCAGTTAAAGTACTGTGGCAAAAGCATAGAGTTGAAGAAGCAACTTGGGATTTAGAGGATAGAATGAAAGAGTGTTATCCAAGCCTATTCACTTTCGGGGACAAAAATCCTTAAAGGGGGGAAAGTTGCAACAGTCTGATTTTGACCCTAATCGAAAACAGTGATTTTAGGACCACAAATCCGAGTCGATAGAATATTTATATATTATATTTGGTGTCTATGATTTATGAGTGTGCATGTGCAAAAATTTTCGTGAATTAATTTGACCGTTTGTGTGTTTAATTTAAAGAAAATGACTAAATCGCGTAAGTGGTAAAAGTAGCCATTTATTAAATTAAGTGGCTACATTGATTTTTCTTCTTTTGTATGAGTACTTAAGTTGCAAATTTACCTTTTAGCTTGTAAGTGGGCGACATATGGTCATAATTTCATGTTAATATGTTTTTTTTTATATATTATATAATTATAAGTTAAAATGTTATAATATATGTTAATAATATTAAAATAAAATACATGTGTTTCTTCATTATTTTATTTCATTCTTCTTCACTGAAACTAAAGAAAAAAAGAAAGAAAAACACAAGCAACAGTTCGGCCATGGTTTTCGTCTAATTCAAGGTTAGTTTGTGATCCGTTTTTGATAATTTTTACGTTTTTGAGATCGTTGCTATGAGATGTACAAGACCCATGTTTTAATTTTGATTTGGATGAATATTTTGAGTTGAGCCATTGATGATAGCTTGTTGTTTATGTCATTAAATGGTGAAATATGATATATATGTGTTAGATTAACAAGTTTTGTCTTTAAATTTTGATGAAATTGAGTATGTTGGACTAAATTGCAAAAAAATAAATTTTTAAGGGACAAACATTTGAAATAAAAGAAATATATGGACTTGTATGAGGACTAGGTACATTTGGCCCTGAAGGTGTTTATTCAAATTTTGTGTATTTTGTGTTTTGTGCAAATAGGACTAAATTGTAAAAAGTGTGAAATATTAGGGGCAAATTGGTAATTTGCCCATTTATGTGTTTTTGGACTAAATTGAATGAAAATATATCTGAATGAGCTTAATTTGAACATGTTTAGATCAAGAACCAAAGAAGACAGATTTGGATCGGGGAAAAGCGAAAATAATCGAATAACCAATTTTTGTCGTCCGACGATATCCGAGGTAAGTCTTTAAGCTATAAAACGTTGTAAATTATGTATGTAACATAATATATGTTGATTTGGAAATTTTGTATCTATAGTGTAGAAGAGTAGAATGTGATTAAAGTTAATATTTAAGATATGTATGATATTGTTTAAACATACTATGAAAGACTATTAAATATAATGCGTTCAAATATGATTATATGAACAGTAAATATTTGTTGTGGCATGTACTATGTTCGGTAATGCCTTGTAACCCTAATTCGGCGACGGATACGGGTTAAGGGTGTTACATTTCCCTTTCCTTATGCCTCTGTCATCGTCTAACTCGAACCGTTTCTCTCTTTTCTACATCTCGATTGCAAGATCCCATCGCTCTTATTTTCCCCCATTGTGATTTGTGTAACAATCTATTTTTAGTGGTGTCAAAAATCATGGTTTTGAAACCATAATTTTGACGAGAGAGTCTGTAGATATATTTAATTAATATTTACAACTTAAATATAGTATAATAGTAAATTGTGATTAAATATATTTTATTAATTGGTCAGTTAGTCAAGGAATAAGTGGTGCGTGCCGAAAGTAAAGTAGTTTTGGAAAATGAGGTATCGGGACCTTGTTTTCATAAATCGAGCTCGTAATTATTATTATTAAATATTTTCGGAGCTATTATATGAGTGAATTGAAGTTTGATCCAAAAATTTTAGTCTTTGGATGGTTAATTAAGGAAAAATGACTAAATCGTAAAAACCGTAAAAATTAATCGACATTGATTTTTAATAACTAAATAGCTTAATTAATATGTGATTAAGGTGAAAATTGGCAATTATGCCATAATTCTATAATAGCGGATTGGTTAGGAAATTTTTTTTATAGTTATTATGTTAATTTATTATTAAAGTTAAAAGATATATTATAATTAAAAAGAAAATAAAAAAAATCACCCATTTCATTTTTATTTCTTATTCAACTGAACACCATAGAAAAACCATGGAAGCCATAGTTCCTTTCAAGTTCACGCGGCATTGTTGTGTGTTATGTAAATTGAGCCGTTTCTTGTAATTTTTATGTTTTTGATATTGTTGCAATTAGGTCTAGCTAATATGTATCTCTGTTTTCAAAATTGTTAAAGTTTTTTAAAATTACCATTGATGATTTTTGGATGTCCTTGATATTAAATGGAAGATTTTGAAGCTTGGAAATGTTTTAGGATTATTTTGTTAAGTGAATTTTGTTAATTTTACATTTAAAGACTAAAACGAAAAGTTGTCAAAAATGACATTAAATTTATATAAATATGGATTTTAGAGGGTTGTAGAAGGAAAATTTTGAAATTTGAATGAAAAATGAAGTTCAATTGTGAAAGTTATGCTTGTTTCAATTTTAAGGTCTAAATTGAATAAAATGCATATGTTTAGAGAAATTAAGCAAAATGAATAAAAGATATTATATTCATGAATTTAGATGATTTAAAGTGAAAAAACATATAATGCGAATTGAATTATTATATAGATTAAGGATTGAATAAATGAGAGGAAAATCGGGAAAAAGAAAAATTGCGAATAGTCTCTTTGAACAAATTTGCTTATTGGTTGTATTAGGTAAGTTCATAATGTATTGAATTGTATTTATACATATTATTTGTTGTTTAATTTTGAGTATATATGTTGCTAATATTGTGAATTGGAATTGAGATGTTATAACTTAATGCTAAGGTGATTATGGGTCTGATTGAGAACTGTTGAATACTTGTGAGTTATGATTCATGTGATTCTGGTATGACTATGACTTGTTTACAGCATGAAGATGTAAGAAAAAAGTGGGTCTTCCTATCTAATTTGCTTAACTGGTTTGAAGCTACACAACTTATCTCCATTAACTAAAACAAACGTCAAGGAAGAGGATATGCAATTTAAAATGAGTTGAAACAAGTCTTATAGGAAACTAAGGAAATGTAAGACCTTTCGGATAAAATCCCACTCAAGAAAATCATTTTCATTCTTCATGTATAGGGTGGGTTTGGATGGGCGGTGCGTTTACTTGCGATTAGTGTAAAAACAATGGTGACAGTGACATTGGATATTGTAGTGATACTGTAACCTAAGACAAAAAATAAGTTAAAAGGCACCGCACTGCGTCGCACCCTACCGCCCATTCAAACCCACCCCTAATTTGATAGTCATTTATCCTAATTTCCCTTTTATCTTACTAAATGAATAAGCAACTTCCTTAATAATTGTGTGGTGTTCATTTTTTGCCTTCCTCAAATAAAGCTACCTAGAAATGGTGAAATGAGCTTATCAAAGAGTGGTCTAATTCTGTCTAAATAAACCACTCTTTAATGAGCTACCTTGAGTTTGTCTAAAAATTAGTTAAAGATTAAGGTTTTCAGTTTTTTTATTACACAAACTAAAAGGGCCATACTATTGAAGGTTCATTGGCGCATTAGTCTTATGAATCAAAGTGATAAGTGTTTCATTTATTTCTTATGGAATTTTCTTTATTTGAAAGCATTCTTTAACAAGTTCAAAATGTTAGAACCATAAAATAATATCTTATATAAAACTTAACAAACCATAAACCAGGATTTGTTATGTCAAATAATGAAGAAGAAAACTAGATGCAGAAGCGTACCTAAATTCATCGATTTCTTGAAATCTATGGATCTTGCGATTTTGATCTTCCAAATTAGCACATAAGTAATCTAAAGAAGGTGACTCTCTCTTTTCTAAAGATGGGATATTAGAAAATTTATCTTATGTACAATTTGGGGACCATAACTCTAATATATAACTTTTGCACATTAACCCTAATTTCTAATCAACCCATCATTAATTAGAAATTAGTTACTAGAGTATCTACACATTTTTGACCCATATTTTATTTAATAATTAAATCCTGATAAAAACCAAATTAGATTACTTTTAATTTGGGCTAACCTATTATGATAGTAAATAATAACACGTAATTACCGTTATTATATATGTGATATCCATATTTTCCAGCAATCTCCCACTTGGACCACATATATTAATTACTCTATAATTACATGTCATTATATAACCTTATGAGCTCAAAACTTTACTATCATATCCAAAAAGGTTTTCCGAACACTCTCGTCAATTAATTATGTTAACATAGAACCAATGTGACTTTCGTTACGTATATCTTAACTAATCCATCCTTGGTCATGTATATTAACACAACCAAATGACATAGACCAAATATGGATATGTAGCATGGACATTACATGCAGTATGATCTAAACATGTCTATTTCCAACTGGTCCTCCTTAAACCTTAGTAAGATAAAACCTTACCAAAATCAAAGTGTGAGTAAACCAAATAAGTTTTATTTCTATAGAAAATAAACTTAATATTCGTAAACTGAAAGAACTAAAAATGTGTGTATAACATAAAAGCACTAAAAAGTACAAACTCCTACTAAAACCAAATACCTTCAAATGGCATTACACCCATATGAGGAGTGTGCTCATGAAAAACTAGGGCGGTAGTCCCTTAGTAAGCAGATCCACAATGTAACACTCGTAACCTATCTCCGTTGTTGATTTAGGGTTACAGAGTATTACCTTTTAATTCAAAACATTAATTTTTAAAAAGAAACAGTAATACAAATCCTTCTACATCATTCAATAATTCATTTTAATTCAATGTATAAGTACATTTACGAGTCTTAAACTAAGCCTACGAGCCCTAAAAATAATTAAAATATCCTGGGATCATTTTGAAAAAAAAACAGAAAAAATCTAGAAAATTTGAAAATAAGGGTCACACGCCTTGTGGCTACTTCACACGCTCATGTATGTTGACCATGTAACTAACTATGCCTGTGTGACTAGACTGTGTAACTCACTGTGACCATGTACGACCGTGTCGCCAGGTTGTGTCGTGTAACTGACTGTGCCTGTGTACACCAACCTGTAATGAAAACAAATAAGACACACGGCCATGTAATAGCCCGTGTCTCAGGCCGTGTGTTCCAAAATTTTTCTTCAAATTCTAGTTTACCGAAAATGTTTTTGTAAGACACAAGCATACCATTTTCCAAGCTTTAGACCTATTCAATACATCAAAACAAGACCAAAACATACCAAAATCACACATATACAACCCACTTCCATCATTCAACCAATGTACCCTCATTGGTACCATAATGTACACATCTAAATAACTTAACTATATAACATGGTTTTATGCTTTCATCTTGCACCAAACACTTAAAATTCATCCATAACAACCTTATAACACTCCTTACCGTGTTCAAAGCCAGGACAGGATACGAGGCATTACTAGACTTAACTTGCTTAAACATACCACATCGGACCATAAAATTTCGTTTCAACTTGAAACTTTTCATTCATACTCATAATGTCCCTATTATGGGCCTACTAGACCCAAAACTTACATACGAAATGGTTCAGGACTAAACTGGAAACTTTAGCACACTTAGAAAATTTCTACTTAAAATAGGGCCACACGCCCGTGAGGAAGAAGGGACATGCCTGTGTGACATAACACATGCTCGTGTTCCATACCCGTGGTCGACACTGACTTGCATCACACGGCCTATCACACGCCCGTGTGTCTGTCCCGTGGTCGACATTAACTGTAACAACCGATTTAGGGCCTAATTAAAATAGTGGTACGAGAGAACGAATCTGAAGTAGAAATATGTGTTTTATGATTTTTACGAGGCCTATGATGTGTTTGCATAATTGTGTGAAAATATCATGAAGAAATTTTATTAAATAGTGATTAAATTGTCCATTAGGACAAAATTGCAAAGATTAGAAAATATGAGATTCTAGAAGATTTAAGTATGAAATAGCATCATAAAAATTATTAGAAGTTTTTATTTAGCAATTAGACCATTATACGTTAAGATGGACAAAAATAGGCATGGGAAGGAAAAATCTCAAGAAAGGGCCTTAAGGGCATTTTAGTCATTTGGTTAATTAATGAATTAAAAAGTGAAAAATAAGTCAAAATCTTGTCCATCTTCTTCCTCTAAGTGCCAAAATTTGCAAGAAGACATAGCTAGGGTTTCTTCAACTTCCAAGCTTGATAGTAAGTTCATCCTAGCCCCATTTTTAATGTTCTTCGTATTTTTTAGACCCTCGTAGCTCGGTTTAGCTATTTCTAGCTATACTTTGAGCTAGGGTTTATGCTCAAAAGTTTACCCATGTATGATGTGGATGTAATTTGATGTTTTATGGAAGAATATGAAAGTTTGATGTATGATAAACATCTTTTTCTAAGTGATTTTCATAAAAAATGCATAAAAAGGACCAAATTGTAAAAAAGTTACAAAAAATGGTCATACATGAGTGAAATAGTAGAAATTGAAGGCTGTTTTAGTTAAGACAATGTTTCGGCTAGGCTTGAAATATAGGAAAGTTGAATGAAAATCATTTTACAAGCCTAGGGGCAAAAGTGTAATTATGTAGAAGTTTAGGGGCAAAATTGTAATTTTTCAAAAGTATGATTCATGAGTCAATTTAGTCAATGTGAGTATTAAACAAGTGAAATTTTCATTATAGATCAAGAAACACGAAGCCTGGACCGAAACCGAGACAAGAAAAAAGTGTTAGGCTAAATCGAACATCTACAAGCATTTTGAGTACCGAGGTAAGTTTATGTGAACTTAAGGTTACATGTGTTATTGTGTTTAAATTACTTATTATTTTAAGAAATACATGTCATTTCCATAAAATTTATGAATAGTGTCTTGATGAGAAAATGAATGAGAATATACTAAGTAAAGTCTCGGTTGAAATTTCGGAATAATGAGGATACCTATGTCACAACATGAGATAAGGACGGTCCCGTATAAGACCATGTCTGGGACATGGAATTGGAACTGAATGTAGGTCCTATATAAAACTATGTCTGGGACATGGCATCGACACCGAATATAGGTCCTGTATAAGACCATGTCTGGGACATGGCATCGACATCGAATAAGGAAGGTCTCGTGTAAGACCATGTCTGGAACATGGCATCGGCATCGAATAAAGAAGGTCCTGTGTAAGACCATGTCTGGGACATGGCTTCGACACCAAAGGAAGATCTCGTGTAAGACCATGTCTGGGACATGGCATCGACATCTAAGTACGATCTCGTATAAGACCATGTCTGGGACATGGCATCGATATCGAGCTAAGAGATCCCGTGTAAGACCATATCTAGGATATAGCATTGGCATCAAGAGGTGATCCTATGTAAAACCATATTTGGGATATGGCATCAGTATCAAGAGGTGATCCCATGTAACCATATCTGGTATATGGCATCGGCATCAAGAGGTGATCCCATGTAACCATATCCGAGTAGTTTAACAGCGAAAGAGCTAAGTATGCAAAGATGCTATAGAGTTAAATTATATAGGTTGATAATGAGTTCCATTTATGTTAAGGATGATGATGATTTAAGTTTATGTCCAAGTTAGCATAAGTTCTAAATTATGTGAATAAGTGATACAGGTACCATGAGTAAAATTACAAGTTATGAAACCATAATGTGATGTGTAATGGTAAGAGTGAGTATGAGTAAATATGTCTAAGCACTTAAGAACTTGTGTTGCTATTGTTATATGAGATGAATGGATTTTACCATGAACACTTATGTTGCTATATTATTTCATGCAAACTTACTAAGTTATATGTTTACCCCTCTCTTTTCCCTTTTCCTTGTAGTATAGCCAAGCTAGCTCGGGGATCATAGAATGTCGGAGCTCGGATCACACTATCAATCATTCTTTTGGTATAGTAAGGTTGATTTATTTTGGGTATGGCATGTATATGGCTTGGTCATTTTGTATTATGTCATATTTGAGAACCAAAGTGTTGGCTACTAATGTTATTTCCTCATTTTGTATATGGCCATAGGGAATTGGCCAATATTTGTCAAGTTTCATATTTCAATGATGATAAGTTTTATGAAGTAAAATGTGAAATGTATGAATGATGATTAGTAATTCTTTATAGTGTATTTCTTGAGTTGGTATAAGTGTGTTTATGTTTCAAGGTGGCAATTGGCTTGGAAAATAGCATTCTAATTGTCCACACTGGTAGACACACGAGTGTGTGTCTAGGTCGTGTGTGACACACGATCAACCCTCATGGGTGTGTTAATAGGCTGTGTTTCCCCTACACCAAATTTATGAGAATTCGATCCGTCACACGGGCCAGCACACGGGCGTGTGCCCCTTGAAAAGTTGCTGACGTCATAAATAGAATGCTAAGGTTTTCACACATGAGTGAGGACTCGGGCGTGTCTAGGCTGTGTGAGAGACACGGGCCATTGACACGGGTGTGTGTTCGACCGTGTGAAAACCTCTGTAGGTTCAAAATAAAAATTAATTTCCACACAGGCAAGGGACATAGGTGTGTGTGACTACACAGCCTGCCCAGACGGGAGTGTCCCACTTCACACGGGCGTGTGGCCCCTGTTTAGGTAAAAATTTCCTAAGAGTGTAAAAGTTTTTGAATTAATTTGAAACCTCCCATAAGTATGTTTAGAGCCTTGTAGGCCCATAATAAGGATGTTATGAATATGAATGAAAAGTTTTAAGTTTGAAAAGAAATTTTATAGCCCGATAATGTATGTTTAAGCAAGTTAAGTTTGGTAATGCCTTGTATCTTGTCCCGGCATCGAACACGAGTAATGGGTGTTACATTTAGTGGTATCAGAGCTACGGTTTAGCTGATTCTCAGACTAACGTAGCGTATGCATGAGTCTAGCTAGACATGCCATACTTATGAGTATTTATATAATGATAGTGCGACGACTCCTGATGATTTAAATTGTGTTTTCATATAGTAAATGGATCCCGATAGAGCTATGGCGGATGATGTAAAAAGTAACGCGTTGGATCCCACTGAAGGGACGGTGCCGAATGAAAATGAGAAAACACCTACGACTGTGATTCAGAGAGGAGGAGAAGAGGCTAGGGAAGCCTTTGTCCACATGATGAATGCATGGTATATGGAGTTCATCCGTGCGAACCCAAATGCACAACCCCCTCCACCCCACCTATTCCTCAACCTACCCTTGTAGCTCCCCAGTTTGTAGAAGTAGTAAGAAGAGAAAAGCCTCGGTTGACAGAATTTGAAAGCAAAGAGCCGAGGAATTCGAGCTAGTAAAGATGACGATCCGGAAAGAGTAGAGTTCTGGCTTGAAAATACCATCAGGGTATTTGATGAATTATCTTGCACACCAGATGAGTGCATCAAATGTGTAGTTTCTCTCTTAAGGGATTCAGCTTATCAGTGGTGGAATACCCTTGTGTCATTTATACCAAGGGAAAAGATCACATGGGAGTTTTTCCAAGAATAATTATGGAAAAAGTATATCAGTCAAAGATTCATTGACCAGGAAAGAAGGAATTCCTTGAACTAAAACAAGGTAAGATGATAATAACTGAGTGTGAGCGTGAATTTGTAAGGCTCAGCAAGTACGCTCGTGAGTGCATGTCCTATGAAGCCATCATGTGTAAGAGGTTTAAATACAAATTAAATAAAGATATCAGATTGTTTGTTGGTGTACTCGAGTTGAAGGAATTTGTTGTGCTCGTAGATGGGGCTTGTAAAGCTAAGGAATTGGTGAACGAGAAAAGAAAAGCTGAGATGGAGTCTCGCGACTCAAGAAAAAGACAAATGAACAAGTCATTTCAGTCCTCGTCCAAGAAATCAAGAGACTTCCCTACCCTATCAGCTATTTCAGACGGGTTTTCAAACAGAAGTAAGAGTAAATAGTACTCGAGAAATAAGGCTCAAACTACTTCAGTTGCTAGTGTTGGGAATACCCGACCTAATAGACCGGAATGCCCACAGTGAGTGCTGAGCACATGAAAAGGGTCTGTTTCAAATGTGGTTCCCAAGATCATTTTATTAGAGAATGTCCTGAGATGATTGAAAAAGAGAAATTTCAAAGTGCAAGAGCGGGAAGCACTAGTAGAGGGAGACAACAGAGAAACTCGGGTAGTGGGACGAGTAGTAAGAATACTACCCAGAGAGCAGGCTGCAAGATCTGAGGGTAGAGTGCTTGTAAGGACTCATGCCATTCGTGCACACGAAGAGGCGTCATCCCCTAATGTAATTACAGATACATTTTCTCTCCATGATACTAATGTTGTTGCTTTAATTGATCCGGGGTCTACCTGTATGGGCCCAAATTTGCCAGGGCCCAGTACCAATTAACCAAAATTTAAAAAAAACCAAAATCCAATAACAGTTTTTTATTACAAACCAAACCAATAATAATAGTCCAATAAATAGTTACAGACGGCCCAAATTAAACCTAGACCCAATACACTACCCAAATTTAGACCCAAAATCCCAAGGCTCGATTGGCCCAAAAATTCTAACCCTTCCAGAAACCCTAGAGGTTTCTGGAACTACCAGCGCCACAGCAGTTGAATCCCACACGTGCGCCGCAACCCATGCTAGCCAGGCACTCGGGCCACCCCATGCCCGGTGGTTCACCTACAAAATAGAAAAGCAACAAAAATAGCACATCAAAAAATGAAGAAACAGATTGTATTTATTTTATTTTTACTTTCAATTTCATTCGGCTATAAAAAGGCCGAAGCAAAACTTTTAAAGGCTATAATTTTTTACAAACAAAATCAATACAGAGAAATAAAAGAAATTTTCGAAAGGTTCTCTTCTTTTCTTTTCTTTTTTTTTTTTTTTCACACACTTTAAATTTGTTCATATAGACATATCAAGGTTTTTTTTTTTAGTTTTTTAAACCAAACATATATTTAAATATAATATAATAAAAAAGGGAGAAAACATTTACTTACCGGAGTTCCAGCCACCGTCGGTGATCCACTGTGGCAGACGGCGGTGAGGTCTCGCCGGAACCTTCGCCGGACCCTGGCCGAATTGGAAAGGGAGAGGGAAGGTTAAGAGGATTTCTCCTTTTTTTTTTTTTCTAAACGAAGGAAAGAATGAAGTTTTTTTTTAATTTTTTTACTTAAATAAACACTCTAAACGACGTCTTTTAGGGTTGATCACTATAGCCCTAAAACGACGTCGTATTCCCCTTCAGATCCGCGCATTGACTCGACCCGGGGAGGATTCACGCGTTTTTTCTCAATGGTCTTATTGCCAGTTTAGTCCTTCCGTATTTTTTATTTTTAAATGCAATTTTATTTTATTTACGAATTTGCTCCTATAATTTTATTTCTGCTCCATTTTGATACCTCGATTTAGGCTTAAAACGCCGCGTTTTAGGGGATTGGGAATATTTCCATTTGGTCCCCCATATCATTCGCGGGTTGCGATTTAGTCTTGCCTATTATTTTTATTTTGATTTTTACCCAAATTTTCGATTAAATTTTAATTTAATCCTTTTTATTATTTATTTATTATAATTTAACCCCGTAATTTTGTTTTAACCCCAATTTGATCCCTATACTTTTACTTTGATTATTTCTTTATGTTATTTTATTTAATCTGCTTTTTATTTCGTTTTGTGTATTTTAATATCATCATCATTATTAATATTATTATTATTAGTATTACTACTTTTATTGTTGCTAATATTATTATTGTTATTTTATTACTATTATTTTTAATATTATTACTCTTGTTATTATATTCTCTATTATTATTCTCACTATTACTATTATTATTATTTTATTATTATTATTATTATTATTATTATTATTTGTTTTACTATTATTATTATTCTTTTATTTGTATATAATATTTATTTATTTATTTATTTGCTATTAGCTTTTATTTTTGTTTTTCTTTTCTTTTCTTTTATTTATTTATTTATTATTCTTTAAAATTTTTACCTATTATTTTATATTCTCTATTATTAATCACTCTATTATTATTATTATTATTATTATTATTATTATTATTATTATTATTACTCTTATTTATTTATTTTTACTATTATTATTTGTTTATTAACATATTTTATTATTATTATTGTATCTTTGTTACTATTATTATTATTTTATTGTATATAATATTTATTTATTTATTGATTTGCTATTAGCTTTTATTTTTGTTATTCTTTTCTTTTCTTTTCTTTTTTTATTTATTATTCTTTAAAATTTTTACCTATTATGTTATATAAAATTTTTATTTTAGCTCTTATTTATTTTTGCCTTTATGATTGTTATTGTTACCCTTGTATCTATTATGCATGTGTACTATAATCCACCTTCTATTTTACTACGATCGTATTACATTTTTTTACAATTTTTTTTTTGAAATAAACAAACATTCTGCGTTCTAATATCCGAAAGAAATCGTACCCTAACTTACTGGGTTTCGATTTTTCTCCTCGAATCTAAAGAACCAATTATTCTTTTAAATTAAAGCATATGAGTTAAATAAAAACTTATTCTTGAGAATTCGAAAATGTTGCATCCTAACTCACTGGATGTGACATTTCGTTATTTTGGGATAAGAATTTCTAAAAATAAAGGCAATATTCTGAATTTAGAATTTTGAGAAATTGTGCCCTAAATTACTGGGTTCGATTTTTCATTTGACCCAAATAACCGAATATCATTCTTAAACTTAAATACATGAGTTTTAAAAGTCAAAAGACAAGCTCAGTTTCGAGAATTTGAAATGTAGTTGTAACACCCCAAACCCAGCCCATACGTCATGATCGGATCTGGTATGCTATGGGTTGAAACTTGAAATCTTTGCCTTGAAGAGTTTTGAAGATCTTAGTTGATTATAGCCGTTTAATCAAATAATTGTGAAATTTTTAAACAACTTTAAGCATTCGCGTTGATTGTGTTTGAAAAGCCCATTTATCATTTTATTTTATAATTAAGACTTTAAAAGAAAAAGAAAACATAAGTTTATAAAAACTTAACAAAAAAAAAAAAAAAATTGAAGACCTAAGTTGTGGAAGCCTTATTACAAAAATATTCCCGAAAATTAAAATTCAAATGAAAATCAAAAGCAATCACGTAGATAATAATCTTGATGGCCCCTTGAGTCCGCCTCGGCTCCCATGTCCACGATCTACTGCTCATCTGAAAAGTTAGGGAAAAATAATAGGGTGAGTCACCAAGACTCAATGTGCAAATCCCAAAAACACATAAAAGCCTTGGGCCCACAAACACATTATGGGCCTTGGCCCACACAATTACAATAGAATATTTCATGCAACATGGCCCATCCCAAACCTAAGAGTCCATCCTCTACACACCCCCATACCAACCTTCACACCGTGGGGATTTCTACAATCAACCCTCCATCCGCTACACACCATATCGACAATTGTGCTGCCTGTCATAAAGACCGATCACTATGTGACCTATGTGGCAAAGCCACCGATCGCTATGCGACCTCAGTAATACATTATAGTATTTCGACAGCTATGCTACCTGTCATAAAGACCGATCACTATGTGACCTATGTGGCAAAGCCACCGATCGCCTCGCGACCTGCTCTCCTTCCTCATATCAATCAATCCCATCCCATGCCTACATACATGCAAAAATCAAAACATTAAGCCATCTAAACAGATATCAGACTTTCACATACTTCGATACACATAGAGAAGTTTCTACGATTACGTACTTGGCATCCCTTCCCTACCCCTTCTAGGTGATACAACTGTTCACAGAGCCTCTCTTTCCAGCTTTTAGCCTACAACATACATATAATACAAATTAATGAGTGTGATAGAGATCTACACACCGATTCCGACAGATAGTACTTTCTATGTCGACACTATCAAGAGTCTTTCTGACCGCTAATGCCTAAGATTTTGTTCTGAAGCTGGTCCACAACCGGTGGCCAATCCTGAACTGCTGACACCGCTCGCTTCTTAAACTTACAGATTGGTTTAAAGATCCAATCCCCTCCTTCGCCTGATCGATATTTGATTCTATCAAAGGACGTTATCAGTTGCTACCATCAACATATGGTTAAGATCACGATTACGATAGCGAATCTAACGAAAATATAAAAAGAACTCCTTACCTTGAAATCCCAAAATTAGAGACTAGTGGTTTCCAACTTTTAGATCTAGACGATCTACTTCAATTCCTGAATGTTGTCCAACAAGAAAACACAAGAAACCAACAATCCATTAGCTTTTGGCTTTTCTTCTAAAACCCGAAAGAGAAAGAAGGGAACAGAAGAAATCATCACTTACCCTATCACAGGAGATTCGGCTACCCTTAGGAGTTTTCGGCTTCTTGCGAAAAATCAAAAAGAGAAGAGGATAGGAAGAAATTTATATAGATTCAGCTTTTAGTGAAGAGATTGGCAAAAGAGAATAGGAGGTATTCGGCTATGGAGATGAGAAGAAAGTTTAGGATTTTGGCTTTTGAAGGGAAAGATGTTGAGAAGAATTGGGTGATTTCGGCTTTGTAGAAGAAAGCAGAGAAAGAATCATCGACTTTCGACTTTTGCATAGAAGTGAAGATGAGAGAATAGGCTTAGAAATTTTGGCTTTTATAGAGAATGTGAGAATAGAGAAACCTTAATGTCAAAAATAAAAAGGTATTCCCCTCACTTAAACATAATTTCTGCAACTACTTCTCAAAAACCGAAGATGCCCCTTTCGATAACTTAAAATTGATCAACTAATGAGGGAAAATTTTGGCACCCCTATAGTATAACAAAAATCGATTCCTTCTCCCCTTAGAGTTGGAAATTCAGCCACCGCCTTGACCAATGGATAAGTCCTAACTTTTCTCCCTTATCATTACCTGATCTCTCATCCATAAGTGACCCAAATATCACTACCTCTTCCTCCCTTTATCTGCCACATTATCAGCTATATTACCTACATTATCCCATTCATTAAATCTCCTATTTTTAAGCCTTGTTTTCGTCCAACCTCTTCCACTTAATTGTCAAAAATAAGCTAAATTAAATTAAAATAATTGAGCCTCATGCGACTTGAACTTGAGCCTCCACAATTGACGCCAACTCCCTGCCCTCTAAGTGGCGCCATTTTGCCACCGGGCCACAAGCCCATTTATGTCTTAATTTTACAGATAATATCTTTTAATCCTCATTCTAACAGGCTTCCCTTAAAGTGTCGAAGCAGAAAATTAAACTAAGACCTCGGCCCAATTCCTGAGCCCATCCTGGACCCCTAACACTTATACTAACATAACCACACATTAAACGCACAGGCCCATTAATTCAGGATGTTACAGTTCTTCCCCCTTAAAGAAATTTCAGCCTCGAAATTACCTGATCCAAAAAGATGGGGGTACTACTGTCGCATCGCCTCTTCTGGTTCCCATGTAGCCTCCTCAGAACTGTGATTCCGCCATAGAACCTTAACCAACAGAACCGTCTTCTTTCACAACACTTTGACATCCCGATCTAGGATTTGCATTGGTTCCTCTTCAAAGGAGAGGTTAGATCTCACCTCAATTTCTTTCACAGGCACCACATGAGACGGATCCGAACGGTATCGTCTCAGCATAGAGACATGAAACACATTGTGAATCTGGCTTAACTCTGAAGGTAGCTCAAGTTGATAGGCCACAGGTACGACTCGTTTCAACACTTGGTATGGTCCGATAAATCTGGGACTTAATTTACCCTTCCATCCAAACCTCAGCACTTTCTTCCATGGTGACACCTTTAAGAACACCTTGTCACCCACTGCAAACTCTATGTCCTTACGCTTCAAATCAGCATAGGACTTTTGTCTGTTCGAGGCTTCCTTTAGTCAAGCTCGAATTAACTCAACCTTCTCCTCTGTCTCTGTAACCAACTCTGGACCCAAAATTCGATGTTCCCTTAATTTCATCCAACAAGTAGGAGTATGACACTTTCGCCCATACAATGCTTCATAGGACGCAATCTGAATACTAGACTGGTAGTTGTTGTTGTAAGAAAATTTCGCCAACGGTAAAAACTCTTCCTAACTACCTCTGAAATCAATGACACAACCCCTTAACATGTCCTCTAAGACTTAAATTACTCGCTCAGACTGAGGATGGAACGCCATACTAAAATCCAACTTCGTACCCAATGCTTGATGCAACGCTTTCTAAAATCGTGATGTGAACCTAGGGTCTCTGTCCGATATGATCGATACTGGTACTCCATGCAACCTCACCACCTCTATTATGTATAGCTTAGCCAATTTCTGTAAAGAGTGATCAACTCGTACCGATATGAAATGAGCAGACTTCGTCAAGCAATCAACTATCACCCAAACCGAATCTTTCTTAGTATGCGTGAGAGGTAGCCCACTAACAAAGTCTATTGTGATCCTTTCCTACTTCCATTGTGGAATCTTTACCCGCTGCAACAACCCTGATGGTAACTGATATTCTGCCTTTACCTGCTGATAGGTCAAACACTTACTCACCAATTCAGTTGCCTCACGCTTCAAGCCCGGCCACCAGAATTGATCCCGTAAATCCCGATACATCTTACTCTCTCCGGGGTGCATAGCGTATGAACTTTTATGTGCTTCTTGCAAAATCCTATGCCTCAATTCCGGATCCTTTGACATGCATACTCTTCCTCAAAAACATAATAGTCCTTCCTCATTCATATTGAAGTCCATCGATCCATCACTTGATCCTACATGAAGCTTCTCCTTTAGCAACTTATCGGTCTGCTGCTTCTCCTTAACCTGACTGACCCATGAGGGTTTCACTTAAAGTTTGGCCAATAAACTCCCATCATCGTACAACCTAAGGTGAGCAAACATCGCTCTTAAGTCAGTGATTACTTTATGACTTAGAACATTCGCCACCACATTAGCTTACCTGGATGATACTCGATCGAGCAATCATAATCCTTTAACAACTCGATCCACCTCATCTGCCTTAAATTCAACTCCTTCTGGGTCAAAAGGTATTTTAGGCTATTATGATCTGTATAAATAACTGATTTCTCCTCGTACAGATAGTATCTCCAAATATTTAAGGCAAAACCACCGCCGCTAACTCCAAATCATGGGTGGGATAATTTACTTCGTGCGATCTTAACTGCCGAGATGCATACGCAACAACCTTTCCATCCTGCATCAACACGCATCCTAGTCCCATGTGTGACGCATCACAGTAAATTACAAATTCCTTTCCAGCCTCAGGCTGAATCAATTTTGGAGCCTCCGTTAAAATCCTTTTTAACTTCTCAAAACTATCTTGCTGCTTATTAGACCAGACAAACGGAACTCCTTTTCGTAACAATTAGTCAATGGTGCTGCGATTGAAGAAAATCCCTCAACAAACCTTCGATAGTACCCGGCCAAACCAAGAAAACTTCAAATTTCTGCCACAGACCTAGGCGGCTTCCAATTCAACACCGCTTCAATTTTTCGAGGGTCCACCCTAATCGCCTCTGTTGACATAATGTGACCTAGAAAAGTAACTTCCTTTAGCTAGAATTTGCACTTGCTGAATTTGGCATAGAGCTGCTTCTCCCTCAGAATCTGCAGAACCACTCGCAGATGTGAATCATGCTCCTCCTCCGATCTTGAGTAAACCAAGATGTCATCAATAAATACCACGACAAACCAATCCAAGTAGGGTTAGAACACTCGGCTCATCATATCCATAAATGCTGCTGGTGTATTAGTCAACCCAAATGGCATCACCATGAACTCGTAATGTCCATAGCGAGTTCTAGAAGCCATCTTATGAATATCCGCCTCCTTGACCTTAAGCTGATGGTATCCTGACCTCAGATCTATCTTTGAGAACACTGACGCCCCTTTCAGTTGATTGAACAAGTCATCAATTCTTGGCAACGGATACTTATTCTTGATAGTCAACTTGTTTAGCTGACGGTAGTCAATGCACATACGCTTTGAACCATCCTTCTTCTTAACAAATAACATTGGTACTCCCCAAGACAACACACTTGGTCAAATAAACTCTCTATCCAACAACTTTGGATTTGTGCTTTCAATTCCACCAACTCCTTCGGTGCCATTCTATAAGGAGAAATAGATACCGGTGTTGTTCCCGAAAGAAGACTGATTCCAAACTCCACTTCTCGATCCGGAGGTAATCATGGAAGCTCTTCGAGAAAAACATCAAAAATTCTTTTACCGTCCTAACGCCCCAACAGTTAGGTCCTTGGCTTCCAAAGCTCGTACAAACATTAAAACTGCCTCGTATCCTTTTCACACCATTCTTTCCACTCTTAGGGCAGTCACCACATTCGACAGATAATTCTCCCTTTCTCCTATCACCAACACTTCACCTCCCTCGGGGGTTCTTAACACCATACGCTTGGCTGCACAATCTAGGTTAGCTTGGTACTTCATCAGCCAATCCATGCCTAATATTAAGTCGAACTCCCAAAACGGTAATTCCATCAGATTCGTCTAGAAAACTATTCCCTGAACTTCTAAGGGTACCTCCCGATAAAGTTTGTCTACTACCACAGATTGTCCTAATGGGCTAATTACAGTCATCGCCCTAGGGGTAATCTCAGAATCCAAACTTAAAGTTCCAGACACACTACTAGCAACATATGAATGCATCGACCCAATGTAAATTAATGCAGTGTAAGACAAACCAAATATTAAAAATGTACCGGTTATAACATTCGGTGCGTCAGCCTCCTCTCGACGTCTGGCAGCATAGACCAACCCCGACTGCCTCGCTTCAGTGTTTCCTGCCCCTCGGCCTGGTGCTCCTCGGCCTCGACCAAACCCGTTACCACCTCCGGCTGGACCACGACCCCCTGCGGCTGCTGACCTCCTCTATCTGCTGAACATTTCCCTGCCTTGCGGGTTTTACCTCATCCTGTGGCTGAGGACAGTCTTTTATCTGATGATCCGTAGATCCACACCTAAAGCACTTCCCACTGCCTGCCCAACACTCACTTACATGGAACTTACCACATCGAGCACACTTCCGTGTTTGGCTAGCTGCAACAGAGCTCTTAGCCCTTCTCGGTCCATCTGACCTAGGTCTTTTTTGAGTACGCACGACTGTCCCTAATGATTCAAAATTTCTCTTACCTCTACCCCTATCTCTATCCCGGTTCAGTTTTTCCGTCTGTCTCACCTCCTCAGCTATTTTAGCTTTCTCCACAAGCACAGCAAATTCCCTCTCCCACTGTGGAGCTATCAAAACACGTAGGTCATCCTTCAGGCCATCCTCAAAATGAACACATCGCTCATGCTCTATGGCCACTATCCTTCGAGCATAACGACTAAGGCATAAGAATTCCACTTCATACGCCGCCACCGACCTACTTTCTAGAACCAGATTCAAGAACGCTCTATGCTGCGCATCCACATAGCTCGTTCCAATGTACTTACTCTGGAACACCGCTCTGAAGTAATCCCAGGTGATACGGTCAGCCATGGTACCATCCTTAATCGTAAGCCACCATTGATAGGCTTCGTCCGGAGAAGGGACACTACTCCTTTCAGCTTCTCCTCTTCCGTGAAGTCAAGATCATCCATTATACGCTCCATTGATTCCAACCAATACTCTGCTGTGCTAGGAGCTACACCAGAAATTCCCTTAAACACCTCTGCCCCATTGGCTCTAAGTTGCTTTGGCACAAACTTCCGGGCTCCTGTGCCCATGCCTACTCCCGTAACTCTCTCTAAAACTCGTAACATTGCCTGATATACAGCATCATCTCCGGTCGTCTGATCTTGAAATTCTTCCTCCACAGCGGGTGGCACTGGTACCTCATTCCCTGACTCGTGACTAGACCCTACGGGTTTTGACACAGCAATCCTACCTTAACCTCGGCCACGCACACCATGTCCCCTAGTGCTCATTCTACCGTTCGCAATTTATCTGATTGGAAATTTTATGAATTATTAATACTCTCTTCCACTGATTAATAACGGATAACCTTATGAAAAGTAGTTTTAACAGTAGTTCTTTCAAATTCAAATTTTATCTACGAGGTTCAGTTCTCAGGTCTGTATTTCCTAATTCTAGAATACACATTCAATCAACATCCATCACACATCATCATACAAGCAGCATCCATGAACTTACATTCATCACCTAGGGGTATTTTCATCATTTCACTACCCAGGGGTATTTTCATAATTTTATCCTACAGGGGTATTTTTGTAATTTTCCAAAATAGGGTATCTTGGTGATTTTATAAAATAGGGGTATTTTGGTAATTTTAAAATCTAAGGGTATTTTAATAATTTTACAAACCAGGGGTATTTCGAGAAATTTTACAAATTAAGGGTATTTAGGTAATTCTCTCAAACTTAGGGTATTCTGGGTAATTTCCAAAATTAGAGGTATATAAGCAATTTTATAAAGACAGGGTGGTGGTCCCTTTCGGGTTTTAGTTGTAAATTTTGGCCCGTCAACAAGTCCCCATAGCAAAGGTGAACAGTCACTACGCACCAGGTAGGATTTCAGTAAAGAGGATGTGAGCCGCTAGGGCCGCTTAAATACCAAGCTCTCCCTGGATCCAATCCTAGACGTGCGTACGCCTGTTACCACACCCTAACCCTGTGACTTGTCCATAGGCATGTTTAATTAGAAATTAAGTTTTATGGAATTTGAAGAATTGTTTATACTAAACCTAAAGTCCATCAAGCTCTAACCATACTAGCCTACGTCCCTACGGAGCACAACAAGCCCAACATGTATATCACACAATGAGTTTAGGATACTTACTTGCGTGGATCGGTACCAGAGACTCAAGGCCATATCTCAATCAAACTTTTCTCAAGTACATTTCAATTTTACAAACCACTATCGACCCATTTCACGATTTCGAAGTTTTGAACTGGCTCGATACCAAAATGTAATACCCCAAACCTAGCCTATACGTCATGACCGGATCTGGTATGCTACGGGTTGAAACTTAAAAAACTTTGCCTTGAAGGGTTTTGAAGATCTTAGTTGATTATAGACGTTTAATCAAATAATTGTGAAATTTTTGAAACAACTTTAAGCATTCGCGTTGATTGTGTTTGAAAAGCCCATTTATCATTTTATTTTATAATTAAGACTTTAAAAGAAAAAACATAAGTTTATAAAAACTTAACTTAACAAAAAAAAATAAATCGAAAACCTAAGTTGTGGAAGCCTTATTACAAAAATATTCCGAAAATTAAAATTCAAATGAAAATCCAAAAACAGTCTATGTAGATAATAATCTTGATGGCCCCTCAGTCCGCCTCGACTCCCATGTCCACGATCTACTGCTCATCTGAAAAGTTGGGGAAAAATAATAGGGTGAGTCACTAAGATTCAGTGCAAATCCAAAAACACATAAAAGCCTTTGGCCCACAAACACATTATGGGCTTTGGCCCACACAATGGCAATAGAATATTTCATGCAACATGGCCCATCCCAAACCTAAAAGTCCATCCTCTACACACCCCCGTACCAACCTTCACACCGTGGGGATTTCTACAATCAACCCTCCATCCACTACACACCATATCGACAAATGTGTCTTTTGTCATAAAAGTCGATCACTATGTGACCTATGTGGCAAAGCCACCAATCGCTATGCGACCTTAGTAATACATTATAGTATTTCGGCTGTATGTCTTTCATCATAAAGACCGATCACTATGTGACCTATGTGGCAAAGCTACCGATTGCCTCATGACACCGCTCCCCTTCCTCATATCAATCAATCCCATCCTATGCATACATACATGCAAAAATCAAAACATTAAGCCATCTAAACAGATCTCAGACTTTCACATACTTCGATACACATAGAGAAGTTTCTACGATTACGTACTTAGCATCCCTTCCCTACCCCTTCTAGGTGATACGACTGTTCACACAGCCTCTCTTTTCGGCTTTTAGCCCACAATATACATATAATACAAATTAATGAGTGTGATAGAGATCTACACACCTGATTATCGACAGGATAGTACTTTCTATGTCGACACTATCAGTAGCTACTACGACCACTAACAGTCTAAGATTTTGTTCTGAAGCTCGGTCTACAACCGGTGGCCAATCATGAACTACTGACACCACTCGCTTCTTAAACTTAGGGATTGGTTTAACAGATCCAATCCCCTCTTTCACCTGATCGATATTTGATTCCATCAAAAGACCTTATCAGTTGCTACCATCAACATATGGTTAAAATCACGATTACGATAGCGAATCTAATGAAAATCTAAAGAGAACCCCTTACCTTGAAATCCTGAAATTAGAGACTAGCGGTTTTGACTTTTAGATCTAGACGATCTACTTCAATTCCCGAATGTCATCCAACAAGAAAACACAAGAAGCCAACAATCCATTAGCTTTTCGGCTTTTTCTTCCAAAACCCAAAAGAGAAAGAAGGGAACAGAAGAAATTGACACTTACCATATCACAGGAGATTCGGCTACCCTTAGGAGTTTTCGGCTTGTTGTGAAAAATCAAAAAGAGAAGAGAATAGGAAGAAATCTATATAGATTCATCTTTTAGTGAAGAGATCGACAAAAAGAATAGGGGGTATTCGGCATGGAGATGAGAAGAAAGTTCAGAATTTTGGCTTTTGAAGGGAAAGATGTTGAGAAGAATTGGGTGATTTCGGCTTTGTAGAAGAAAGTAGAGAAAGAATCATCGACTTTCAGCTTTTGCATAGAAGTGAAGATGAGAGAATAGGCTTAGGAATTTTAGCTTTTACAGATAATGGGAGAATAGAGAAACCTTAATGTCGAAAATAAAAAGGTATTCCCCTCACTTAAACATAATTTTGGCAACTACTTCTCAAAACTAAAGATGCCCCTTTCGATAACTTAAAATTGATCAACTAATGAGGGAAAATTTTGGCACCCCTATAGTATAACAAAAACTGATTCCTCCTCCCCTTAGAGTTGGAAATTCGGCCACCACCTTACCCAATAGATAAGTCCTAACTTTCCTCCCTTATCATTACCTGATCTCTCATCGACAAGTGACCCAAATATCACCACCTCTTCCTCCCTTTATCTGCCACATTATCAGCTATATTACCTACATTATCCCATTCATTAAATCTCCTATTTTTAATCCTTATTGCCGTCCAACCTCTTCCACTTAATTGTCAAAAATAAGCTAAATTAAATTAAAACAATTGGGCCTCATGCGACTCGAACTTGAGCCTCCACAATTGACGCCAACTCCCTGCCCTCTAAGTGGCGCCATTTTGTCACTGGGCCACAAGCCCATTTATGTCTTAATTTTACAGATAATATCTTTTAATCCTCATTCTAATAGGCTTCCCTTTAAAGTGCCCAAGCAGAAAATTAAACTAAGACCTCGCCCCAATTCCTGAGCCCATCCTGGACCCCTAACATTTATACTAACATAACCACACATTAAACGCACAGGCCCATTAATTCAGGATGTTACAGTCGTACCCTAAGTCACTAGGCGTGACATTTACTTCTTCGAAATAAGAGGGTCTTAGCATCCATTTTAATTTATTCAAGTTTTCTTTTGAATAAAGAGGATCGTATTTTAGAATATCTTTAAATTTTTAGCATTAAGACGTTAATCAATCAATTCAGTACCAATTTTGGGTGTTATGAGGTGCTAATCCTTCCTCGTACATAACCGACTCCTGAACCTATTTTCTCACATTTTGTAGGCCAAAATCTTCGTTAACAAAGCAAAATATTTGGACGATTAATTTCAAGGTGATCCGATCACACCTCAAAAAAGATTGGTGGCGACTCCATTTTTCATTTTTAAAGTCGACCCTATTTTCCAAACAAAAAAATGGTTTCGACAGCTTGGCGACTCCACTGGGGACAAATAAGAGAGTCAAGCCGTAAAATTGATTGTTTTTTGTCTTGTTATCAAAAATTGAAAATTTGATTTGAAAATTATGACATTTTTATTGCATTTGTTTGTGTTATATGATCACTATGGTTTGAGTCTCGCATCATATTGCATAAGGACCGCTTGGTCTTACCTTTTTAAGTGGGAATGAGAAGCTACTCCTTTGTGAGGTTTTCAACTCCATGCAGGATAGTGGATCGCTTTTGGGATCATCCGTACCTATGTCTTCGTGAGATTTTCATCTCCGTGTAGCCATAGGGAAATGTATTCCCCTGAATTGAACTCGGTCTGTATGAGCCTATAATGGGTGAGGATCGAGGAATCTTCTAGTTCAGGTACCTCAACTTTAGAACTCAAATAACACGTAAAAGACCCTATGAGCTGTAACAGACCAAATCTGACCCTAATCGGAACGGTGGTTTTGGGACCACGAATCCGAACCCAAGAAATATTTAAATATTATATTTAGTGTTTATTATATATGAATTTATATTGGGAAAGTTTCGTAGAAAATTTTATCGTTTAAGTATTGAATTTGATAAAAAGGACTTAATCGCGTAAAAAGTAAAAGTGGCCAACTAAAGTGTAATGTGTTAAATTGAGCATGGCTTTTTAATGTGAGGTATTAAAAGGGCAATTAGCCCATTTTTAGTTTAATGGCCAGCCACCTTGATGCATGTAATAGTGTTTGAGTTTTTATAATATATAATATTACATTATATGTTAAAAATAAACTAAAAAATATATGTAAATAAAACAAACAATTAAAAAGCCATGTCTTATTCATCTTTGGCCGAAAAAAACAAAAGAAAAAGGGGAGAAAAGCTTTGAAACATTCGTCCTTATTCAAGCATAAATAGGTAAGAAATCTAGCTCGATTTTTGTTAATTTTTACGTTTTTGAGATCGTTTCTTAGTATATTACCCGACCCATGCTAGAATTTCTAAGATTATTGTGTATGTATGAATCGTCCATTGATGAATTCTTGAGGTTTATGATGCTTGATGATGTTAGATGATAGATAAGTTAAAAATTAGTATATTATGTGTTGGAAGTTTTGGTGAATTTGTGTTTTTAGGGCCAAATTATAAAAATAAAATTTTAGAGGGGCTTAATTGCAAAATAAATGAAAGAAATGGACTTGTATAGTCCTCATACATATTCGGCCCTCAAGGGGTATGGGGAAATTTGATGTATTTTGAGTTTTATGCAAATAGGACTAAATTACAAAGTATTGAAATAGTAGGGTAAGATGGTAATTTTCCTATTTATGTGCTTAGGGACTAAATTGAGATGAAATGTACTTGAATGAGCTAAATTTGAATGTGTTTTAGATCAAGAGCAAAGAAAACTGATTTGGATCGGGAAAGAAGAAGGTTCTCGAATAGCCGATTTGCACGGCTCATCGACAACCGAGGTAAGTCCTTAAGCAAGTGTATACTAAAGGAATATTTATGAACATTGCATATGATAAAGTTAGGAAATTTAAAGCATAAAATGTGTGTTGGCGAATGTGGTAGTATAAATTGATAATGAGTTTAATTTGTTAAATGTGATGTAAGTAAGTAAGTTTGGTTTGATAAATGAAAGTTGTATGAAGTATATAAGTTGTGGTGATTTTAGTATTAAGTAAAGTGTATTAAAATGTTAAATGCGTTGAAATCGGGCTAAATGCCTAGCGTGCCTAGTGCCTAGGTGACATGTTCAGCTTATTGCCTCAGCGTGCTTCGTCTTTTGATCTATTTCGGGCTTTAATGCCTAGCGTGCTTCGTCTTGGTGATCTATTTTGGGCTTTAATGCCTAGCGTGCTTCATCTTGGTGATTTATTTTAGGCTTTGTGCCTAGCGTGCCTTGTCTTGATTTATTTCGGCTTTAATGCCTAGCGTGCTCTATGGGTGATGTGTTTTACAAAGGAGAAACCGAATTGTTGATCAAGGTAAATTGTAGCTAAAGTGTTTAGTTAAAGGCTCGTAAGTAAGTAAGGTTTGATATGTTTGATGTTACTAAAGTTTAACTAATATTACGAGTACGTTGATATGTATATTTGAGATTACGATTGATTTGCACAAGTATTATATGGTGAGTTTGAGCTTGAATGTACTATCATGGAGATTCGGTTTTCAAATAGTAGTGCTAAAGGTGTAAGAAATTTTAATATGATAACATGGTTGATATGAATGATTTAAATGTTTAAGTGATTGAATGTAGTATCATTTTGAGCTTGGGACTTACTAAGTTAGTAAACTTATTTATGTGTAATGTTCTCCTCTGTTTTATAGATTAGGTAAAGGCTACCTGCTCAACGGGATCGTCAAGACAGTCAACCACACTATCGATCTAATTTTGGTACTCTTTTATTTTGGTTTTTGGATAGAGGCATGTATAGGAAAGACTTGACCTTGTTGTTGAAAACTGTTTGGTTCATGTATATAATAGCCATGCGAATATGGCTAAACTTTTGGTTAAGTATGTTTATCAAGCTTTTGTATATAATAGTCAGTATATATCGTTAATGTTTGTGCAAACCCAATCAAGTATTAATTCGAATATGGTAAGGAAATATGTGATTGAGAAGTGCAAATATGAGTTGGGTAATGTGGTATGAATAATTAGTTGTATACTCGATTATATTGAACCATAGTTGTGTTTTGTTCATAGGTTAGTAATGTTAGGTTATAAAAGATGTTGGGTATGTGTATTTCTTTTAAGTTCAAATAAGGTGATTTGATGATGAAATGATCAAATTATGGTGCTTTAGTTTGTTTGTATTTGGTCTTTTGCATGATTCTTAAACAGTTAATTCGCATAGTAAACAAGTATATTTAAGTACATTGCTCATGAATATGTCTAGTTAGTTATATATGTATGCTTGAAATGATATATATGTTTGTGCATATTCGGTTGTAATAGAATTTTTGCTAAAGAATAGGAAATTGATAAAAATATTGATAGAAGATGATTATAGGCGAAGAGGTATTTGGATAACTAGATAATATGATTTGTTGGAAATGATAAAAGTGCATGAGTTGATATGATTTTATTAAATTAAAATAAATGCATGTATATGAATCTAACTATTACAAAAATAATGTATATACCAGTATAGTTATTTTCGGTTCAACTATGTGCATGTAAACGAATTCATGTGAACATTGATTTGATTGATTATTTGGATCTATTTGAACTTTGGTATGAGCTAGATACATATAATTGCCTATATGTGTCTATGTATATTTGGTCAAGTAGATATGTATTTATATGACATTTATTGAGTTTGCAAGTTTGGACATTTGCTAATATATTTTATGTTGGTATATTCAGCCCTTTAAGTGGGTTAGTATAAAATGATAATTGAATTATGTTATTCAATCACATAGATATGAATGGGTTAAATTGTTTGAGTATTTTATAAGTAAATAAGGACATAGCAACTGAGGCTTACGATACTTGCATTATTTTGTGATTTTCATAAAATGTATTTTGCATGTTCAGCTTATGTTTGTCAATGTTTGTGCCATATATGATTTGGTTTAGTGGAATAAATATGTTTTATGCATATGTAATTGTTTGCTTATATGTGTATTATTATATAAGCTTGTTTAAATATGATTGAATTGATTGAATAAAAGTAATGATTATCTGGTAATGCCCGTAACCCTAATTCGGTGACGGATACGGGTTAAGGGTGTTACATTTTATTGGTATCAGAGCTACGGTTTAGTCGATTCTAGGACTACCGTAGTACGTAAGAGTCTAGCTATACATGCCTCTGAATTTTATATATGATAGTGTGGTGACTTCTGACAATTTCAATTGTATTCTATATAGTAAATGGATTCGATCCCGATAGAG
The DNA here is from genome assembly GCA_025506655.1 of Gossypium rotundifolium. Classification (NCBI taxonomy): domain Eukaryota; kingdom Viridiplantae; phylum Streptophyta; class Magnoliopsida; order Malvales; family Malvaceae; genus Gossypium; species Gossypium rotundifolium. The sequence goes on from CP106727.1 coordinate 83,452,201, forward strand.
TCAGAATGATGATGTGAAGAGTGTTGCGCCTGGTCTCGCACATGGATTAGCGCCATTAGACTCTCAACCAGTTACCGATAATCACGAGGGAGAGGCTAAACAAGCCTTCTATCAAATGATGAATGAATGGTTTGCCCAATTTGTTCAAAATAATCCGGTTGTACAACAACCTCCACCCCGAATAATCGACTTGGTACCTTTAGCAACCCGATGATAGATCCAATGAGATCTAGTAGGCCCCTGTTGATAAAATCGTAAAATTTGAAATTTGAGGAATTCAAGGCTAATGATAATGATGATGCGATCGAGCTGAAATGTGGCTTGATACCACTATTCGGTACTTGATGAGTTATCCCGCACTCGGATGAATGTTTAAAATGTGCTATATCATTACTTCGGACACCGCCTATCACCGGTGGATTACACTAGTATCGATGGTCCCAAAAGAAAAGTGACATGGGATTTCTTTCGAATGAATTCAGAAGAAATATATCATCGAGAGCTTCATTGACCGTAAACGCAAAGAATTTCTTAAACTAAAACAGGGCAAATGACCGTGGATCAATATGAGCGAAAATTTGTCGATTGAGTCGATATGCTCGGAATGTGTATCAATCAAGCCATTATGTGCAAAAGGTTTGAAGATGGTTTGAATGAAGAATTAAAGTTGCTTGTTGGAATTCTTGAAATCAAAGAGTTTGTGACACTCAGAAGCGAGTTTGCAAAGTCAAGAGCTTGGAAAGGAGAAAAAAAAGGTCGAGATGAAGCTAGAGACACCCGTAAAAGATCGTCGGTGAGAATTTCCATTCCACATCTAAGAAGTTTAGAAATGACTTCAGTCGACACAAAGCTACTTCAGATTCATTTAGACGTGATCGACCTCCAGTGGGCTCCCGAGCTACCTCGATGGCCAGTGTTGGTAACGTCCCACAAAATCAAGTTGAATGCAAACATTATGGAAAATGGCATTCTGGGAGTTTTAGAGTTCGTGACCGGTCTTGCTTTAAATATGGATCCTCAGACCATTTTATTCGAGAGTGCCCGTTGTTAGTGAAATGAATACAAGATGTAACTCTAGACCAAGTAGTGCATCAAGATAAAGCGCACCACCTGCATTCCGCAATGTAGGTGGTAGTCGAGAGGGACAAAGAACACAACAGATCGATCGAGGCTAGAGCTCCGGCTAGAGCTTATGTTACTCGAGCTAGAGAGGATGTCGCTTCTTAGATGTGATTACCAGTACTTTCACCCTTTATAATACTACGTGATTGCATTGATTGATCTGGTTCGACCCATTCATATGTATGTGAAACTCTGGTATTCAGTAAGACTCTGCCAGTTGAGTCTACTAAGTTTGTGATTCGCGTATCCAATCCTTTGGGTAGATGTGTGTTTGTTAATAAAGTGTGTAAAAGTTGCCCATTGATGATTCGGGATTTTTGCTTCCCAGTCGATTTAATGTTGTTGCCTTTCGATGAGTTTGATATAATTTTGGGAATGGACTGGTTAACTTCACATGACGCAATGGTGAATTGCAAAAGAAAGCTTATTGATTTGAGACATCAGAATGGTGAGATCATTAGAATTGAATCCGATGATATAAGTGGGTTTCCTCTGATTATATCCTCGATGTTAGCCCTAAGTATGTGAGAAAAGGTGCGAAGCTTATTTGGCTTATGTAATCGATAATAAATTGCTCGAGAAATGATTGAATCCATACCAATTGTATGTGGATACCCAAATGTGTTTCTGAAGAACTACCGGGTTTACCCCAAGAAGAGAGATTGAGTTTGGCATTGAATTAGCTCAGGAACGACTCGATCTCAATAGCTCCATATCGGATGGCACCGATCGAGCTAAAAGAGTTGAAAGCACGATTGCAAGAGTTAACAGATAGGGCTTTGCGACCAAGTTTCTCTCCTTGGGTGCACCAGATTTTTTTGTGAGAAAGAAAGATGGAGCGATGCGAATGTGTATTGATTATCTAAGAATGAATAAAGTAACTATAAAGAATAAGTACCGTTACCTCGGATTGATGATTTGTTTGATCGGTTGAAAGGGCTTCAGATTTTCAAGATAGATTTGAGATCGGGTTATTATCGATTATGAGTCGAGATGAGATGTGGCAAAGAGCGTATTTGGATGAGGTACGGACATTTTGAGTTTTTGGTAATGCCTTTTGGGCTTACTAATGCACCTGCTATTTTTATGGATTTGATGAATCGGGTTTTTAGACAATTTTTGGATCGATTTGTGGTGGTGTTTATTGATGACATATTGATCTACTCCAAAGATGAAATTGAACACGCTGAACATTTGAGGTTAGTGCTACAAACTTTGTGAGATCATCAGCTGTATGCGAAGTTTAGTAAGTGTGAGTTCTGGATGAAAGAGGTCAGCTTTTTGGGACATGTGGTTTCAGCATCAGGCATTCGAGTTGATCCGAACAAAATCTCGGCTATACTTGATTGGAAGCCACCGAAAAATATTTCTGAGATTCGAAGTTTTTTGGGACTTGCGAGTTACTATCGACGATTTGTGAAAGATTTTTCTATGATAGCTACCCCGTTGACAAAGTTATTGCAGAAAGATGTCCGGTTCGAGTGGTCAGAAAAATGTCAGAAAAGTTTTGATCAATTGAAAGCCCTTTTGACAGAAGCTCCAGTGATAGTTCAGCCTGAATCGGGTAAAGAATTCATTGTTTATTCTGATGCTTCTTTGAATAGTTTGGGCTACGTTTTGATACAGGAAGGCAAAGTCATAGCCTACGCTTCAAGACAATCAAGCCGCATGAAAAAAATTACCCGACGATGACTTAGAACTTGCGACCATTGTTTTCGCATTGAAAATTTGGCGCCACTATTTATTTGGTGAGAAATGTCACATTTATTGGATCATAAAAGTCTAAAGTATCTAATAACTCAAAAAGACCTGAATTTGAGACAACGTAGGTGGCTAGAACTGTTGAAAGACTATGAATTGGTGATTGACTATCACCCGGGAAAAGCTAATGTCGTTGTAGATGCGTTAAGTTGGAAATCATTATTTGCTCTTCGTGCACTGAATGCACAGATGGCTATGTCTAGTGATGGTTCGATCATAGCCGAGTTACGAGCAAGACCGATGTTTATTCAGCAAATTTGTGATGCACAGAAAGTTGATGAAGATTTGATTGCTAGTCAAATTCAGTGTGAAAAGGGTACAGAATTAGATTTTCAGATTGATGCAAATGATTGTTTGAATTTTAAAAGATGAATGTGTGTTCCAAAGAACTCGATTTGATCTGAGATGATTTTGAGTGAGGCTCATAGTGGTTGACTATCGATACATCCGGTAGCACAAAGATGTATAACGATTTGAAAGCAGTTCTATTGGTGGCTGGCATGAAACGGGATATATCTGAATTTGTTTCTAAGTGCTTAATCTATCGACAAGTAAAAATTTGAGCATCAAGCGCTATCTGGACTACTTCACCAATCATGATACCGAATGGAAATGGGATAGAATTACAATGGATTTTGTATCCGGCTCTCTATGACTCGAGTAGGAAGATGTTGTCAGGTTATAGTTGATAGGTGACTAAATCAGCTCATTTTGTGCCAGTCGCATGCACTATTCACTTGATAAACTTGTTGAATTGTACGTATCACGATTGTGAGATTGCATGGTGTACCGAGTTCCATTATTTCGACATGAGACCGAGATTCACATCGCGGTTTTGGAAGAAGTTGCAAGATACTTTAGGTACTAAACTTTATTTTAGTACGACTTTCCATCCGCAATGAGACGGTCAATCCAAGCGAACTATTCGATACTTGAGGACATGTTGAGATGTTGCGTTCTCGAGTTTGAAGGTGCGTGGGAGCGATACCTACCTTTGATTGAATTTGCTTATAATAATAGTTTTCAATCTAGTATCAAAATGGCACCTTATGAAGCCTTGTATGGGTGAAAGTGTCGAACACCATTATATTGGGTGAGCTCGTGAGAATAAGATACACGGGTTGATTTGATTAAAGAAACCGAATCGAAAGTAGCTATTATTAGAGACAATTTGAAAGTCGCCGGATCGTCAAAAGTCTTATCTTGATATGAAACGTAAAGACATTGAATTTGATTGAGATCGAGTATTTTTAAAGGTTTCTCCGTGGAAGAAAGTGCTCGTTTTGGCGGAAAGGCAAGTTGAGCCCGAGGTTCATTGGACCGTATGAAATCATTGAACGTGTTGGACCTGTTGCTTATAGATTGAAGCTACCCTCTGAATTAGAAAAGATACATGATGTATTTCATGTTTCTATGCTCCGTAGATACAGATCAGATCCGTCACATGTGATTGCTCCGTCTGAGATTGAGATACAACCTGATATGACGTATGAGGAAGAACCGATCCGTATTTTAGCTCGGGAAGAGAAAGAGTTAAGGAACAAGAAAATCCCATTAGTGAAGGTACTGTGGAAAAGGCACGGAGTTGAAGAGGCTACATGGGAGCCTGAAGATTCAATGAGGCAACAATATCCGACGTTGTTTAACGGTAAGATTTTCGGGGACGAAAATCCTTAAGGGGGGAGAGTTGTAACAGACCGAATCTGACCCTAATCGGAACGGTGGTTTTGGGACCATGAATCCAAACCCGAGAAATATTTAAATATTATATTTAGTGTTTATTATATATGAATTTATATGTGGGAAAGTTTCGTAGAAAATTTTATCGTTTAAGTATTGAATTTGATAAAAAGGACTTAATCGCGTAAAAAGTAAAAGTGGCCAACTAAAGTGTAATGTGTTAAATTGAGCATGGCTTTTTAATGTGAGGTATTAAAAGGGCAATTAGCCCATTTTAGGTTAATGGCCACCACCTTGATGCATGTAATAGTGTTTGAGTTTTATAATATATAATATTACATTATATGTTAAAATAAACTAATAAATATATGTAAATAAAACAAACAATTAAAAAGCCATGTCTTGTTCATCTTTGGCCGAAAAACACAAAAGAAAAAGGGGAGAAAAGCTTTGAAACATTCGGCCTTATTCAAGCATAAATAGGTAAGAAATCTAGCTCGGTTTTTGTTAATTTTTACGTTTTTGAGATCGTTGCTTAGTATATTACCCGACCCATGCTAGAATTTCTAAGATGATTGTGTATGTATGAATCGACCATTGATGAATTCTTGAGGTTTATGATGTTTGATGATGTTAGATGATAGATAGGTTAAAAATTAGTATATTATGTGTTGGAAGTTTTGGTGAATTTGTGTTTTTAGGGCCAAATTGTAAAAATAAAATTTTAGAGGGGCTTAATTGCAAAATAAATGAAAGAAATGGACTTGTATAGTCCTCATACATATTCGGACCTTAAGGGGTATGGGGAAATTTGATGTATTTTGAGTTTTATGCAAATAGGACTAAATTGCAAAGTATTGAAATAGTAGGGGTAAAATGGTAATTTTCCTATTTATGTGCTTAGGGACTAAATTGAGATGAAATGTACTTGAATGAGCTAAATTTGAATGTGTTTTAGATCAAGAGCAAAGAAAAGCAGTTTGGATCTGGGAAAGAAGAAGGTTCTCGAATAAGCCGATTTGCACGGTCTATCGACAACCGAGGTAAGTCCTTAAGCAAGTGTATACTAAAGGAATATTTATGAACATTGCATATGATAAAGTTAGGAAATTTAAAGCATAAAAATGTGTGTTGGCCGAATGTGGTAGTATAAATTGATAATGAGTTTAATTTGTTAAATGTGATGTAAGTAAGTAAGTTTGGTTTGATAAATGAAAGTTGTATGAAGTATATAAGTTGTGGTGATTTCAGTATTAAGTAAAGTGTATTAAAATGTTAAATGCATTGAAATCGGGCTAAATGCCTAGCGTGCCTAGTGCTTGAGTGACATGTTCAGCTTATTGCTCAGCGTGCTTCGTGCTAGTGATCTATTTCGGGCTTTAATGCCTAGCAGGCTTCATGCCAGTGATCTATTTTGGGCTTTAATGCCTAGCAGGCTTCATGCCGGTGATTTATTTCGAGCTTCGTGCCTAGCAGGCCTTGTGCCGGTGATTTATTTCGGGCTTTAATGCCTAGCAGGTTCTATGCCGGTGATGTGTTTTACAAAGGAGAAACCGAATTGTTGATCAAGGTAAATTGTAGCTAAAGTGTTTAGTTAAAGGCTCAGGTAAGTAAGTAAGGTTTGATATGTTTGATGTTACTAAAGTTTAACTAATATTACGAGTACAATGATATGTATATTTGAGATTACGATTGATGTGCACAAGTATTATATGACTGAGTTTGAGCTTGAATGTACTATCATGGAGATTCGGTTTTCAAATAGTAGTGCTAAAGGTGTAAGAAATTTTAATATGATAACATGTTTGAGATGAATGATTTAAATGTTTAAGTGATTGAATGTAGTATCATTTTGAGCTTGGGACTTACTAAGTTAGTAAACTTATTTGTGTGTAATGTTCTCCTCTGTTTTATAGATTAGGTAAAGGCTACCTGCTCAACGGGATCGTCAAGACAGTCAACCACACTATCGATCTAATTTTGGTACTCTTTTATTTTGGTTTTTGGATAGAGGCATGTATAGGAAAGACTTGACCTTGTTGTTGAAAACTGTTTGGTTCATGTATATAATAGCCATGCGAATATGGCTAAACTTTTGGTTAAGTATGTTTATCAAGCTTTTGTATATAATAGTTAGTATATATCGTTAATGTTTGTGCAAACCCAATCAAGTATTAATTCAAATATGGTAAGGAAATATGTGATTGAGAAGTGCAAATATGAGTTGGGTAATGTGGTATGAATAATTAGTTGTATACTCGATTATATTGAACCATAGTTGTGTTTTGTTCATAGGTTAGTAATGTTAGGTTATAAAAGATATTGGGTATGTGTATTTCTTTTTAAGTTCAAATAAGGTGATTTGATGGTGAAATGATCAAATTATGGTGCTTTAGTTTGTTTGTATTTGGTCTTTTTGCATGATTCTTAAACAGGTTAATTCGGCATAGTAAACAAGTATATTTAAGTACATTGCTCATGAATATGTCTAGTTAGTTATATATGTATGCTTGAAATGATATATATGTTTGTGCATATTCGGTTGTAATAGAATTTTTGCTAAAGAATAGGAAATTGATAAAAATATTGATAGAAGATGATTATAGGCGAATAGGTATTTGGATAACTAGATAATATGATTTGTTGGAAATGATAAAAGTGCATGAGTTGATATGATTTTATTAAATTAAAATAAATGCCTGTATATGAATCTAACTATTACAAAAATAATGTATATACCGTATAGTTATTTTCGGTTCAACTATGTGCATGTAAACGAATTCATGTGAACATTGATCTGATTGATTATTTGGATCTATTTGAACTTTGGTATGAGCTAGATACATATAATTGCCTATATGTGTCTATGTATATTTGGTCAAGTAGATATGTATTTATATGACGTTTATTGAGTTTGCAAGTTTGGACATTTGCTAATATATTTTATGTTGGTATATTCGGCCCTTTAAATGGGTTAGTATAAAATGATAATTGAATTATGTTATTCAATCACATAGATACGAATGGGTTAAATTGCTTGAGTATTTTATAAGTAAATAAGGACATAGCAACTGAGGCTTACGATACTTGCATTATTTTGTGATTTTCATAAAATGTATTTTGCATGTTCAGCTTATGTTTGTCAATGTTTGTGCCATATATGATTTGGTTTAGTGGAATAAATATGTTTTATGCATATGTAATTGTTTGCTTATATGTGTATTATTATATAAGCTTGTTTAAATATGATTGAATTGATTGAATAAAAGTAATGATTATCTGGTAATGCCCGTAACCCTAATTCGACGATGGATATGGGTTAAGGGTGTTACATGAGCTCACCCTAGATAGTACCGCGATAAACCATAGTGGTCACCCTAATAAGTGCTCTATTTGTTTCTTTGTCGCTTGCTTTTACTTTGTACTAATATGTTTAATTTTGTTTTGGCTATGATTGCATTACATGTCATTTCACATTTGAAAGAGTGTTGATTCATGTTCGATTACTAAGCTTATCATGGAGAACGAATTTCTTGATAAGATGGAAGACAATACGACTGTATATATATTTGTAATCCGTTTTATGTAAAGAATTTTTCCTCTAGTAAAGTTTCCAAAATAAAATTGAATCAAGATCAACGCCTCTTTTTGCATTCATGCATTAGCATTGCATTGCATCATGTACAATAAAATTCAAAAAAATTTCAAAAAATTTCTAAAAAAAAAACCTAAAAGAGTTGGAATTCTTTAAAGAGGTCAAAGGCCTGGAATAAATGTTCAGAAATGTTCACATCAATGCCATACATGAAGAAATCATTGAAAGGGGGACCTTGTTAGATATCTGCCCTGATGAACCTGGGAGTGTTCTAAATAACTAGACTACAGAAGAAATTCCTGTAGTTTTTAGAGCTTACACAGAGTAATGTTCAAAACACACTTGTTGCTTTAAGCCTAGAAGCAATAAGAATTCCTTTGTGAAATAGGCTTATGTCCAAACATCATTATGAAATACATACTTGGGATCATTTTGAATAAATATCCTCTCATTCTTTTAGATTCTTTCATTCATTCTATCTAAATAACAATGTTAGATTCTTTCATTCCTTGGACCTTTGTTCCAAATCATTCTTTCATTTCATTCATAAGCATACCATGCTGATAAACAGTAAAAGTAACATATTTTAATCCCACATTTAGCATACTTTTGGATGATTTATTCCCTGAATTGTGTAAAAAGGTGCTCTTAATCATTTCTTTTCATGTTTTATACTCAAGAAAGCACCTAGGGATGAAAAGAACTAGAAACGGGCTCAAAACGAACCAAATTGGGCTAAAGAAACAATCAACACGGCCTGGACCCCGAAACACATGAGCGTGTCTCTTCACCAGGCTTGACCACAGCCTGAAATCGATTCACACGGTTGTGTGCCATGGGCGTGTCCCTACTATGGCCAAGAAGAATTTCACTCGAATTTGGATACTTGAAGGCAAAGAAACACATTCCAAAGCCTATTCAAACAGCCAAGTAGGAATTATACTTGAATTAGGATACTTAGAGGCCAAGTAAGGCATCTCAAAGCTTATATAAAGACCCTAGAGGCTAACCTTTTGGGGGATGTTCGGGAGTTCGGCAGAAACCTTCTGCCAGAGCCAGCATCAGCTAGGCCAAGGAGCCGAGCTAGAAAGGTCAGATTTGTGGGAATTACCCGAGGAAGCCAGTTGATCCATCTCAAGAAGCCGAAATTCTACTCAAGACGGTGGATCACTCCTTCAATTCCTTCAGGGAGTCTTAGGGATTTCTTATGTTTTGTTTTATCTTTTCTTCTAAGATGTTTTCTTTTATTGTTATGAACTAAATCCTTTAGATACCTGAAGGGGATGAAACCTAGATGAATCTTGTTATTATTTTCTGAACTATATGTTAAATACTTGATTTGTTCTTAATTATGTGTGCTTAATTCTTGTGTTAATATTTTCGGGATATTGATTCAAGTCAAATGTGCTTAGGTGGTGGAGCAACAGTCCCTGCTAAGAGTAGATCTAGCATAATTAAGTGGAGTTGCTCGCGCGCCTAGATATAGGGTGACGAGATTTTGCCGGATTAGGGTGAAACCTAATATGGGAGTCCATAAATTGAGTTAATGCGATTGTAGGGGTTTTAATTAGAAAGAGATTTCAATTAATCAACCCAGGGTTAGACATTATTCGCCTCGAGAGAGGGTTTAATATAAATTAGGGAATCTTACAGATCAAGTCAAGTAAATAAATCGTCTGGTTCAGTGTTAGATAATAAGTGAAGTTTAGGTGGATTCTTCCTAAGGGTATCGTCTTAATCAACTGAGTTTTCCTAAAGTTTTTTCCTCAATCCATTCTTTTTGTCTTTGCGACTTTAGTTTAGTAATCAGTTAGTTTTAGATTAAACGACCAATCACTTAATATTTAGGCTAAATAATAGAAAAAAGGTTAGTATTAGTACTTTTAGTTCCTTTGGGTTTGATAATTCGGTCTTGTCAAAACTATACTACTGTTCGATAGGTGCACTTGCCTTAAGTCGTTGTCAAAGTTAGTTTCCAGGTTCGATCATTCTCTTTATAAATTTTAAAACTCGACAAAACAACGATCACATGCCAATAATTACTCTTAAACCCATTCATTATTGACATATTCCTTTATGCCTACACCAGGTCCTCAGATATCAATGACATGAGTAATGTTGTTACGGAGTTAGAACTTCCTTTTGAGTAAGACATGTGTTTAGAGAAATCCCACGACTTTGAAGATGACAAAGACTGTGGCTTATCTCCAAACTTGTTAAGAATGGTAAAACAAGAGGAAAAACAAATTCTACCTCATGAAGAGACGTAAAGATGGTGACATTATTCCATGATGTGATGCACAAAGAAATCGAAGTTTAAGTCGATGATACAATTGCAAAATCTTGAATAGAAAAAGAACATATCCAAGTTTTGAGGAAGTTATCCTTGAGACTGAGGAAATTCCAATTAAAGCTCAATCCAACAAAATGTACTTTTGGAGCTAGATCTGGAAAATTGTTGGGCTTCGTAGTTAGCGAGAGGGGAATCAAGATTGACTCAGACAAGGTCCGGGCTATACAAGAATTTCCTTCACCACGCACTAAAAAAGAAGTTTGAGGTTTTCTAGGAAGGTTAAATTACATTTCTCGGTTCATTTCACAATTAATCGAGAAATGTTATCCCATATTTCATCTTTTGAAGAAACACAATCCAGGCGTGTGGGATAATGAATGCCAGAATGCTTTTGATAAGGTCAAACAGTACTTATCAAGTCCTCCAGTATTGTCACCTCCCTGCCTAGATAGGACATTAATCTTGTATTTGACAGTGTTTAATAACTCTATAGGGTGTGTTTTGGGTCAACACAATGATTCGAAAAAAAGAGAGAAGGTGATATACTACCTCAGTAAGAAATTCACTGTGTGTGAAATGAGATATTCCCCAATTGAGAAATTGTGTTGTGCCTTTATTTGGACAACTTGAAGGTTGAGGCAATACATGCTATACCATACAACCTGGTTAATCTCGAAGTTGGACCCTCTAAAGTATATGATGGAGTCAACTGCTCTGAATGGAAGGATGGCTAGATGGAAAATTCTCCTCTTTGAATTCGACATAGTTTATGTGAGCCAAAAAGCCGTGAAAGGAAGTGCAATAGTAGATTTTTTGGCCAGCAGAGCTTTAGAGGATTATGAGCCCTTGAACTTTGACTTCCCCAATGAAGAATTAATGTATGTGGTAGCTATTGAGGAAGACGCTACAAATGATGTAACACCCTAAACCCGACCCATTCACTATGACCGAATTTGAAATGCCACTGCGGAAAAACGTTTGAAAATATTCTTACTTAAAAGTAAAAACCCGTTAAAAATTTGTTGCCTTTGATAAAACATTTTCGTAATTTAAAACATTCTAAGTAAAAATTAAGTTGTTATAAAATACCGGATTCAAAACTTATATATATATATATATTAGAATGTAAGTTGCTAAAAATAAAACATTCCCAGATAATAATATAATTGACAATCCAACTTAAAACATAATAATCCGTAAATACTTTAAAAGGCCCTTATTACATCAAATAAATTCCCAAAATACTGATAATATAAAATATTTAAAACATGTAAAACATCTTCCGCATGGGCCACCTCGTATCCACTCCAACCCGGTCCGAGCATCATGCATCACCTGTAAGGTTTAATAAAATATTGGGTGAGTCAAACAGACTCAGTGCATAGTTATTTCACATGTCTCCATATATGGGCTTGGCCCATATCCACAGAGTCCACATACAAAATTATGCAATTATGAAGCCCAACCCATCCTAATGCCCATCTGTCACACCTACCTCAGCAGACCTGCTGCCTAAGGCCGTGGCTAATCCACTGATCAACCAAGTGATCCCACATATCCTACCTTGGCGGACACCTACAAGACAAGGTCGTGGCCAAGCCACCGATCACATAAGTGATCCCACATATCAATCACCCACGGTGATGCACATAGCTATCAATCGCCGAGATGTGGCACCTAGCCAACACCTCCCTTGATGAGGCACATAGATAACATCAAGCACCAATGTAGCACAAGGCTAACATTAGACCACGTACATAATGTACACCCTTTCCTTCGATATTCATGTCCCAAATCCCATGCATATATATGTATCATGACAGATTAACACTTAGAGTAAATATACATCACATGCTTATTACCATTTCTCATATTCATCAATAATCATTTAATATCGTAAATCATTGACCTGATTATTCGATCACCCACCGCGGGTATTCATAATCTTAGCCCTTATTTCGGCTATCATTCACATCCTATACATATATATATATAACACATGCGCACAACAAGAGAACAGTGCGATAACTATGCACCTGTTTATTTAGCAAACACCCGATCTATACGAATCTAGCACAATATAGGATCCCGAAACTCTTTATTCCTGTCGATATGCTCCTACGGACCAAGGTTAGAAATCGGTTATCACTAGAACTCATAAAATGGCCTATGGCCGAATACCACATGCCTTCTTACCGTGATGAATCGAATCTCAAAAGACTCCGTGCTGTTCCTTAACGTCGGCTACAACCAAAAAGTACACATACATGGCTTAGAAGACATTCGGCCAACCTTAAGGCCTAACTACAAGATTTCAGCATACTACTAGAAAAGAAAAGGGAACCCGATTGATAATGAAAGAATACTTACACATTTGAAGAGACTACAAGAAAAAAGCTTCGGCTCTTAAGACTTGCGACAACTAGAAGAGAATATGGCCACAGAAGGTTCGGCTATGACTCTTAAAAAGGTGTTTAAACTTTCGGCTATCAAAAGGGTAAGTACTCACAATTTAGGCTTATAGATTTTAAAGAAAAAGAGAATAAAAAGAGACTTGTGGCGTATGGCGCTTTGGCAAAGAAAAGCAGTATGGAAAAGATGAAAGAACCCACCTTGATAGCCTCCCTAACTTTGGCTATTGACCAAAAGAAAATATGCTAAACACTTAATGGTTTTCGGCACAAGGAAATAAATTGAAGAAAAGAATTATCAAGAGGTGAGCATCCCAATTTATACTACACATATTAAGCACTTGCACCACCTACACACTTCAAAACCGATTACACCACCCCCAAAGAGTCCCCCAATCGGCCATAGCTTCATCCTCTTATCACATCCCACTTTTTCCTCCTTTATCACTTTAGCAAATAAAATAAATTAAACCAACACATTATCTCTTATCTTACCCCTTTAAAATAAATAAAATAAAGCCACCATTATCTTCTTATCAATAAAATAAGCATCCATTATCCTTTACTCCTATTTAATCTCTTTAAAATAAATAAAATCCCATCCAATTAAAAGTCCCATTACCGTTCAACCTCTCTCCAACTTGCCATCACATGCAAAAATAAAAAACACACCCTTATGCTGCCATCAAGACTCGAACATGAGACCTGCTGGAGCCCCCTTTAACGCAAACTACCCTGCTCCTCAGGTAACACCCCAAGCCACTTTGCTGCTAGCTCTTTTGTGTCATAAACTCCCCAGAATTCCTCTTAAAGCCTTCTTAGCCCAGTTTCCCTTCTTGACGCAAAGAGAAAAAATAAAAAAAACTCACTCCTATGCCACCAACGTGATTCGAACTTGAGCCCCCTTTGACGCAACACTCCAAGCCCCTAAGGTAGCATCCCAAGCCACCCTACCAAGGCGCTTTTTGTGACATGCTTCACCCTGAATTCATTTTAAAACCTCCATAGCCAAGCTCCTACTTGACGCAAAAATAAACTCCCATTCGCTTCCTCTGCAACTCGAACCAAGGCGTCACATACCAGGGCCCTAAGTGGCGCCTTGTAGCCACTTTACCAAGGCTATTCTTATATCCCAAACTCTACATAAATTTCCTTAAGCCTTCTTTACCAAGCTTCCCCTCTTTAGACTTAAATTCTAAAAATTTCCTAAGGCATTTTTCCATATCTTGGGGTTCTCAAAACCCTAAAACACACTCAACTACATACTAAGCCTTCTCTTACATGGATTATGCACTAACTGCATAACCCCTAAATCCAGGGTATTACAGTTCTACCCTCCTTAAAAATAATTTCGTCCTCAAAATTACTTAGCTAATTGCACTCCTACTCACCACACTATGCTTATGCTACACACTCTAATCTTATAAAACTATCATACTTCCTATGCACAATCTCTAAGTTCACATGCAAGGCTTCGAACACTTTCACTAGCGATACAAGAAAACTCTACAATAGTCAAAACAATTAAGGGTATTCCAGAAATAAGGAACGTACCCGTTGTCACATCTGGAACATCTTTCTCCTCGCGACGGCCAACTGCATAAATCAACCTTGGTTGCCTCGCGTCTGCACCTTCAGCATCTCTGTTTGGTGTTCCATGACCTCTACCGAACCATGTCCTCCATGGTTGGGACCATGACCCCTTGTAAACTATCGACTATTCTGCCCGATTGCCTCCTCCTTGACCTTACGTCCGAAGCGCTATTCGGATCCCGAGGCGATCTTTAATCAAATGAGTCTTAGACTTACATCTAAAACACTCCCGATTCGATTCCAAAGACTTACCAACATGATACCTCCCCATTAAGCACATGGGCCGGTCTAGATTTCCGAAGAGTCGGCTTAGCGCCACGAATAAAATTCTCGACCCTCGGTCTTTTTCGAAAGTTCTCGGCGATTCTCGACGATCCAAAACTCCTCTTATCCGGTTCTTATCCTTATCTCATTACGTCTCACGAATCCTTAATTCCTTGACTACCTTAGCCTTTTCCACCAATACGGCAAACTCTCGCTCTTGTTGCGGAGCTATCAACAACCTCAAGTCATCCCTTAGTCCGTCCTCGAACTGGACACACCGCTCATGCTCCGTAGCCATTACTCCTCGAGCATATCGGCTTAACCACAGGAATTCAGCTTCACACTCCGCTACGGACTTGTTCCCTTGAACCAGCCCTAGAAACGCCTTCCTTTGTGCATCGATATAATGGGTGCCAACATACTTCTTCTGGTACGCCGCCTTAACATAATCCTAAGTAAGATCCTCAGCTGTGGCACTATCCCGAACTGTGAGCCACCATTGATACGCTTCATCGCGTAGTAGCGCCACCATTCCTTTCACTTTCTCCTCAGGGGTCAGATCCAACTCATCCATAATTCGTTCAGTCGCCTCCAACCAATACTCAGCAGTACTGGGTGCCACACCAGATACTCCACGAAACATTTCAGCTCCATTGGCTCGGAGTCGCTCAGGTACAGACTTCCTAGCTCTCATATTTCCACTTGCTCCAGCCACCATCTCAAGAACCCTCGCATGCACCGCGATCTTGCATCATCCCCGTCTGGTCTTCTTGCTCAACACCAAAAGTGGTGGTGGTGGTGGTACCTCATTCTCGGATCTTTGACCCAATCTAACGGGTTTCGATCAACAATTCTTCCTCTCTGGTCCCACGACGACCTCGTCCTCTAGAACTCATATCTAACGTCACGATTTAATCGATTAAAAAGTTTTATGCATTAGAAATTTTGTTTCCTTTGTTTATCCACGAGCAAATTTTATGGTAAGAAGTTTCGTAAGTAGTTCTTTCGATCAATCAAAGTTTGGTTTAAGTTCACTATTCTAATTGAGAGAATCACATTCACATTCATCCACAACATTCACTTCACTACTTTGGCATTTCGACCATTCCCAACCCAGGGTAATTTCGTCATTTTCCTTACAAGGGTATTTTGGTAATAAATCGGGTCAATTTGAAAATCTTCACAAATCGGAGGCATTTCAAAATTTTCAAAACTTAAGGTATTTTGAAAATTTCCAATTTAAAAGTGTCATGAAATTTTAGAAATTAGGGGTTATTTTGGTAATTTTGCAAGTCGGGGGTATTCTTGTAAATTTCCAAATCTGGGTATCTCAATATTTTGCAAAGTAGGATTTCCTGATATTTTGTAAAATAATAATATTTTAATAAAATTCAAGGGTAATATGAATTTTTTTTAGCCAAGGGCATTTTGGTAATTTATAACACAGGAGTATTTTCGTAATTTTGTAAATCGAAAATATTTTGAGAAAAGTCTTCAAAATAGTTTGTACAAATCAAAAGTGTAATTTAATGTTTTAAAAACTAGGGTTTTTATAAAACCACATGGCTAGTCCCTTTCGGGTTTTAGTGATTGGTTTAGCCCGTGAATAAGTCCTCTTGGTTAGGGTGAAGCAGTTACTCGCACCACGTGAGGATTCGAGTAAAGAGGAGGTGAGTCGCTAGGATTGCTTAAATACCAAGCTCTTCATTGAATCCACTCCTAGACATGCTGTGATTACCACACCCTAGCTCGCGACCTAATCACGAGTTTGTTTAATGGTCCTTAAGTCCTATGTACTTGTGTTTGAGTAGACTAGTCCTAGGGTTCAATAGCCTAATATTCTAATCTACGAGCCCAAATAAGTCCATAACATTTCACATATAAATCACTTCAATAGTCGAGGTACTTACCGGTGGACTTGAATTGGAGATACTGGTGCCATGCGAATACTGAAAAATCTATGAAAGCCCAAATCTTTGAAAAGCCCATCTCAAAAAAATGTTTTTGGGCCCAAATCCTCAAAGTGAGTTTTGAACCGAAGCTCGATACTAAATCAGTAACACCCCAAACTCTACCTATTTACTATGACCGAATTTGAAATGCCACATGAAAAACGTTTGAAAATATTCTTACTTAAAAGTAAAACCCATTAAAATTTGTTGCCTTTGATAAAACATTTTCGTAATTTAAAACATTCTAAGTAAAAATTAAGTTGTTATAAAATACGGATTCAAAACTTATATATATATATTTTAGAATGTAAGTTGCTAAAAATAAAACATTCCGAGATAATAATATAATTGAAAATCCAACTTAAAACATAATAATCAGTAAATACTTTAAAAGGCCCTTATTACATCAAATAAATTCCCAAAATATCGATAATATAAAATATTTAAACATGTAAAACATCTTCGCATGGGCCACCTCGTATCCACTCTAACCTTGATCGAGCATCATGCATCACCTGTAAGGTTTAATAAAATATTGGGTGAGTCAAACAGACTCAGTGCATAGTTATTTCACATGTCTCCATATATGGGCTTGGCCCATATCCACACAGTCCACATACAAAATTATGCAATTATGAAGCCCAACCCATCCTAATGTCCATCCGTCACACCTACCTCGGTCAGACCTGCTGCCCAAGGCCGTGGCTAATCCACCGATCAACCAAGTGATCCCACATATCCTACCTTGGCAGACCTGCCGCACAAGGCTGTGGCCAAGCCACCGATCACATAAGTGATCCCACATATCAATCAGTCCACGGTGATGCACACAGCTATCAACCGCCGAGATGTGGCACCTAGCCAACACCTCCCTTGATGAGGCACATAGCTAACATCAAGCGCCAATGTAGCACAAGGCTAACATTAGACCACGTACATAATGTACACCCTTTCCTTCGATATTCATGTCCCAAATCCCATGCATATATATGTATCATGACAAATTAACACTTAGAGTAAATATACATCACATGCTTATTACCATTTCTCATATTTATCAATAATCATTTAATATAAGTAAATCAACGACTGATTATTTGATCACCCACCATGGTATTCACAATCTTAGCCCTTATTTCGCTATCATTCACATCCTATACATATATATATAACACATGCACACAACAAGATAACGGTCACGATAACTACGCTTTTGTTTATTTAGCTAACACCGATCTATATGAATCTAGCACAATCTAGGATCCCGAAACTCTTTATTCCTGTCTATATGCTCCTACGGACCAAGGTTAGAAATCGGTCATCACTAAAACTCATAAAATGGCCTATGGCCGAATACCACATGCCTCCTTACCTTGATGAATCGAGTCCTGAAAGACTCCGTGCTATTCCTTAACGTCGGTTACAACCAAAAAGTACACATACATGGCTTAGAAGACATTCAGCCAACCTTAAGGCCTAACTACAAGATTTGACATACTACTAGAAAAGAAAAGGAACCCGATTGATAATGAAAGAATACTTACACATTTGAAGAGACTACAAGAGAAAAGCTTGACTCTTAAGACTTGCGACAACTAGAAGAGAATATGGCCACAGAAGGTTCGGCTATGACTCTTAAAAAGGTGTTTAAACTTTCGGCTATCAAAAGGGCAAGTACTCACAATTTAGGCTTATAAATTTTAAAGAAAAAAAGAACAAAAAGAGACTTGTGGCGTATGGCGCTTTGGCAAAGAAAAGTAATAAGGAAAAGATGAAAGAACCCACCTTGATAGCCTCTCTAACTTTGGCTATTGACCAAAAGAAAATATGCTAAACACTTAATGGTTTTCGGCACAAGGAAATAAATTGAAGAAAAGAATTATCAAGAGGTGAGCATCCCAATCTATACTACACATATTCGGCACTTGCACCACCTACACACTTCAAAACCGATTACACCACCCCCAAGGAGTCCCCCAATCGGCCATAGCTTCATCCTCTTATCACATCCCACTTTTTCCTCCTTTATCACTTTAGCAAATAAAATAAATTAAACCAACACATTATCTCTTATCTTACCCCTTTAAAATAAATAAAATAAAGCCACCATCATCTTCTTATCAATAAAATAAGCATCCATTATCCTTTACTCCTATTTAATCTCTTTAAAATAAATAAAATCCCATCCAATTAAAAGTCCCATTGCCGTCCAACCTCTCTCCAACTTGTCGTCACATGCAAAAATAAAAACACTCCCTTATGCTGCTATCAAGACTCGAACATGAGACCTGCTGGAGCCCCCTCTGGCGCAAACTACCTTGCTCCTCAGGTAACGCCCCAAGCCACTTTGCTACTAGCTTTTTTGTGTCATAAACTCCCTAGAATTCCTCTTAAAGCCTCCTTAGCCCAGTTTCCCTTCTTGACGCAAAGAGCAAAAATAAAAAAAAAACTCACTCTTATGCCACCAACGTGATTCAAACTTGAGCCCCCTTTGACGCAACACTCCAAGCCCCTAAGGTAGCGTCCCAAGCCACCCTACGAAGGCACTTTTTGTGACATGCTTCACCCCGAATTCATTTTAAAACCTCCCTAGCCAAGCTCCTACTTGACGCAAAAATAAACTCCCATTCACTTCCTCTGCAACTCGAACCAAGGCGTCACATACCAGGGCCCTAAGTGGCGCCTTGCAGCCACTTTACCAAGGATATTCTTATATCCCAAACTCCACATAAATTTCCTTAAGCCTTCTTTACCAAGCTTCCCCTCTTTAGACTTAAATTCTAAAAATTTCCTAAGGCATTTTTCCATATCCTTGGGTTCTCAAAACCCCTAAAACACACTCAACTACATACTAAGCCTTCTCTTACATGGATTATGCACTAACTGCATAACCCCTAAATCCAGGGTATTACAAATGATCACCTTTGGAAATTAAACTTCAACAGAGCATCAAATACAGTAGGTAATGGAATTGGGGCAGTCTTGGTATCCCCAAATAGAGATCATTATCCATTCACATGCAAGTTGGATTTTGATTGTACAAATAACATAGCAGAATATGAAGCATGCATTATGGGACTCGTGCAGCCATAGAATGCAAAATTAGAGCATTGGAAGTTTTTGGGGATTCTGCATTGGTGATCTACCAACTGAAAGGTGAATAGGAGACAAGAGACCCCAAATTGATCAATTATCGAATGATAGTTCTGAGGTTAATTAAGGAGTTTGATGATATTACTTTCAATTATCTCTCACGAGATGAAAACCAGATGGTAGATGCTTTGACCACTTTCGCTTCCACAATCAAAGTGAGTAAACAGAGGATGTAAAGCCCATTCAAATGAGTATTTACGAGGCCCCAACTCATTGTTACAATATGGAAGAAGAAGAAAGAGATGATCATCCCTGATACCACGATATATTATGATACGTGAGAAATTGTGAATACCCCAATCAGGCAATCGAGAACAAAAAAAGGACGTTGAGAAGACTAGACTATGTCTTAGACGGAGAAATCCTGTACAAAAGAAGAAAGGATCAGGTACTATTGAGATGTGTGGACGTAGTTGAAGCTAAGAAAATCCTGGAAGAAGTGCACGAGGTTTTGGAACACATGCTAATGGTTTCACAATGGCTAGACAAATTATGAGATTCGGGTACTATTGGTCTACCATGGAAGGAGACTGCATCAACTATGCTAAGAGATGATAGATTTATGAAGACAAAACTCATGTAGACTTCCCCATGGCCTTTTTCTATGTGGGGCATGGATGTCATTGGGCTGATCTCTCCAAAAGCTTTAAATGTGCATTGGTTCATTTTTGTAGTCATTGACTATTTCACCAAGTGGGTAGAAGCTGCTTCATATGCTAGTGTTAATAAGACAGTAGTCAAAAGATTCCTAGAAAAAGGAAATCATATGTCGATAGGGGATGCCTGAGAGGATCATATCTGAAAATGCTTTAAACTTGAACAACAGCACGATAGCGGAGTTCTGCAGTCAATTCAAGATCAGACACCACAATTTATCACCGTATCGTCCAAAAATGAATGGTGTAGTAGAAGCAGCCAATAAAAACATTAAGAAGATCGTGGGAAAAATGGCTGAAACTTATAAAGATTGGTATGAGAAATTACCATTTACTCTTTATGCTTATCGAACATCAATCAAGACCTCTATCGGGGCAACTCTTTTCTCATTGGTCTATGGAATGGAGGTGATCTTACCCATTGAAGTTGAAATTCCTTCCTTCGAGTCTTGTTAGAGGTGAAGTTAGACGAAGCAGAATGGATGCAGTCTCGATAGGATCAGTTGAACTTGATTGAAGAAAATAAGCTAAGGGCTATTCGTCATGGTCAGATGTACAAAAAATGAATGATGCAAGCTTATGAAAAAAAGGTTTGCCCAAGAGAATTTCACGAGGGGGACCTGGTATTGAAAAAGATCCTCCCCATACAAAAAGATTTCAGAGGAAAATGGATGCCAAATTGGGAAGGACCTTATGTGGTAAAAAAGGCTTTCTCCGGAGGAGCATTGACTTTGATCGAAATGGATGGGAAAAACTTGCCCAATCTTGTAAATTCAGATTCAGTCAAGAAGTACCATACTTGAAGAGGAAAAGAGGCCAAAGTGAAAACCCACAAAGGGCGCTTTGAGATCTTCTCTAAAAAAATGTGGGGCCAAAGTGAAAACCGGTAAAGGGCGCTTTGAGACTTTCTTAAAAAAACTAAAAACAGAGAGGCCAAGGTGAAAACCCGCAAAGGGCGCCTTGAGACCAAAGGGGATTTGAGTCGAAAACCCAAAAAGGTGGCTCAAATTGTGATCAACGAAGGGCATGCGGTGATCTTGCTATACCTGAATTAAGAGGAAGGGGAGATGTTACATCTTGGGGCATCAACAGAGTACTCTTTATCTCCTAAAACACATATTGAGCTTAAAGTGGTCTTCAGAAAATCTTGTACAGAGAAGCTCAGGCTGTGATATCTGGGGCACCTATCTTTTCCCCTCATCATTTTGTATTCTAAGCAATGTTTGCTTTCTTTAATTAACTTATTCTTTTCAGATCATGCTCTTGATAAATTTCATTTTTGTCCATTATTATGATCATTTTCAAGCATTTTGTATTGAAGTAATGATTAATGGACTAATAATACTTTCACAAAAGGAGTTTTGCATATTACTCTGGAAACTTCTAAATAATACGAGAACTTGAAACATGACTTTTATTTAGAACTCACCAAGCTGAAGGGTTGGAAATATTTGAGAAGGAAACTCTAAACAGTGACCATTTCTTCGGACTTTTGTCAAAAATGTCGGTTGAACAAGAGAACAGGATATTATGTTAAGGATACAAACTTGAAGAACAACGAGAAATGACAACCAAACATTTAAAAAAGGATCATTCTCATGACATTCTGCATTCATGCAAATGTCATCATAATATATTTAGTTAGGAGCATTTGATTCATTCCGATCATGACATCCTAATCATTATGCATAAGTATAAGTTCATAAATCGATTCTACAGGTCATGCTCCCTAGAGGAGGGTGTAACAAGATCGACGAATCCACAGGACCAATACTTCTGAAGTTGCAGTAGGATGGATCAAATCCACCATGGCGAATCTTATTTCCCTGTAGTTGCAGTAGACCAAATTGAAGCCATTACCCTTATCTCCCTGAAGTTGCAGTGGAGCAAATTCAGCTATGGCAGATCTTATCTTCCTAAAGTTGTAGTGGAGCAGATTAAAGCCACAGTCTTATCTCCCTAAAGTTGCAGCGGAGCAGACTAAAAATATCAAATCTTATCCCTTGGTGTTACAGTGAAACAGATTAAAGCTATAAATTACGACGGATATTATCTTCCTGAAGTTGCAGTGAAGCAGATTGAAGCCACCAGCCTTATTTCCCTGAAGTTGCAGCGGAGAAGACTGAAGACAACAAATCTTATTTCCCTGGTGTGCAGTGAAATAGATTAAAGCTACGACAGATCTTATCTTGTTGAAGTTACAGTGGAGCAGATTAAAGCCACAGCATTATCTCCCTGAAGTTGCAGTGAAGCAGACTGAAGATAGCAAATCTTATTTCCTGGGTGTTGCAATGAAAAGCTACAGACTATGGCAGATCTTATCTTCTTGAAGTTGTAGTGAAGCAGATTGAAGCCACTAGCCTTATCTCCCTAAAGTTGCAGCGGAGCATACTGAAGATAGTAGATCTCATTTCCCTAACGTTGCAGTGGAGAGATTAAAGCTACAGATTATGGTGGATCTTATCTTCTTAAAGTTGCAGTGAAGCATATTAAAGCCATCAGCCTTATCTCCCTGAAGTTGCAGCGGAGCAACTGAAGATAGCAAATCTTATCTCCCCAAAGTTGCGTCGAAGCAGATTGAAGCTACAAGTTTAATTTCCTTGAATTGGATTGAAACGCTAGTTCTATACCCCTGAAGATGCAGTGGAATGGAATGAAGCTACTCGAAGAAGAAAAGCACTGAAAGAAGTCAAGATTCGACAAGATCGGGCAAAGTTGGCCCTTTTAAAGTCTTTGCTCCATTCTTATTTCACGACAATGAGCAAAGAGGGGCAGCTGTACGGGCCCAAATTTGCCCGGGCCCAGTACCAATTAACCAAAATATAAAAAAACCAAAATCCAATAACATTTTTTATTACAAACCAAACCAATAATAATAGTCGAATAAATAGTTACAGATGGCTCAAATTAAACCTAGACCCAATACACTACCCAAATTTAGACCCAAAATCCCAAGGCCCAATTGGCCCAAAAATTCTAACCCTTCTAGAAACCCTAGAGGTTTCTGGAACTACTAGCGCCGCAGCAGCCAAATCCCACACGTGCGCCATAGCCCACGCCAGCCAGGCACTCGGGTTGGTTCACCTGTAAAATAGAAAAGCAACAGAAATAGCACAGTAAAAAATGAAGAAAACATATTGTATTTATTTTATTTTTACTTTCGATTTCATTCGGCTATAAAAAGGCCGAAGCAAAACTTGTAAAGGCTACAATTTTTTACAAACAAAATCAATACAGAGAAATAAAAGAAAATTTCGAAAGGTTCTCTTCTTTTATTTTTCTTTTTTCTTTTTTTTTCACACACTTTAAATCTGTTCATATAGACATTTCAAGGTATTTTTTTACTTTTTTTTAAACTACACATATATTTAAATATAATACAATAAAAATAGGAGAAAAAATTTACTTACTGGAGTTCCAGCCACCGTGTACGGTGGTCGGCGGCGGCGATCCACAGTGGCAGACGGCGGCGAGGTCTCGTCGGAACCTTCGCCGAACCTTGGCGGATTGGAAAGGGAGAGGGAAGGTTGAGAGGATTTCTCGCTTTTTTTAGGAAAGAATGAAGTTTTTTTTTTAAATTTTTTTTACTTAAATAAACACTCTAAACGACCTTGTTTATGGCTGATCACTACAGCCCTAAAACGAGGTCGTATTCCCCTTCAAATCGGTGCATTGACCTCACCCGTGGAGGATTCGCGCGTTTTTTTCTTAATGGTCTTATTGCCAGTTTAGTCCTTCCGCATTTTTTTATTTTTAAATGCAGTTTTATTTTATTTACGAAATTTCCCCTGTAATTTTATTTCTGTTCCATTTTGATCCCTCGATTTAGGCTTAAAACGCCCCATTTTAGGGGATTGGGAATATTTCACATTTGGTCCCCCATATCATTTGCGCGTTGCAATTTAGTCCTTCCTATTGTTTTTATTTCTGATTTTTACCAAAATTTTTGATTAAATTTAAATTTAATCCTTTTAATTATTTATTTATTATAATTTAACCCCGTAATTTTATTTTAACCCCAATTTGATCCCTATAATTTTACTTTGATTATTTCTTTATGTTTTTTATTTAATCCGTCTTTTTATTTCGTTTTGTGTATTTTAATACCATCATTATTATTAATATTATTAGTATTAGTATTACTACTTTTATTGTTGCTAATATTATTATTGTTATTTTATTACTATTATTTTAATATTCTTACTACTATTATTATATTATCTATTATTATTCACTCTATTACTATTATTATTATTATTATTATTATTATTACTCTTATTTATTTATTTTTACTATTATTATTTGTTTATTAACATATTTTATTATTATTATTGTATCTTTGTTACTATTATTATTTTATTATATATAATATTTATTTATTTATTTATTTGCTATTAGCTTTTATTTTTGTTATTATTTTCTTTTCTTTTCTTTTCTTTATTTATTATTCTTTAAAATTTTTACCTATTATTTTATATAAAATTTTTATTTTAGCTCTTATTTATTTTTGCCTTTATGATTGTTATTGTTACCCTTGTATCTATTATGCATGTGTACTATAATCCATCTTATATTTTACTACGATCATATTACATTTTTTTACAATTTTTGTTTTGAAATAAACAAACATTACAGGTTCTAAGATCCAAAGAAATCGTACCCTAACTTAATAGGTTTCAATTTTTCTCCTCGAATCTAAGGAATCAATTATTCTTTTAAATTAAAGCATATGAGTTAAATAAAAACTTATTCTTGAAAATTCAAAAATGTTGCATCCTAACTCACTAGATGTGACATTTCGTTATTTCGGGACAAGGATTTCTAAAAATAAAGGCAATATTCTGAATTTGGAATTTTGAGAAATTGTGCCCTAACTTACTGGGTTCCGATTTTTCATTTGACCCAAATAATCGAATATCCTTCTTAAACTTAAATGTCGTACCCTAACTCATTGGGCGTGACATTTTACTTCTTCGAAATGAGGGGTCATAGCATCCATTTTAATTTATTCAAGTTTTCTTTTAAATAATGAGGATCGTATTTTAAAATCTCTTCAAATTTTTAACATTAAGACGTTAATCAATCAATTCGATACCAATTTTGGGCGTTACGAGGGTGCTAATCCTTCCTCGTACGTAACCGACACCCGAACCTATTTTCTCACATTTTGTAGGCCAAAATCTTCGTCAACAAAGCAAAATGTTTTAACGATTAATTTCAAGGTGATCCTATCACACCTCAAAAAAGATTGGTGGCGACTCTATTTTTCATTTTTAAAGTCAACCCCGTTTTCCAAACAAAAAAATGGTTTTTACACTACCCATTCATACGTTTGCATGAAATTAGTATCTAGTATGAGCATGCCTGTTTAGTCTACAGAGTTCGTGATTAAAGTGTCCAATCCCTTAGGCAAATGTGTACTAGTTGATAAGGTATGCAAAGATTTCCCATTGATGATTAGAGGTCATTATTTTAAGGCAAGCCTCATGCTATTGCCATTTGATGAATTCGATACATTCTTGGTATGGACTGGTTAACCACTCATGATGTGACAGTAAATTATGGAAAGAAATACATTGAATTGAGATGTGAAAATGGGGGCACCCTTTGTGTTAAATTAGATGAACAAGATAGATCGCCTGTAGTGATCTCTCACATGTTTGCTCAGAGGTATGTAAGAAAGGGGTATAAGGCATATCTTGCTTTTGTGATGAATGCCAAAGAAACCGAGTTAATAATTGAATCAGTACCGATATTATGTGAATATCTAGATGTTTTCCCCAAAGAATTGCCAGGGTTGCCTCCAATTAGAGAGGTTGAATTTGGTATCGAGTTAGCTCTTGGTACAGCACCGATATCGATTGTTCCATACAGAATGGCTCTAACTGAGTTGAAGGAATTGAAGGCATAGTTGCAAGAGTTAACGAAAAAAATTTTTGCAAGACCGAGTTATTCTCCCTGGGGTGCTCCAGTGCTATTTGTGAAAAATAAAGATGGTTCCATGAGACTATGCATATATTATCAACAACTTAACAAAGTGACCGTGAAGAATAAGTATCCATTGCCAAGGATTGATGATCTGTTCGACCAATTGAAAGGAGCCACGGTGTTTTCCAAGATAGACTTGAGGCCGAGATGCTACCAGTTGAGAGTAAAAGACTCAGATGTGCCAAAGACTACATTTCGAACAAGGTATGAGCACTATGAATTTTTAGCCATGCCTTTCGGCTTAACAAATGCCCCTGCGGTGTTTATGGATTTAATGAACCGTATATTTTGGTCATATTTGGATAAGTTTTTTGTGGTTTTTATTGATGACATACTGATCTATTCTCGTGATAAGTATGAGCATGCCGAGCATTTGAAGACGATTTTACAGATTTTACGAGATAATCAATTGTATGCCAAGTTTAGTAAAAGTGAGTTTTGGCTCAAAGAGGTTGGATTTTTGGGAAACATTGTCTCGAGAGAGGGAATCCGAGTCGACCCAAGTAAAATTTTAGCTATTGTTGAATGGAAACCGCCGAAGAATGTATCTGAGGTTAGAAGCTTTCTGGGCCTAGCTGGTTATTACCGACGGTTCGTCAAGGGATTTTTTATGATAGCTGCTCCGATGACGAGGTTGTTACAAAAAGATGTAAAGTTTGAGTGGATAGAAAAGTGCCAACGGAGTTTTAAGAAACTAAAGGCATTGTTGACAGAGGCTCCAATTCTAGTGCAACCTGAGTCGGGAAAAGAATTTGTGATCTATAGTGATGCATCCTTGCATGGTTTGGGCTGTGTGCTTATACAAGAAGGCAAGGTGATAGCATATTCCTCTAGACAGTTAAAGCCACACGAGAAGAATTACCTGACACATTATTTAGAGTTAGCTGCCATTGTGTTTGCATTAAAGATATGGAGACATCATTTGTATGGTAAGAAATGTCTGATATTATCGATCATAAAAGCCTAAAGTACTTGATGACTTAAATTGAATTTGAGGCAATGAAGATGGTTAGAACTGATAAAGGATTATGAGTTGGTCATTGATTACCACCCAGGAAAGGCGAATGTAGTCGCTGATGCTTTGAGTAGGAAATTCTTGTTTGAATTGAGGGCTATGAATACACGGGTGACTTTGTCAGATGATGGTTCCATTCTAGCTGCGTTGATGGCTAGACCGATGTTCCTTCATGAGATTTATGAGGCTGAGAATGATGACAGTGACTTGCAAGCCAAAAGAGTTCAATGCGAGTCAGGTGTTGAGTCCTACTTTCAGATAAATTCTGATGGATGTTTGATGTTCAAAGACAGAGTTTGTGTACCTAGGAATGATGAGCTTATTTGAAGGGTTTTACATGAAGCACATAGTGGTTGCTTATCAGTACATCCGGGCAGCACAAAAATGTATAATGATTTGAAGAAATGGTATTGGTGGCTGAATATGAAGAAAGATATTTCTGAGTTTGTATCAAGATGCTTGATTTGTCAGCAAGTAAAGGCCAAACACCAAGTACCTTCGGGTCTATTTCAACCTATTATGGTTCCCAAGTGGAAATGGGACCGGTTATTATGGACTTTGTAACGGGTTTGTCGTTGACACCAAGTAAGAAAAATGTCGTATGAGTTGTGGTGGATAAACTTACGAAGTCAGCCCATTTCATAACTGTACGCGTTGATTATTCACTTGATAACTTGGCAGGCTTGTATGTTTTTGAGATTGTAAGACTACATGGAGTGCCTTTATCGATCATAGAGGATAGAGATCCGAGATTTACATCCCAATTTTGGAAAAAGTTGCAAGATTCTTTGGGCACAAAGTTGATTTTTAGTACGGCTTTTCACCCCCAAACCGAAGGACAGTCGGAAAGATTAATACAGATACTTGAGGATATGCTCTGGTGTTGCGTTCTTGAGTTTCAGGGCTGCTGGGAAAAGTACCTACAGTTGGTAGAGTTTGCTTACGATAACAGTTTTCAGTCGAGTTTAGAAATGGCGCCTTACGAGGCTTTGTATGGGCGTAAGTGCCGAACACCTTTATATTGGACTGAGCTCAAATAAAATTAGATTCATGGGGTAGAAAAGGCTACTTGGGAGCTCAAGGAGGCTATGAGGACTAGTACTCAAACCTTTTTGCTAGTAAGTTTTCGGGGACAAAAATCCCTAAGGGGGAGAATTGTAACAACCCGATTTAGGGCCTAGTCAAAATAGTGGTACGGGACCACAAATACGAAGTAAAAATATGTTTTTTATGATTTTTATGAGGCCTATGATGTGTTTGCATGATTGTGTGAAAATCTCATGAAGAAACTTTATTAAATAGTGATTAAATTGTCCATTAGGACTAAATTGCAAAGATTAGAAAATATGAGATTCTAGAAGATTTAAGTATAAAATAGCATCATAAAAATTATTAGAATTCCTTATTTAGCAATTATACCATTATATGTTAAGATGGACAAAAATGGGCATTGGAAGGAAAAATCTCAAGAAAGGGCCTTAAGGGCATTTTAGTCATTTAGTAATTAATGAATTAAAAAGGGAAAAATAAGCCAAAATCTTGTCCATCTTCTTTTTCTAAGTGCTGAAATTTGAAGGAGGCATAGCTAGGGTTTTTTCAACTTCCAAGCTTGATAGTAAGTGCATCCTAGCCCCATTTTTAACATTCTTCGTATTTTTTAGACCCTCGTAGCTCGATTTAGCTATTTCTAGCTATATTTTGAGATAGGGTTTATGTTCAAAAGCTTAGTCATGTATGACATGCATGTAATTTGATGTTTTATGGAAGAATGTGAAAGTTTGATGTATGATAAACATCTTTTTCTAAGTGATTTTCATGAAAAATGCATAAAAAGGACCAAATTGTAAAAATTGTAAAAAATGGCCATACATGAGTGAAATAGTAGAAATTTAAGGCTATTTTAGTTAGATAATGTTTCGGATAGGCTTGAAATACAAGAAAGTTGAATGAAAATCATTTTACGAGCCTAAGGGCAAAGTGAAATTATGTGGAAGTTTAGGGGCAAAACTATAATTTTTCAAATTATGATTCATGAGTCAATTTAGTCAATGTGAGTATTAAACAAGTGAAGTTTTCATTATAAATCAAGAAACACGAAGCCCAAACCAAAATCGAGGCAAGAACAAAGTGTTGGGCTAAATCGAACATCTACAAGCATTTTGAATACCAAGGTAAGTTTGTGTGAACTAAGGTTACATGTGTTACTGTCTTTAAATTACTTATTATTTTGAGAAATACATGTCATTTCCATGAAATTTATGAATAATGTCTTGATGAGAAAATGAATGAGAATATGCTAAGTAAAGTCCCGGTTGAAATTTCAGAATAACGAAGATACCTATGTCACGACATGAGATAAGGACGGTCCCATATAAGACGATGTTTGGGTCATGGCATCGGCACTGAATGTAGGTCCCGTATAAGACCATGTTTGGGAAATGGCATCGGCATTGAATAAGGAAGGTCCCATGTAAAACCATGTCTGGGACATGGCATCGATATCGAATAAGAAAGGTTCCGTGTAAGACCATGTCCGGGACATGGCTTCGGCACCAAAGGAAGATCTCGTGTAAGACCATGTCTGGGACATAGCATCGACATCTAACTACAATCTCGTATAAGACCATGTCTGGGACATGGCATCGACATCGAGCTAAGAGATCCCGTGTAAGACCATATTTAAGATATGGTATCAGCATCAAGAGGTGATCCCATGTAAGATCATATTTGGGATATGGCATTGGCATCATGATACATGTATGATGAGATTGAGTATCCTCTGATATTCCGAGTAGTTCAACGGGCAAAAGAGATAAGTATGCAAAGATACTATAGAGTTAAATTATACAAGGTTGATAATGAGTTCCATTTATGTTAAGGATGATGATGATTTAAGTTTAAGTTTATGTCCAAGTTAGCATAAGTGCTAAATTATGTGACTAAGTGATACAGGTACCATGAGTAAAATTACATGTTATGAAACCATAATGTGATGTGTGATGGTAAGAGTGAGTATGAGTAAGTATGCCTAAGCACTTAAGAACTTGTGTTGCTATTGTTATATGAGATGAATGGATTTTACCATGAACACTTATGTTGCTATATTAATTCATACAAACTTAGTAAGCTATATGATTACCCCTTGCTTTTCCCTTTTCCTTGTAGTATCGCCAAGCTAGCTCGGGGATCGTAGAACGTCGGAGCTCGGATCACACTATCAATTATTCTTTTGGAATAATAAAGTTGATTTATTTTGGGTATGGCATGTATAGGACTTGGTCATTTTGTATTATGTCATATTTGAGAACCAAAGTGTTGGCTACTAATGTTATTTCCTCATTTTGTATATGGCCATAGGGAATTGGCCAATATTTGTCAAGTTTCATATTTCAATGATGATAAGTTTTATGAAGTAAAATGTGAAATGTATGAATGATGATTAGTGATTCTTTATAGTGTATTGCTTGAGTTGGTATATGTGTGTTTATGTTTCAAGGTGGCAATTGGCTTGGAAAATAGCCTTCTAATTGTCCACACGGGTAGACACACGGGCATGTGTCTAGGCCGTGTGTGACACACGGTCAACCCCCATGGGTGTGTTAATAGGCTGTGTGTCCCTTTACCAAATTTACAAGAATTCGATCCGTCACACGGGCCAGCACATGGGCATGTGCCTAGGTCGTGTGCCCCTTGAGAAGTTACTAACGTCATAAACAGAATGCTAAGATTTTCACACACGGGTGAGGACACGGGTGTGTCTAGGCCGTGTGAGAGACACGGGCCATTGACACAGGCATGTGTTCGACCATGTGAAAACCCTTGTAGGTTCGAAATAAAAATTAATTTCCACACGTGCAAGGGACATGGGTGTGTGTGACTACACGGCCTGCCCACACAGGCGTGTAGCCCCTATTTAGGTACAAATTTTCTAAGAGCGTAAAAGTTTCCTGATTAATTCTGAAACCTCCCATAAGCATGTTTAGGGCCTCGTAGGCCCATAATAAGGATGTTATGAATATGAATGAAAAATTTTAAGTTTGAAAATAAATTTTATAGCCCGATAATGTATGTTTAAGCAAGTTAAGTTCGGTAATGCCTCGTATCCCGTCCGTCGGGGCAGGGGGTAAGGGTGTTACATCGATTTGCATCACACTGACCAAATACACGCCTTATCCTTCGACTGTGTGGCAAATTAAACTTGAAATTCAGGTGCAGACTTTGCACGGCCTGGGCACACGCCCATGTCCATGGCCGTGCCATCCACACGGCTGAGACACACGGCCGTGTCTATGCCCGTGTGTTTACTACTGAGCAGACAGACTTGTAAAACTAACATGCAGGGGACACAAGGCCTAACCACACACCCATAAAGCTGGCCGTATGTGACACACGGCCAAGACACACGCCCGTGTGCCTACCCGTGTGGACAAGAACAAGGCTTTTTGCCAAGATTTTTATCACCCTAACTCATACAACATAAATCACATTCAACCATTACCTAAGCAACCCAATTATGCATCTTACACACTCATGAATAACCTCATCTTTTCATAGATCAATAATAGTGAGCCATCAACTTTGGCATTATACAAAAGAGTTTATCCTTGAGTGAGCCAACACCTTCGGCCAAAATACATGACATTTAACTAAGTCTAGACCCTATACATGCCATATTCAAAATGCTAAATCTAACTATATCGAGATGAGCTAATAGTGTGGGTGATCTTCCTATTATCTTTATATCCCGAGCTAGCTCTTTGACACTATAAAACAAGGGGAAAGAA
Organism: Gossypium rotundifolium; assembly: GCA_025506655.1. Classification (NCBI taxonomy): domain Eukaryota; kingdom Viridiplantae; phylum Streptophyta; class Magnoliopsida; order Malvales; family Malvaceae; genus Gossypium; species Gossypium rotundifolium. The sequence goes on from CP106727.1 coordinate 83,484,468, forward strand.
AAGGGAGTAAGCTTTAAGCTTAGTAAGTCTACATGTAAACAATAAGCACCATACCATATGTTAAGCAATCACAACATTACATATTATATTAGAACAATTCACATTTTCATAATCATGCTTACTCATCTCATGTCTTACCATTTTCCAACCATATGACATAGATATTGCTCACATTTATTTGTACATATACCCTGCACTCTTCACCATAAAGCCACATGAAATGTTTACTTAGACAAGTTTCTCGATGAACCCTTCGGAAAAATACTAGGTACCCAGTGGTTTCGCACACAACCCACCATTAATCAATAATAGGGTGGTATCGCATATAGCCTACCAAATAATAATTTAAATGATGGTATGGCACACAGCCCATCGTGAATAAATAATAAGGTGGTATCGCACACAGCCCACCAAATAATAATTACAGATATATTATCCATACTTACATTTCTATTCCGAGGTTCATACGAGCGTTACTCATTATCTATCATTTTCAATCAATCTCACCAACAAGTAATTTCATCTATACAATGCATCAATAGAAAACAACATATGTACTAAATATGTATCGTTTACACATAAACTTACCTCGGTGCAAAATGTATTAATCGACGGTTTAGTCCGTAACCTTGCCTTTTCCTCAGTCAAGGTTGTTTCCGCGCTCTTCTTGATCTATAATAATAAATTTTACTTATTCAATCACTATATAACTCATGATACATCAAAATTTCTACTTAGGCAAAAATGACCATTTTTGCCCTTATACTTTGGTAAAATTATGATTTTGCCCCTAGGCTCGTAAATCATTTTTCATCATATTTTCTCATTAAACAAACCTAGCTGAACATTTATTTCTCTTATAACAATTCATAAAACCCATCATTTCATGCATTTATTACTCAATTACAACCTTTACAAATAAATCCCATTTAGGTATTTTCATGGTAACACTTTTCACAAAAGTTATTCCTTACCCCACTAACATTCATTTTCTTCCATAAAACTCAGCAAACAACATAAACACTCTCATGTCAAGTCCCTAAACTTTCAACCATTTTACAAAATAGTCCCCTCATTAACTAGCTTAAGCTTTAGGGGTTATAAAAGTACAAAAATTATCAAGAAAAGCCATTAATATCACTTATTAGCAAGGAAAATAGGTTGCTAAAATTTCAAGCTCCCAAAGCCCTTCTTGAGTTTGAAAATTAGGTGGAAGAAGAAGAGAAATAAAAAGATGATAGCCTTTTTCTTTATTTTATTTATTTCCTTCAATTTAATCTACTAACCCACCTACTTGACCAATTTTGACCTCATTTTGTCCCCTATGGCCGGCCACCCATTCTCTGAGGGTCTAATTTCTCTTTAAGGACCTCCAATTTTATATTCCATAGCTATTAGACACCTCTAGCTTGTAAAATAGAACTTTCGTACTTTATGCGATTTAGTCCTATTTCACAATGAAGCATACAATTGCTAAAATTAAAGCACCAAAATTTCCATGCATCCTTATAATCATACTATAACACATAAAATAATATTAAAATATTTTTCTTCAACCTCAGATTAATGGTCCCGAAACCACTGTTCCGACTAGCACCAAAATTGGGCTATTACAAACCTCATATAAACATAGTTCAAAACATAAACTTAACTTGCACATACAAGTGACTAAATGATCTATACTTGCTAAGCATTATAAATTCAAACACTATGTACACAAAAGACATAACCAAACCATGATCACCATATAACATACACACAAACTTACATACATAAAAGCCCTATACATGTCATTTATAACCATATCCAAAATAACTCAAAATCTACCAAAATGTTTGCTAGATAGTGGGATAGGACTCTAACAAGGTTCCAACTGATCGAGCTTTCGATGATCTGAAAAATAGAAGAAAACAATCACGTAAGCAAGTAATGCTTAGTAAGCTCGTATAAGAGAACTTAAACTTATCATTTCTTAACATTTAATCACTCAATAATGCTCATTAATTTATAGAAGTACTTGACTTCCCTATTCATAACAGTCCAAATCATTAGTAGAAAACTTAAATATATAACATCAAAGAAATGTGGCATATATCATGAATTGAATTACTTTTATTCATCTTGCTACATAATTGATTAGTACTTTATTCATCCATTTGTAATTACCAAATTTACCTTTCCATGAGATCATGAACAACAATCCATTTATATACAAGCCTTTCCATTAACCTTTACTTACCCGTTGAACTATTTAGAATTACATCGGATAATCGAGAACACTCACACATAGTGTGCCATTTCATGTAACTGTAACCTTTCCTTTCCAATAATGCTCACACAAGCTATGAAATAGGCCTACTCACACGAGTTGTGAGTCGAAATGTTAGCTACAAGGTGTTGCTCACATGAGCTGTGGAGAATCCACAACAAATGTAGGACCTCAGCCATCAGTAGGACATTCAAGATCAGCACCCGAAATCATATAATCCATAATGACATGTCATTTGCATCTTAAGAATTCTTAGGGTTCAAACAAGACCTTTATATATATCTGAATCCTTTAATTTCTTTATATCTACCATTCCACACATGCTTTATGAAATATACATTTCTCAAATACCAACTTTATGTATATTAATATTACAACTTCATCCACAATATCAATTACCAACTAACTATAATTCAAGATTAAAAGCACACAATTATTCATAATAACTCATTCAAAACATCAAATGGCAATTTTAATCTCTATATGAACTTACCTCCATCACCATAGCTGTTACAGCTAAGTTGAAAGTTAATCCGAGACTTTTGCCTTTTTCTCGATTCAAGTCTGGTTGATTCTTTTCTTAATCTAAATAATAATTTAACTCAATTATTATAATTCTAGCATTCCAACAAGTAGTTTTATATAGTTAAACCCTTTCATCATTAATTTACAACTTTACCCCCAATACTTAAACTTTCTTACAATGTAGTCCCTAAACTCTTAGCTTGCAAATCCACCATTTTTACTTGAAACACATATTAACCGCTTTTCCCCTAGACTTGTATTAACCCACATTTTTCTTCAATTCACAAATTGTATATGGAAATTTACACTTTTAACAAATAAATCCTTAAACCTTAAATTCACTAAAAATCATTTAACAAAACATGTTCATTTAACAACTAAATTTAATTATCTATCAATTAACTTCACAAACTCATCCATTTCATTCATGGAATACCCCTCAACCTTTAAAAATTTTGCAAATTAACCCCTGTGCTGAGTAGTTTAAGCTAAAACAAGCTCAAAAACATAAAAAATTACTAAAAACAAGACTTGAAAACCTACCATGCACAAGATGCAAGCATGATCAAATGCTCCAAGCTCCTTCTAATGGTTTTTCGGTTTCCAATGGAAAGAATGAGAAAGATAATATTTTGTTTTAGTTTATCTTTTTCTTTTATTTACTAATTTGACCTTTAATAATCATTAAAACTACTATAAACATATCCATAAACATCCACTAACTTTAATTTGGTATAATTACCATATAAATCCATTAGTTTAGATTCTAAGGCCATTTAATCCATTTAACTTATAGAATCTCACTTTCACAACATTTACAATTTAGTCCTTTTAATTAATTAACCATTTAAACTTCAAAATTTCTTAACAAAAATTTAATATGATCTTAAAATAACTCTATAGACTTAAAGTAATTATTAAAATGCTAACTCGCTCATCAGAATTATGGTCTTGAAACCACTATTTTTGACGCCACTGAAAATAGGCTGTTACACTCAATCATGGAGTTTGTCCCAATATGCTTTATAGGCACCTAACCACTCTAATCTTTTACTTTAACAACTAGGAACTTAAAGTCTATGTGCTTTGACTTTGATGTGCTCCTTTTGTTATTGGAATAAAGGACTACCAAATATTGTCACAATTTACACCTTAGTGACAAAATTTTGCATCAATATTCCATCAAAATCGGAGTCTGTATACTTGATGATCTCTAACTTATCAGACCCCTGATATGTGAGCATGTAATCTTTTTTTCTCTGAAGATACATCATAATCCTCTTGGATGCTATCCAATGGTCCAAACCAAGGTTGCTTAAATATCTGCCTAACATCCCAACAGTGTACGAAATATTTGAATATATACAAACCTAAACATACATTAGATTCCCCACTCTTGAGATGTAAGGAATTTTATGAATTTCCTTAATCTCAAAATCATTCTTGGGGTATTGGTCGAGACTTACCTTATTATTGGCAAGCAATATGTCATTAACATATAAAACCAAATACAAAACCTTACTCCCATTGAACTTTTGGTATATACAATTGTCTACCAAATTCATCTTTAGACCGAATGAGATAATCATTTAGTAAAATTTGTAATACTATTGACTTGAAGTCTACTTAAGCCCATACATGAATTTCTTTAAATTGCGAATCATTAACTTTGCATCATCAAACACAAAGTTTTCTAGTTGCCCCATATAAATGTATGATCAATGCTACCATTAAGAAACCATTAACTTAACATTCATCTAATGCAGTTTAAGGTCAAAATATTCCACTAAAGCAATTATAGCCCTTTCTCTAGTGGACATTTTTAATGACATTCGTTCTTGAGGTTGTTGAGTTTTTTCTTCAAGAAAAATTATCTCATCTTGAATAGGGAGTTGTTCAACATTGTCTTATTAACGTTTTTAATTCACTTCTTGATTAATGATAGGTATGAGAACCTGAACATCATCAATAATGATAGGAGGAATTGAGTTAGAATCCAATTCCTTCTCAAAAGCAATGTCTATCTAACCTTATTTCCCCCTCCAAATTCAATATCCTTAAAAAAAGAGTTGCAATTCCCATCTCAAAAATATTCCTAATTGTGGGATCATAAAACTCATAGCCCCTAGATCGCTCAGAATAACCAATAAAATAGTTTCTTACTATTTTGGAGTCCAATTTCCTTTCATGTGGCCTATAGGGCCTTGCTTCAGCTAGACATCCCCAAATGTGAAAGTGTTTTAGACTAGGCCTTCGACTGTCCAAAGCTCATAAGTTGTTTTTGCAACTGTTTTAGTGGGTATTCTATTCAGAATGTAAGTTGTTGCCTTTAGAGGCACTGGCTAGATGAGCACTTCTATACTTATCATGTTTCAAACTTTTTTCCTTTGACACACAATAAGAAATGAGCTCATTTGGAGTCTATTTCTCCTATTGACAGATGTAACAAATTTTAAATTGGTTAAATTGTGCAGGAAGCGATACCAAACCTATAAGAACAAGCAATTCCTCAAAAAGTTCAATCTTAAGTGCTTTTAGTCTTGAGGCAACATGAAACATCTCCATAATGTACTCCCTTATGTTTCCTTAACCCTTATACTTCATAGACATCAAAGAAGTTAGAAGTGATGTCATCTCAACCTTATCTTTTTTTTGCAAAATGTTTCTCAATTTTATCAAGGAAATACTTGGCCTGAGTATTCTTTTCAGATTCTGTGCCCCTAAAGGCTTCTAGAATGATGTGCTTTATGATCATTAGACTCATGCGATTTGAATGATCCCACCTCTCAAAATCCCTTTTAACATAAGGGGTGCTTTCCGCAGTAAGAGATGCGGGTTGTTCTTCCCTTAGTGCAAGGTCTATGTCCATACAACTAAGTGCTATATGTAAGTGCCTTTTCCATTCATTGAAATTAGTCCCATTAAGCATAAGTATAGAATTTATATTAGCAGATATTGTGGTAGTAGAAGATGAACTAGCTGAATATAGAACAAAAAATAAATAAATACAAGCTCACATCAATATTTATAAGTAAATAAAAATTTAAGATAACGGGTAATCCTATCCTAAGATACTAAACACAATTAATATAAAGTCTTTGGACAATAATATTAACAGTAAGCAGTACTCTTGTTGTAGCAATTAAACATTGATAATAAATTATGTCAAATAATGAATTAATCTTTGGATTAACATATTGCTCATATAAAGTATTTTATAATTGTCACACATTTATCACCACAGATGTCGTTAAAATTCTGCAAAATATTAACTTATCTTTGGGTCAATTAATAAGCGCATGAATCACAAAAACATATCATTATCTTGATATTTTAAATAAACTATCTACGCAAAAGAGGTCACTTTGGCGACATTTTGTTTCAACTAATTTTTTTTTTTAAAATATTAGACATTCTTAATTAAATCTCAAAGCCAAAATCTGGATTTATTTGTTTCAAAATATTTCTCTTAATTTCATTAAATCAAATTGAAAGATAATAGCATGTATATGTATATATATTTATCCCAAAACAACATACAATGATGTTGGAAAGTATAATAATAGTTGAATAAATCAAAAAACAACCTCACATAAGACTTCAAATTTAAACTAAAACAATTTTTGAATAAAGGTAAACTCCATCTTAAGATATTGGACACTCCATTAATATTTCATCTTTGGACAAAATATTAACTTGTAAGTGATATCTTGGTGTCGTAATCAAACACTGACAATAAGAACATGTCAAAAAATAAATCTTCCTTTGGGCTGATTTATTACTCACATATAAAATCGAATAATTGCCACATGATTATTACCACAATTGCACATGTAATATTATTAACCTTCCTTTTATATTTTAAAACAAAATAATTTCAATATCGATGTCACTTTGACAACTTATTATTTTAATTAAATTATTTTAAAATATGTATAAATATACCAATATTCAAATCTAAAATTTCCATAACAGTTAAAGGTAAAAAAAATTTTATTGCTTTATAATTTCCGAAATAAACCAAAGTACGGTTGTCTAAATAGTGCAATAAAAAAATTGAAAACCTTAATCTTTAACTGATTTTTTCCCCCAAAACCATATATGTCAAAATCAAACAAAACCAAACAAAAATAATGTAGTAATTCAAAGTCAAATAATTAACAAGTACTATGTATTCATAATTTTAGCATTGACAAAACACCAAAGTAATTCACGCATATACGTGTATTCAAAATCAAATAGAAAAATTTACATTGTATATACTATGTAAATCCAAAATTATATTTACGATCAAGCAGAGATTTGCATGAATACTTGAAAAATAGTTTCAAGCCAATAAATTTTAAAAACAAAATCATAATAGTTGACATATCTCACAATTCATAAAATAATCCATATACTTATACCAAAAACTAATAACCGCAAAACGTAATATTATAGAATCAAACTTAAAACCAAATTCTTTAAATATATATATCATAAAAATAAATTTCCGTGCTACCAAAATCCTTTTACCAAAAATTAAAATCACTAAACAAAAATCAAAAATCAAAAATCAAAAGCATGCATATTCCAAAATTCTACCGTAAACATATCATTATGCAAACTTAAGAAACAATAAATAAAAAAAAATACATAATGAACCAAAAAGTAATACCGAAAAGAAAATCAAAATTGCTAATCATATTCTGCTTCTGAGTCCAAAACCAATTAATATAAAAGGATAATAAATATTAAAACTCAACTTAATTCCTAATTTTGCTTACATCAAATTATTCTACTCAACTATACCAGAGTAGTGTATGACGGGAATAAAATTCTTAATCATCAAATCAATTTATACATCCAAAGTATATATTAATTTAAGCCTAAGAATTAATAGTTTTCAATCGCACAATGTTTCCCACTGATAAACTTCAATTTAGCCAAAATAATTCTTCTGGATTGCACTAAAGCATTTCGTACCAAACCAATAATATTCAATACGAATCTAATAAAATAATCAAAAAAGAATCAAATCCAAAAATAATAAAGAATCAATTCGTTCTCAATTATTCAACATGATGAGACTCGGATACTATTTGTTAGAACCGTAAAATAATATCTAATATAAAAAATTAACAAACCATAAACCAAGATTTGTCATGTCAAATAAATCAAGAATAAAACTAAATGCGGAAGCATACCTGAATTCATCGATTTCTTGAAATTTACGGATTTTACGGTTTTGATCTTTCAAATTAGTACATAAGTAATCTAGAGAAGTGACTCTCTCTTTTCTAAAGATGTGATATTAGAAAAGTTATCTTATATGTAATTTGGGGACCATAACCCTAAATATAACTTTTGCACATTAATCCTAATTTCTAATCAGCCCATCATTAATTAGAAATTAGTTATTAGAGTATTACACATATTTAAAACACAATTTATTTAATAATTAAAGCCCAATAAACCTTAACCAAATTAGATCACTTTTCATTTGAGCTAACCTATTAATTACGATAGTAAATAATAATATGTAATTACGTACCCTTATTATATATACGATGTCCATATTTTACAACACAAAAATATTAAACATGATTTTTTCATTCATTTCCATCGGGTCTAAGTGTCTAGAACGAATTGAACGTAAAGGTTGCTTCCTAATTTCAGCTTTTGAGAAACGTATCTTAAGCCTATCCCTATCTTTTTTTTTTTTTCCCCCTAAAAAAGTCACCCATGATAATGTGGAATGTTGAAGGGTAATTAGGATTTCTTCCTTCGAGGATGTGAAGAGATTAATGAAGAAATTATTAACAATGTTCTCGACACCTTCCTTACATGTTCTCCATTCTCCATTATCATTATTCAGCCCTTCGATCCTATTGATACTTCTTCATTTTAGTATGGTATGTAACATCCTAAAATGGGGGTTATTTGTATTTGAATTATTTTGCTTGTGTTTGGATTGCTGTGATATTAATTGTGGTGTAGTAAGGCTTAATTAGGGGTCTTGAGTAGGCTCGGATTAGTAGAAAATTTATTTGTGAAGCTTTAAAGGTAGGAAGCCTTAGTAAGTAGGAGTTACAAGGTTAAAGGAGGGAATTATTGTCATTAAAAATGACTTGGAAAAGTGGCAAGAGGGGGCCACTTAGGTGCTAGAGTTGACGCCACAAGGAGCAAGGGGAACTTATGTTTGAGTCACTTAATTTTCCTTTTTGATCTTTATTTTGGACGGCAATAAGGGAGGAATTTCCCAATTTTTAACTTTGGATAATAAGGAAAGTATGAGAATATTATTTGGTTTTAAATGGATTTTATTTGATTAATCTTGAAAAGTTGGCAAGAGAGAGAAAGAGATGATAAATTTTAATGTGAGGATAATAAGGATATTATCAAGGATATTATTAAGGATTCTAATTGGATTATTATTAGGATTAATTTATAATAATTGATAGAGGAAAATTAGGCATGTGATTAATTCAAATAATTTTGAATTAATTCAAATGGTTGGTCAAGAGCAATTCAAGGAGGTTGCCGAATTTGGAACTCTTCATGGGAAGAGTGGACGGCAAGCTTAAGGAAGGGGGTGCCGAATCCCTTTAAAAGCACCTACCTAGCATCTTGTTTTTCTTTTCCCCAATTTTTTGCAAGTAGCCGAATTTCTTCTTTATTCCCTCCTCTCCAATTATTTTTCTCTCCTTTCTCATTCTCTCAAAACCAAAACTCTCTCTACTCCTTGCCCAAACCTTCTTTTCTCATCATTATTTCTTTCCTTTAGCCGAATTCACTCCCTTGGTGTGCCGAAAATTCCTCTCCTATTCTATAGCACTTTGGCCGAATGCTAGGAGGGGAATAGATCTCTTCGGGATTTCTTGTGGCAATCGTTGGTGAAGGTAAGTGATAGCCGAATCTTTCTTGTCCCTATACTTTCTCTCTGTCGATTTATAGGTTGAGAAAGCCAAAATTTTGGCATATGCAAACAAGAAGGCTAACCCTCTTTGAATCGATATCATCTAGGAACTACGGATTTTCAAGCAATAGATTTGACTCTCCATTCTCTGTCAATCTGTTATAGGGTAAGGTGGTAAGAATCTATTTTTAATAGATCACTCTTTTAAGTATTCAAAAGCCGAAAGCTATTAACATGTGATTGCCAATTTAGGGAAACGAAGCGCTTGGAGTGTGGTGCCTTGTACTCAAAGGCATTTGGTAAGGTTTCGGGTTCACAAGGAACCCTTTTGCAATTAATTTGGTTTGGCGAATAGGCCATGGTACTAACCTTGTGGTTGGCGAATATAGGGCAAGGATATTGTGGGTGGCGATTAGTTATTCCGGGATTTAAGGCTTTCATTAATTTGGTGTGTACATACACACCTTATAACTTTTAATATGCTAAGTGTTATATGTATGCTTAATCGGTTTGTGTAAATTCGGATGTAATACCATCATGGTATAAACAAGGATTCGGTAAGTCTTTGTTGCTATGAGCTTTCTTTTGATGCTTTTGGGAAGCATGGCATATTTGGTATATGTGGCTTATAATATATGGCTCATGATAGATCTGTTGGATGTTGTTAAATAAATCTATTGGCATGATAATTGTTAATTATATATTATTGATTGATGTGGGATTAAATGAGTGGAGGGGGAAGTGATATTCGTGTCGACGGACACCAGTGGTTTGGTACCACATTGTGACTACGGTCACCAGAGGTTTGGCACCTTCAGAGGTTTGGCACCTCATAGCGTCTCGTCCCTGTGGCTTAACACCACCATGGGTTGGCCCCACTTTGAGATATGGGATTGACGCCAGTGATTTGGTATCACAAGATGGGTTGGCCCCATCACTTGATTTGTGACTATCGTCACCGGTGGTTTGGCACCGAATGTTGATGAATATCGTGACTATCGTCACCGGTGGTTTGGCACCACCAGTGGTTTGGTACCACATGGGGTAGAGAAAGGCGTTTGGATGGCTAGGTTGGGTGCATGATTTAGTGCATGTTAAATTGTTATAAATTGTGTATGTTGTTGCATTAAACCGGGAAAAAGGAGTACACATTAGGTCTTGATGACTCACCTTTTCCTTTAACATTTTCAGTGACTCGTAGCTGCGGATAAGGAGCCGGATGAACTCGAGGTGGCCATGCAATGAAAATGTGGACTAGGTGGATTTTGAACTATTTTATTTTATTATGGCTTTATTTTTGTCTAAGTTGTAATAAGGCCTCCTAATATTGCACTTGGATTTTTTACATGTTTTGATAATTTGCTTAAACTACTTTATGATATTAAAATGGTACACATGTTTTCTCAAATTAATACATAAAATGTTTTATTGTGCCATCGGGTACACTTGAATCAGAATAACGACCTAATATATTATTAAACAACACTAAGTAATGTTTTCTTCATAACACCTCAACTGTTTTAAACCAAAACAATATCTTTTATCAAAAATTTAAATCGGCTTAAAGGATTTTTCAAAATGTTTTCTCAGAGCATACCAAATTCGGTCATAACGTTTGGGCCGGGTTTGGGGTGTTATATGGTAAGCTAGAAAAAAGGTGTGTTCCTTTCCCCTTCGATGAACTAGTTCACTCGAGATTCCATGGCCTCTATATCTTCCTCTTGTTTGAGAATATGATCTTGGTATTCCTGATGAGCTTTTCTTGTAATTTCATGAAGAAATCATTCAGTTGGGATTTAAGGGCTCTCTCTTTATACCTTTAAGTCTTGTAATCAAATTTCTTCCTTTTATGGAACACAGCCAAAAGTTGTGCAGTTCCATCCTTGAAAAAAAATTCATAGCCTCATATCCATCCCAAACATTTCTAAGTATATGATCAAAGTCAGGGTATTTAACCAGATCTTTTGAAACTTAAATGGTTGTTTTTTTTTTTACATAAATAATATAAAAAAATAATTAATTACTAAAATAGTATGAAAATCAGATTAATTATGAAAATAAGTATTTACTACAATATTTTGTCGGTGCCGCTTTATATAGTAGTAACACCAGATTGAAATGTAATAAATTAAAATATTCAAGGAGTTGATATGTAAATTTCCCATTTAGTTTGGCCACTGCAAGAAAGCTTTAAGGGTGCGTGGCCGCACCAAATCTTAAATAGGGTTAATTCCTTCATAAACCCTCTTTGTTTACTTTTTTTATTCCTCTTGAACACAAAAAATAGAGAGGTCTCTTACCAGTTAGTCTAAAAAAATTGTTCTACACAAAAATATTTTTGTAAAAAAGTTGATTCCAAGAGGAAATAAATTTTATTTATTTTTAAAAATAATTTTTATTCAAAATATGTCATAACAGTTAACAATATTCATAGTAGTTTTATTTTGCTCACATTATATATGGAAACTATAAATTTAACTAATAATTATAATTTATACATAAAAGATTTTTCTAAAGCATTTATAATTATAATTTTATGTCGTATATGTAAATCAAATTGATAATAAGGAAAATTATAAAAGCTTTAGAAAAATTATTTTGAAAAAATAAATAAAATTTATTTCTAGTTCGGTTTGACCTTTTACAAAAATATTTTTAGCATTTTTTTGGACTAATTGGTAGAGACCTCTCTATTTTTGTGTTGAAGGGAATAAAAGAAAATATTAAACAAGGATGGTTGCCACTTTTCAAAAGTCAATCTAAATGGGAAAATTAGCAAGGTAACAAATACCTATTTTCGTAATTAACCTATTTTCCATACCATTTTCTAAATTAATTATTTTTTATATTATTTATGTAAGAAAGCCCTAAATGGTTGCTTTTTTTTTTTTTTTTTTGTAGCTCTATTACTTAATTCTAAAAGAATTGGCCTATGATCTGATTTAGTCTGAGAAAGGTGAGTGACCTTAATGTTTTGGAACATAATGTATGCCCCTTATAAGAAGCCCATTTTGCCCAGGCTTTGAAATAAACCAAAAATAATAAAAATAAATAGAAAACCAGTTTTTTACAAACAGTCCAATTACAGAATCCAAATAATTGACCCTATTACAATACAAGCCCAATCCGACCCATTCCCTACCTGAACTAACGGCATATTAACCCAGACCTGAATTAAACCAACCCCTTAAATAAAGCTGACCCAAACTCTCAAATGGCCCAAAATGGCCCAACTCCTGAAACGAAGTCAAGAAACCTAGGGTTTCCTGAAACCTCGCGCCACAAGCAGCTCCGACACCAAGCCACCAGTCGCGCTGCAATCCTTGCAAGCTACGCCCCATCGTCGCAGGATCCCTCATCGCTCGCCTACAAAAGGAAAGAAACAGGACAGCAAACATGGAAAATGGGCATATTTCCTATTTTTTTTTTATTTCAAGGGCTATAAAAGCCCGATTTATTTTGTAACAGAGGGATATACAGAGTATACACATTCATAAAAACACAAAAGATTTGCGGAAATAAAAACACCAAACAGAGGTGATTTTCTACTCCTTATTCGCGTTATTCTTTTATTTTTTCGATTCCTGCAGATAATAAATGCACGGAGGGTATAATAAAGGAAAAAAAATTTCGTTACCTCTCGATTCGCGTTCAAAAAACGGAGTCACTGGCCGCCGACCGCTGTATACGGTGGTGCGTACGGAGGCAAGTGTGATGGCCCCTAATCGGAATCCTAGCCGAAGGTCAAGGACAGAAAGTTTTTTAAAAAATTCAACTTGTTTTTTTCTTTGGAATGATAAAATGAATTTTTTTTATGACTTTGTAACTTATATAGCTATGATAAAACGGCGTCGTTTTTGCTTAAGCTAATAAGCATAAAACGGCGTCGTTCAAGGTAAGGATCCGTGCGTTGATGCGAAAACCCGGGGAGGATCTGCGCTTTTTGTTAAAAGGGCTAATTGTCACTTTGGTCCTTCCGCTATTTTAAGTTTTTAAATTAAGTTCAATTTAAATTTTTTATTTTTATTTTTTTAGCCCTAAATTTCCCTTTCTGTTTCAATTTGGTCCGAAGGTCACTGAATGGCTAATGTTAAATGATGTCGTTTTAAAAAAATTGACATAATTGCCATATTGATCCTTATAACATGACGCGTTTTTTAACCCAATCTTTTTATATTTATTTAATATTCTTTTCTTTTTTTATTATTTTATTTTATTTTTAAATTATTCTAATACTATATTATTTTTATTATGTTAAAATGTTATATTATTTTTATTATTTTATTAATTTTGTTAATAATATAAAATTCATATATATATATATATATATATATGTATATTTTTGTATGTGTTATCTTTATATATATTAAATTATTATTATTTAATATTTCATTTGATTTAATATTATTTTTGTTATCTATTATGATTTATATTAATTATTATATTATATAGTATTATATTATATCATACCTTTTTTAAAAAAAATTATTTTGTATAAAATATATTTATATTATATAACATATTTTATTTATATTATTTATATTATGTATGTAATTTTATGATTAAAATATTATATATGTTTTTATATAAAATTATTATATATTGTTTACTAATTGTTTTTTTATGTATAATTATTTATATATGTATTAAATTAAGTATTTATTATAAATATATATATATATATACTTTAAATTTTTATTCATCTTTTATATTGTTTATATATATTAAATCATTTTAAAATCATCATATTCTTTTATTTTTTATTCAATGCTTAAATATATCATTTCCTTTTTCATTTGATTTTGTAATTTCATGAAGATCCTAATTATCGCTACTTATTTCATATCCCATGTTTATTTGTTTATGTTTCTTTAATTGTTTATTATTGCTTCATATAATTTATTATTTATTTATTCATATTATGTTATCCTTTATTATATATTGTTAGTATAATTTGTAGTTATGTAGAATTGCTATTAGATTTATATGTCATAATATCTTACTCAAACCATAGTTTTTATAAAAATACCTTTTGAATTAAAGCATTTTATTCAAATAGTTTTTAAAAAACGGTAATATGTGATATTTGGGGGACTTCGAGAAGAATTGTGTCCTAACTTACTGGGTTTCGATTTTTCTCGTGGAACTTAAAGTATTAGATATCCCTTCTCTTTTAAAACCGAAACTTACCAATTTCAAATCAAAAAACTTATTCTCGAAAATTTAAAACATTGTGTCCTAACTTACTGGATATGATATTTTGTTTCTCGAGGTAGGAATTTTCTAAAATAAAGACGTGCCTAGTTTCGAAGTCATGAGATATTATATCTTAACTTACTGGGTATAGTGTTTTGTTTCTTTGAGATAGGTAAGTCTAGTTTTTTTTTCTTCAAATAAAATGATCATTTTCTAAAATTTTTCAAATTTTCAATATTAGGACATAATTTTATCGATTAGTTACCAATTTTTGGGCGTTATGAGGGTGCTTCCTCATACGTAACCGATTCCCGAACCCATTTTTTCTTGTTTTTTGTGGACCAAAATCAATATTTTGAAATAAAACGTTTTTATGGTGATCCAATCACACCTAAGTAAAAGAGATTGGTGGTGACTCCCGTTTTTATTTTTTTAAAAGTCGATTCCCCATTTTTAAATCAAACATTAAAAATGGTTTCGACAACTTGGCGACTCTACTAGGGACATAAGAGAGTTAAGCCGTAAAATTGATAATTTCATGTCCTTTTGTCTGAATTTAAAATTTTGGTTTTTAAAAACATAATTCTTTTATTGCATGTGGTTCTAAATATATTTCTCTACATTACACTGCATGACCGTCGTGGTCACACCCTTAAGTAGGAGCGAGAAGCTATGCCTTCGTGAAGTTTTCACCTCCGCATGAGCTAGTGGACTGCTTCCGGAATACATCTGTACCTATGTCTTCGTAAAGTTTTCACTTTCGCATGGCCATAGAGAAATGTATTCCCCTGAACCGAACTCAGTCCATATGAGCCTATAATGGGTGAGGATCGAGGAATCTGCTGGTTCGGGTACCCCAACTTTAGAGCTAAACCACATGTAGAAAACGTAAGGACCTCCCCTAAGTAGAACTATACCAACACTTAGTGGTTACCCAAATAGAAGTTTTATCTACCTTATATTTTATTTCATGATGCTGACTTGTGGTGCTTTATTTTTGTGCATATCATTTCATACTTTAGGAGGTATCGATTCACAGTCAGTTTCTAAGTTAGAAAGCTGGTTATGGAGAACGAATTCCTTGAAAAAGTGGAGGCCAATGCTGCCATTCGTACATGGTCAGAGCAAACTCAATTGGAAAAAGGGAACAGCTTAGTTGACGGGTATGTATCTGAGCTATGGGACTTTACTCATATTAGTATTACACAAAATGAGTTCTAAGAGTTGAAAGAGATATGGGCTCAGTGGGATAATGAGGCTAAGTAGTTGTTTTATCGCAATCATGGAGATTTTCCCTACTTACTCGATGTCAAAGTAGATAAACATCTGTTCTGGGCTATGGCCCAGTTTTAGAACTCTGCCTATAGCTGTTTCACTTTTGGGAAAGTAGATTTGGTGCCCACGTGGATGAATATACGGCCTTGCTTCGGTGTCCAAGATTTCAAGTCGATAAATTTTATTCCAAGGCCATTAATGGCCCGACTTTTGTGAAGAAGTTAATAAATATTACGGGGATGAGTGAACAGTGGGTTACAACTAGAATTCAGAAGAAAAGTGAAGGTAAATGCATTCATTGGGTTAGCTTGAGGGACTTGATCTTAGACCATCCAGATGCAAAGAAGAAGGTTGACGTCTTTGCCTTGTGTATCTACGATTTGGTAGTTTTCCCCAAAACTCTCAGACATATAGATGAAGTAGTTATTGAGTTATTTGATCGACTTGACAAAGGGGTCATGCCTGTACCTGCGATCTTAGCCGAGACATTTAGATCTTTGAATGCATGTCGGAGAGCAGGTGAAGGCAGATTCATTAGATATGCCCAGCTGTTGTTGGCTTGATTCCACAGTCATTTCTAGAAGGTGGAGAAAATTTCTTATCGATTTTTTTTTGAAAACTATTCTCCGTTAAAAGAAATAGTGGCAACACCGAGGAGAGAGGATATGTCTGAGGAGAACTGGATGGTGCTCCTTCAAAACCTTCGAGAAGAAGACGTCGAGTGGAAAGCCCCTTGGATAATTCAGATGAAATTCTTTATCAATGTGAGAGTTTTAACTGGGTTCCTTTACTTGGAATTTGGGGAGCCGTTGGGTACGCTCCTCTACTTATACTAAGGCAATATAGATCGAGACAGTTTGTACCTGCAACATATGGGCTGGCTCAGTGTGAGTTATCGTACAGAGGGGACAATTATAAAAAGAGAGTTAAGGAGATTTCTGGTGCTTGGAATCAGACTCACAGAATAAAGAGATTATCTGTAGGACCGATGACAACTCCAAATATAGTGGATGGAAGATTGGAAGGGTTAATGATAACATCCTCGAGCTGAATTCAGAAAGTGCCCGGTCAAAGAGAGGAATGCTTGCAAGTAGTCCCATCAGAGTTAGAGATTGTAAATCAAGATTTTGAGAGGATGAGTTTCGAGATTAGAAAGAAGATAGAAAAGCTAGAAGAAGAAAAGATGTGCTTGAGGCTAGATGTGGATGTTCAGAAATTAGAAGCGAAAAAGTAAAAAAGGAGAAAAGGAAGATTGAGGAAGATCGAGATAGTTTGAAGGCTGAATATAAGAAGATGCATCTATCGATGAAGAATGCTAGATTGGAGAAGTCTCCGAACAATGGCAACAAGAGGACCAAGAGGAAAAGGCCAAAGCTGACTATTGGAAGAGGAAATTTCAAGAAATGCAAGCGTAAAATGAGGTCTTAGAGAAGGGTTTGTCAGAAAGTCGAAGTGAAAAAGAAGATTTAAAAGCTAGAGTGGCGAAACTTGGGCGGTCTCTTCATCACCAACGAAGCCATAATTTTGCAATCGAGTTAAAATCAAGCCTGAACAAGATCGAGGAAATGAAGGGTAGAATTGAAGAGTTAGAATCAGCATTGCACAGTTGCGAGCTTTGGATTGAGCTTCTTGAAACAAGAGAAAAGCGTTGGAAGGAAGAGCTTCACCATTCTTAAGATCAAGTTAGGAGTCGAGATTACCTCATGGGTGAAAATATAATTCAGATTCGAGAGGTAGCTGATCATCTTCAGACTTTGGTAGCACAGGCTTATATATTGAGTATGAAGTATGAGCTACAGTCAGATCGTAGTCAAGAGCTAACTTCTTTGTTCTGGAAAATCAAAACTTTAAGCCTTAGGGCAAAAGCATATTTGTAATCCGTTTTATGTAAAGGATTTTTTTTCTAATAAATTTTTTTAAAATGAAGTTGAATCAGAATCGATGCCTCTTTGCATTCATGCATTTTCATTACATAACATCATATGCATTCAAATCCATAGAGAGAGTCTAATTAGTTGAAATTATAACACACACACAGAGAGAGAGAGAGAGAGAGAGAAAGGGAAGAAAAATCTGAAAGCTGAATATCCTTACGGTACACGTGCCAAATCAAAGAAAATGGATCAAAGATTGGAACAATTCCAAAGAGATATGCAAGACCAGATGTTGGAGGCTCAAAGGAATATGATGGCTCAAATGGCCCAGATGATGAGTGGGATGATGGACAAAGGAAAGGGTCCCATGGCTATTACTAGAGAAGAGAGCGAAGGCAATCCCCCGGGTTTTACCCCACCACATGTACCAACACAGCCTGAAGAATATCCCCAAGGGCCGTCTGTCATGATTAGGCCTCAATAGGGACAAACTGATACCAGACCACCAATGAACTTCCAAATGGGCTCAGGATCCAACCCAGGAGATAACCCTGCTAACCCCGTTATCCCTGATTTGGATATAGCAGAGAGGGAAAGAATAAGAACTGAATCCTCGAGGCAGTTAGAGGATCGCTGTAGATGGTTGGAGGAAAAGTTCAAGGCTCTAAAAAATGCCGATCATCATCATGGTATTGATGCAAAGGACTTGAGTTTGGTTCCAGATTTGGTGATTCCTTATAAATTCAAGATGCTGGAATTTGAAAAGTACAATGGGACTAGTTGCCCTGAAGCCCACATCACCGTGTTCTGTAGACGGATGACTGGTTACATGAACAATTATCAACTTTTGATTCATTGTTTCCAAGACAGTTTGACGGAGCAGCGTCTAGGTGGTACAATTAACTTAACCGTGCTAATATCAGCTCATGGAGAGACTTAGCTCAAGCCTTCATGAAGCAATATAATCATGTTACAGACATGACGCCTGATAGAATCATGTTGCAAAACATGGAAAAGGAATCGAATGAAAGTTTCAGGAAATACGCACAAAGATGTAGGGAAGTTGCCATGCAAATTCAACCACCTCTCCTGGAGAAGGAAACCACTATGCTGTTTATCAACACTTTAAAGGCACCTTTTATAACCCATATGATAGGAAGCACCACCAAAAGCTTCGCAGATATAGTGATGGCAGGTGAAATGATAGAAAATGCCATAAGAGGTGGTAAAATTGAAGCAGTAGAAAGTACTAGAATAGTTGCTTCTAGAAAAAAGGACAATGAGGTGAACAATACGAGTACATACAACAAAGGGTACTCAAAAGCAGTCACTGTTAGCCAATAGAAAGTAGTTACTACTAGGCAACAAGGGTTGACAAGACAAGAATCAGGCCCCAGACAAAATACTAAAAGCTCTAATTTACGCCAATCCCAATGACGTATAATGAGATATATCAAAGTTTATTCGATGCACGCGTAGTGTCACCATATTATCTACACCACTGCAGCCCTCATATCCTAAATGGTATGACTCCAACACTCAGTTTAATTACCACACGGGAGTATCGGGACATTCATTAGAAAACTGCACTAGCTTTAAAAAGGTAGTTGAGAGGCTCATCAAGTTTGGGATTGTCAATTTTGATGATACATATAATGCGGAGAACCCATTACCCAATCACGGAGACAAGAGGATAAATGCAATTGAGGAAAATGACGTAAGGAAGATTAAAGAGGACGTCTCGAAGTGAGAACTCCGTTGAAGATAGTGTGGAAGGAAATGGTAAGAAAGGGACTGATAAAATCAAGTCTCGAGGAAGGAGGTGAAGAACCAAGGAACTACAGTGAGTTCCACAAAGATGAAGGACATAAGATCCAAGAATTTTCTAAGTTCAGACTATTGGTACAAAGCTTCATGAACAATAAGGAGCTAGAGTTTTACGAAGAAGGCTCAAAGGAGAAAACATACATGCAATCGAAAGAGAGTTGACAACTCAAAAAGTCAATTATCCGAGGATCATTATTTCCCAACCGAGAAATACAGAAGGCGGAGCACAAATCACGCCTAAAGTTGTAATCCAAAGACCTGTGTTCTTTCCTTACAAGGATAATAAAATAATACTATGGAATTACAATTGTAACGTGACGATACCGAGAGTAGAAAACTTAGCTAGCACTTCCAAGGAGGTCCAAAGAGAGGGATTCTACATACGAAATGGGAGGTGTTACGACTCAATAAACGTCAGAACAGAACTAATAAAATCAAAGAATGTGCCAGTTGAACAAGAAAAAGAACTTGATACCTTTATCAACGTACCTGTAAAGGAGGAAGAGGCTAAAGAATTTTTAAAATTCCTCAAGCACAGTGAATATAGCATGGTGAAGCAGTTGCTCAAACAACTAGCTCGTATATCGGTGTTAGCCTTATTTTTAAGTTCGGAAGTTCATCGTAGGGCTTTGATGAAAGGGCTGAACGAGACTTACGTTACTAAAGATATATCTGTCAATAAACTTGACCGATTAGTTAGTAACATAAGTGCTTAGAACTTTATTTCCTTCAACGACGATGAAATTCCACTTGGGAGTATGAGATCGACTAAGGCACCTTCACATAACTACTCGTTGCAAGGGATATACTCTACTGAGCGTGCTGATCGACAATGGATCAGCCTTGAATGTCTTACCATTATCAACACTGAAGAGGTTGCCAATAGATAGTTCTCATAAGAAGACGTGCCAGAACATAGTGAGAGCATTTGATTGTACCGAGAGAAGAGTGATGGGAAGAATCAAGATACCATTTTAGATTGGGCCAAACATGTATGAAGTGGATTTTTTGGTGATAGATATCAAGCCCTCGTACAATTGCTTACTGGGAAGGCCTTGGATTCATTTGGCAGGGGCAGTGCCTTCATTATTTCATCAAAAACTGAAACTGGTGTCAGATGGTCGATTGATTACTATAAACACGGAGGAAGACATCATAGCGACTGTTGCTAATGACGCTTCATATTTAGAGGCAAGTAAAGAAGCAACTGAATGTTCTTTTCGATCTTTAGAGTTCGTGAATGCGACATTTATCTTGGAAGGGAAAGAGGTTTCAATGCCCAAGATATGCAAGACCACGAAGATGGGCCTACAAATGATGGTCGGGAAGAGAGCCTTACCTAGAAAAGGATTGGGCAGACATCTCCAAGGGGAAGTTCGAGTGCCGGTGCTGAAAGAGAAGAGAGATAGTTTTGGATTAGGTTTCAAGCCAGATATTAGACAGAGAGAAAGGAAATAGAGAAGAAGCAGGAGAGAAGAAGGGAACGTCTAAATGGAGAATAAGTCCAGTGGGATCGATGACATTCCCCCATATATCCCTGACCTTTGTATTCGGAGGGGTAATTCACCTTGAGATAGGGTTATTGGAAAGTCCTCACGTCAATTCCATACACGAGGAAGGAGTCGAACAAAGAAACTTGTTGGACATTTGCCCTTATGAACCTGGAAGCGTTTTGAACAATTGGACTGCAGAGGAGCTTCTTGTAGTTTTTAAAAATTATACAGAGTAATATTCAGAATGCTCTTGTTGTTTTTTTAGCCTAGGAACAATAAGATTTCTTTTGTGACATAGGCTCATGCTCAAAAATTGTTGTTTTAATAAAATACATTTTTGATAATCAACTTGAGAAAATATTCTTTTATTTTATTCTTTTGACTTTCTAATTTCATTCCAAATTTTATATTTTTCATTCATATCATGTGAATAGTTATCCTCGAATTCATTTGTTCTTTGTACATTCTTTGGTACCCATCACAGGTCCCTAGATATCAATGATGTGAGCAACGATAATACACATTTAGAGGTCCACTTTGAGCATGACATGTGTTTAGAGGAATCTCAGGATTTTGAAGGTGATCGAGATTGTGATTTATCTCCAAATTTGTTGAGAATGGTAAAGCAAGAGGAGAAACAAATTTTACCACATGAAGAGAAGGTAGAGAACATAGCCTTGGAGGAAGGGAAGGTTGTGAAAATTGAGACGCGCATAACTGAGGAGACAAAATAAGAACTTGTTGAGTTACTACGGAAATTCAATGATGTCTTTGCATGGTCGTACCAAGATATGCCTGGGTTAAATACCGATGTTATAGTACATCGCCTTTCCATAAGAGAATAGTGCAAGCTAGTTTAGCAAAAGCTACGAAGGATGAGGCCTGATGTAGTGTTGAAAATAAAAGAAGAGGTCTAGAAACAATTTGATGTTGGCTTTCTACAAGTGGTCAAGTACTTAGAGTGGGTTGCCAACATTGTTCCTATCCGTAAAAAGGATGGAAAGGTCTGGATGTGTGTAGATTACAGAGATTTAAATAAAGCTAGCCCAAAGGACAATTTCCCTTTGCCGCATATCAACATGTTGGTGGATAATACAACTGGATTTTCATTATTTTCCTTCAGGGATGGCTTTTCGGGATACAATCAGATCAAGATGTACCCTGAGGATATGGAGAAAACTACTTTTATAACATTATGGGGTACCTTTTGTCATAAGGTAATGCCATTTGGACTAAAGAATGCTGGGGCAACATATCAAAGGGCTATGGTAACATTGTTCCATGACATGATGCACAAAGAGATTGAAGTATATGTTGATGTTATGATTGCCAAATCTCGAACGGAAAAGGAACACATTGAAGTTTTGAAAAAGTTATTTCTGAGGTTAAGAAAATTTCAGTTGAAGCTCAACCTAGAAAAGTGTACTTTTGGAGTTCAGTTAGGGAAATTATTAGGTTTTGTAGTCAGTTAGAAAAGAATCGAAGTTGACTCAAACAAGGTCAAAGCAATACAAGAATTACCTCCACCGTGCACTCAGAAGGAAGTCTGAGGTTTTCTTGGAAGGTTAAATTACATTGCTCAATTTTTTTCAAAATTAATTGATAAATGTGATCCCATATTTCGTCTTCTCAAGAAACACAATCAAGGTGTATAGGACGATGAATGCCAGAGAGCTTTTGACAAAGTCAAACAGTATCTGTCAAATGCACCAGTACTATATTCGCCTAATCCAGATAGACCATTGATACTATATTTGTCAGTATTTAATAATTCCATGGGATGTGTGCTTGGCAACATGATGAGTCAGGAAGAAAAGAAAAGGCGATATACTATCTCAGTAAAAAGTTCACTGATTGTGAAATGAGATATTCATCAATCGAGAAATTATGTTGTGCCCTGATTTGGACAACTCAGAGGTTGAGGCAGTACATGCTATATCATACTACCTAGTTAATTTCGAAGCTTGATTTGTTAAAGTATATGATGGAGTCCACTGCTTTGAATGGAAGGATGGCTAGGTGGTAGATTTTGCTGTTTGAATTCGATATAGTCTATGTGAACCAAAAGGCTATAAAAGGAAGCGCAGTAGCATAATTTTTGCTAGCAACCTTTGAGCTTTGATTTCTTAAATGAAGAGCTGATGTATGTGGCAAATACTGAAGATTTTTCGTGGAAGCTAAACTTTGATGGAGCGGCAAGTGCTGTGGGAAATGGAATTGGGGCAATCTTGGTATCCCCTAGTGACGATTATTATCCATTCACATGCAAGTTGGATTTTGATTGCACAATTAACATGGCGAAATATGAAGCCTGCATCGTTGGGATTCGAGCAGCCTTAGAGCGTAAGATCAGAGTGCTAGAAGTATATGGAGATTCTACCTTAGTAATTTATCAGCTTAAAGGAGAGTGGGAGACAAGATATCCTAAACTAATTGATTACCGAAAAATAGTTCTGGGATTGATTGAGGAGTTTGATGACATTACTTTCAATTATCTCCCGCGCGATGAAAACCAGATGGCAGATGCCTTGGCAACCCTGGCTTCTATAATCAAAGTAAACAGATCAAAGGATATGAGACCTATTCAAATGAGTATCTTTGAAGTTCCAGCTCATTGTTATAATGTGGAAAAGGAGAAAAAAGATGATCACCCTTGGTATCAGGATGTATTACGATACGTAAAAAGTCGTGAATACCCGGAGCATGCTACTGAGAATGAGAAAAAGACTTTAAAAAAATTGGCCTCTGACTATGTTTTAGACGAAGATATCTTGTAAAAAAGAGAAAAGATCAAGTATTGTTGAGATGCGTTGATGCTGTGGAAGTTAGGAAAATCCTGGAAGAGGTTCACGAGGGCATTTATGGAACACACGCTGATAGATTCAAAATGACCAGACAGATAATGAGATTCGGATATTATTAGTCCACCATGGAAGGTGATTGTATCAATTATGCTAAGAGATGTCATAAATGCCAGATCTACGGAGATAAAATTCATGTGCCTCCGTCACCTTTGCATGTTATGACTTCCCCATGGACTTTTTCCATGTGGTGCATGAATGTTATTGGACCAATCTCACCAAAAGCTTTGAATGGACATCGATTCATCTTCGTGGTATCACGAAATGGGTAGAGGCTGCTTTATATGCTAGTGTCACTAAATCAGTAGTTAGTCGATTCTTGAAGAAGGAGATCATTTGTCAATATGGAATGCCTGAGAGGATCATATCAGACAACGCACTGAATTTGAAAAATAGTACGATAGTAGAGGTTTGCAGTCAATTTGGGATCAAACACTACAACTCGTCTCCATATCATCTAAAAATGAATGGAGAAGTGGAAGCGGCCAACAAAAACATCAAGAAAATAGTAGGGAAGATGACTGAGACTTACAAAGATTAGAATGAGAAACTACCGTTTGCACTCTATGCTTATCGAACGTCCGTCAGAAACTCTACTAGGGCAACACCTTTCTTGTTGGTCTATGGAATGGAGGCAGTTCTACCGATTGAAGTGAAAATACCTTCTCTTCAGGTTTTGTCAGAAATAAAGCTGGAAGAAGCTGAATGGATTCAGGATCGGAATGATCAGTTGAATTTAATTGAGGAAAAGAGGCTAAGGGCTATTCGTCACAGTCAGATGTACCAAAAAATGAATGATGCGAGCCTATGATAAGAAAGTTCACCCAAGAGAGTTTCATGAGAGAGACATTGTATTGAAAAAGATCCTTCCCATACAAAAGGATTTCAGAGGAAAATGAATGCTGAATTGGGAAGGACTATATGTGGTGAAGAAGGCTTTCTCTAGAAGAGCACTGATCTTGACCGAAATGGATGGGAAACCCAATCCTATGAACTTTGACTCAGTAAAGAAGTATTTTGCTTGAACAGGAGAAGAGGCCAAAGTGAAAACCCGCAAAGGGCGCTTTGAGTTTCTAAAAAAAAAGGAGAGGCCAGGGCGAAAACCTGCAAAGGGCACCTTGAGACCAAAGGGGTTTTGAGTTGAAAACCCGAAAAGGGTGGCCCAAATTCTGAATGGACACGCAGTCATCTTGCTACACTTGAAACAATAATGAAATGAAGAATGTTTCATATCGGGGCATCAACAAAGTACTTTGGGTCTTCTAAACACATGTTGAACTCAATGCAGTCTTCATAAAGTTTGTATATAGAAGCTCAATCAGCAATATCTAGGGCATCTAATTTTTTCCTATTCATTTTACTATCTTGGGATTCTTTTTCTTCTCAAGGATATGTTCTCAGTTAACTTTCTTTGTATTTTTGATAATTTATTCAATTTCAACCCTTTTTGAGATCAACTTATTTGTTACCCTAAATTGTTGATAGAGACTATTTCTTTGAATTTTTGGTCCAATTGGTAATTGGAAAAAGTAAATGAGTTGATATGATCAGATCATAACATTCGGGGAGTGGTGTGATGAACTAAAAAACCCTAAATTGTGGTGGAATGGGTTGAAATAAACCCTATACCTGGAAAATTTCAGATGGGTCAGATTGAAAAAGTTTCAATTGTGGTAGCATGGTACCAGCCTCATGTTCTCAAGATTCAAGCGGAGATTGGCTCAGAAATTACATTGGGGCAAACTTGTTGAGCAAAACATGATTGATGAACAAGAATGAAGAACAAATGAGTGATAACACCTAGAGTAGGAACCATACTCATAGCATTTTTGTATCATAGCAAATTTCATTAGGAGCATTTGATTCATTCCAATCATTGCATCCTAATCTTAACCCTTTAAAAGGAATCATCTTCATGACATGTTACATGTAGCTAGAAGCATTTGATTCATTCTAATCATAGCATTTTAGTCATGTGACATAAACATACGAAACTGAGTCTACAGGACATATCCCTCAGAGGATAGTGTAGCAACATCGGTGAAAATAGAAGATCTCATTTTCCTGAAGTTGCAGGAAGCAGATTGAAGAAACTTTCAGCCTTATCTCCTTAAAGTTGCAGCAGAGTAGACTGAAGACAGAAGATTATATCTTCCTGAAGTTGCAGGAAGCAGATCAAAAGCGCTTTCAGCCTTATCTCCCTAAAGTTGCAGTGGAGTAGACTAAAGACAGAAGATCTTATCTTCCTGAAGTTACAGGAAGCAGATCAAAGGCACTTTCAGCCTTATCCCCCTGAAATTGCAGCGGAGTAGACTGAAGATAGTAGATTTTGTCTCTTTGAAGTTGCAGTGGAGCGAATCAAAGACAGAAGATCTTATCTTCCTGAAGTTGCAAGAAACAGATCGAAGACACTGTTAGTCTTATCTTCCTAAAGTTGCAGTAGAGTAGACTAAAGACAAAAGATCTCATCTTCCTGAAGTTGCAAGAAGCAGTTCAAAAGCACTTTCAGCCTTATCTCTCTGAAGTTGTAGTGAGTGGACTGAAGACAGAAGATCTTATCTTTCTGAAGTTGCAGGAAACAAATCGAAGACACTGTTAGTCTTATCTTCCTGAAGTTGCAGCGGAGTAGACTAAAGACAAAAGATCTTATCTTTCTAAAGTTGCAGGAAGTAGATCAAAAACACTTTCAGCTTTATCTCCCTGAAGTTGCAGTGGAGTAGATTAAAGACAGAAGATCTCATCTTCCTGAAGTTGCAGGAAGCAGATCAAAGACGCTTTCAGTCTTATCTCCCTGAAGTTGCAGCAGAGTAGACTGAAGATTGAAGATCTCATCTTTTTGAAGTTGCAGGAAGCAAATCAAAAACATCAGATCTTATCTCCCTGAGTTTGCAGTGGAGCGGATCAGAAAATAGTAGATCTGACACTCCTGAAGTTATAGAAAGTAGATTGAAGCCATCAGATTAATTGAATTCAAAAGGAATTTCTAATACCGTTGAAGTTGTAGTGGAAAAGGCGAGGACTAAGAAGTCGAGGCTTGGCAAAGACCGGCAAAATTGGACCTTCTATTGCCTTTGCTCTATTCTCATTTCACGACAATGAGCAAAGAGGGGCAGTTGTAATAAGCCCATTTTGCCCGGGCTTTGAAATAAACCAAAAATAATAAAAATAAATAAAAAACCAGTTTTTTACAAACAGTCCAATTACAGACTCCAAAGAATTGACCCTATTACAATACAAGCCCAATCCGACCTATTACCCTACCTGAACTAACAGCCTATTAACCCAGACCCAAATTAAACTAACCCCTTAAACAGACCTGACCCAAACTCTCAAATGGCCCAAAATGGCCCAACTCAAACGAAGTCAGGAAACCTAGGGTTTCCTGAAACCCTCGCGCCGCAAGCAGCTCCAACACCAAGCCACCAGTCGCTCCGCAATCTTTGCAAGCTATGCCCTATCGTCGCCGAATCCTTCGTCGCTCGCCTACAAAAGGAAAGAAACAGGACAACAAACATGGAAAATGGGCATATTTCCTATTTTTGTTTTTATTTCAAGGGCTATAAAAGCCCAATTTATTTTGTAACAGAGGGATATACAAAGTATACAAATTCATAAAAACAAAAAGATTTGCAGAAATAAAAACACCAAACAGAGGTGATTTTCTACCCTTATTCGCGTTATTCTTTTATTTTTTCGATTCCTGCAGATAATAAATACAAGAGGATATAATAAAGGAAAAGTTTTTTTTTGTTACCTCTCGATTGGCGTTAAAAAAAATGGAGTCGCTGGCTGCCGACCACCGTATACGGTGGCGCGTACGGAGGCAAATACGATGGCCCCCCATCGGAATCCTGGCCGAAGGCCAAAGACAGATAATTTTTAAAAAAACTCAACTTGTTTTTTTTCTTTGGAATGATAAAATGATTTTTTTTTTTATGACTTTGTAACTTATATAGCTATGATAAAACGGCGTCGTTTTTGCTTAAGCTAATAAGCATAAAACGGCGTCGTTCAAGGTAAGGATCCGCGCTTTGACCCGAAAACCCGAGAAAGATCCGCGCGTTTTTGTTAAAAGGGCTAATTGTCACTTTGGTCCTTCCGCTATTTTAAGTTTTTGAATTAAGTTCAATTTAAATTTTTTATTTTTATTTTTTTAGCCCTAAATTTCCCTTTCTGTTTCAATTTGGTCCGAAGGTCACTGAATGGCTAATGTCAAACGATGTCGTTTTAAAAAAATTAGCATAATTACCATATTGATCCTTATAACATGACGCGTGTTTTAACCCAATCATTTTATATTTATTTAATATTCTTTTCTTTTTTATTATTTTTATTTTATTTTATTTTTAAATTATTCTAATACTATATTATTTTTATTATGTTAAAATGTTATATTATTTTATTATTTTATTAATTTTGTTAACAATATAAAATTCATATATATATATATATATGTATAGTTTTGTATGTGTTATCTTTATATATATTAAATTATTATTATTTAATATTTCATTTGATTTAATATTATTTTTGTTATCTATTATTATTTATATTAATTATTATATTATATTCTTTTATTTGTATATTATATAATATTATATTATATCATACCTTATTTTTTTAAAAAATTATTTTGTATAAAATATATTTATATTATATAGCATATTTTATTTATATTATTTATATTATGTATGTAATTTTATGATTAAAATATTATATATGTTTTTTATAAAATTATTATATATTGTTTACTAATTGTTTTTATGTATAATTATTTATATATGTATTAAATTAAGTATTTATTATAAATATTTTATATATATACATATATACTTTAAATTTTATTCATCTTTTATATTGTTTATATATATATATTAAATTATTTTAAAATCGTCATATTCTTTTATTTTTTTATTCAATGCTTAAATATATCATTTCCTTTTCATTTGATTTTGTAATTTCATGAAGATCCTAATTATCGCTACTTATTTCATATCCCATGTTTATTTGTTTATGTTTCTTTAATTTTTATTATTGCTTCATATAATTCATTATTTATTTATTCATATTATGTTATTCTTTATTATATATTGTTAGTATAATTTATAGTTATGTAGAATTGCTATTAGATATATATGTCATAATATCTTACTCAAACCATAGTTTTTATAAAAATACCTTTTGAATTAAAGCATTTTATTCAAGTAGTTTTTAAAATACGGTGATATGTTATATTTGGGGGACTTCGAGAAGAATTGTGTCCTAACTTACTAGGTTTCGATTTTTCTCATGGAACTTAAAGTATTAGATATCCCTTCTCTTTTAAAACCGAAACTTACAAATTTCAAATAAAACAACTTATTCTCGGGAATTCAAAACATTGTGTCCTAACTTACTGGATATGATGTTTTATATCTCGAGGTAGGAATTTTCTAAAATAAAGACGTGCCTAGTTTCGAAGCCATGAGATATTATATCATAACTTATTGGGTATAGTGTTTTGTTTCTTTGAGATAGGTAAGTCTAATTTTTTTTTTCTTCAAATAAAAGGATCATTTTCTAAAATTTTTCGAATTTTCAATATTAGGACATAATTTTATAAATTAGATACCAATTTTTGGGCATTATGAGGGTGTTGATCCTTCCTCATACGTAATCGATTCCCGAACTCATTTTTTCTTATTTTTCGTGGACCAAAATTAGTATTTTAAAATAAAACGTTTTTATGGTGAGCCAATCACACCTAAGTAAAAGAGATTAGTGGCGACTCTTATTTTCGTTTTTTTAAAAGTCAATTCCCCGTTTTTAAATCAAACATTAAAAATAGTTTCGACACCCCTCATTTCACATAAATTCAAACATTCATGGAACTCTTTAATACAAACTGGGGCTCTTTTTGTTAAGTCTAGATAAAAATTCTTTAAAATCACCACCCATTAGACATGGCAATCGATGTTATTAGGCTTTCATTTTCAAATTCTTCCAAATTTAAACTCCTACATATAACTTAAGGGATAGCATATATGACAGAAACTAGATAAGTGGAATTTTAGGAACATAACTTCACCAGGGCATAAATTTCCTGCTCTGTGGTGCATAGTATAATCCACCTAGAAGGCCAATAATATAGGTAGTAATCCAGGCATCAAACAAAGTTGATTCATAATCATGCGAACCTTAATCTCATAAATGATCATGATTGAAGGATTATGAAGCATCACAAAATCTCTAATGGTCCTTGCGAATCCTGGGTTCCCGATCCTTATACAGTTCCCCAAATCAGCCATTTTTCCCTTTTGATCAATAATATCCAAAACAGTGTTCGAAGGGGTCTTGGGGGTTGGGTTCTGGCCATGTTGCTTGTAAAACGACTTTTCACTGAAAGGATGAAAACTCGATCCTATGGAGGTACATGTTCCCTTTTTGACTTGCTTCAAAGCTCCCTTGTCTGTATTGTTTCTTTACAGGGCAAAGATCCCTCATCAGCTTTGGATATTTGGATGTTAGTACCCATGCTTGAATTTTTTGACCATTTTGTTTTTTCCCTACTCTACTTGAATTGTTGTTCTTGGGCTTGTTTTTGGGTCTTTTCCTTTGGATCATCATCCTGGGCCCAAAACTACCTTCTTATGGAGAGACCGGTTTCATTTCCTGCACCACTGTTGAGGGGCAATCAATGGTGGTTGAAGATAATGTATATGCCACTACTTGATGTTGGAAAAATTGGTATGGAGAATTTTTGAGTTGGAACAACGAAATTTTAAAATAATTTTTTTCATAAAAAAAATTGTTTTCATGATATCTATAATAAATATACTTATGATTCCGACTTTTGGTAGAGATTGAAATTGTAGATTGGTTTCTAATTGCAAATTGGCTTGTTGTATTTCTCGAACAATTTAATTGGAGTATAAATCTTTGATGCTTTCAACTGAATAATCTTATTAGTTATTCTCAAACTCTTTGTTGTTTAAAGAGCATTTTTAATTCAAAGAATCAAACATAAGATAAAAAAGGTGACGTTTCAGGGGAGTAAGTGAACTTTCTCAAAAGTGGGGATCTAAAATTGAAATTCAATTTCCAAATTCGAATTACAATTTCTAAAGAGATTGCATTTATAATCTTACAAATTTAGAACAATAGAAATTAGAAACAATAATTTATTTGAGTTTGAGGGAAAACACCTCCAATATTTTTTTACAAAATTTCAACAAAGTTTCCTCCCGGTATCTCATATATATATTGGCACCCCTTAGATTTATATTTATAGGGGAAGAGTCACAAGAATCATATGTTAACTAGGTGAGCATAAAAATAATTATTTAATAGAAAATTGACTCATCCTAGGACTCTTAGATGAAGTCGATGGCACCAAGGAGTTTTATTCCTCCTATGTCTTGGCACACATGCCTATTTCAGGTTTTGTCTTGTATTGTGTTTAATTATATATGTTATTTAGTTTTGACCCACATAAAAAATAAGGCAATTATTTAAATTTTTATCCAATGAATAATTATTTTAATATAATTAATTTAATTAATTTAATTAAATAATTTGTAAAACCAAATTTTAATTTTGTTAAAATCTTGATATCTTTACCATAATAGAATATGCATAAATCAATGTATTTATCCATTAAAATATAAACACGATGATTAATTAATTTAATTCTTTCTTTGGACTCAATTATTTAATTTCATACAATTAAATAATACCTCAAAGAAATTAAATCAATTTTAAGTCATCTCTTGTCTTGAATGCAATTATCGCAAATAATTATGCATGTAATTTATTTTTCATTCTTCATTTTCATCCATTCAAATAACTCTTATTATGCAATATGTACAAAGTTGTGTTGAACTAGCGGAGGAATTGATCGAACATATATAATTAGAGATTAAACAATTTGTAATTAAGTTCTAACTCTTTGTTTATTGATTACAAAGTTATTTAGTTTTTAAGTCATTCCACTAAAGTACCTCAACTGATCTCTCTATTATACATCATTACTAATGCTACAAGTATTTAGCTTTTATCCAACAACTTTATCATATGTGTGTTACCCTCATAGGATATCATCGATCCATTTAGGTTAAATTCATTCACCTAATTCAATCTACTTTATCTCATAGTCTTGATTCATCTTTTGTAATGAAAATGATCATTACTTACAAACAATAATGATGTTAATTTATTCTAGACAAATAACTCATGGGCACGTTTTTTTTTTATAATGCATACAATGTCAATGAAAGAATATTATTTACTTTTTATCCAAGTTATGAATTTCACTATTATAAGTGATGTCATATCATACACAAGTTATGTACCCAACGTACCAACTTTCGACCAATTATTATGAGAGCTCAAATTTTTCTATACATCAAAATAAATGAATTATACTCATAGTCTTTCACTTACTTAGTATTTAGGTAAGTCATATCATAAACATCACAAGTGAATAAATCCATAAGCAGACTTAGGATGAGTTCAACTTGGATCTTGTCAAATGCATTGTTAGTCCAAACATTTACATCTAGGTCTCCATTTCTGATAGTCATCCACTCCAGTAGTCAAGATAAGTTATAGTCAAGATAAATTATATCCCTGATTGGGCTTTATTAACAACATAATAGTCTCCTATTTATTTGAATCATTTGCTCAATTTAATTTTGAGTACTATGAACCATTTTGATTACCAACTAATAAAAGTTGTCTTCTCGCAATACAATTCGTTCAACTTATTATTATTTAAAATTTAGGTAACTAAAGAGTATATATTTGTTTATACATTTTTCTTTTCATGAAACATGTGGAAATTTTATTTCCATTAAAATTTAGCATAAGTTTTGATACTCTTCACAAATTTAAAATTTAGTCCTTATACTTTTATTTTCAAGAATTTAAGCCCTCTACTTTTCAAATTTCAAAATTCAGGCTCAATTGGTAACACTATTGATTTTTTCTTTTTGTTAAGTTTGTTGGTGTACATTTTTAAATAAAAAATTTATAGTTGTAAATTTAGCCCTTAATGTTTACATTTTTTATCAATTTGGCCATTAACCTTTTGAAAAGAGGTCAAATCACTTTTTAATGAAAATGTTGACTTGTAACACCCCTAACCCGTCTCTGTTGCCAAATTAGGGTTACAGAGTATTACAATACAAATTAGAAGCATTTAACTTCAAATAGAAACAATTATTCAAATTAAATACTAACATTCAAATGCACATTTTATTTGAAGTAAAAATAAACTTACGACCCTTAAACTGAGCCTATGGGGCCCTAAAAATAGATTGGGAATATTTAGGGACCATTTTGAAACAAAACAAAAAATTTTGGAAAATTTGAAAATTTGTGGAAACAGGGGTCACACGGCCGTGTGACTCGAATACATGACCGTGTGGTAAACCGTGTACAAAGTGAAGTGTGGGACATATTGCCATGTCCCAGCCCGTGTGTCCGTCTGTGTGGCTATTCAAAATAGGGTAACACGACTGTGTCACATGGCGTGTGCTAGACCGTGTGTACATTCGAAGTAAGGTCACACGGCCGTGTCGCCAAGCCATGTAACTCTTTGTGATCGTGTGGCTCATCCTGCACTTAAAATTTAAAAGACATACGACCATGTGGTGTGGCCGTGTATAGCACATGGCTGTGTGACAGCCCATATCCTAGGCCGTGTACTCCCTAAATAACCCCTAATACAAGTAATTTCAATCACCATTTCTAGATACTTTCACATGATTAAGACACATTCAAGGACACCAAAAACATGCCAAAAATCATTCATCCTATGTCTAACCAATATGCCATTAATAGACATCACAATTCATACACCAAATCAACTCAAGTACAAAACTAAAAATCCACACCTTAAATATATAATAATCATACCAAAAAGCCATTTCATTTTCAATATAAACCACCATGAATTTAACACTTTATATAAGCATAAAAAAATGTCCATAAAACACTGAGATATTTACAAGCCAAACCTAAACCATATAGGCAAGTAGCTACAAGTAAGATCAAATCACACCATATCGGCTAAATAGCTCAAAACACCTATTGTAACAGCCTATTTTCGATGAGATCGAAACAGTGGTTTCGTGACCACAAATCTGAGCCCAAAAATAAATTTTATTTTATTTTATTTTACAGTTGGTATTATGATAGGAAGGTCACGTGAAAATTTTGATACGAAAATTTTATTGATTGTGTGGTTAATTAGGTAAAGGACTAAATTGCATAAAATGCAAAAGTTGAATTCTAGTAGCTATAAGGATTAAATAGCAATGGAATTCAAAACTAGAGGTCTTTATATGGTAATTAAACCATTAAGAAAAGTATGTAGATTTTTCTTGGTAACTCATCCATGGATAGAAATGACTAAGGACTAAATTAGAAATCAACAAAATTAAAATATGATAGAAAAATAAAAAGAAAATTATCATCTTTTCTATTCATCTTCTTCCTCAATTTTTTTATGGAAACCCTAGGAGAGAGGAAGAGAACTTTTCAAGCTTAGAAAGACCCAGAAAGACCAACTACGGAATTAGATCGAGGGAAACAAAAAGTTTCGGATTAGTTGGGATTCAAACCCGAACAACTTTCAAGGTAAGTTCGTGTAACTTAATTTGATACGTTAATATGTTTGAATTGAATTGTGTGATTGTGATAATATGTATGTGATGATTTACATAATGAAATAATTATAAGTTGGAAATATTGATAAAATATCATATCCCGGTTGAATATTGATATTCGATGGACTATGGTGATTTCTTGAAACGGGTATAATATGACAAAGGTTACAAATAGGATTTAGCTCGGACGGGTAATCTTGAATTTAAGCCTCTCGAGCATATGTTATAGATTGGGTTTAGCCAGAACAAGTAACCCTAATTAAGCGCTTTAGAGCATGGAACACTAATAGGATTTAGCCTGGACTGGTAAATCTTAAATAACTCTTATGAACGTTGGTTGAAAATCAGGATTTAGTCTGTACTGGTAATCCTGTTGTACAATATGTAGCTCGAGAGGTGCTCTTCGAACTTATGCCCAATGGGTAATAATGAATACGAATTGACGATAGTTCATATGTATACCTTATGTACATCACTCGAATTTTCATCAAAATTTCATTAGTTCAACGGAAAGGACTCTCGAAATATGGAAAGGTGGAATTAATGAAAGTTTGTATGTAATGAGCTCATTTATGTTTACTTAATATTTAAATGATGTTATGTGACTAACTTGTTTGATTAAATGTATATGTTTAGGTGAACTACCTATAATGGGTGAAATGTATGTTTATGTATGCTAGTTTAAATAAATATAACTGGTAAGTTTATTTTCCGTTATACAAACTTACTAAGCATGAACATGCTTACCCCGCTTAATTTTCCCTTGTTTTATAGTGCTCATAAGCTTGCGAAGGTTAGAGGATCGGTCGGAGCATAATCACACTGTCCACTATCTTCATTTTGGTATAATTAGAAATCTCATTTTGGTGTAATGGCATGTATAGGCTTAGTTGGTCAAATGATGACTTGTAAGTTGTGTTTTGTAATCTAGCCATTGGAATGGCTAGTAATGATTTAAATTGGTATGTTAAAAGTTATCTCATGTTCAATGCTTATGTGTAAAGTGTGGATGAATGGAGTATGTTTATATTGTATATACATTAAAAGTATGATTATAAATATGAATTGCATGTGATATTATGCGATGATAGATGTTAGTTTAGGCTTGGTTTAATGTTTGATTTGGCTGGTACATACATGCAAGTGTTGGTGTAGGTTGTGGGCAAAATTGGGTGAGAAAATGAAGCTAAGAAATGGCTTCATTTTGTCCATACAGGTAGACACAAGAGTGTGTGTCTAGGCCGTGTGTGACACATGGCTGAGTACATGGACGTGTAGCCATGCCGTATGTCCCCTGCACCCTAAATTTGAGAAAACGGAATGCTCAGAATTGAGCACACTGGTAGAGACATGGATGTATGTCTCAGCCGTGTGGGAGACACAGCCTAGAACACAGACGTGTGTCTTGGCCGTGTGAAACCTGTACCTAATTCGAATTTGTAACACCCCTAACCCAAACCGTCGTGGAATAGGGTTAAGAGGCATTACTGAACAATCGAAACATTACACATCCATTTCACAACACAAAGTCAATCATCAATCAAACATATTCAAATATAAACATATCGTCTCTTATTGATGTCTATGAGACCTTAAACACATGTTAGAAAGAGGTCGAAACTAAACCGAACACATATGAAAATTTTTAGAAATTTAAACATTTTCACAACTGCAGAAGTCACATGCTCGTGTGGGTAGGCCGTGTGCCTCACACGGCCTCAGACACGCCCGTTCGTCTAAGCCATGTCAAAACAGGGCATACATACTGACTTGTCCATATGGCCTAAGACCCGCCTGTGTGCCTCACCCATGGTCGACACTGACTTGCACCACATGGCTAGTCACACGCCGGTGTGTCCAGCCCGTGGTCGAGCTTGACTTGTTTCACTTGGCAAACTTAAACAACACGGTTGAACCACACGCCCGTGTGCTCAACCGTGTGGGCAATTATAGGCCATTTTCAAGGCCAAATTACCATCCACACTTTGAATTCACCTACAAGTATCAAACCAATTCCAAACCACGCCTCAATGCAATAAAAACATATCAATTATGCATCTTTATAACCTCTTAACATCATCAATCATTTTCCTATACAAATCCCTCTCAACTTACTACCACAAATATCAATTATACATTCAAAAACATGAAATTTATGCATCACCAAAATCATACCATTTCAAAGCATGAACATACTACTTCCATATCTCTAAGACTATTTTTAAAGACTTTTCACATAGAGCACACATACTCATATTATCCATTCTTTATACACACCTAAGGCATATACATAAATCATCCATCTTTCAAGCCATATCTCATGGCAAGAACTATACAACTCAAAATATACCATATCTACTAGCCTATACATGTCATATACCAAATATATACATCATCTAAAAGTACCAAAATAGATAGCCGATAGTGTGATTTAGTCGCTGACGATACCTTGATCCGAGCTAGCTTTAGTGACACTGTAAAATAGAGAAACATATCACACAGTAAGCTTTAAAAGCTTAGTAAGTTCGTAATATAATACATATTACTCAATAATACAAAATCAATACATAGATAACCATCACTTAGATTAATATACAACTAAACATAATGTCAATCTCAACCTTATGCTCAAACATCCATTCATTCAACCTTAAAAACTATCATCCACCACATAGGTTTGGAACATACCTTTAATAGACGTACATCTTTGTTCAATGCTCGATACCATATTTTATTCACTGATCGTTACCATTTCAACTCAATCGCACATTTAGTGCCCAAATCATAGTCGTAGCTTAAATAACATCGCACACTTAGTGCCTCAATATAAAGTCGAATGTAATTCGATATCACACACATAGTGTCAACCACAAAGCCGAAGCTTCTATTATTTTGCACACACAGTGCTAATCATCTCGGTCACATTTCCAAATACGCACACTTAGTGCCATATAATTCAATTCCTCACATAGCATTTATAATTCAATAATCTCATAACTAATCGTTTCATAACATTTAAAACATATTTAAATACACGTATTATATCCGAACTTACCTCGAACGTCGAAATACTGAAACGATCGATTAATCGAGCATTTTGTCTTTGCCTCGATCTCGATCCGAACCTCTCCTTTCTTGGTTTATACACATTTAAATTTAATTCATTCAATCACAAATTCATTCAATTTAGTCCACACACACATATTTAGGGTATTTCATAAAATAGCCCTCACATTTTCACATTTCGACACTTTAGTCCTTAATTCATCAAATCACAAAATACACCAAATTTCTATTCACATAAGCTAGCCGAATTCCTCCCATGGTAATACAAGCCCACACATTTCATTTATTTCACATTTAAGTCCTTCAATTTACACTTTTCTCAATTTAGCTCAAATTACTCAAATTCACCAAAAATTCAAAGATAAAGTATGTTAATCTTTCATATATCTTTCATATTTCATCAAAAACTATCACAAAGCTCAAACATTCATCAATGGCATATCTCAAATTCACCATCAAATTCTAAAATTAAAGCATGGGCTAGCTAGAGCACAAAGTAACGATCACAAAAGCGTAGAAATTATCAAAAATCGAGTCAAAAACTTACCTCAATCAAGCTAAACAATGGCCGAATGTCTCAAGCCCTAGTTCTATCTTTTTCTTCTTCAAATTCGGCTAAGAAAGATGATATATTGGCCATCTTTTTGTTTTATTACAATTATAATAACATAAATAATTGATTTCCAATTCTACCCTTAATGAGTATTAATAATAACACCAAAACCATCCTACAATCTTCCACTAACTTATAAAATGGGTTAATTGCATCATAAAACCTCCAAATTATAAAGACAACAATAATTAGGTACTTTAACAATCAGCATACAACTTTTGCACTTTATGTGATTAAATCCTTTTCACAAATTAAACACACAATCGATAAAATCTTCACACGAAACTTTTACACAGGCTAAATCACATATAATAAACACAAAATTAATATTAAAATATTTTTTGACCTCAAATTTGTGGTCTCGAAACCACTATTCTGACTAGGGTCTAAATCGGGCTGTTATAACTCTCCCCCCTTAGGGATTTTCGTCCCCGAAAATCTTACCAGTGAATAGGTGTGGATATTTCTCTCTCATAATGTTCTCAGGCTCCCACGTAGCCTCTTCAACTCCGTGTTTGTGCCACAACACTTTCACTAAGGAAATTCTTTTGTTTCTCAACTCTTTGATTTCACGTACCAAAATTCAGATCGGTTCTTCACTATACGACAAGTCTGACTGAATCTAAACCTTAGTAGGAGCAATCACATGAGATGGATCAGATCGGTACCGTCGAAGCATCGACACATGAAACACGTTATGAATCTTTTCTAACTCAGATGGCAACAACAATCTATAAGCAACCGGTCCAATTCTTTCGATGATTTCATACGGTCCAATGAACCTCAGACTCAGCTTACCTTTTTGGCCAAATCTAAGTATTTTCGTCCACGGAGACACTTTCAAAAATAATTTGTCACCAACTTCGAATTCAATATCTTTTCGTTTCAAGTCTGCATAAGACTTTTGACGATCTGAGATCGCTTTCAAACTATCACGAATCACCTTTACTTTCTGCTCAGTTTCTTTTATCAAATCAACTCTGTGAATTTTATTCTCACTCAACTCAGTCCAATATAATGGAGTTCAGCATTTTCGACCATAAAGAGCCTCATACGGTGCCATTTTAATGCTAGATTGAAAACTATTATTGTATGCGAATTCAATCAACGGCAATCGCTTTTCCCAAGTACTTTCAAACTCAAGAATACAACACTTCAACATATCTTCAAGAACTTGGATGATTCGTTAGATTGACCATCCATTTGCGGATGAAATACAGTATTGAAATGCAACTTTATACCTAAAGCCTCTTACAATTTGAGGTAAATCTCGAATCTCTGTCAAATACAATAGATGGTGGCACCCCGTGCAATCTCACAATCTCAAAAATATACAATTTAGCTAATTTATCAAGTGACTAGTCTGTTCTCACCGAACAAAATGAGATGATTTCATCAATCTGTCAACTATCACCCAAATTGCATCTTTCTTTCTCGGAGTAAGAGGTAGTCCCGACACAAAGTCCATCGTGATTCTCTCCCATTTCCACTCAAGAATCATAATAGGTTGTAATAAACCGGATGGAACCTGATGTTTAGCTTTAACTTTTTGACAAATTAAACATTTGGACACAAAATCGGAGATATCTCTTTTCATACCATGCCTGTAACAGTCCGATTTATACCCTAGTCAAAATAGTGGTTTCGAGACCACAAATTCAAGTTCGTATAATATTTTAATATTATTTTTTGTGTTGTTGATATGTGAATTAGCATGTGGTAAATTTTCGTAAGCGAATTTGTCTGTTTGCGTGTTTAATTTGACAAAAGGACTGAAATGCATTGAATGTGAAAGTTGCATGATATTTGTTAAGTATCAAGGTGTTATGGCTTTTATAAGAGAACGCTTTATGAGGCAATAAGACCACTATTTAGATAGTGGATGGATAAAGGTCAAATGTGCCCTTGTTATATATATGTTTTCTTATATTAAGTGAAAGGGTATTTTAGTAAATGGAATAATAATATGATTATAATAAAACAAACAAAGAAAAGATGATAGTTATCATCCATTTTAGTCGAATATAGCTAAGAAAGAAAGGAAGAAAACCATTTTAGGTTTCGGCACTCATCTAGTTAAATTCAAGGTATGTTTTAATCGATTTTGGATAATTTCTACGTTTTTGTAATCGTTGCTTCGAGTGCTATCCAACCCATGTTTCAATTTTGTGTTTTGATGATGTATGTGAAATATGCCATTGATGATTTTACAAGCTTTGTGATGTATGAGGATGATATATGAAAGATTTGAGTTAAATGAACATGTTATGTTCTTGAAGTTTTGATGAATTTAGCTAAATAGGGCTAAATTGTGAAAATGGTAAATTGAGGGACTAAATTGCAAGTTTGATGAAAAATGTGGGCTTGTATGTGATGTATATGTATTTGGCTAAGCTTGTGTATGCATTGATCTTGTGAAATTTGATGTTTTGAGTAAAATAGACTAAATTGATAAAATGTGCAAATGTGAGGGCTAATTTGTAAATAGCCCAAAATATGTGTGTATGGATTGAATTGAATGAATTAGTGAATAAAAGGGTTAAGTTTGAATATGTTTAGATCAAGAATCGAGGAAAATGGACTTAGATCGCGTG
This sequence comes from Gossypium rotundifolium, assembly GCA_025506655.1. Taxonomy (NCBI): domain Eukaryota; kingdom Viridiplantae; phylum Streptophyta; class Magnoliopsida; order Malvales; family Malvaceae; genus Gossypium; species Gossypium rotundifolium. The sequence continues at coordinate 83,525,608 of CP106727.1, forward strand.
AAAGCGAAAGTTAATGAGTAGCCGTTTTCATTCTGATATATCGAATCCGAGGTAAGTCACTATGCAAATAAACATATCCATATGATATTATACTTGTTCGTATGACTAATGTTGATAATGTATACCTATGAGATCGAGATGAGTCTGACATAGTGATTAAGTCTCAGAAGTCTCGATCGAACCTAGGAATAAATAGGATTAGCTATGTCATGACATAGGTATTTGTTCTGTTTTATCATGTAAGACCATGTTTGGGACGTTGGCATTGATTGGAAATTTCGTGTAAGACCTTATCTGGGACGTAGGCATCAATATGAATTATATATAAAAACCTCGTTTGGGATGTAGGCATCGATATGAATTATATGTAAAAGACCTCATCTGGGACGTAGGCATCGATATGAACTTTATGAGTAAGGTCATGTCTGGGACATCGGCATCATATTGAATCGTGTAAGACCTATCTGGGATAGTGGCATTGATATCCGAGTACATATAAGGCCTCGTCTGGGACGTTGGCATTGTACAACTATTTCGATCTTACTAAGCATCCTACTAGATTTCTAAAGGCTCAACGGGCAAGTCTGTGAAACGAATTGTAAATACGAGCTGTGAGCAAATAAGTGAATGATTATCCATTTTAGGTACGTTGAATGTACATTAAGTGTGCATAAAAGGTAAGTACCTATATGACTTTGATATGAAGAAAGGTATTATTGAAAATCAAAATGTGAATCTTGAAATGTTGAATGTGGCAAATGTGGCCATGAGTTTACGAACCAAGTTATATATATGTGATAGTTACTAAGTGATCGATATATGTGCCAATGTGTTTATTTGTATATGACTTACTAAGCTTTTGGAAAGCTTACTCTGTGTGTGTGTTTTCTCTATTTTATAGGTCGTCGAAGCTATTGAAGGCTCGGGATTGTCAATGATCGTCATTACACTAAAAAAAACTTATTTTGGTACCCTTTTGGAAATGTGTATAGCTAAATATGGCATGTATAGACTAGATATGTGTATATGTTTTTGGAAGTGAACTTAGCCATGTGTTTTGGCAAGTTTAATTTGGTAATATGCTTGAATGAATGTGATATATGATGCATATCTTGGTAAGGTGGAAGCTTATGAAATGGCCAAGTTTTGAGTGAGCTATTGAATGAATTATACTTGTAATGATATGAGTTTATTTCTCTGGAATCATCATGGTTGGAATTGGTATTGAGTGTATAAATTGAATGGTCAATTTGGTATGTTTTAGTTGCCATATATGCAAGGTATGTGTTGATATATATATTGCTTGTAGGAAGACCCTAAGTGGGTGGCATATTGGCCTTGTAAAATGGCTTATAATGTCACATGGCTGAGGCAGACGGGCGTGCCTAAGACCGTGGGTAAATTGGCAGAATGTGGCTTAAATTGCACATGGCCTCGACACGGGTGTGCATGGTGGACGTGTGAGAAATGACAGTATGTGATCTATTAGTACACGGCCTTAGCACACGGGCGTGCTTGGTGACCGTGTTGGTTTTGGCAGTATACTACCACGGAAAGGACATACAGGAGTGTGAAGTAGCCGTGGGTGAGGCACAACCTACCCCCACTGCTGTGTGTCCCCTGTATGTTAGAAAAGTTTCAAATTTTTATGAAATTACTTATGTGTTTCGGTTTAGTCCTGACTTGGTTTATAAGCATGCTTAGGGTCTCGATGACTCATTTAAGGGACTCTATGATTGAATTCAAATGAGATTGATGACGATTGACTTTGTGTCGTGAATGTGATGTGAAATGATCTTATTGTTCGGTAATGCCTCTTAACCCTATTCCGGTGACTGTTTTCGAGTTAAGGGTGTTACATTTTATTAGCTCCGTATAGAATGGCACTGACAGAGTTGAAAGAGTTAAAGTCTCAGCTACAAGAATTGACTGATAGAGGGTTTGCTAGATCGAGTTTTTCGCCTTGGGGTGCTCTTGTTCTGTTTGTGAAAAAGAAAGATGGTACGATGAGAATGTGTATTGATTACCGTCAGTTGAATAAGGTGACTATAAAGAACAAATATCCTTTGCCCAGAATTGATGATTTGTTTGATCATTTAAAAGGAGTTACTGTGTTTTCCAAGATTGATTTGAGATCGGGATACTACCAATTGAGAGTTAAAGATTCAGACATTTTGAAAACTGCTTTTCGAACGAGGTACGAGCATTATGAGTTTTTAGTTATGCCATTCGGACTAACCAATGCTCCTACTGTTTTTATGGACTTGATGAATAAAATTTTTAGATCGTATCTGGATCAATTTGTTGTTGTATTCATTGACGACATTTTGATTTACTCACCTGATGAGAATGAGCATGTAGAACATTTGAAAATTGTGTTGCAAACTTTGGTAGAAAAGAAATTCTACGCAAAATTCAGCAAATGTGAATTCTGGTTGAATGAGGTCAGTTTTCTGGGGTATATTGTGTCAGCTTTTGGGATTCGTGTTGATCCGAGCAAGATTTTTGCTATTCAGAATTGGAAACCTCAGAAGAACGTGTCTGAAGTTCATAGTTTTTTGGGTTTAGCTGGTTATTACCACAGATTTGTTAAAGGCTTCTCGACTATAGCTACTTCGTTGACTAGATTACTTCAGAAAGATGTCAGATTTGAATGGTCGGATAAATGTCAGAAAAGTTTTGACCAGTTGAAAACTTTGTTAACAGAAGCTCCGGTGTTAGTACAGCCAGAATCGAGTAAAGAATTTATTGTTTACAGTGATGCTTCGTTAAACTGTCTAGGATGTGTTTTGATGCAAGAGGGCAAAGTGGTAGCTTATGCTTCGAGACAATTAAAGCCTCATGAAAAGAATTATCTGACACACGACCTTGAGCTCGCTGCGATTGTGTTTGCACTTAAAATTTGGCGTCATTATTTGTACGATGATAAATGTCATGTGTTTTCAGATCATAAAAGTCTGAAATATCTAATGACCCAGAAAGATTTGAACCTGCGTCAGAGAAGATGGCTTGAATTGTTAAAAGATTATGAGCTAGTGATAGATTATCATCTGGGGAAAGCAAATGTTGTTGCAGATGCTCTGAGTAGAAAATCATTATTTGCACTAAATACTCTGAATGCTCAGTTAGATCTGTCTAATGTTAGTTCTGTGATAGTTGAATTAAAAGCAAAGCTATTGTTCTTACAATAGATATGTGATGCTCAGAAATCCGATAATGAATTGCTAGCGAAACTAACTCAGTGTGAAGTGAATTTCGAATCTGAATTTCAAATTATGGATGGTTGTTTGAGATTTCGAGGTCATATCTGTGTTCTGAGAAATCTAGAGTTGATTCGAATGATATTGAGCGAAGCATATAATAATCGTCTATCTGTTCATCTGGGGAGTACTAAAATGTATCATGATTTGAAACGGCACTACTAGTGGTTTGGTATGAAACGGGATATTTCTGAATTTGTTTCAAAATGCTTAGTTTGTCAGCAAGTGAAAGCCGAACATCAAGTTTCATCGGGATTGCTGCAGCCGATTCTGATTCTTGAGTGGAAATGGGATAGAGTAACAATGGACTTTGTTTCTGGTTTGCCTCTGACTTTGAGAAAGAAAGACGCAATATGGGTCGTAGTTGACCAATTAACTAAATCAGCCCATTTTATTCCTATAAGATCTGACTACTCGCTTGAAAGATTAACTAAGCTTTATATTTTCGAGATTGTGAGATTGCACGGGGTGCCACTATCTATTGTGTAGGATAAGGATCCGAGATTCACATCGCGATTCTGGAAGAAATTGCAAGATACTTTGGGTATGAAATTGCATTTCAGTACAGCTTTTCATCTACAAACCGATGGTCAATCCGAGCGAATTATTCAGATTCTCGAAGATATGTTAAAATGCTATGTACTTGAGTTTAATGGTTCGTGGGAACAATACCTGTCGTTGATTGAATTTGTGTATAACAATAGTTTTCAGTCGAGCATCAAAATGGCACCATATGAAGCTTTGTACGGACGTAAATGTCGTACACCTCTATATTGGACTGAACTCAGTGAGAATAAGTTAAACGGGGTTGATTTGATAAAAGATACCGAACAGAAAGTGAAACTGATCCGAGATTGTTTGAAAGCAACAACTGATCGTCAGAAGTCCTATGCAGACTTAAAACGAAAGGATATAGAATTTGAGATCGGTGACAAAGTATTTCTAAAAGTGTCTCCGTGGAAGAAAGTGCTCCAATTTGGATGTAAAGGCAAGTTAAGTCCGAGATTCATCAGACCGTATGAGATCATTGAACGTGTTGGGCCTGTTGCATATAGATTGAAGTTACCCTCTGAACTAGAAAAGATTCACAATGTATTTCACGTTTCGATGCTCCGTAGATATCGATCTGATCCGTCACATGTGATTGCCCCATCTAAAATTGAAATCGATCTAATATGACATACGAAGAGGAACCGATCCGTATCTTAGCTCGTGAAGTGAAAGAGTTAAGAAACAAGAAAATTCCATTAGTGAAAGTATTGTGGAATCAACATAGATTAGAAGAGGCTACGTGGGAGCCTGAAGATTCAATGAGATAACAATATCCAACTCTATTTAACGGTAAGATTTTTGGGGATGAAAATCCCTAAGGGGGAGAATTGTAATAGTCCGGTTTATACCCTAGTCGGAACAGTGGTTTTGGGACCACAAATCTGAGTCCGTATAATATTTTCATATTATTTTCTGTGCCGTTGATATGTGAATTAGCATGTGGTAAATTTCCGTAAGTGAATTTGTCTGTTTGCGTGTTTAATTTGACAAAAAGACTGAAATACATTGAATGTGAAAGTTACATGATATTTGTTAAGTATCAAGGTGTTATGGCTTTTAAAAGACAAGGCCTTATGAGGCAATAAGACCACTATTTAGATAGTGGATGGATAAAGGTCAAATGTGCCCTTGTTATATATATGTTTTCTTATATTAAGTGAAAGGATATTTTAGTAAATGGAATAATAATATGATTATAATAAAACAAACAAAGAAAAGATGATAGTTATCATCCTTTTTAGCCGAATATAGCTAAGAAAGAAAGGAAGAAAACCATTTTAGGTTTCGGCACTCATCTAGTTAAATTCAAGGTATGTTTTAATCGATTTTGATAATTTCTACGTTTTTGTAATCATTGCTTCGAGTGCTATCCAACCCATGTTTCAATTTTTGTTATGATAATGTATGTGAAATATGCCATTGATGATTTTACAAGCTTTGTGATGTTTGAGGATGATATATGAAAGATTTGAGCTAAATGAACATGTTATGTTCTTGAAGTTTTGATGAATTTAGCTAAATAGGGCTAAATTGTGAAAATGGTAAATTGAGGGACTAAATTGAAATTTCGATGAAAAATGTGGGCTTGTATGTGATGTATATGTATTCAGCTAAGCTTGTGTATGCATTGATCTTGTAAAATTTGATGTTTTGAGTAAAATAGACTAAATTGATAAAATATGCAAATGTGAGGGCTAATTTGTAAATAGCCCAAAATATGTATGTATGGATTGAATTGAACGAATTAGTGAATAAAAGGGTTAATTTTGAATATGTTTAGATCAAGAATCGAGGTAAACGGACTTAGATTACGGGAAAGCGAAAGTTAATGAGTAGTCGTTTTCATTCCAATATATCGATTCCGAGGTAAGTCACTATGCAAATAAACGTATTCGTATGATATTATACTTGTTCGTATGACTAATGTTGATAATGTATACCTATGAGAGTATATGCTTATGAATTTCGAGATGAGTCTGACATAGTGATTAAGTCTGAGAAGTCCCGATCGAACCTAGGAATAGATAGGATTAGCAATATCATGACATAAGTATATGTTCTGTTTTATCATGTAAGACCACGTCCGGGACGTTGGCGTTGATTTGAAATTTCTGTAAGACCTCATCTGGGATGTAGGCATTGATATGAATTATATGTAAAAGACCTCGTCTGGGACGTAGGCATCGATATGAATTATATGTAAAAGACCTTGTTTGGGACGTAGGCATCGATATGAATTATATGTAAAAGACCTCGTCTGGGACGTAGGCATCGATATGAACTTTATGAGTAAGACCATGTCTGGGACATCGGCATCATATTGACTCGTGTAAGACCTATCTGGGACAGTGCATCGATATCCGAGTGCATATAAGACCTCGTCTAGGACGTTGGCATCGTACAACTATTTCGATCTTACTAAGCATCCTACTAGATTTCTAAAGGCTCAACTCGCAAGTCTGTGAAACGAATTGTAAATACGAGCTGTGAGCAAATAAGTGAATGATTATCCGTTTTAGGTACGTTGAATGTACATTAAGTGTGCATAAAAGGTAAGTACCTATATGACTTTGATATGAAGAAAGGTATTATTGAAAATGAAAATGTGAATCTTGAAATGTTGAATGTGGCAAATGTGGCCATAAGTTTACAAACCAAGTTATATATATGTGATAGTTGCTAAGTGATCGATATATGTGCCAATGTGTTTATTTGTATATGACTTACTAAGCTTTTGGAAAGCTTACTCTGTGTGTGTGTTTTCTCTGTTTTATAGGTCGTCGAAGCTACTGAAGGCTCGGGATTGTCAAGGATTGTCATCACACTACAAAAACTTATTTTGGTACCCTTTTGGAAATGTATATAGCTAAATATGGCATGTATAGACTAGATATATGTATATGTTTTTGGAAGTGAACTTAGCCATGTGTTTTTGGCAAGTTTAATTTGGTAATATGCTTGAATGAATGTGATATATGATGCATATCTTGGTAAGGTAGAAGCTTATGAAATGGCCAAGTTTTGAGTGAGCTATTGAATGAATTATGTCTGTAATGATATGAGTTTATTTCTTTGGAATCATCATGGTTGGAATTGGTATTGAGTGTATAAATTGAATGGTCAATTTGGTATGTTTTGGTTGCCATATATGCAAGGTATGTGTTGATATATATATTGCTTGTAGGAAGACCCTAAGTGGGTGGCATATTGGCCTTGTAAAATGGCCTATAATGTCACACGGTTGAGGCACACGAGCGTGCCTAAGACCGTCGGTAAATTGGAAGAATGTGGCTTAAATTGCACACGACCTCGACACGGGTGTGCTTGGTGGCGTGTGAGAAATGACAGTATGTGATCTATTAGTACATGGCCTTAGCACACGGGCATGCTTGGTGACCTGTTGATTTTTGCATTATACTACCACGGGGAGGACACACGGGAATGTCAAGTAGCCGTGGGTGAGGCACGGCCTACCCCCACGACCGTGTGTCCCCTGTATGTTAGAAAAGTTTCAAATTTTTATGAAATTACTTATGTGTTTCGGTTTAGTCCCGACTCGGTTTATAAGCATGATTAGGGTCTCGATGACTCATTTAAGGGACTCTATGATTGAATTCAAATGAGATTGATGGCGGTTGACTTTGTGTCGTGAATGTGATGTGAAAAGATCCTATTGTTCGGTAATGCCTCTTAACCCTATTTCGGTGACGGTTTTCGGGTTAGGGGTGTTACAGTGCCACCCATAAAACTTTTCAGATCGTTATACATTTTTGTACTCCCTAGATGAACAGTCATACGACTATTATGAGCTTCGTTCAAAATCATTTGAATTAACTCTGAATTCCTCGAAACACAAATCCAATCTCTGAATCTCAAACAATCATTATTATCAACTCGAAATTCTGAATCAGAATTCAAATCACATTGAGTTCGTTTTGCTATCATCTCATCATCAATTTTCTAGGCATCACAAATCTGACATACGAACATCGATCTCACTTTCAACTTAGCCAAAATTGAATCATCAGCACATTGATCTATTTGAGTATTCATAGCTCGTAAAGCAGATAAAGATTTTTGACTCAAAGCATCAGCAACTACATTAGCTTTACCCGATGATAATCCATCACAAGCTCATAATCTTTCAACAATTCTAACCATCTTCTCTATCGTAAATTCAATTCTATTTGAGTAATCAGATATTTCAAACTCTTGTGATCGGTATATATATGAAATTTCTCACCAAATAGGTAATGACGCCAAATCTTCAATGCAAAGACAATCGCGGCTAATTCCAGATCGTGCGTCGGATAATTCTTCTCATGGGGCTTTAACTGTCTCGAAATGTAAGCAATGACTTTGCCTTCTTGCATCAGCACACAGCCCAAACCATTCAAAGATGCATCACTATAAACTATGAACTCTTTACCAAATTCAGGTTAAACTAACACAGGTGCCTATGTCAACAATGCTTTCAACTGCCCAAAACTCTGTTGGTACTTTTCCGACCACTCGAATTTAACATCTTTCTGTAGCAACTTCGTCAATAGATTTGCAATCATTGAGAAACCTTTGACAAATCATTTATAGTATCCTGCTAATCCTAGAAAACTACGGACTTTAGACACATTTTTCAGAGGCTTCCATTCAAGAATACCTGAGATCTTACTCGGATCAACTTGTATTCCTACAGCTGATATAATATCTCCCAGAAAATTGACCTCACGCAACAGCAGATTCACATTTACTAAACTTTGCATACAATTGCTTTTCACGCAGAGTTTGTAACACAACTCTCAAATGCTCGGCATGCTGTATCTCATCACATGAGTAAATCAGAATATCATCAATAAACACGACAACAAAGCGATCCAAATACGGTCTAAATATCTGATTCATCAAATCCATTAACACTGCTGGAGCATTCGTTAGTCCAAAAGGCATAACTAAAAATTCATAATGTCCATACCTCGTTCGGAAAGCAGTCTTCGGTACGTCTGATTCCTTGACTCTCAATTGATAGTAGCCCGATCTTAAATCTATCTTGAAAAACACTATAGCTCCTTTTAGCTGATCAAACAAATCATCAATACGAGGCAACGAATATTTATTCTTTATCATCACTTTGTTCAATTTTCGGTAGTTAATACACATTCTTATAGTGCCATCTTTCTTTTTCACAAATAATATAGGAGCACCCCAGGACGAGAAACTCGGTCTTGCAAATCCTCTATCTGTCAACTCTTGCAACTGAGACTTTAACTCTTTCAAGTCTATCAGTGCCATTCTATACGGAGCTATTGAGATAGGAGTAGTCCCCAGCACTAATTCAATTCCAAATTCAACTTCTCGTATCGATGGTAATCCCAGTAATTCTTCAGGAAACACATCTGGAAACTCACAAACTACTGGTACAAATTCAACTTTCTTTTCTTTCACTTTTGTATCAATCACATATGCAAGGTAAGCTTCGCAACCCTTTTTCACATAATTCAAAGCTTTCATTGAAGATATAACATTCGGCAACCCATTCAAATCACTAGATTAAATTTGAACTATCTCACCATTCTGACTTTTCAAATCAATACTCTTCCGTTTACAATTCACAATAGCATGATGCAACGTGAGCCAATCCATACCCAGTATAATATCAAATTCATCAAAAGGTAGCAGCATCGATTAGCAGAAAAACATATATCTCTAAACATCAAGGGGCAGTTCTTACACACTTTATCCACCAAGACACATTTGCCTAAGGGTTCGATACTCTAATCACAAATTCAGTAGACTTAAAAAGTAGAGTATTACTTGATACTAGATTCACACACACATAGGAATGAGTAGAATGTGGATCTATCAATGCAATCACATCAGTATCGAATAGAGTAAAAGTACCAGTAATGATGCCTGGAGATGAAGTTTCTTCTCATACGCGTATAGCATATGCTCGGGCAGGTACCCTCGCCTCAGATCTCACAACTGTGCCTGTAGCCCCTCTTTGACTTCCACTCACATTTCTAGTGTTTCTGGGTAGTCTACCCCTAGCCATCGTATTGCTTGGTCTCGCACTCTGAACATTATCTTTTTCAGCTAACTCTGGGCAATCTCGAATGAAATGGTCTCGTGATCCACATTTCTAACAAGTTTTATTATTGTACTTGCCCTAGCATTCTCCCACATATCTTCTTCCACATTGTCTACACTCAGGCTTGTTACTTTTAACACTTCCAACACTTGATTTAGTTGGAATTTGAACTCTTGGACTTACACTTTGTATTGCACGATCTCTACTCGGGTGTCCAATTGAAGCATTTGAACAATTGCTTGCATCTTTAAATCTCTTCGATGAAGTTTGAGACGACTTGCTCATAAATCTTTTTCTTTCATCTCTAGCCTCAGAATCGACTTTCTTCTTTTCTTTGCTAAGCTCTTCAGCTTTGCAAGCTCGTTCCACTAGCACAAAAAATTCATTTATGTCAAGTATTCCAACCAGCAATTTAATATCTTCATTCAGCCCTTCAATGAAACATTTACACATAGTAGCTTCAGTTGAATCACATTCTCGTGCATACTGACTCAATCTTACAAACTCTCATTCATACTCAGTAACGAGCCTTGTTTCAGCTCTAGAAACTCTTTACGTTTCTGATCAATGAATCGTTGACTGATATACTACTTTTGGAATTCGACTTGAAAGAAATCCCAGGTGATTCTCTCTCTCAGAACCACAGATATCAATGTTTTCCACCAGTTATACGCGGTATCCCTCAACAATGAAATAGCACATTTAATGCATTCATCGGGAGTCAATGTCAACTTATCTTGAGCCAAAACTCAGCTCGCTCGGCATCATCATAAGTTGTGGCCCTAAACTCTTCGGCCCCATACTTTCAGATTTATCCACAAGAGGTTTATTTAATCGGATCGAGTCTACGATTTGTGGCACAACAGGCACTTGTGAGGGTGGAGGTTATGGAACAGTCGAATTCATTTAAACGAACTCCGAATACCACTCACTCATCATTCGAAAGAAGGCTTGCTTAGCCTCTCCCTCTTGGCTACTATCATTCGGCCTAGATGTGGCCGGCGCTGTAACACCGCAAACCCGGTCAATGCACCATGACCGAATCTGGCATGCCATGGAGTGATAACCTTTTAAAAGCAAAATTTTTTCGGATAATTTTCTTAGAAAACCCGTTTTGTAGTATGAAAAGTTTAGTAATCCTTGCTTGAAATCTACGTATTGTTGCAAGTTTTTAGAAAACATTTAAGTTATCTTTGTTATCATAATTTAAGTGGTGTTACCCGATGGCAACGCTTTTAATAAAAACGAAGGAGTTATAGTTTTGAAAACATTGCTTTTTACCATTTAACTTAACAAAACCATATATTCAACATAGTCAAAATAATAGCAAATATTAAAGAAAAACCCAAAATAAAACTTAGCAGCCTTATTACAAAACCCAAAACCAACATTTAAGGAAAATTAATAAAATGGAAATAGTAACTAAAAGAAATCAAATCCAATGAACATGCATGGCCGCCTCGAGTCCTCCCGGTTCCATCTCCGCAATCTACTCATCTACAAAATATAAGGGAAGGGGTGAGTCACCAAGACTCAGTGTATAAATCCCCAACCCAATAGTGCATTCACTTACACAAACTATCAGTAGCAATATGCAAACCATGCAAAACATGCAACCTATAACCTAGCCATCCAAACACCTTTAACTACCCCGTGTGGTCAAAACCACTGGTGGTCAAAACCACTGGTGACCGTAGTCACAAATATATCGGTGTGGTCAAAACCACTGATGACCAAAGTCACAAATCAAGTGATGGGGCCAACCCATCATGTGGTCAAAACCACTGATGACAATCCCATAATCAACATGTGGGGCCAACCCACTATGGTACCAAACCACTAGGACGAGTCACAATATTCATATGTGGTCAAAACCACTGGTGGTCAAAACTACTGGGACTTAGTCACAAAATATAATATCAAGACGGGGCCAACCCGTCGTGTGGTCAAAACCACTAATGACAGTCCAAAATAAATCATCCCCCTCCTCTCATCAAACCCATCATCATGTTCATAACATACATGCCATAGTATCGAATGATCATGCAAATAACATATAACATAGCATCAACAGATCATGACGATGTATACTAAAAGTCACATAACAGGGGACTTACCCGGTTTCTAAGTTCATTTCCACAAAGCATACTCACTGATTCAATAGTGATAACGGTAACACAATAAGCATATTATACTAAATAGGAGTGTGTAAGCGTTACACACCTAGTTGCTAACGTAATCACTAAATCCCGAAGATCCGGTCTACTGCACTAGATCCCCTTTGCCCCTACATTCGACCAACACTTAGATTATCACCAAAAGCCATTCAACTATACCAATAAATCTTGAAGGACAAATCACACAAGGATACTTCCTTACCTTAATGCCGATTTGGTTTCCAACCAAATCTCGAAAACTCACTATATTTGACTATGCTCCTCCCTACAATTGGTTTAAACATTCCATTAGAGTTCTAAAGGCCATTCGGCCATAACATGAATCTCGAAACCAAGGAGTTGTCGCATCCTTACCTTACAACTGATTCGGCCTCTACTCACCAAGGATCGACACGCCCCAAAAAGGAAGAATTAGATTCGGCTTTTAATCCCAAAGATCCTAGGAGAAATCGGTTTCCATCAATGGTTAGGAATCATGTCAACAAATGTCAAAATTCAACTTTTGTCCACATGTGAGTCGAAAGAGAAAAGAAAAAGAAATAAAAGAGATTTGGCCAGGAACACTTAAATCTGATTAGAGAAGAACCCGAAGAAAATCCACTCCTGGTTGATATTCGGCCAAAATAGCACTAGAAAAGAGAAGGGAAATTTGGCAAGAAGTTGAGTGATGAAGGGAGATTCGGCTATGGTTGATATAAGAGAAACAAATGGGATTCGGCTATGAATCCAAAAGAAAAGAAAAGAAGAAATCGCAAGAAAGAGAGAGCGATGGTTTCGATTAGAAGAAGAAAAGAAGATTCGATTGGGTCTTGAGGTGATTCGACTATGGAGGGTTTCAAGAAAAAGATGAAACAAAAATAAAAGAGAAATAGGTATGGTGTTTTCGGCTTAAGGAAAATAGGAGAGAAATAGGTGAACAAAGATGATTTTCGGCAAAAATAGGCTAATCAAATGAGAACCGAAAAGAAGAGTGGCTACCAAGTTTGGCTCTTCATAATGGCACCAATGGTTCTACGGATTACATGATTGTAGAAAAAAACACACCCCAATGGGGTTTGACCTACCCCTAAATCCCAAACCGATCACACCTCCTCTCCCCTTGTCCATCTTTCACCAACTCTTCAAGACTCCCACTCCTAGTAGTCCCCTCATCTTACCTTGAATTCCTCCCATCCACTCATTCAAACCGATTTGAATGAGTCCTACACCTATCACTTGAATTTAGTCCAATCCCAATCCTCAATCGAGTCCTACCCAGAGCACACCTCTACTTGCTGTGGCGTCAAAATAAATAAGCGAGAAAGGATTTACTGCTCGACCAAGGTCCTCCTTGCTCCTATGGCGTCACCTCCTTGTGACTTAAGTGGCACCTCCTTGCCACTTTACCAAGACACTTCTTGTGTCTAAAACTCCCAATAATATTCCTTTAACCCCTAATTCTTCTAGCTCCTTCCTCTTAAGTGCTAAAACAAAATTTTTAGCCATGACCCGGGACTAACCCAAGGTCATGCCTAGACCCCAAAACATATCAAACCAACACAGCATACTTACCAACATATGCAACCACATGCAAATGCAGAGACCCCATTTTAAAGATGTTATAGTTCTACCCCCCTTAGAAATAATTTCGACCTCGAAATTACCTGGTCAGAAAAGTTGAGGGTATTGCTGCCACATCACATCCTCTGGTTCCCACGTGGCCTCCTCCGTACCATGATTCCGCCATAGCACTTTCACCAAGGGTACTGACTTCCTACGCAGAACTTTGACATCCCGATCTAAGATCTATACTGGCTCCTCCTCAAAAGACAAGTCTGAGCTTACCTCAATCTCTGCAACCGGCACAATGTGTGATGGATCTGATCGGTAGCGCCTAAGCATTGAAACATGGAAGACGTCGTGAATCTGACTTAACTCTGTTGGCAGCTCAAGCTGATAAGCTACCGGTCCTACTCGCTTCAACACCGTGTACGGCCCGATAAACCTAGGGCTTAGCTTCCCTTTCTGTCCAAATCTCAACACTTTCTTCCATGGCGATACTTTCAGAAAAACCTTATCACCTACTGCATACTCTATATCTCTGCATTTTAGATCGGTGTAAGACTTCTGCCTGTCCGACGCTTCCTTGAGACGAGCCCGAATCACTTTAACCTTATTCTCAGTTCCTGCCACCAACTCGGACCCAAAACATGCTGTTCACCCAACTCTGTCCAACACGTAGGAGTTTGACACTTTCGTCCATACAGTGCCTCATATGGTGCCATCTGGATACTCGCTTGATAACTATTGTTATAAGCGAATTCCGCCAATGGTAGATACTCCTCCCAGCTACCACTGAAATCCAGAACACAGCCCCTTAGCATATCCTCTAAAATCTGAATCACTCTTTCAGACTGTCCATCGGATTGTGGATGAAAAGTCGTCTTTGAAATCAACCTCGTTCCCAAAGCACGATGCAAAGCTCTCCGAACCTTGGCGTGAACCTAGGATCCCTATCCAAGATGATTGACAACGGCACTCCATGCAACCTCACAATCTCGCCACATACAACTTGGCTAACTTCAAGTGAATAATCAACCTTCACCGGTATGAAGTGAGCTGATTTGGTCAGACGATCCACAATCACCCAGATTGAGTCCTTCCTACTAGGCGTTAAGGGTAGCCCACTGACAAAGTCCATGGTAATCCTTTCCCACTGCCATTGAGGAATCTTTACTGGCTGAAGTAATCCTGATGGTAGCTGATGCTCAGCTTTGACCTGCTGACACATCAGACACTTACCCACAAACTCAGTCACTTCCCGCTTCAACCACAGCCACCGTAGGCGCTCAGTAAATCCGGTACATCTTGCTACCTCCAAGATGCATAGCGTATAGGCTACTATGTACATCCTGAAGAATCCTTTGCCTCAACTCCACGTCCTTCGGCATACAAGCTCTCCATTGAAAACACAGTACTCCATCGTGAGTCAAGCTGTATCCTTCCAACCCATTACTCGTACTTGTAACCTCAGAGCATTCAAACTCTCATCCATTAACTGCTTTCTCCTTAATCGCTCTACTCAAGTCGACAACCTATAATTACGCCAAAAGACTCCCATCGTCATACAAGCTAAGACGAGCAAACATCGCTCTTAAGTCTGCTACTACCTTGCGGCTCAACGCGTCTGCCACCACGTTAGCCTTGCCCGGATGATACTCTATCAAACAATCGTAGTCCTTCAATAGCTCAATCCATCTGCGCTGTCTCAAGTTCAAATCCTTCTGAGTCAGAAGATACTTCAGACTCTTGTGGTCCGTGTAGACTATCGACTTTTCTCCATACAAATAATGCCTCCAAATCTTCAAGGCAAAAACCACCGCAACCAATTCCAAGTCATACGTCGGGTAGTTACCCTCATGCGGTCTCAGCTGGTGAGACGCATACGCCACTACTTTCCCTTCCTGCATCAACACACATCCCAAGCCAGTATGTGATGCATCACAATAGACCGTGAATACCTTTCTTACCTCAGGCTGTACTAGAATCGGAGCTTCCGTCAAAATCTTTCTCAACTTATTGAAACTTTCCTGCTGTTTCTCTATCCACACAAATGGGACTCCTTTCCTCAATAGCTTAGTCAACGGTGCCGCGATAAGAGAAAATCCTTTCACAAATCTCCGGTAATACCCTGCCAAACCTAGAAAACTCTGAATTTCTGCAATCGACCTCGACAGTTTCCAATCCAACACCGCCTCAATCTTACGAGGGTCCACTCTAATCCCTTCAGCGGACACTACATGACCTAAGAAAGTTACTTCCTTAAGCCAGAATTCGCACTTACTGAATTTGGCAAATAACTACTTCTCCCTCAGAATTTGCAATACCACACGCAAATGTGTATCATGATCCTCCTCAGTCCTTGAGTACACCAATATGTCGTCTATGAATACTATGACAAACTGGTCCAAGTACTGCTGGAACACCCGATTCATCAAGTCTATGAATGCTGTCGGTGCATTGGTTAATCCGAACGGCATTACCAGAAACTTGTAATGCCCATACCGAGTACGGAATGCCGCCTTATGGACATCAGCCTCCTTCACTTTGAGTTGATGGTACCCCGACCTAAGATCTATCTTCAAGAAAATCGAAGCACCCTTAAGTTGATCGAACAAGTCGTCAATCCTGGGCAACGGATACTTGTTTTTGATCGTTAACTTATTCAGCTGGCGGTAATCTATACACATCCGCATCGTATCGTCCTTCTTCTTGACAAAGAGCACTGGCGCTCCCCAGGGAGATATACTCGGTCGGATGAAACCTCGATCCAACAACTCCTGAATTTGGGCCTTCAACTCCACCAATTCCTTTGGCGCCATCCTATACGGGGCTATAGACACTGGCGCAGTTTCGGGTAATAGGTCTATCCCGAATTCCACTTTCCGATCCGGAGGTAGACCCGAAAGTTCTTTAGGGAATACGTCAGTGAATTCCTTCACTGTTCGGACATTCTCCACTGCTGACTCTTTGGCCTCCAGGGCACACACTCGAACCAGAAATGCCTCACAGCCCTTTCTGACCATTTTTTCGCCTTCAGTGCAGAGACCACATTCGATAAGTACTCTCTCCTATTACCTATCATCACCACCTCCTCACCTTCCATTGTCCTCAACACCAGCCTGGTACTTCACTAGCCAATCCATCCCGAGAATCAGATCGAACTCCCCAAATGGGAGTTCAATCAAATCAGCCAAGAACACGACCCATTGAAGTTCTAGGGGTACATCCCTAAATAGTTTACTTACTTCTACTGAGTGACCTAAAGGGCTTATCATAGTCATCTTCCTAGAAGTAATCTCAAAGTCTAAGTTCATAGTTTCCACTATGCTACTGGCTACATATGAGTACGTCGAACCCACATTTATTAAAGCATTGTAAGGTAGTCCGAAGATTAAGAACATACCGGTTATGACATCCGGTGCGTCATCCTCCTCTCGACGCCTCACTGCGTAGACTAACCTAGGCTGTCTAGCCTCCGTACCACCTATACCTCTGCCTGGTGCTCCACAGCCTCTACCAGAGCCCTTACCTCCCCTAGTAGCGCCACGGCCCCTCTGTGGCTGCTGACCATCCTTCCTGCTACGAGTGCGGTTCGATCCCAGGGCGTAATCTAGCTGACCGTTGTGGACAATCCCTCACTCGGTGCTCCATCAACCCACACTCAAAACATCCTCTGTTTCCAGTCCAGCATTCTCCCGTGTGAGACTTCCCACACCGAGCACATCGTGGCTGCCACTGAGTATACCAGTAGTAGGCCTAGCAGCTTGATTCGGCCCACTATATCTACCCCGCTTCTGCTGATTCTCGCTAGACCCAGATGATCTAGCATTCCTTTTATTCCATCCCCGATCATAATTCCGTCTCACCGACTGTTTCACCTCCTCAGCATCTTTGGCCGTTTCCACTAAGACCGTAAACTCTCTCTTTTGCTATGGAGCAATCAGCAGCCTCAAATCATCCCTTAATCCATCCTCGAATCTAACAAATCGCTCATGCTCCGTAGCTATAATGCCCCGAGCATATCGAATTAGACCTTAAAAATTACGCCTCGACTTGATATGATTTATTCCCCTAAACCAGCCTTAGGAACGCCTTCCTTTGCGCATCAATGTAGCTAGACCCAACATATTTTTTCGTATAAGCTAGCTTAAAATAGTCCCAAGTGAGATCATCCACTGCTGCACTATCCCAAACCGTGAGCCACCCCTGGTATGACTCATCCCGGAGAAGCGACACTATCCCTTTTCAGTTTTTCCTCAGCAGTTAGATCCAAGTCATCCATGATTCACTCCGTTGCCTCTAACCAATACTCAGTCGTATTAGGAGCCACACCAGAAACACCTCGAAACACCTCGACTCCATTGGCTCAGAGTCATTCAAATACGGATTTCTGAGCTCCTGTACCCCCACCTGCTCCAGCCACTCTTTCCAGTACCCGCAGCATCGCTTGCGACACTGCATCATCCCCCGTTTGATCTTGATACTCAACGCCAGCAGCTGGTGGTGGTATCTCATTCTCGGACTCTTGACTAGACCTAACGAGTTTCGATACGGTCATTCTACCTCTACTGCATCCTCGCACATTCCGACCACGTCCCCTAGTACTCATATCTAAACCGCGATTTATCTGGTTAAAGAAATTTATGAATTAGCTTCTGTTCCACTTATTACCCACGAATAAGTTTTATGTGAAGTACTTTGACAATGGTTCTTTCGATCATCACAGAGTTTTCAGTTCAATTTCTACCCTCATTCCACGTGTAGGGGTGTTCTCGTCATTTCACTACTCGGGGGTATTTTTGTAATTTAACCTATCGGGGTATTTTAGCAATAAAAGCAGAGTTAATTTATAGACCTTTACAAATCATAGATATTTCAAAATTTTAGAAATCGGGGTGTTTTGGTGATTTAAGTAAACTGTGGGTATTTTTGTAAATTTTTTAAAATGTGGTTCCAGGTGATTTTACAAAAGAAGGGTATTTTGAAAGTTTCCACTTTGAGGGTACTTCGGTAATTTTCCATATTGAGGGTGTTTTGGTAATTTTTACAAGTCAGGGGTAATTTGGTCATTTTTCAAATCAGGGGTATTTTGGTTATTTCCTAAATCAAGGATACCGTGGTAATTTCAAACTAAGGTTTAAAGTATTTCAGAACAAAATGGCTGATCCCTTTCGGGTTTTAGTTATTAAATTTAGCCTGTGAATAAGTCGTCTCAGCTAGGATGAACCATCACTACGCACTAGGTAGGATTCGAGTGGAGAGGAGGTGAGTTACTAGGACTGCTTAAATACCAAGCTCCCCCCTGAATACACTCCTAGACATGCGCACAATGGTTGCCACACCCTTGGCTCAGTAACGTACTCACAGGTTTGTTTAGTGGATCATTAAGTCTTATGTAACTTGTGTTGGAGTAAGCTATTCCTAGGGTTCAATAATTCCTATTCTACTTAATCTACAATCCCGAAATACCCATTTCCCCACATATAATTCACACAACAGTCAGAAGTACTTACCTGGGTGGATTGGTGCCGGAGACTCGGTGCCATGCTGTTCAACCAATGTACCTTTTCCACAAAACTTTTCAAAGTCAAATTTAAAACATTTTGGGCCTCGGGCCCACAGTCGAGCTTTTGAACTTGGCTCTGATACCAAAATTATAACACCCTAAACCCGGTCAACGCACCATGATCGAATCTGGCATGCCACGGAGTGATAACCTTTTAAAAGTGAAATTTTGTCGGATAATTTTCTTAGAAAACTCGTTTTGTAGTATGAAAAGTTTAGTAATCCTTGCTTGAAATCTACGTATTGTTGCAAGTTTTTAGAAAACATTTGAGTTATCTTTGTTATCATAATTTAAATGGTGTTACCCGATGGCAACGCTTTTAAGAAAAACGAAGGAGTTATAGTTTTGAAAACATTATTTTTTACCGTTTAACTTAACAAAACCATATATTCAACATAGTCAAAATAATAGCAAATATTAAAGAAAAACCCAAAATAAAACTTAGCGGCCTTATTACAAAACCCAAAACCAACATTTAAGGAAAATTAATAAAATGGAAATAATAACTAAAAGAAATCAAATCCAACGAACATGCATGGTCGCCTCGAGTCCTCCCGGTTCCATCTTCGCAATCTACTCATCTGTAAAATATAAGGGAAGGGGTGAGTCACCAAGACTCAGTGTATAAATCCCCAACCCGATAGTGCATTCACTTACACAAACTATCAGTAGCAATATGCAAACCATGCAAAACATGCAACCCATAACCTAGCCATCCAAACACCTTTAACTACCTCGTGTGGTCAAAACCACTGGTGGTCAAAATCACTGGTGACCGTAGTCACAAATATATCGGTGTGGTCAAAACCACTGATGACAATCCCATAATCAACATGTGGGGCCAACCCACTGTGGTACCAAACCATTGGGACGAGTCATAATATTCATATGTGGTCAAAACCACTTGTGGTCAAAACCACTGGGACTTAGTCACAAAATATAATATCAAGACGGGGCCAACCCGTCGTGTGGTCAAAACCCATGGTGACAATCCAAAATAAATCATCCCCCTCCTCTCATCAAACCTATCATCATGTTCATAACATACATGCCATAGTATCGAATGATCATGCAAATAACATATAACATAGCATCAACAGATCATGACGATGTATACTAAAAGTCACATAACAGGGGACTTACCCGATTTCTAAGTTCATGTCCACAAAGCATACTCACTGATTCAATAGTGATAACGGTAACACAATAAGCATATTATACTAAATAGGAGTGTGTAAGCGTTACACACCTGGTTGCTAACGTAATCACTAAATCTCGAAGATCCGGTCTACTGCACTAGATCCCTTTGCCCCTACATTCGGCCAACACTTAGATTATCACCAAAAGCCATTCGGCTATACCAATAAATCCCGAAGGACAAATCGCACAAGGATACTTCCTTACCTTAATGCCGATTTGGTTTCCAACCAAATCCCGAAAACTCACTGTATTCGGCTATGCTCCTCCCTACAATTGGTTTAAACATTCCATTAGAGTTCTAAAGGCCATTCGGCCATAACATGAATCTCGAAATCAAGGAGTTGTCGCATCCTTACCTTACAACTGATTCGGCCTCTACTCAACAAGGATCGACACACCCCAAAAAGGAAGAATTAGATTCGGCTTTTAATCCCAAAGATCCTAAGAGAAATCAGTTTCCATCAATGGTTAGGAATCATGTTAACAAATGTCAAAATTTAACTTTTGTCCACATGTGAGTCGACAGAGAAAAGAGAAAGGAAATAAAAGAGATTTGGCTAGGAACACTTACCCCCTTCAAATCTGATTAGAGAAGAACCCGAAGAAAATCCACTCCTGGTTGATATTCGGCCAAAATAGCACTAGAAGAGAGAAGGGAAATTCCGCAAGAAGTTGAGTGATGAAGGGAGATTCGGCTATGGTTGATAGAAGAGAAACAAATGGGATTCGGCTATGAATCCAAAAGAAAAGAAAAGAAGAAATCGCAAGAGAGAGAGAGTGATGGTTTCGATTAGAAGAAGAAAAGAAGATTCGATTGGGTCTTGAGGTGATTCGGCTATGGAGGGTTTCAAGAAAAAGATGAAACAAAAATAAAAGAGAAATAGGTATGGTGTTTTCGGCTTAAGGAAAATAGGAGAGAAATAGGTGAACAAAGATGATTTTGGCAAAAATAGGCTAATCAAATGAGAACCGAAAAGAAGAGTGGCTACCAAGTTCGGCTCTTCATAATGGCACCAATGGTTCGGCCGATTACATGAGCTGCCGAAAAAAAACACACCCCAATGGGGTTTCGGCCTACCCCTAAATCCCAAACCGATCACACCTCCTCTCCCACTGTCCATCTTTCAGCCAACTCTTCAAGACTCCCACTCCTAGCCATCCCCCTCATCTTGCCTTGAATTCCTCCAATCCACTCATTCAAACTGATTTGAATGAGTCCTACACCTATCACTTGAATTTAGTCTAATCCTTATGCCTCAATCAGAGTCCTACCCAAGCACACCTCTGCTTGCCTGTGGCGTCAAAAATAAATAAGCAGAAAGGGATTTCTGCAGCTCGAACCAAGGTCCTCCTTGCTCCCTGTGGCGTCACCTCCCTTGTGACTTAAGTGGCGCCTCCTTGCCACTTTACCAAGACACTTCTTGTGTCTAAAACTCCCAATAATATTCCTTTAACCCTAATTCTTCTAGCTCCTTCCTCTTAAGTGCTAAAACAAAATTTTTATCCATGACCCGGGACTAACCCAAGGTCATGCCTAGACCCCAAAACATATCAAACCAACATAGCATACTTACCAACATATGCAACCACATGCAAAATGTAGAGACCCCATTTTAAGGATGTTACAAGCGCTGTCCCTTGAGCGGGAACAGGGGCATTACTTTAACATCGTCAGCAACTACTCGATCGGGATCCATATACTATATGAAAACACATTTTAAATTGTCAGGATTCATCACACTATCGCAATTATATATATGGCATGTATAGCTAGACTCACACACACTACGTTAGTCCTAGAATTGACTAAACCATAGCTCTGATACCAAATAAAATGTAACACCCCTAACTCGAAATCGTCACTGAAATAGGGTTAAGAGACATTACCGAACAATCGAAATAGTACACATCCATTTCACTACACAAAGTCAATCATCAATAAAACATATTCAAATATAAACATATAGCCTCTTATTGAGGTCTACGATACCTTAAACACATGTTAGAAAGAGGTCAGTACTAAACCGAACACATATGAAAATTAGAAAGTATGTATTATATTACAAACTTACTAAGCTTTTAAGCTTACTGTGTGAATTGTTTCTCTGTTTTACAGTGTCAATAAAGCTAGCTCGGATCGAGGATTATCAACGACTCAATCACATTATCGGCTATCTATTTCGGTACTTTTGAAAGTTATATGTAGTTGGTATATGGCATGTTAGGCTAGTAGTTATGATATGTTTTGTAATGTTTGGACCTTGCCATGTGATATGGCTTGGAAGATGAATGTTAATGGTTCATATTTGAAGTTATGCAAATGATGATTGTGATATGAAATAATGAGGTTAGAAATGGTATATTTCATACTTGAATTAGTTGATGGAAATTGTGTTTTAAGTATGAATTTGTGGCTTGACTAAATGATGCTTAGCTTACATGATTTGAGTTGAGAAAATGGTGCTTTGAATGGATTTATTTGAGTAGGAATTTAGTATAAAAATAGATGGTATTATTTTTGATTAATTGGTGCTTGAAATGGTATGTTTTGGTTGCAATTGAGGCATGAATTGATATTGGTTTAATGCTTATAGGTAATTCCAAAGTGTGGATAACAATTTGGCCTTGAAAATGGCCTATAATTGCCCACACGGTTGAGTACACGGGCATGTGGCTTGACCCAAGTTTGTAATTTGATGCAAAACAGGCTCGACCACGGGTTGGACACATGGACGTGTGATTGGCTATGTGGTGTAAGTCAGTGTTGACCACGGGTGAGGCACACGGATGTGTCTCAAATCGTATGGACAAGTCAGTAGGTATGCCCTGTTTTGCCATGGCTTGGACACATGGGCCTATCCGCCTCACATGGCCTACCCACACGGGCATGTGACCTCTGTAATTTAGAAAAATGTTTAAATTTCAAAAATTTTTGTAAGTGTTCAATTTAGTCCCGACCTCTTTCTAACACATGTTTAAGGTCTCGTAGACCTCATTAAGGGACTATATATTTATATTTTGAAATGTTTCAATGATGATTGACTTTGTGTTGAAAAATGATATGAAATGTTTGGAAATGATTAGTAATTCCTCATAACCCTAATCTGACGACGGTTACAGGTTAGGGGTGTTACAACCCCGGTAATACTCAGTGACCCTATTTTGACGACGGATATGGGTTAGGGGTGTTACACCTATTACATGCCATTTATAACCATCAACTAAGTAACCAAAAACTACCAAAGAGGAACGAATAATGTGGTTGTGCTCTGACAAGATTCCAACCAGTTTAGCTTTTCGACGATCTATAAGACAAAGAAAACAACTACATAAGCAACTAGTGCTTAGTAAGCTCGTATAAAAGAACTTAAACTTACCAAACATATTATGTTTAAAACAACCAAGCATAATTTCTTTAAGTCATGATCATAATTTCTTTCCTAAACACACCACTTCATAAGGTTAGTAAGTATATAAATGAGCATATAAATCCAACCAACTCATGGAACATATCACAATAAATATTCAATAAATATTTCACCCATCATGTATTTAAATAATACCCTTTTCATTTCAAGTACATATATCAACATTTTCCATTTCATCTTTTAATAACATAGACCATTTCATATACTTACATATTTGGATTAATCTTTAATCACCGGTTGAACCAAATGGAATATCATCATATACTTGGGAATTTCTCACACAAGATGTGACTGTAACATGTAATAATATATGCTCACGGGAGTTGTGAAATGTTTCTGCTTACACGAGCTAAGGGTCGTGATGTTAAGCTAAACGATGCTGCTCACACAAGCTACAGAGAATCTGCAACAAATGTAGGACCTCAGCCATCAGTAGGACATCCAAGACCAACACTTGAAATCGTATAACCCCTAATGACATATCATTTGTATCCTAAGCATTCACAAGGTTCAAATGAGACCATTGTACAAACCCAATTCTTTTATTTACATTATATAATGCTATTTCAAACATGCTTCCATGAAATACACATTCTCAAATATATAACATCCAATTTAATTAACATCATAATTTGATACAATATCAAAACATCATACAACTATCAATCTAAATTATACATAGCATAATATTTATTAACATTATACGAACCTACCTCGACAAAAATGATTGCAAAAACAGAGTCGACAACTAGTGTGAAACTTTAGTTTTTCCTCGATTTAAATCTGGTTGTTGCATTTCTTAATATAAATAGTAATTTCATTCAGTTAATACCATTCCAACACTTAAATAAGCAATTTGATACAATTAAGCCCTTCCATCATCATTTTACAAAATTACCCCAACATTTTATCTTTTGTATAATTTAGTCCCTAAACCTGAAAGTTGCAAATTTACCATTTTTAAAGAAAAACCATGCTAGTTAATTTTCCTAGGGGTCCATTGCAACCCATATCTTTCATCATTTCACCCTATTTTCATTGAATTTTACTATTTTCTCAAATAAGTCCCTAAACATTAAAATCACTAAAAATCACTTAATAAAATAAGCTTATTTATCAACCAATAATATTCCTTCAACTAAGCTCACAAACACACCCAACTCATTCTTGGTAAGTCTATAAACTTTTAACTAAATTGACCACTGAGTTAGCTAAATTAAGCTAAAACGATAACAAAAACATAAAAATCATTAAAAAATGGATCAAAATTACTCACATGCACACCAAGATAGGTTGGTCGAGTGCTTCATCTTTAGCTATGGTTTTTTTTCAGTTTGTAAACAAAAAGAAAATGAAGGAGATGATGATTCTATTTTTTCCATCTTTTAATTAATTTACAAAATTAACATTTATAAACCATCAAAATTACACCAAAACCAATCCATAATCATCCACTACCTAAAGATAGGGTTTTTTTACCTATTAAGTCCATTAATTTAATATTCTATAGCCATTTAGCTAATAAACATCAATTTTTGTAACTTTTACTATTTAATCCTTTTCACTTAATTAACTAACTAAACGTTAAAATTTCTTAACCAAATTTTAATACGACTCTAATAAATACTCATATATATTAAATAACTAATAAAATACTAACCTAATCGTCAGAATCATGGTCTTGAAACCACTATTTTCAACACCACTGAAAAAAAGTTGTTACATGACTAAAATATAATTTTTTTAACGATGTTGGTGGGCCAACTCGCATGACAGTTCATGTGCATTTCGTGCTTGCATGACACCTTATATGCCACATCAACAAATATTTTTTTTAAAAAATAAAAAGTTCATAAAAATTTAAAACTAACATGTTGTACATGGGGATTGTCATACAGATTGTTATGTTTAAAATTTTAATGTTTTAGCCAGCATTCCATTAAAAAAATCAATAATTTGACTCTTTAAATAGTTGATGATCAAATTCAACTCTTTTTAAAAGGTTGAAGGTTAAATTTAGCTCAAAAAAAGAATAAGGGTAAATTTTAAAGAATAAGGTTAAATGCCCTGGGTATGGAGTAGCTTTAAAACTCGTGGCCAACATCTACCCCTTAATGGGCCTACAGAATGCAGATGATTAGTTACTGAACTCGCTTCGGTAAATACCTTGATAAATAAAAAAAATATCATTATGCCTAAAAAATAGTCACTTGATAGTCATTTAACTAAAAAAATAATGTTGTAATAAACTTAGATCTAACAAAATAATTTTGATATTATTAACAGATAGACCTAAAATTTGAAATTAAAAAAAGTATTCTTAAAAATAAAAAAATAAAAGTAAAATTTAAACTTAGAAAGGGTATTACATATTTTATTTTCTTTTATGCAATCAATTTGAAAATTATAAGTAATACGATGAAATCAGTAAGGTACGTACAGATCCAAAGGAGATGAATCAACCGTCTGGCTTCCATTCATTAATTTAGATGCCTCTACTTTATCCCCAATCAAGCTGCATTTAAAGTAGAGTAGATCTATACCTTCATACAAAATACCTTGTCTTCTACCCTCCATCATTATATATTTTTTCAATGCCTGATACATAGGCTGGAAAGTTTTGACATGGTCTACCTATCTACTCTCATCATTCCTCCAATGCTCTTACCTATTTTCATGACAATTTTTCTATTGTAATTATCAATGGGTAGCTTAGGTGGCAAATCCATACTACTACAAAATCAAAGGATGCTTCTAAAGCTGAAGGCTGAGAACCTTCCTTCAACAAACCATGTCCATCTTGAATGTTTGAGTTTAAGTTTATTTCTATCTTTTTAAAATTTATAATATATTATATTATTTTATATATTATGTAACTTATAATAAATTAAATTAAATTTATAATAATATATGATACTATAATATAAATATTAAAAATATTTAAATGTTTATATATAAACTTTTAACAAATAAAAAAACTATTAAATATTAAAATAAAAAGTATAAATTCCATTTTTCAAAAAAGTAATATGAATAGGTTTAAAATGATTTGAGTTAACCATTTATAAATATAAATAATTTTAGATAAAATTTTAAACTCATATTTTAAATTTAATTAAACTAAAATAAATACAAAATATGTTAATATTATGTTCAAACTTAACTTGTCCCATAAACACATCTAGATAATATGGATGTCACCATTTAGGTCTGTTTGATTCTACTGGGAATCTAGAGTCTCCCCGTAGAGCCGATTATCATTTCGTCCCTTTTCTTTTCTTAGTAACTATGGTTCATAGTTGTCTTCTGGTAGAAGGAAGAGCGCATGATTTTCTCCAAGATTTCGAAGCCTTTCTTTCTTGTTTTTCCTTGTGATGTCCGTCTTTATTCTTTGGTTAAAAGAATAATGGACGGTGGGTTTGCGTGTCCCTGTTGCACGGTAGGGTTCCCAAGACTCGGTGGCGTACTGCTCGAGGTGTACAGTGGTTTCTACGTGGTTGGTGTTTCGAAGCCCAAGCTGTGCCTGGGAATGGTCGATGGAAAAGATACCAGTTTTGACGAGCTTTCTTGTCGTTTACTTCTATTGTTACTTTCTTCCTAAATAGTATGTACTTATGCATGATTCCTACGTCTTTTTTACATGGTTTTCGTTGGATCTGATTGGCTTTCATTAATGGTACGTTTCTTTCTTTGACTTTTCCGTAAAATTGTTGATTTGTTTCTGTGTTCTTGTTGGTATTTCTGCAAAAAGTGCATTATTTACATCTAGTTTGCTTTTCTTGTTGTCTTTTCTGTCTTCTCTTAGTACGTAGGGTTTTAGGTTTTTTTTTTCTTCTTCTTCTTTAAGTTTCCTTTTGTCGTTCTCTCTTATCTGTTATCGTTTTTCTGTTTTTTCGGGTTTTCTATCTTTTATGGTCTAGAAAGTTTTTGGTGTTTGTTTATGGCGTTGGGGCTTATCCCTAGTTTTTTTTTTACGTTTTTCTGCCTGATTTATGGAATTTCTGTGCTCAGCTATTAATTTGTTTTCTTTACCTTAATTGCCAACGAGTGTATGATTTTTTGGATCCTAGTAATATATCTTGGTGAGTTTTCTCCTTTTCTTTGGTTTTTGTTGGAGTTTCTTGCTGCTGCTCTTTGTTGTGTTTCTGCGTAGGACCCTCTGTTTCCTTTGAGGGGTGTCTTCTTGATCTCCCCGAGTTGGAGGTGGCTGGCTTCTTGAGTTTCGTTAGCTGTTTTCCTCTGAGTGCTAAGTATGGCGGAGGATATAAACGTGCTCCTGGAAAGGCTTATTTCTCGGAAGAAGAATCCATAAGGGTGGTTAGTTCAAACATGAGCTCAACAAATGGTAAGGGATATGAGGCGTGGGCTGTGGGTAAAATCATGTCTTATGAAAAGGTTAACAGAGATGCAATGTATCGTGTTCTTAAATCCCTTTAGTTTGCAAAAAAAGATGTTAACTTTGTGTCATTAAAAGAGGGAGTGATACTGGTTAAGTTCGGAACTATTGATGACAGAGCGAAGATCTTGAACCTTTCTCCTTGGTTGTTTGATCAATGTATTTTTGCCATGCTACCTTATGTAAAAGGTCAAGAGATGGATGTATAAGCATTCAACATCACGCCCTTTTGGCTACGGATATTCAACATTCCCTTCGAGCACATGGATCGGCAGGTGGCTTTAGATGTGGGCAAAGCAATAGCGGAGGTTGTGGCCGTTGATTGGCGCGACAGAGATGGAGGGTGCACGGAATATATTAGGATTAGGGTTAAGATTGATGTTCTTAGACCTTTACGTAGAGTTGTTCATTTAGTGGGGAGTGATGGCATTGAGACCATATGTGCTATCAAATATGAACGATTACCTGCCTTTTGTTATATATGTGGGCTTATTAGTCATACAACTCAAAAGTGCAATAGGAAAGAAGAGCATATCAAATCGAATAACCTTAATTTCCAATATGGCAGCTGGCTCAGAGCTCAGCTGGGAGGGACGACCCAAGCGGGGCAGTTGAAGAAACGATATTCAAGTCCTTGAAGTGAAGAATAACATGGGTGAAGATTCCAACAACGACAAGCGTGGAAACGTGGAAGAGAATGGTTCCACAATTTTTAAAGACAAGGACAAAGTCAAAATTGCAGAGGAGGAATCTGTTTCATGCTCACACATGAAAACAAGGTCAACCTAAAACAACTCGTGAAGGAGTGGGAAAATGAAATGCAAAAGAAAGAGAATGAATGGAAGCATTGGAGAAAATACTGATGAGAGCCTAATTAGACCGGTTCGTAGGAAACTATTGGACAGTCTCTCACCATGCAAGGAGGTGGTTGGCGACCAGCCCTGCCAAGAACAATGAAGCTCCTTTGTTGGAACTTTCGGGGGCTTGGAAACCTTGCGACCAGGGATTTAAATAGCGGTCCGTTATATAGTGGTAGTGGCACTGTCCAAAATCGCTACTACCGAAACCGCTATTATGTTTTACAATAAGTTATGTGAATTTTTTTTAAAATTTACAACGATATCTGCAGTGACCGCAATAGCATCTGTTATGTTCGCAACCGCGATAAACGCAATCGCGATAAACACAACGCGGCCGCGATCGCAATTTAAATCTCTGCTTGTGACAGTTCAGGAGTTTAAACAACTTCTTGTCGCAAATAACGCTGATATAGTCTTTCTATGTGAAACAAAGTTGAAATCTGTTAACCTCTATCGCATTCAAAATATTTGCAGGATGAATGGTGGTTTGGTAGTGAGTTCGGAGGGTCGAAGCGGTTGCTTTGCTATGGAAAGATGGGTTGGATGTTTCTATACAAAATTACTCCAAACATCATATAGACTCACTGGTTCACATGGAGAATCATAGTAACTTGAGATTCACTGGCTTCTATGGTCATGCAGACCCTAACTTGAGAAATAGGTCTTGGGAGACGCTGAAAGGGTGGGCAGCTCAATTCAAGCGGATTGGGTGGTGGGTGGTGACTTTAACGCCATCCTTAAAGATGCTTAGAAAGAGGGTGGTCGTAGGAAAGCAAGGGCAAACATGCAGGATTTTAAAGATGTGTTAGATGACTTGGCCCTTGTTGATATAAAAACAAAAAAAGTTTGGTTCACGTGGGTCAACAATTGGAAGGGGGATAACGTGGTCAAAGAGAGACTTGATAGATACCTTATGTCGGCGAATGCTATTAAGAATTTTCCTTTCATGGAAACCAACGTGGTGAGACAATCTAAATCCGATCATGACGCAGTCCTAATGGACATGAAAAGAACTTCAAAGACCCTAGGCTCTTGTTTAAGTATGATGTGTGCTGGGTGAAAGAGAATGATGCCAAAATCATTATTAAGGATGCTTGGAACAGCAATGAGGCTAATATCATGGAGAAATTCGATAGAGTGAGAATGAAGCTTGGCGTGTGGCAGAGGGGTCGGTACAGTAGGATGAAGAAGCAAATTCACAAGCTGGAAACAAAGATCAATAAGATCATTGATGATTCCATTCAGGTTAATGATGCGGTTTCGTTAAAAGAAGCTAGGTCTAAGGTCAGTCACCTTTATACAAAAGAGGAATATTACTGGGCCCAGAGGTCGCGAATAAAATGGTTCCAAGAGGGGGACGGAAACACACGATACTTTCATGGTAGGGCTACGAGTGGACTTAAGAAAAACAGAATTGACAAGCTTAAGGATTCCAACGGTAATTGGGTTTATGAAGCCAATGATATTTGCAAAGTTGCTGTGGATTATTTTCAAGTCCTTTTTAAACCCGATGCCCACCTCATGGTGATATAAATTTGAGCTATATTCAACATTGCATTACTGATGATGTTAGAATTAAGTGACCTAAATACTTATTTAAATAAAATACAGTAGTAAAATAAAATTAAAGTAAAATTCATATAAAATTATACTTCTTTTTTTTATTTTAGAATAAAGTTTTTTAAACTCCATTTATTTTATATTGATTAGAATAAGTTGTTTCAATCTTACTATACTCTTATTAGAATATGGCTTTACAAGCCTATAAATAGATATAGTCTATGCCTCTTGTAATGACTCGAATTCGACATAGTGAATTTTCTTCTCCTCTACCCGTAGTTTTTTTCTGAAAGGGTTTCTACGTAAAATCTGTGTGTTCTTTATTTTATTTTCTCTTTTCTTTGCTTTATATTGTCATTATCGACATTTTATTTTATTTTCACAAATTGGTATCAGAGTTTCCGGGTTGTTCATCTCGATCACGGTAAGTATGAAATTCTACTGTTGTATCGCAACACCAGATTTGCGTTGTGGAAGATTGAGATGCAAGCATAGGGATAGATAAGATGCCTTCGACATTAACAGATGAAGAGAAGAAGCGTAAGGATTGAAAGGCGTTAACACAATTACATCTGCATTTGTCCAATGAAATTTTGCAGGATGTGATGAAGGAGAAGACCGCTGCTGCATTATGGAAGATACTGGAACAAATATGAATGTCGAAAACTCTAACAAGCAAGTTGCATATGAAGCAGCGTCTTTATACTCATCGTTTGGAGGAAGGTGCATCTGTACATGAACACTTAACATTGTTTAAAGAAATTTTCTCAAACTTGGAGGTCATGGAGGTTCAGTATGATAAGGAAGATCTAGGGTTGATTCTACTTTGTTCGTTGCCCCTGTCTTATTCAACCTTTAGAGACACGATTTTATATAGCCGCGAGTCTCTCACAGTTGATGAGGTTTATGATTCTTTGACCTCGTATGATAAGATGAAGCATCTTGTGGTTAAACCAGACTCTTAGGGAGAGGATCTCATTGTTCGTGAGAGACAAGATCGAATTGCCGATGATGATCATGGAAGGACATAGGAATGGAATCATCACGGTAAATCTAAGGGTAGATCCAAGTCTTCAAATAGATGTAAAACTTTTAATTTCTACAAGAAGAAATGGCACATTAAATCTGAGTGCTATAAGATACAAAACAAGATTAAAAGGGAGGCTGCGAATCAAAAGGGAAAACAACCAGAAAATTCTGGTGAAGCTGATGTTGTAGAATACTACAGTGATGGTGAACTTCTAGTCGCTTCTGTCAATAATTCTAAAGTGAGCGAGGAATGGATACTTGATTCAGGCTGCACCTTCCACATGAGTCCCAATCGCGATTGGTTTACAACTTACAAAACAGTGTCTGAAGGTGTTATTTTGATAGGAATTAATGCTTCGTGTAAAATCGCAGGTGTTGGAACAATTAAAGTTAAGATGTTTAATGGAGTTGTCAGAACACTTAGTGATGTACGACATGTTCTAGAATTGAAAAGAAATTTAATTTTGTTGAGTACTCTTGATTCAAAATGTACAGATACACATTTGAAAGTAGGGTTTTAAAGATTTCCAAAGGTTCCCTTGTTGTGATGAAAGGGCAGAGAAAAACTACCAAGTTATATGTTTTGCAGGGTTCTACTGTTACTGGTGATGCAGCTATTGCTTCCTCTTCCTTGTCAGATGATGATATTACTAAACTTTGGCATATGCGTCTAGGGCATATGAGTGAGAATGGCATGGCAGAATTGAGCAAAAGAGGACTTTTTGATGGGAAAGGAATTTGTAAACTGAAGTTATTTGAGCACTATTTTTTTGGGAAGCAAAAGAGAGTTCGATTCACCAGAGGAATCCATAACACGAAGAGAACGTTAGAGTATATTCATTCTGATCTGTGAGGGCCATCCAGAGTGCCTTCGAGAGGTGGAGCTAATTATATGCTAATTTTTATTGATGATTTTTTTTTAGAAAATTTTGGGCATTCTTCTTGAAGCAGAAAAGCGATGTGTTTTCCATATTTAAGTCTTGGAAAATTATGATTGAAAAAAAATGGGAAAAAAATAAAATACCTCCGCACAGACAATGGCTTAGAGTTTTATTTTGATGAGTTTAATAGACTGTGCAAGTTAGAAGGGATCGTGAGATACTTGACAGTTCGTCATACTCCATAGCAAAACGGTATTGCAGAACGAATGAACATAACGATCATGGAGAAAGTTCGATGTATGTTGTCAAATGCCAACTTACCAAATTCGTTTTGGGCAGAAGTAACCTCTAATGCATGTTTTTGATCAACTGATCTCTATCCGTTGCCATTGAGAAAAAGACTCTACAAGAAGTATGGTCTGATAATCCTGCTAATTATTCTGATTTAAAGATCTTTGGGTGTCTTACGTATGATCATGTTAATAATGGAAAATTGGAACCGAGATCTATTAAATGTGTTTTTCTTGGTTATAAAGCTGGTGTAAAAGAGTATAAGTTATGATGTCCTGAAAATAGAAAAGTTGTGATTAGCAGAGATGTTGTTTTTTATGAAACGGCTATGCTACCTAACTTATCTCTTAAAGACTCTTCCAATAAAGAAAATCAAAAGTAGGTGGAGCATCAGATTAATACAGAGCCGACTCCTCAACCCAGTACAAAAATTAAGAATAAACCTTCACCACAATACTCATCGCCAAAAATAAAACTAGAAGAGAAATTAAACCTCCAAAGAAATATGCCAAGGCTGATCTAGTTGCTTATGCTTTAAATGTGGCTAAAGGTATAGATGAAAACTAAGAGCCATCTAATTATTCTAAGGCGGTAGCTGTGAAGACTCAGAAAATTGGATGTTTGCTATGTAAGAGGAGATGAAATAACTCAAAAAAAAAAAACAGAACATGGGATCTTCTGAAACTTCCTAAAGGTAAAAAGGTTGTTCGTTGTAAATAGGTGTTTAAAAAGAAATAAGGGACTCTAGGAGTTGAAGGCCAAGATATAAAGTAAGGCTTGTTGCGAAGGGTTACAGTCAAATTCTAGGAGTGGACTTCACATATGTGTTCTCCCCAGTTGTGAAGCATAGTTCAATTTGAGCTTTACTTGGTATTGTGGCCATGCATGATTTGGAGCTTGAGTAGTTAGATGTAAAAACTGTATTTTTGCATGGAAAACTTGAGAAAGATATTTACATGCAACAACTAGAGGGTTTTACAGTCTCAGAAAAAGAGGACTATGTTTGCTTGCTAAAAAATTCCCTTTACGGTTTGAAACAGTCACCAAGACAGTGGTTCAAGAGGTTTGATTCCTTTATGACTTCTCATGATTTCAAAAGAAGTAGTTTTGACATTTGTGTTTATTTTAAGAAAAACAATGATGGTTCTTTTGTGTATCTACTTCTTTATGTTGATGATATGTTGATAGCAGCAAAAGATAAAGGAGAGATAAGAAAGGTCAAAACCCAACTAAGTTAAGAATTTGAGATGAAAGATTTGAGACCAGCAAAGAAGATACTTGGTATGGAGATTCTCAGAGATAGAAAAGCAAGTAAATTATACTTAATTCAGAAGGGGTATATTGAAAAAGTTCTTTGCAGGTTCAATATACAGAGTGCTAACTTGTTAGTACTCCTTTAGCAGCCCATTTCAGACTTTCATCGGCATTGTCTCCATAATCAGATGATGAGATTGAGTACATGTCACATGTTCCATACTCTAGTGTAGTGGGGTCTCTCATGTATGCTATGGTTTGTTCACGTCTAGATTTATCATATGTAGTCAGTGCAGTTAGCAGATACATGGTGAATCCGGTAAAGAACATTGGAAAGCAGTTTAATGGATTTTAAGATACTTACGAGGTACTACTGATGTTTGCTTATAGTTCGGAAGAACTAGAGATGGAGCCATTGGGTATGTTGATGCTGATTTTGCTGGAGACCTTGATAGAAGAAGATCTCTCAAAAGTTATTTCTTTACAATCAGAGGTTCTGTAATCAGTTGGAAAGTCGTTTTGCAAACTACAGCCGCTTTGTCTACCACTGAAGCTGAGTACATGGCGATTACTGAGGCTTGTAAAGAAGCTATTTGGCTGAAGGGACTCTTTAGTGAACTCAATGAAGACCTTCACATCAGTACAATATTTTGTGACAGTCAGAGTGCAATCTTCCTTACAAAAGATCAAATGTTTCATGAGAGAACAAAACACATTGATGTTCGATATCATTTTGTTCGTGATATTATTGTTCGTAGTGATGTCGTTGTGAGCAAAATTAGTACTCATGAAAATCATGCAGATATGATGACTAAGTCACTTCCTATAACCAAGTTTGAGCATTGCTTAAACTTGGTGTTCATTATTGAAGTTAAACCTTTAAGGGGTTTTATGGAAGAGGTGAAGAACTTGTTCATTGAGAATTTGTGTCAAGGTGGAGATTGTTAGAACTAAGTGACCCGAACCCTTATTTAAATAAAATACAATGGTAAAATAAAATAAAAGTAAAATCCATATAGAACTATACTTCTTTTATTTTATTTTAGAATAAGGTTTTTTAAACTCCATCTATTTTATATTGATTAGAATAAGGTGTTTCAATCTTACTACACTTCTATTAAAATATGGCTTTATAAGCCTATAAATAGACATAGTCTATTCCTCTTGTAATGATTCAAATTTGACATAGTGAATTTTCTTCTCCTCTACCCGTGGTTTTTTTTCAAAAGGGTTTCCACGTAAAATTTGTGTGTTCTTTATTTTATTTTCTCTTTTCTTTGTGATATATTGTCATTACTGACATTCTATTTTATTTTCACATAGGATATAACGAAAGTCTTGCTAGGGAGTTCATAGAGGATGAAATCCTTGAAGCGTTTAATCAAATGGACCCTTGCAAAGCCCTCGGGATTGGTGGTCTCTTGGGTAGTTTTTTTAAGAATAATTGGGAGATCGTGGGCAAAAAGGTTATGTTGTTCTGTCTTGAAGTTTTGAAGGGGAATAATGATATCTCATGTCTTAATGATATGATGATTATTCTTATTCCTAAGATTAAGGAAGCCACTGACATGTCTAATTTTCATCCTATCAGCTTGTGCAAGGTTGTTTACAAAATCATTTCCAAAGCTCTTGCAAATTGACTCAAGATAGTCCTTCCCTGTTGTATCAGTCAAAACCAAAGTGCTTTTGTCTCAAGCCGAATGATCCACGACAACATTGTAATCACCCATGAGTTTATGCATTATCTCCAGAGCTCAAAAAATGGCCCTAACAAAGGACTTGTCATAAAGCTTGACATGAGCAAGGCTTATGACCATGTTGAATAGATTTTTATCGAGAATGTTATGAAGAAAATGGGTTTCGCTGACACTTGGGTCAATAAAATTATGCGTTACGTTCGGTTGGTGAGATACATGGTCTGGTGTAATTCTATGCTCTTAGAGGCTATCGTTCCCAAGAGGGGTCTCCGTCAAAGGGACCCCTTATCTCCTTATCTTTTTTTTTTTTGTATGGAGGCAACCTCGAGAATGCTCCTACATACTTAGAATAATAATGTGTTGAGGGGCATTCGGGCTAGGCAAAATTACCCTTGAATTAATCATTTATTCTTTTCCAATTATGCCTTTCTTTTTGTTAAAAAAAAAAAAGGGATGTTGATGCTTTCTTTAATATTGTTAGCAAGTTTGCCTTATTCTCTAGTTAAAAAATAAATTTTGAAAAATCCATGGTTTTATTTAGTCAAAAACTCCTAGGGTGCAACGTCTTTTTATTAGTGAGTTACTTGGCATGAAAGTGGTGGATAACCTGGACAACTACCTTGGATTGCCTCTCCCTATTAGTAAAAGAAAGTCAAAGGCTTTTAATGACATTACTAATCGTTTTTCTTGTAGGGTTAATAGCTGGTCAAAGAGACTTTTTTCTTTTAGTGGTAAAGAGATCTTTATAATAGTTGTCCTTCAATCTCTTCCAACTTATGCTTTCTCAGTTTTTTGGGTCTTAGGGGTATGGTCGATGACATGTAATCAAAGATTTGCAGAATCTGGTGGGCGAGCAAAAAGAGTGGAAGGTTTTGGGTTATGCTTCCATGGGAGTTTTCCACCCCAAAGGTATGGGTGGTATTGGTTTTCGAAACCTCCACCTGTTTAACCTGGCTCTCCTTGGTAGACAAGTGTGGAGACTCATTTCAGTCAAAGACACTCTTTGCTATAAAGTATTGAGCTCTAAGAATTTCCCTGGGGGTGGTATTTTCCAGCCAAAAATAGTGGACAAACCATCCTTCACCTGGTTTAGTATTACCGAAGCTACTAAGGTTCTCAAATATGATTTTGGTTGGCAAGTTGGAAACGACACAAGCATCAATATCCGATTGGACAATTGGGGTTTTGAAGGCTTGAACGATAATGGGATGAATCTAGGTATTTTGGCTTCTCATGAGAGAAGAGTTAAAGACTTATGGAATGATGAAAACAAGAGATGGAATAAAGATAGGGTGCATGTGATATTTGGAAACTTCTTGAGAGACCAAATATGTAACCTTCGATTGGTGATAAGGACTAAAAGGATAGGGTGGTGTGGTCTTACAACCCCCACGACTTCTATTACTCTAAATCAATGTACTTTTGGCTCATATTGAAGCAAGTGGATTTTGACCCCCATAGATTTTTTTGAAAGCTATATGGAAACTGAAAACCTCCGCAAGATTCGTGTCTTCATTTGGAAGGTGTATAACACCCCTAACCCGAATCCGTCGCTGGAATAGGGTTACAGAACATTACTAGAAGTTTTAAATTCAAAATAATCAATTTTCAAACATATCATAAAACATGGAAATATCAATCAAACTCATACATTTTGTCTCTTATACAAGCCTTCGAGACCCTAAAAACACTTTAGAAACGAATAGGAATAAATCAGAAACATATAGAATTTTTGGGAAAAAGTTAAAAATTTTCATATTGTAGGGGTCACACAGTCGTATAGCCAGGCCGTGTGGACATTCAATGTAGGGACACACGGCCGTGTTCTAGCCCGTGTCCATGCCGTCTAATTCTCTGACCTGGGTCACACGGTCAAGCCACACGCCTGTGTGCCAAGCCGTGTAACTCTTGAAATGACCTCATAAGCCCATGTGCCAGGTCGTGTGCTAGGCCGTGTATCTGTCTGACTTGTAACCCTTTAAAACCTACAAGGGACACACGGTCGTGTCGCACACATGGTTGAGACACACGCTCGTGTCTTAGGCCGTGTGGACAAAAAATAAGCCATTTTCAAGCCATTTCCCTCACCCAAAGCATGATCACTTAAACAAGCCATATGCACCTATTTTCAAGCATCCAAAATGCACCTAAACTCATGCATATCCAAGCTAGATCTTCATGGTATTTAATAATTGAACCAATATGCCTAAAAGGCACCTCAATCACCACAACCAAACATGCTTATACACTTGCATAGTTTAACCATAAATCAACTAACTTTTGTCACTAAATTTATGCTAAAACTTACTACAATGTTCACATGCCAAAACTGCACTCAAATATACCAATTTGGCCATTCAACACCTATCATCACTGAACTTTAGCAAAATTAACCATATGTTAACCATATCCACACATACCAAATTAGCCATTTATCAACTCATCAATTACTATCTATTTACATACCAAACCATACCACAATGACCACATTCGAGCATATTAAAAGATCCATTCATAGCATACATTTAATTTACCATTTCAACATCCACCATTTAAACACTAAAATGCCAAAATGTCAACAATTATAAAACCACATATACATGCCAACATAACAACCAATTCATAAACCAAAATCCCATATTTACAAGCCAAATATAATGGCTATTTCATCAAACACAAACACCTATACATGCCATCATAACCATTACTCAAAATCATCAAAATATACCGATATAACTGATGGATAGTTTAATGGATCCCTAACAAGCTTCCAACCTGAACGAGCTTCCGATTATCAAAAAACATGGAAAATAACACAAAGTAAGCATATAATGCTTAGTAAGTTTGTAAATCATAAACAATGTTTACCATTTCAATGCATAAGCTTAAAAGTAATTTATGAATTAATCCAACATAGCTTGATACAATCCTAAGCATCAACAACAACTCAAGTTAGTGATTAAACACATAACTTAGCAAAATCATCACATGATAAAATAGCTTTCATGAATATAGCATATAAGCATTCATACTTTTCATGAACATGGGTATACATACTTTAATCATCAACAACTCATACATTTCCATACTTTCATGACATTACTAATTATAATACTTATTGTTCCTTCTCTTTGTATACCCGTTGAACCACTTAGAATAATATTAGATACGTGGGATGTAACAGCTCAGTTTTAGGGCTAGTCGGAATAGTATTTTGAGACCACTAATTCGAGGTCAGAGAAATTATTTTTGATATCATTTTATGTGTTATAACATGATTATATAGGTGCATGAAAATTTTGGTGAATTAATTTTAGTGATTGTATGCTTAATTGCGAAAAAGGACTAAATCGCATAAAGTGTGAAAGTTTTATTTTACAAGCTAGAGGTGTCAAATAGCTATAGAATATTAATTTGGAGGTCCTTAATGTGCAATTAGTCCTTTCTAAATGTGATATTTGGTCATAGGGGTCAAAGGATTAAATTTGGTCAATGTTTGGTGACATTAGGTGACTAAATGAATAAAATAAGATAAAACAAAGAAGTTATCATCTTTTCCCATTTTTTCTTCTTATTCCACCGAAAATATCATCAAGAGAAAGGGTTTGGAAGCTTGAAAATTTTCAGCAACTTCAACCTTTGCTAGTAAGTGATTTTGGTGATCATTCTTGTTAATTTTTCAACTTTTGAGACCATTGTAGCATGATCTAGCTAATGAGGGGATTATTTTGGAAAATGGTTGAGAGTCTAGAGATTTTCCATGTGAGTATTCATGTTGATTTCTGAAATTTTATGGAAGAAAATGAATCTTAGTGGGTTAATGAACAACTTTTGTGAAAGGATTTTTCATGAAAACTCCTAATAGGACTATTTTTTAAAAGTTATAAAATAGATAGTAAATGTGTGAAATAATTAAAATTGTGAGTTGCTATAAGAGAGAATATGAATCAACTAGGCTTGGATATGTGAAAAATGAACACATTTCATTTTACGAGCCTAGGGGCAAAATTGTAATTTTGTGAAAGTCTAAGGGCAAAACAGTAATTTTTCCAAAGTAGAAATTTAAAATGTATTGATTAGTGTGGTGATTAATGACTAAATTTTATCGTTATAGATCAAGTAGAACATGGAAACAACCTTGATAGAGGAAAAGGCAATGTTTCGGACTAAACTTTGAATTGATATATTTTGAATCGAGGTAAGTTTATGTGTAAATGATACATCCTTTTTACTTATGTTTTTACATATTAATGCATTGTGTGAAATGTGAATGAATAATATCGATATTTATTAAAGTGGTTGAAAGTGGGAAATTCTCGGATGAACATTCGAAATAGGAAAAAAGATACGGATAAACACTAGTGATTTTATGTATTTATTATTGGTGGGCTGTGTATGATACCACCGTATTTATTGTTGGTGGGCTGTGTGCGATACCACCTTGTTATTGATTAATGGTGGGCTGTGTGTGAAACCACCGGATATCTAATATTATTCTGAAGTGTTCATCAAGAAACTTTGTCTAAGTGAAATTACACGTGGCTTTGTGGTGATAAGTGTAGGGTATAAGTGCATGTAAATGTGAGCAATGCTTTATGATATGTGTTTGGTATATGGTAAGATTTGAAATGAGTAAGTATGATTATGAGGATCTGAATTGTTTTTACTTAGTATGCAATGTTCTTGATTGATAAGTGTGTGGTATGATGTTTATTATTTACGTATAGACTTACTAAGCTTAAAGCTTACTCCATTATCTTTTCTCTTGTTTTATAGTGTCGAAGAGCCAACTCAGGATACCGAGATAGTCGGAGGATTATCCACACTATCCACACATTTTGGTATAGTTAGATTTAGCATTTTGAGTATGGAATGTATAGGGACTTAGTCGTTAATTGAATGTCATATTGTTTTGGCCAAATGTGTTGGCTTATTTAAAGATGAATTCTTTTGTATAAGGCATAATTGATGGCTCTTTCTTATTAATATATGAAATGATGAGGTTATTCATGAATGTGCAAGTTGCATTGTTGATTAATTGGTTTAATTATGCATGAATGAATTGGTGGTTTGATGTGGTTTATGTTTGTACAAGTTTGGGTGGTAGAAAGTGCTTGGTAAATAGCCTTGTTCTTGTCCACACGGGTGTGTGTCTAGGCCGTGTATGACACACAGTCTACCCATGGGCATGTGGTTTGGCCGTGTTTCCCGCTGCATGCTAAGTTGGTAAAATAGAATGCCCAGTAATAATCGCACGGGTTGAGACACTACCGTATGTCTCGACCGTGTGGAAGACACGATCATAAGACATGGGCGTGTGCCTAGGCCATGTGAAGTCTGCACCTGAATTTAGGAATTTAATTCACCACATGGTCTAAGGACACGGGCGTGTACCTTAGCCATGTGACCTTAGTGGGTTGATGACGTCAGAAACAGAATGTTAAGGTTTTTGCACACGGGCTAAGGCACGGGCATGTCATGGCCGTGTGAGGGAAATGAACCATGGGTAGGGGCGTGCGTCAGGCCGTGCAAAAACCCCTGTAGGTTCGAATTGAGAAATAAATCTACACATGTATGGAACACAAACATGTGATATGCCACATGCGGCGTGTCTCTTATTCCACATAGGTGTGTGGACTGTTTGATGAGAATTTTTCTAAGTTTTTTCAGAGATCTTCTAAAAAATTCAAATTGATCTTGAATTGTTCCTAAATTGTGTTTTGGACCATATAGGCTTGATTAAGGGGTGATATGTAGGTTTGTGAAAAGTTTAAATTTGAGTGGAAATTCATGTCTCGATTTTGTATGATTGCTTGCATATAAGTCTGGTAACTCCTCGTACCTTGTTTGGCATTCAATACGGGTACGAGGTGTTACATTTAGTGGTATCAGAGCTATGGTTTAGTCGGTTCTTGGACTACCGTAGCGTGTGTAAGAGTCTAGCGACACATGTCATAAATATATTATGATAGTGTGGTGACTCCTGACAATTTTAAACTGTGTTTTTATATAGTAAATGGATCCTGACCAAGTTACTGTTGATGATGCTACTAGTAATGTGCTGGCTCCCGTGTAAGGGACCGCGCCAGTAGAAAGTAGACTTGAGATATTGGGTCAAGGAGAAGAGGCTTGGGAAATCTTTCTCCACATAATGAGTAACTGGTATACTGAATTTGTATGAGCAAATCCTAATGCTCAACCTCCTCCACCCCTCCCATTCCTTAGTCAATTCCCATAACTCCTCAAGGTATTGATTTGGTAAGACTGACTAAACCCCCGGTCGATAAGATTCGAAAGCAAGGGGTGAGAAATTTAGAGCCAATATAAATGATAACCCTGAGAAAGTAGAGTTCGCTCGAGAATTCTATGCGGGTGTTTGATGAACTTTTTTGCACGCCCGAGGAATGCTTAAAATGTGCGGTATCATTACTGAGAGACTCTACATACCACTGGTGGAAAATGCTGACATCTGTAGTTCCAAAGGAGAGAGTGACATGAGATTTCTTCTTAGAAGAGTTTCGAAAGAAATACATAAGTCAGTGGTTCATCGATAAGAAACGAAAAGAGTTCCTCGAGTTGAAGTAAGGCAAAATGTCTGTGGCAGAGTATGAACGTGAATTTTTTAGACTTAGTAAGTATGCTCAAGAGTGTGTATCTACTGAGGCTATTGTGTGTAAAAGATTTGAAGATGGGCTGAACGAGGATATTAGATTGTTAGTTGGGATTTTAGAATTGAAAGAATTTGTAGCATTGGTCGATAGAGCCTGCAAGGCTAAAGAGCTGAATAAGGAAAGGAGAAAAGCTATGAGTGAGGCTCGAGATGCAAGGAAGAGGCCGATGAGTAAGTCGTTCCAATCCCAATCAAAGAGGCCCAAAGAAATGAACCCTCGAACGACCGCTTCAGCTAGGTATTCACATCGGGATCATGGTAAAACGTATTCAGGCTCTAGAGTTCAAGCCACCTCGATGGCAAGTATGGGTAATGTGAAGTCAAATAAACCCGAGTGTCAAAATAGTGGTAGACAACATATTGGAGAGTGTTGGGGAAACAATCGAGCTTGCTACAAGTGCAGTTCATTAGATCACTTCATTAGAAACTAGCCTGAGATGGATGAGAAAGATAGAAAACAAGAAGTGAGAGCGAGCAATGTCTCTTCGAGGGGTAGATCACAAAAGAACCCGGGAAGTGGGGCTAGCAGTAGAGGTGTACCTAAAGATTCTGCTGTGAGATCAGAGCGTAGAGCGCCTGCAAGGACTTATACCATATGAGCTCATGAGGATGCATCATCCCCCGATGTGATTACGGGTATATTCTCTCTTTATGATACTAATGCCGTTGCTTTAATTGACCCCAGATCCACTCATTCTTATGTTTGTGTGAATTTGGTGAATAGTAAGAAATTATCTATTGAATTGACTGAATTTGTGGTTAAGGTGTCAAATCCTTTAGACAAGTATGTGTTAGTAGATAAGGTTTGTAGGAATTATCCTTTAACAATCCAAAGTCATTGTTTTGGCCTAATTTGATGTTGTTGCCATTTGATGAGTTTGATGTTATTTTGGGCATGGATTGGTTGACATTGCATGATGCTAAGGTAAGTTGTAGATAGAAAACTCTTGAATTGAAATGTGAAAATGGTGAGATTCTCTGGGTTGAAATAGATAACTTAAATAAGATGCCTGTGGTGATTTCGTACATGTCTGCTCAGAAGTGTATGAGAAAAGGGTGTGAAGCATACCTTGCATATGTGTTGAATACTGAGATGACTAAGTCGAAGCTTGAATCTGTGCCAGTGGTTTGTGAGTTTTAAGATGTATTCCCAGAGGAATTACCTGGTTCCTTCCGGTTAGAGAAATTGAGTTTTCTATTGATCTGGTACTTGAGACGGCACCGATCTCCATTGATCCGTATAGAATGGCTCCAACTGAATTGAAAGAATTAAAGGCTCAGCAACAAGAGTTGGCTGATAAGGGATTTGTTAGACTGATTTTTTCTCCTTAGGGTGCTCCTGTATTATTTGTAAAGAAGAAAGACGGAACAATGAGGCTTTGTATTGATTACTGTCAATTTAACAAGGTAACTATAAAGAACAAGTACCTATTGCCAAGAATTGATGATTTGTTCGATCAACTGAAGGGAGCAACCATGTTCTCCAAGATAGATTTAAGATCCGGTTACTATCAGCTGAGAGTAAAAGAATCTAATGTGTTGAAAAATGCTTTTAGAACGAGATATGGACACTATGAATTTCTTGTGATGTCTTTCGGTCTAACTAATGCACTAGCTATGTTTATGGATTTGATTAACTGAATTTTTTACCTGTATTTGGATAAGTTTATAGTAGTGTTCATAGACGATAAATTGATTTATTCTAGGGATGAGGTCGAGCATGTCGAACACTTAAGAACGGTATTACAGACTTTACGAGAGGAGAAATTGTTTGCTAAGTTTAGTAAAAGTGAATTTTGGCTTTGTGAAGTTGGATTTTTGGGACACATAGTTTCAGGTGATGGTATTTAGGTTGATCCGAGCAAAATTTCAGCGATTGTTGATTGGAAACCGCTAAAGAATATATCCGAGGTTAGAAGCTTTTTGGGATTAGCTGGGTATTATCAACGTTTTGTCGAGGGATTTTCGATGATTTCTTCCCCGATGACTAAGTTGTTGCAAAAGAATGTTAAGTTTGAATGGACCGATAGTTGTCAACAAAGTTTCGAGAAGTTAAAAGCACGATTAACTAAAGCACCGATTTTGGTACAACTAGAGTCGGGAAAGAGTTTGTGGTCTATAGTGATGGTCATTGAATGGTCTTAGTTGTGTGCTGATGCAAGAGAGCAAAGTAGTAGCCTATGCTTCGAGACAGCTGAAACCACAAGAGAAGAACTATCTGATGCACGATTTGGAATTGGCCGCCATCGTTTTTCTTTGAAAAGTTGGCGTCATTATTTGTATGCCAAATTTTACTGATCACAAAAGTTTGAAATACTTAATGAACCAAAAGGATTTGAATTTGTGACAATGGTGGTGGATTATTGAAAGATTATGATCTGGTGATTGATTACCATCCAGGGAAAGCAAATGTGGTCGCAGATGCCTTGAGCAGAAAATTCTTGTATACTTT
Source organism: Gossypium rotundifolium (assembly GCA_025506655.1). Lineage (NCBI taxonomy): Eukaryota > Viridiplantae > Streptophyta > Magnoliopsida > Malvales > Malvaceae > Gossypium > Gossypium rotundifolium. The sequence goes on from CP106727.1 coordinate 83,570,508, forward strand.
GAGAGCTATGAGTACGAGTTTAGCTTTGTCTGATGACAGTTCGATTTTGGCCGAGTTATGGCTAGACTATTGTTTCTCCAGCATATTTATGAGGCTCAAAGGAATGATAGTGGAATGCAAGCTAAAAGAGCTCGGTGTGAATCGGGAAGTAACTCTGATTTTCGGGTTGGTCCAGATGATTGTTTAATGTTTCGTTATATGGTTTGTGTACCGAAAGATGATGAGTTGATTCAAAAAATTTTGCATGAGGCACACAATGGTTGCTTTTCAGTACATCCGCGCAATACAAAAATGTATAATGATTTGAAGAAGTTGTATTGATGGCCGGGTATGAAAAGAGACATCTCCGAGTTTGTTACAAAGTGTTTGATCTGTCAACAAGTGAAAATCGAGCATCAGGTACCTTCAGGTTCACTTCAGTCAGTGATGGTTCCCCAGTGGATATAGGACCGAATCACGATGGATTTTGTAACCGGGCTACCCATAACTCTGAAAAAGAAAGATGCTGTGTGGGTTATCGTTGATCAATTAACGAAATCGGCTCACTTTATACAGGTATGTATTGATTACTCACTTGACAAGTTGGCTGTATTGATTACTCACTTGACAAGTTGGCTGAGCTGTATATCGCCAAAATTGTGAGGTTACATGGGGTGCCTATATCCATTATTTCGGATAGAGACCCAAGATTTACGTCGAGGTTTTGAAAAAAGTTGCAAGAAGGCTTAGGTACAAAATTGAATTTTAGTATCGCGTTCTATCCATAAACTGATGGTCAATTTGAAAGAGTGATTCAAGTTCTTTAGGATATGCTCCGATGCTGTATTTTAGAATTCAAAGGTAGTTGGGAAAAATATCTACCTTTAGTTGAATTTGCCTACGGCAACATTTATCAGTCGAATATACAAGTGGCGCTGTACGAAGCATTATACGGTCGCAAGTGTCGGAATCCTTTTATTGGACCGAGCTTAGTGAGAAGCAAATTCATGGGGTTGATTTGGTTAGACAAAATCGAAGAGAAAGTGAAAGTGATCCATGATAGCCTAAAAGCTGTGTCAGATTGGAAAAAGTCGTATGCAGATTTGAAAAGAAAAGAAATTGAGTTTCAGGTGGGTGATAAAGTATTTCTAAAAGTATCCCCGTGTAAGAAGATATTGAGATTTGGTTGAAAGGGTAAATTGAGCCCGCAATTCATAAGGCCGTATAAGGTTATTGAGAAGATTGGACCAGTAGCTTACCGGTTAGCTTTGCCAGTGGAGTTGGAGAGAATACACGTGTTCCATGTGTCAATGTTGTGATGATATCATTTCGATCCTTCGCATGTAATTCCTCCACTGAAATTGAGATACGACCGGATATAACCTATGAAGAGGAACCAATTAAGATTTTGGCTCGAGAGGTTAAACAGTTGAGGAACAAAAGTATAGCCTTAGTGAAAGTTTATGGAAAAAATATGGTGTGGAATAGGCGACGTGGGAATCGGAAGAAGCCATGAGAGAACAATACCCAAACCTCTTTATAGGTAAAATTTTCGGGGACGAAAATCCTTAAAGGGAGGAGAGTTGTAATAGCCCGATTTTGGGGCTAGTCGAAATGGTAGTTTCAGAACCACTAATTCAAGGTCAGAGAAATTATTTTTGATATCATTTTATGTGTTATAGCATGGTTATATGAGTGCATGAATATTTAGGTGAATTAATTTTAGTGATTGTATGCTTAATTGCAAAAAAGGACTAAATGGCATAAATTGTGAAAGTTTTATTTTACAAGCTAGAGGTGTCAAATAGCTATAGAATATTAAATTGGATGTCCTTAATGTGCAATTAGGCCTTTCTAAGGGTGATAGTTGGCCATAGGGGACAAAGGATTAAATTTGGTCAATGTTTGGTGACATTAGGTGACTAAATGAATAAAATAAGATAAAACAAATAGGCTATCATATTTTCCCATCTTGTCTTCTTCTTCCACCGAAAATATCATCAAGAGAAGGGGTTTGGAAGCTTGAAAATTTTTAGCAACTTCAACCTTTGCTAGTAAGTGATTTTGGTGATCATTCTTATTAATTTTTATACTTTTCAGACCCTTGTAGCATGATCTAGCTAATGAGGGGACTATTTTACAAAATGGTTGAGAGTCTAGGGATTTTCCATGTGAGTATTCATGTTGATTTCTGAAATTTTATGAAAGAAAATGAATCTTAGTGGGTTAATGAACAACTTTTGTGAAAGGATTTTTCATGAAAACTCCTAATAGGACTATTTTGTAAAAGTTATAAAATAGATAGTAAATGTGTGAAATAATTGAAATTTTGAGTTGCTATAAGAGAGAATACTAATCAGCTAGGCTCAGATATGTGAAAAATAAACACATTTCATTTTACGAGCCTAGGGGCAAAATCGTAATTTTGTGAAAGTCTAAAGGCAAAACGATAATTTTGCCAATGTAGAAATTTTAAAATGTATTGATTTGTGTGGTGATTAATGAGTAAATTTTATCGTTATAGATCAAGAACAACATGGAAACAACCTTGACCGAGGAAAAGGCAAGGTTTCGGACTAAACTTCGAATTGATATATTTTGAATCGAGGTAAGTTTATGTGTAAATGATACATTCTTTTTACTTACATTTTTATATATTAATGCATTGTGTGAAATGCGAATGAATAGTACTGATATTTATTAAAATGGTTGAAAGTGGGAAATTCTCAGATGAACCTTTGGAATAGGAAAAAAGATACGGATAGACACTAGTGATTTTATGTATTTATTATTGGTGGACTGTGTTCGATACCACCGTGAACATGTAATTATTGGTGGGCTATGTGCAATACCACCTTGTTATTGATTAATGGTGGGCTGTGTGTGAAACCACCGAGTATCTAGTATTATTCAAGAGTGTTCATCGAGAAACTTTGTCTAAGTGAAATTACATGTGGCTTTGTGGTGATAAGTGCAGGGTATAAGTGCATGTAAATGTGAGCAATGCTTTATGATATGTGTTTGGGATGTGGTAAGATTTGAAATGAGTAAGTATGATTATGAGGATCTGAATTTTTTTTTTACTTAGTATGTAATGTTCTTGATTGATAAGTGTGTGGTATGATGTTTATTGTTTACATATAGACTTACTAAGCTTAAAGCTTACTCCCTTATCTTTTCTCTTGTTTTATAGTGTCGAAGGGCCAGCTCTGTATACTGAGATAATCGGAGGATCATCCACACTATCCACACATTTTGGTATTGTTAGATTTAGCATTTTGAGTATGACATGTATAGGGACTTAGTCGTTAATTGAATGTCATATTGTTTTGGCCAAATGTGTTGGCTTATTTAGATGAATTATTTTGTATAAGGTCATAGTTGATGGCTCTTTCTTATTAATCTATGAAATGATGAGGTTATTCATGAATGTGCAAGTTGCATGGTTGATTAATTGATTTAATTATGCATGAATGAGTTGGTGGGTTTGATGTGGTTTATGTTTGTACAAGTTGGAGTGGCAGAAAGTGCTTGCTAAATAACCTTGTTCTTGCCCACGCAGGTAGTGTAACACCCCTTACCCATATCCGACTCAGGAATCGGGTATGAGGTATTACCGGAATTAACTTACTTGTACATACAACTATGGGCTTTAAAACTTCATTTCCAACTTAAGTCTTTTCATACATATGCATAACATCCTTATTACGGGCCTATGAGGCCACAAACATGCATACGGAGGGTTTCAGAATTTAACCAGAAACATTTGCACACTTAGAAAATTTCTACTTAAAACAGGGCCACATGCCCGTATGGAAGAAGGGATATGCCCGTGTTCTACACCCGTGGTCGACACTAACTTGCATCACATAGCTAGTCAAACGCTCGTGCCTTTCAACTGTGTGGCAAATTAAATTCCAAATTCAGGTGCAGACTTCACATGGCCTGGGCACACGCCCATGTTTGTAGCTGTGCCTTCCACACGGCTAAGACACACGGTTGTGTCTCTGCCCGTGTGTTTACTACTGAGCATACTGACTTGCAAAAAACATGTAGGGGACACACATCCTAGTCCCACACCCATGGGGCTGACCGTGTGTCACACATGGCCTAGACACACTCCCGTGTGTCTACCAGTGTGGACATTTGTAAGGCTGTCTACCAAACCAAATGCCACCCTACAAAGCAACCATACTTATACCAATTCAATTCAACATGAATTATGACTATAAGACACTTCTAAGAACTCAAAATTGAGGTATCCATACAAGCTTACACTTCATGAATTTCATCGTTATTGAATATGTATAAACTTGTCAAGTATTCACCCAATTCCAATGGCCACTTACAAAATGAATTTGATAACATAAATAGCCAACATTTTGGCTAAAAAATATGACATAACAAAATGACCAAGTCCTAAACATGCCATACTCAAAACAAATCTAACTTTGTTATACCAAAGAGATGTCGATAGTGTGATTTCAAACTCTGACGTCCCACGATCCTCGAGTTATCTTGGCAATACTACAAGGAAAAGGGAAATGAGAGGGGTAAGCATAAAGCTTAGTAAGTTTGCATGAAAATAAATAGCAAAATAAAGCTCATTATGTCATCCATTCATGACATTAGATAACCACACAAAGTCTTAAGCACTTTGCCATAACTTACTCGTACTTGTTCTTATCTAATACATACCATGCCACAAATCGTAAACATTCCTCGTGAATTACTCACGGGTACCTGTATTCACTCAATCACATAACTTTAGTACTAATCTCATTTCTATTTCTAAGCTTATCTATTTATCACACTAAATCATTAGGGATACTCAAAGATGCATATTCATTATCATTAACATAAACATGAAGCCAATGCCATATCCTAGATGTGGTCTTATATGGGGTCACCTCTGAGTGTCGATGCCATATCCCAAGTATGGTCTTACACGGGATCTCTTATCAATTATCAATGCCACATCCGGATATGGTCTTATACGATATCTCAACTCGGTGCCGAGGCCATGTCCCAAACATGGTCTTACACGGAACCTTATCCATCTCATGTCTCGATGATAGTATTCACACATTTATTATAGTCCAACCGGGACTTCAACATCTCAACTTTCATCATCTTCCTCATTCAACACCATTACTCAATTTCATAGAATATCATGCATTATTATAATATCAAATATTCTCAAACATACTAGCATTAATGTTGAATTTATCACATACAAACTTACCTCAGATTCAAAATAGGTCACTTGCTGATTTAATCCGATACCTTGCCTTTTCCTCAGTCAAGGTTAATCCTTCGTTCTTCTTAATCTATTTAGTAGCAAATTAGCTCATTTAATAATCACATTAACACATGTGTTTCAATAATCATATTTTGGCAAAATCACTATTTTGCCCTTAAGCTTTCACAAAATGACCATTTTACCCTAGACTCGGAATTCAATTCTAATCAAATTTCTTTCTTTAATGAGCCTAGGTGAACATTTATTTCTCTTATGGCAACCATCAAAACCCATTATTTCACATACTTACCTCTTATTATACTACATTTACAAAAAAGGTCCTTTAAGGTGTTTTCATGGAAACACCTTTCACAAATGTTGTTTATCTAACAACTAAGACTCATTTTATTCCATAAAAATGCAGCAAACAACACAAATTTTCACATGGCAAAACTCTAGACTCTTAACCATTTTGCAAAATAGACCCCTCATTAGTAAGATCATGATACAAATGCCTTAAAAGTACAAAAATCATCAAGAAAAGTCACCAAAATCACTTACTTGTAAGAAGGACAAATCGAAAATTTTGAGCTTCCAAACCCTTATTTTTCTGGAAATTTTAGTGGAAGGAGGTGGATGAATAGTGAGATATCATATTTTTCTTTCTTTCTTTATTTCCTTCCATTTAATCCACCTAACCCACCTAATTGACCAATTTTGACCTCATTTTGTCACCTATGGCTGGCAAACCTTTATTTAAGGGGATAATTTCCTTTAAAGACCACCAATTAATATTCTATGGCTATTAGGTGCCTTTAGCTTATAAAATAAAACTTTTGCACTTTATGCGATTTAGTCCTTTTTCGCAATTAAGCATGAAATCGCTAAAATTAAAGCACCAAAATTTTTATGCACCTATATAATCAGAATATAACTCATAAAATAAAATAAAAATAATTTTCTTCAACCTCGAATTAGTGATCCCGAGATCATTGTTCTGACTAGCCCTTAAATTGGAAACATTGTAGACGAAGCGGCGTGTTCATGCAGGCAGTGTATGCACACACGGTCTACCCCATGGGCGTGTGGTTTGGCCGTGTGTCCCCCTTCATGCTAAGTAGGAAAAAGAATGCCCAGTAGTAACCACATGGGCTGAGACACGACCGTGTGTTTCAACCGTGTTGAAGACACGGCCATAGGACATGGGCGTGTGCCCAGGCTGTGTGAAGTTTGCACCTGATTTTAGGAATTTAATTCGCCACACGGTCTAAGGACATGGACATGTGCCTTGGCTATGTGACCTTAGTGGGTTGATGACATCAAAAATAGAATGTAAAGGTTTTTGCACACGGGCTAAGGCATGAGCGTGTGAGGGATAGGGGCCATGGACACGAGTGTGCGCCAGGCCGTGAAAAAACCCCTGTAGGTTCGAATTGAGAAATAAATCTATACGGGTGTCGAACATAGGTATGTGATATGCCACACGAGCGTGTCCCTTCTTCCACACGGGAGTGTGGACTGTTTGATGAGAATTTTTCTAAGTTTTTCCAGAGATATTCTAAAGAATTCAATTTGATCTTGAACTGTTCCTAAAATGTGTTTTGGGCCATATAGGCTTGATTAAGGGGTGATATGTAGGTTTATGAAAAGTTTTAAATTTGAATGGAAAGTCATGTCTCGATTTTGTATGATTGCTTGTGTATAAGTCTGCTAACGCCTCGTACCCTGTTTCGGCATAGAATACGGGTAAGGGGTGTTACACGGGAATCTCACACACTGTGTGCTAACATATGGTCGAAACCATTTCTTTCCTTTTACTTTACATAGATGCTCTTTCTTGAGCCATAAAATGGGTCTACTCACACAAGTTGTCGGTCGGAACGTAGCTACACAGTGCTACTCAGACATGCTATCAAGTATTCGCAACACATGCCAGAACTCACCCACCGGTAGGACATTTAAGACTAGTATTCGAAACATTGTAACCCTAATAACATGTCATTTGTATCCTATATATTCTTAAGGTTCAAATGGGCTCGATAGTTGTCGAAACATCGTTAGATTTTTCGTTAAGATGTGATACAATAATATAACATAATAGCATTTAAATCAAACGTATTAAAACGTTATTTAGACGTGCGAACCTACCTCGATGATAAAAACGTAGATACGAAGTCAATTAATTCGAAACTTTATCTTTTCCTCAATCTAAAGCTGTACGAGGTTTATCTTGATCTAAATGAATAAATTCAATTCATTTAATAACCATTCTATTCTATTCAATCCAAATTTTATTTTTGCAAAAATTATGCTTTTGCCCATATTGTTTTGATTTCATTACAATTTAGTCCCTAAGCTCGTAAAGTAAAATTCATTCAAATTCATCCCTAACCCAAGCTAGCCGAATTTCATATAGGTCCCTAGCAACTCATATATTTTATTATTTTCACAATTTCACCTTGAATATTTCATATTATTCAATTTAATCCCTAATTGACATTTTTAACCAAAATCACTTTATAAAAGTTGTTTACCTAACAATAAAGGTTCATTTTCTTCCATCAAATATCACAAAAAACATGTATACATTCATGGTAAAACCCTATACTTTCAATAGTTTTACGAATTAGTCCCTGGGCTAATTAGATTAAGCTATAACAACTCTAAAAACATAGAAATCATTAAAAACGGGATCAAAAATCACTTACATGCACAAGAAGACCTGACCGAATACTAAAGAACCCTAAAATGGTGTTATTTCATCTTTTTAATTTCGACAAGAAGATGAATGAAGAGAAAATTAGATTTTTTTTTACTTAATTTTGATTGTATTTATTAAATTACATATATAACCTTGTTATAAGACATTAAAATCACTTAATTCTTGTCTAAAAATGTTCACTAAATTTATAAGTAGTAATATTAACATTTAAAACCATTAAATATTTAATCTCATAGTTATTAAATCCCTTTAGCTTATAGAACTCAAGTTTTGCACATTTTCAATTTAGTCCTTTTTATCGAATTAAGCATGTAAAAGGTAAAATTTCTTAACAAACTTTTTATATGATATTACTAACATGCTATAGACAAAAATAATAACAAAATAAATATTTTCACATTAAATTTGAGGTCCTGAAACCACTGCTTCGATTTCACTGGAAACAGATTGTTACAACTCTCCCCTCTAAAGGAATTTTCGTCCCCGAAAATCTTACCAAAAAAGAGGTTGAATATTGCTTTCTCATAGCTTCTTTTAGTTCCCAGGGGACCTCCTCTAAAATGTGTTGCTTCCAAAGAATTTTCGCTAAAGCTATGTTTTTATTTCTTAATTTTTTAACCTCTCGAGCTAAGATTTTGATCGTTCTTCGTTATACGACATATCAGGCTAAATCTCAACATCCACTGGTGAGATAATATGCGAAGGTTCTGATTGATAATGTCGTAACATTGATACATAAAATACATTATGAATCTTTTCTAACTCCTTCGGCAAACCTAAACAATACGCTACTGGCCCGATTCTTTCAATAATCTCATATGGCCCAATATATCGTGGACTTGACTTTCCTTTACGACCGAAACTCAAAACTTTCTTCCAGGGCGATACTTTCAGGAACACTTTATTGTCGACTTGAAATTCAATATCTTTACATTTTAAATCCGTATATGATTTCTATCGATCTGAAGCACCTTTCAAACTATATTGGATTACTTTCACTTTTTCTTCAATCTCTCGAATTAAATCAACCCGTGAATTTTTTCTCACTTAGCTCAATCTAATACAATGGAGTTCGGCATTTACGACCATATAAAACTTCATACGGTGTCATTTTTTATGCTCGATTGATAACTGTTGTTGTACGCGAACTTAACTAACGGTAAAAATTTCTCCCAGTTGCCTTCAAATTCTAAAACACAACACCGAAGCATATCTTCAAGTACTTAAATCACTTGTTTGGACTGACCATATGTCTGAGGATGAAAATAAGTGCTAAAATGTAGCCGCGTACCAAGAGCCTCTTGTAAGTTGCTATAGAATCGTGACGTAAATCGCAGACCTCTATCTGAAATAATGGAAACTGACACCCCGTGCAATCTGACAAACTCAGCAACGTATAGCTCAGCTAATCTCTCAAGAGTAATCTATATGTAGTAGAATAAAATGTGCAAACTTTGTCAGACGATCAATGACTACCGAGATTGCATCTTTCTTTCTCGGACACAAGGGTAATCCCGATACAAAGTCCATCGTACTCACTCCCATTTCCATTTCGGTATCATTACTGGTTGTAACAAACCAGAAGGTACCTAATGTTCAGCTTTAACTTGATGGCATACTAAACATCTCGACACAAACTCAGAAATCTCTCATTTCATACCCGGCCACCAATACATTTATTTCAAATCACTATACATCTTATTGCTACCAAGATGAACAGATAAGCTATCACTATGAACTTCATACAAAATCTTTCGAACAAGCTCTAAATTCCTCAGAATGCAAATTATGGCTCTAAAAAGTAAACAATCATCAAATCCAATTTGAAAATCTGAATCAGGAGTTGACTCACTCTGTTCCCATTTAACTAATAACACAACATCACATTTCTGAGCCTTACAAATCTATTGTAAAAACATCGGTATAGCTTTCAAATTAGCTAAAATCGAACCATCATCAGACAACGTCAATTGCGTATTCAACCCTCGCAAAGCGAATAAAGACTTTCTACTTAAAGGATCAGCAACTACATTCGCTTTACCCGGATGATAATCAATGATTAAGTCGTAGTCATTCAATAGCTCGAGCCACCTACGCTGTCTCAGATTCAAATCTTTCTGCGACATTAAATACTTCAAACTTTTATAGTCTAGAAAGATGTGACATTTTTCACTGTACAAATGTGTCGCCAAAATTTTAATGCAAACACAATAGCTGTCAATCTAAATCATACGTTAGATAATTTTTTTCATGTAGATTTAACTGTCTAGAAGTATAAGCTATCACTTTCCTTTCTTGTATTAAAACACAACCTAAACCATTTAAAGATGCATTACTAAAAGTCATAAATTCTTTACCCAACTTAGGCTGAACTAACACTGGTTCCTCAGTTAGTAATGTTTTCAACTTATTGAAACTTTGCTGACATCTCTCAAACCACTCAAACTTCACATCTTTTTGTAGTAATCTCATTATCGCTTAACGAGCCTTCTGTAATATTTGGGTAATCCCACAAAACTTCTAACCTCAAATACATTTCTTTGAGGTTTCCAATCAATAATCGCTTAAATTTTGCTCGGATCAACTCTAATGCCCTCAACTGATACATGTCCCAGAAAATCGACTTCTCGTAGCCAAAATTCACATTTGCTAATTTTGGCAAATAATTATTTTTCACGCAGAATTTGTAATATAATTCTCAAATGCTCGACATGCTCAAACTCATCTCGAGAGTAAATCAAAATATCATTGATGAATACCATAACAAATTGGTCTAGATACGGTCTAGATATTCTCTTCATCAAATCCATAAATACTCCAGGTGCATTAGCTAAACCAAACGGCATCACAAGAAATTCATGATATCCATACCTGATTCTAAATGTAATTTTTGGCACATCAGAATCTTTAACTCGTAACTGATAATAACCAGAACAAAGATCAATCTTCTAGAACACTGTTGCACCTTTCAACTAATCAAATAGATCATCAATACGTGGCAATAGATACTTATTCTTTATTGTAACTTTGTTGAGCTGGCGATAATCAATACATAATCTTACAAAATCCATCCTTTTTCTTAACGAACAGAACATGTGCACTCCAAGGTGAAAAACTGGGTCGAGAAAAACCCATATCTATCAACTCCTGTAATTGCGCTTTCAACTCTTTCAAGTTAGTAGGAGACATTCTATAAGGAGCTATCGATATCGGTGATGTTCCTAGTACTAACTCAATGGAAAACTCGACCTCTCTAATCGGCGGGAACCCAGGTAACTCCTCTGGAAACACGTCTGGATACTCACAAATCACTGGAACTAATTCTAGCTTCAACTCAGAAACTCTAAAATCAAATACATATGAAAGGTATGCATCACATCCTTTTCTCACAAATCTTTGTGCTGATATAGCTGAAATAACAATAGGAAAACCACTCAAACTAATTGATTCAATCTAAAGCTTCTTACCGTTCTGACACTTTAATACAATAAGCTTTCGTCTACAGTTCACAATAGCATCATACAGAGTCAATCAATCCATACCCAAAATCATGTCAAACTTATCAAATGGCAATAGCATCAAATCAGCCGAAAATTTATAACCCCAAATCATTAAAGGAAAGTTCTTGCAGACCTTATCAACTAGCACATTCTAATCTAGGGGGTTTGACCATTTAACCATGAGTTCAATGGACTCAATAGGTAAATTCTTACTTGACACTAGATTTGTGCATACATATGAAGGGGTTGATCCCGGATCAACCAAAGCAGTAACATTAGTGTCAAAGATAGAAAATGTACCCATAATAACATCTGGTGCTGAAGCCTCCTCTCGTGCACGGATCACATAAGCTCTAGCTACTGCTCGTGCCTCGGATCTTACAGCATAATCCTTGGTCCCACTAAGACTATTATCCACATTTCTAGAGTTCTTCGACAGTCTCCCTCTTGCAACTGTGTTACTCAGTCGAATAGTCTAAATCGTTTCTTTTTCTAGTAACTCAGGGAAATCTTGAATAAAATGTTCATGCGAACCAAATTTGAAATAGGCCACGTCTTTTATCCTACACTCACCAAAGTTTTGGCGTCCACATCATTGACAATTGGGCTTATTGGCTTTAACACTTCCAACACTCGCTACTGATGTCACTTGAGCTTTTGAACTCGCATGCTGTTTGCCTTGATCTTTGCCAAAATATCCCACTAAAGCATTCAAATGGTTATGATGTTCTTTCAATTTCTTCGATGTCGACTGATATGACTTTTTCGTTGATCTTTTTTCAAATCTCGAGCTTTGTAATCAACTTTTCTCTTTTCTTTGCTAAGCTCTTCGACTTTATGCTCTCGATCAACCAGAACAACAGTCTTTCAATTCGAGTATCTCGACTAACATCTTTATGTCTTCATTCAACTCGTCTTCAAACCACTTACACATAGCAACTTTAGTTGGAATACATTCCCGGGCATATTTTTTCAATCTAACAAATTTTCTTTTGTATTCAGACACTGACATACGGCCATGTTTAAGCTCAAGGAATTCTTTGCGTTTCTAATCAAGAAACCTCTAACTTATATATTTCTTTTTGAACTCGATTTGGAAGAATTCCCAATCTATACACTCTCGGCACAACTAAAACCAACGTATTCCACCATTGGTAAGTTGAGTCTTCCAATAGAGATACATCTCATTTAACACACTTTGCCAATAAACAAGATAACTCGTCGAAAACCCTAATCGTGTTTTCTAATCAAAATTTTGCTCTCTCAGAATCATCTTCAACGATAGATCTAACTTCTTCGGCCCCATATTTATAGATTTTATCAATTGGCAGCTTAACGGTTCGCATAGGTTTTAAACCCTAAAGAACTATGGGGACCGATTGGGGAAAAGGTGGGGATGGAGGTTGTTGAGCAGCTAGGTTCATTCGTATAAACTTGGTAAACCATTCATTCATCATATTGAAGAAGGCTTCTTTAGCCTCTTCTCTCTGGCCCTCAAATACGGGCCTTGTATGACTCAATGCTATTCTATGAATGGAGGCTTGCACATTACTTTCAACTTCATTGGAGTCAGTTCTGTTGGAAGTCATTACTATATGAAAACATATTTCAAAACGAGACAGGAGTTATCACACTATCACTGGTTATATAATTGCATGTATTTCTAGACTTAGACACGCTATGTTCAATCTGAGAATTGATTAAACCATAGCTCGATACCACTAAATGTAACTCCCCTAACCCAAATCTGTCGTCAGAATAGAGTTACAGAGCATTACAGGAAGCTTTAAATTCAAAATATTAAATTTTCAAATATATCATAAAATATGGAAATATATATCAAACTCATACATTTTATCCCTTATACGAGCCCTCGAGGCCCTAAAAACACTTTAGAAATGAATAGGGACTAAATTAGAAACCTATAGAATTTTTGGGAAAAAGTTGAAATTTTTCATACTGTAGAGGTCACACGGCCGTGTGGACATTCGAAGTAGGGACACACGCCGTGTCCGTGCCAGTGTAACTCTCTGACTTTGGTCATATGACCAAGCCACACGCCCATCTATCAGGCCGTATAACTCTCGAAATGACCTCACATGCTCGTGTGTCAGGCCGTGTGCTAGGTCATGTAACTACCTGACTTGCAACCTTTTGAAACCTATAGGGGACACATGACCGTGTCGCATGGTTGTGTGTCACACACAGCTGAGACACATGCCTGTGTCTTAGACCCGAGTGAAAGAAAAATAGGTCATTTTCAAGCCATTTCCCTCACCCAAAGCATAATCACTTAAACAAGCCATATGCACCTATTTTCAAACATCCAAAACGTACCTAAACCCATGCACATTCAATCTAGATCATCATGGTATTTAATCATTCAACCAATATGCCTAAAAGGAACTTCAATCACCTCAACTAAACATGCTTATACGCTTGCATAGTTTAACCGTAATTCAACTAACTTTTATAACTAAATCTATGCCAAAACTTACTACAATGTTCACTTGCCAAAACCACACTTAAATATACTAGTTTGGCCATTCAACACCTATCATCACTAAACTTTAGCAAAATTGACCATATGTTAACCACATCTACACATACCAAATTAGCTATTTATCAACTCATCAATTACTATCTATTTCCATACCAAACCATACCACAATGACCACATTCAAGCATATTAAAAGAACCATTCATAGCAAGCATTTAATTTGCCATTTCAACATCCACCATTTAAGCACCAAAATGCCAAAATGTCAACAATTATAAAACCACATATACATGCCAACATAACAACCAATTCATCAACTAGAATCCCATATCTACAAGCCAAATATAATGGATATTTCATCAAACACAAAACACATATACATGCCATCATAACCATGACTCAAAATCATTAAAATCTACCGATATAGCCGATGGATAGTGTGATGGATCTTCGACAAGCTTCTCAACCTGAACAAGCTTCCAATTATCTAAAAATATGGAAAATAACACAAAGTAAGCATATAATGCTTAGTAAGATTGTAAATCATAAACAATGTTTACCATTTCAATGCATAAGCTTAAAAATAATTTATGAATTAATCCAACATAGCTTGGCACAAGGCTAAGCATCAACAACAACTCAAGTTAGTGATTAAACACATAACTTAGCAAAATCACCACATGATAAAATAACTTTCATGAATATAGCATATAAGAATTCAAACTTTTCATGAACATGGCTATACATACTTTAATCATCAACAACTCATACCTTTCCATACTTTCATGACATTACTGATTAGAACACTTACCGTTCCTTCTCTTTATATACCCATTGAACTACTTAGAATAATATCAGATACGCGAGAATCTCACATACTGTGTGCTAACATATGGTCGAAACCAGTTCTTTCCTTTTCCTTTACATAGATGCTCTCTCTCTAGCTATAATTAGGTCTACTCACACAAGCTGTCAGTCGGTGTAACGCCTCGAACTTGGGCCTAGTAGAATTGGGCCTATTGGGCCTTGGCCATAGGAGCATTTAAAATTTTTGAGAATAAGAGAACGAAACAAATGCAAGTTGGACCTATTAGGTGAGTGATTTTGAAAGGTTAAGGGGCTTCTATGAAGTCCCGGGTCAAACTTGGGCTTTAGAAAATTTTGGTTTTAGGTGAATAAAACCCTGAGAGTTAGTAAGTAGGCTTTAAGAATAAAATATGGAGAAATATGACACAAAAGGAGTTGTGGTCTAGTGGCAAATGGTGCCACATGTGAGACAAGAAAGGGATGCCATAGAGGAAGCAAGGGGTCCAAGGTTCAAGTCTTGGCGCTTGGAATTCATTTTGATTTCTTTTTAAATGAACTTGGACTTTAGGCCATATGCTTATATTTAGTTGCACATGCTTTAAGACACACAAGGAGCTTGTGTTGTGGTGGCATATAGCGTCTGGAGCATAGGAGAGGGCAAGGGTTCGAATCCCATTGCAAGTAAAAAGGGATATTTTTTTTGCTAAGTTGGGGTGGCAAGTGTTTGTGATAGAATTAAACTCTACTAAAGGAGGGATCCAACATCGGGAAACTAGCATGAGGGAAGGTGAGAAGATGGCTTTAAATAGAGCAATCTATAAGGAGAGTAAGCACACCTTGGTTGGCGTTTGGGCATAGGAGTGTTCGGAGCGCGGATTAACTCCAGATTCCTATCAGGTGTGTATTTCGCACTACTCTAGCTGTAGAGTAGCAAATGCTGAAATTCTAGTCACACGACTATGGTAGCCATACGAGCGCGAGCGCACGTGGCCATCATGAGTGTTCTTATGGGTTTGGGCTGTTTGGGCCAAGTGGGCCCGTGGGCCCATATGAATAAATTGCATGATTGTGTAGTAGATATTGGACTGGTCAATGTGAATCTCATAATTGTGGCTAGATTTGGGCTAAATGGGCCACACAAGCGTGTGAGCTCATTTGGGCTGAGAATGGGCCCTAGGCCCATTCACATCATTATCTCGTTTCTTCCTATTAGGGTGATCGGTAACTTTGTGGATGTAGTTTAAGCATTCGTGTTGACTCTGGTTCTATAAGATCGTGTTCTTGATGAGCAAAGGGGATTCTAGCCATAAGGTGACGATATTCATGGTTATCTAGTACTCTCCGTGATAAGGTGTGTATCCGTATACACTGTTCTGATTGTTAACCGGTTGAAAAGTCGAAGGTGCGTATATTGTAATATCTTGACTGTTGATCAGCATTACGCCGAAAAGCCAAAATACCGGAGAATGATGCCATACGAGCATATGATCACGCGTGTGGTGAAACGAGCTCACGGAGCGTAAGCGTGTGAAGAGAAAGGCCACCATGAATGAATTCATTGGCTTGGGCCGTAGTGGGTCACTTGGGCTAGAATGGGCCTCGATAGGCCCAATGGGCCATAGGGCCCACGAATGAGTCACACTATTAAATGGGAAATAGATAGGCTTATCATGTCGCGCACATGACTTAGGTGCTTTGGGCCGCGTAAGGCCAAGAGGAGAGTCGTGTAGGCCCAATGGGCTTGTGGGCCCACATAGACGAAATGTCCGTGACGTGATAAGTTATTGATTTGGGCTGTGCCATTGCATAACCGTGGTTGTTTCTAGGCTAAATGGGCCACACGAGTGTGTGAACCCACTTGGGCAGAGTAATGGGCCTTAGGCCCATTTTCACCATTAAGTCAAATTAGATTTCCTAAGTCGCTCGAGGTGACGATGGACCTTCTGTTAGGTCATTAATACATTAGTTTACAAAATTATTGAAATACCCTGAGTTACAAAATTACTAAAATACCCTCGATTTGTAAAATTACTAAAATACCCTCGATTTATAAAATTATTGAAATACCCTTAGTTTACAAAATTATTGAAATACCCTCGATTTGTAAAATTATTGAAATACGCTTAGTTTCCAAAATTACTAAAATATCCTCGATTTGTAAAATTACTGAAATACCCTTGGTTTGTAAAATTACTGAAATACCCTCAATTTGTAAAGTCACTGAAATACCTCTGATTTGTAAAATTACCCAAAGACCCGTGATTTATGAAATTATTGAAATACCCTTGGTTTACAAATTACTGAATTACCCCTGTAGGGTAGAATCACCGAATTACCCCTGTAGGGTAGGATTATCGAAATACCCCTGTAGGGTAGAATTACTAAATTACCCTTGTAAGGTAGAATTACTAAATTACCCCTGTAGAGTAGAATTATTGGAATACCACTGAAGGGTAAGATTACGAAATACCCTTATAGGGTAAAATGACTATTTTGCCCTTGCGGGTAAATGACTGGTTAGGACTATGACTGAACTAACTGTGAATGTAAGACTGTGTTTTAACTGATTTGACTGTGGTCGTGTGACTGATGTGTTTTGAATATTTGTGAAAATGATTGTTACTAAGTATGGCCATTTTGCATACACATGTAATGATTAAGCATGACACGACATATTGCATGGGGTTGGGACATTGATATGGAGGAAGTACTGAAATGGTGGCTATGCCACATTTTATTAATTTAGTGGCTTCGCCACATATACTGATTCTAGTGGCTTAGCCACACATACTATTATTAGCAACATTATTGCGTTGATACTAGCAGCTCGACTGCGTTATTGGTGTGTAGAGCTGGGTGGGTCGACTTTGTCCCCACAGGGTGTGTAGGGTTGGTACGGGTGGTGTGTTGGCTGGATTGGGTGGGGTGCATCCTCATACTGTTGCATATATGTTTATGAGATCTGTTATTGTATTGGGCTTAGGCCACTTGTTCTGTTATTGGTTTGGGCTAGGCCCAATTGATACTATTATGGGTTGTGACCCAAATGATTTCGTAGTGGGCTTTGACCCACGTATGCTTTGATCTCATCGTATTATTATCTTTGTTGAAAGGGCTTCACTGCATCGCTTATGTAACAGTTCGATTTATACCCTAGTCGGAACAGTAGTTTCGGGACCACAAATCTAAGTTCGTATAATATTTTAATATTAATTTCTGTGCCGTTGATATGTGATTAACATGTGATAAATTTTCGTAAGCGAATTTGTCTGTTTGCATGTTTAATTTGACAAAAGGACTGAAATGCATTGAATGTGAAAGTTGCATGATATTTGTTAAGTATTAAGGTGTTATGGCTTTTAAAAGAGAAGGCCTTATGAGGCAATAAGACCACTACTTAGATAGTGGATGGATAAAGGTCAAATGTGCCCTTGTTGTATATAGGTTTTCTTATATTAAATGAAAGGGTATTTTAGTAAATGGATTAATAATAAGATTATAATAAAACAAACAAGGAAAAGATGATAATTATCATCCTCTCTTGCCAAAAATCAAAGAAAGAAAAAGAAAGGAAACAAAGCTAAAGTTCGGCTAGCTTTTGGCTTGATTAGGTAAGATTTTTACTTCGATTTTTTATAATTTCTACGTTTCTGCAATCGTTGCTTTGAGAGCTACAAAACCCATGTCTTGATTTTGTGTTTTGATGATGTATGTGAAATATGCCATTGATGATTTTACAAGCTTTGTGATGTTTGAGGATGATATATGAAAGATTTGAGCTAGATGAACATGTTATGTTCTTGAAGTTTTGATGGATTTAGCTAAATAGGGCTAAAATGTGAAAATGTTATTTTGGAGGACTAATTTGTGAATTTTATGAAATATGTGGACTTATATAGTCCCTAGAGAGGTTCGGCTATGCATATGTGTGAACAAATTGTGTATATTTGATGTTTTGAGTAAAATGGACTAAATCGATAAAGTGTGCAAATATGAGGGTTAAATTGTAAATAGCCCAAAATACATGTGTATGGACTCAATTGAATGGAATAGTGAATAAAAGGGTTAATTCTGAATATGTTTAGAACAAGAACCGAGGAAAACAGATTTAGATCGTGGGAAAGCGAAAGTTAACGAGTAGTTGTTTTCATTCCGATAAACCGAATCTAAGGTAAGTTACTATGCAAATAAACTTATCTGTATTGATTTGAATATATGTATCCATATGTCTATCGATGAAAATGAATGAGTATGAGATGCTAAGTGCGTAAATTTTGAAATAAGTTCGATATAGTGATAAAGCTGAGAAGTCCCGTACGAACCTAGGAATAGATAGGATTAGCCATGTCATGACATAGGTATCTGTTCTGTTTTATCATGTAAGACCACATCCGGGACGTTGGCGTTGATTTGAAATTTCGTGTAAGACCTCGTCTGGGACGTAGGCATCAATATGAATTATATGTAAAAGACCTCGTCTGGGACGTAGGCATCGATATGAACTTTATGAGTAAGACCATGTCTGGGACATCGACATCGTATTGAAATGTGTAAGACCTTATCTGGGATAGTGGCATCGATATACAAGTGCATGTAAGACCTCGTCTGGGACGTTGGCATTGTACTACTATTCCGAGCTTTCTGAGTATCCTACTAGGTTCTTAAAGGTTCGAAGGGCAAGTCTGCAATATAAATGGTATATCCAAGCTATGATCCATTAAGTGAATGAATATCTGATTCAGGTACGTTGAATATGCATTAAGTATGCATGAAGGGTAAGTATGCATATGACTTGGATTTGAAGAAAGGTATGTTTGAATAGGATAATATGAATGAGATGCAAGAAAGATTATGAATGAGCTATGTGCTTCAAATGAGTTTTTGAATGGATAAATGTGATCAAAGTAGTCATAGGTATGAATCAAGCATCTACATGATAAATTGTTAAGTGAATGAGATGTGCAAATGTATCAAATTGATATATGCCTTCCATACCAAGTTTATTTGTATATGACTTACTAAGCTTTTGGAAAGTTTACTCTGCATGTGTGTTTTCTCTGTTTTATTGGTTGTCGAAGCTACTGAAGGCTCGGGATTGTCAAGGATCCTTACCACACTACAAAAACTTATTTTGGTACCCTTTTGAAAATGTATATGGCAAATTATGGCATGTATAGGCTAGATAGGTATATATATGTTTTTGGAAGTGAACTTAGCCATGTGTTTTGGCAAGTTTAATTTGATAATATGCTTGAATGAATGTAATATATGATGCATATCTTGGTAAGGTAGAAGTTTATGAAATAGCCAAGTTTATGGTTAGTTAAATGATGAAGTTTTGCTTTGGTTATGTATGTGTTATTGTTTTGAAAGATGATATGAATGATTTGGCTATTGAATGTATGGATGAAGTGAACCATTTGATATGTTTTGGTTGTCATATATGCATATTATGTTTTGGTATGTATTGCATGTAGGTGAGTCCCAAAATGGGTGGCATATTGGCCTTGTAAAATGGCCTATAATGTCACACGGTTGAGGCACACGAGCGTGCCTGAGACCGTGGGTAAATTGGCAGAATGTGGCTTAAATTACACACGGCCTCAACACGGGTATGCTTGGTGGCCGTGTGAGAAATGGCAATATGTGATCTATTAGTACACGACCTTAGCACACGGGCGTCCTTGGTGACCATGTTGATTTTGGCAGAATACTACCACGGGGAGGTCGCACGGGGGAGTCATGTAGCCGTGGGTGAGGCACGGCCTACCCCACGACCGTGTGTCCCTTGTATGTTAGAAAAGTTTCAAATTTTTATGGAATTACTTATGTGTTTCGATTTAGTCCCGACTCAGTTTATAAGCATGCTTAAGGTCTCGATGACTTACTTAAGGGACATTATGATTGATATTGATGAATGGTTGTACGATTAATTCAGTAAATGTTTCTGATCAGTCTGGTAACACTTTAACCCTAATCCGGTGATCGGACACGGGATATGGGTGTTATAGTTTAGGTTTTTATTTTGTATACTGATTGTTACTCTGGTAAGGGGATTACACATTGAATTTTCATAAACTCACCTGCTTTTTAATCATGGGTAATCCTCACTTTAGATGATTGAGTCATGAGGGACTCGGAGGTGACCACACGTCCGATTGGCTTTAAAGTTAAACTTAGCAACTCCTATTTTATTTTAGTTTAATTTGTTGGGTTATAAATTTTGTAATAAGGCCTTAAGATTTCTGAACTTTAAGTTTTGGGATTTTATTGATTGTTTTATAATTGCTGGAAGTAGAACACGATTTTTCAGAAATAACTACTATTTTTCAAAATATCACGTTCCACGACTGTTTTAAATTAAGCTTCCACAACAAACAAGGTTTTAAAGATAATAATTTTTTCCAAGAATGATTTCTAATAAACCACATTTTGAAAATAAGTAAACGAAATCTGAGGTTTTGAATAGCAGAAAGTTTTAAGTTGTAAGAAAGGTTTCTAATGAAAGCATGGCTTTCGAAAAACCCTTCAATGTGACACGACAGATTTGGGCCTAACTTCTAGGCCAAGTTTGGGGTGTTACAGTTGGAATGTATCTACACGGTGCTGCTCACACAAGCTGTCAAGTATCCGCAACACATGCCAAAATTGAGCCACCAGTAGAATGTTCAGGACCAGCACCCAAAACATGGTAACCCTAATGACATGACATTTGTATCCTATATATTCCTAAGGTTCAAATGGGTTCGACAGTCGTCGAAACATCGTTAGATTTTTCGTCAAGATGTGCTACAATAATATAACATAATAGCATTTAAATCAAACATATTAAAATGCTATTTAAACGTATGAACTTACCTCGACGATAAAAACATAGATACGGAGTCAATTAATCTGAAACTTTATCTTTGCCCCGATCTAAAGCCGTACAAGGTTTATCTTGATTTAAATGAATAAATCCAATTCATTTAATAATCATTCTATTCAATTCAATCCAAATTCAAATTCAAATTTTTTTATAAAATTATGCTTTTGCCCCTATTATTTTGATTTCATTACAATTTAGTCCCTAAGCTTGTAAAGTAAAATTCATGCAAATTCATCCTTAACCTATGCTAGCCGAATTTCATATAGGTTCCTAGAAACTCATATATTTCATTATTTTCACAATTTCTCCATAAATATTTCACATTTTTCAATTTAATCCCTAATTGACATTTTCAACCAAAATCACTTTATAAAAGTTGTTTATCTAACAAAAAAGGTTCATTTTTCTTTCATCAAACATCATAAAAAATATGTATACATTCATGGTAATACCCTAGAATTTTTAAAGTTTTACAAATTAGTCCCGGGGCTAGCTAGATTAAGCTACAATGACTCTAAAAACATAGAAATCATTAAAAACGGGATCAAAAATCACTTACATGCACAAGAAGACTTGAACGAATGCTCAAGAACCCTAAAATGGTATTATTTCCTCTTTTCAACCTCGGCAAGAACATGAATGAAGAGAAAAGTGGATTTGTTTTACTTAATTTTGATTTTATTTATTAAATTACATATATAACCTTGTCATAAAACATTAAAATCACTTAATTCTTGTCCAAGAGTGTCCACTAACTTTATAAATGGTAACATTTCCATTTAAAATCCTTAACTATTTAATCTCGTAGTTATTAAATCCCTTTAGCCTATAGAACTCAAGTTTTGCACCTTTTGCAATTTAGTCATTTTTATCAAATTAAGCATGTAAACAGTAAAATTTCTTAACAAAATTTTTATACGATATTACTAACATGCTATTGAAAGTTTTCAAGAGAGCATTTAATGAAATTTTTCTGTATTTTATTAACTAAAGAACTGAACTTAAATAGAAAAAGAGTCATAACCTAATTGGGAAAAAATTCCTTATTCTAATAAATTACTAAAAGATAAGGGAAAATAATTCATTTATTCTAATAAACTACTAAATGAAAAATAAAATATTCCTAGAATATCTCTAATGATTTATTCTAATATTTATCTACCTAAATAAATGTAAAATATATCCTCAAAATATATGGATTTCACATATTTCAACACCTTCCCTCAAGTTGGGGCATATATATTAATAATGTCCAACTTGCTTACAAGAAAATCAAAGCTTGTCTTAGGCAGCCATTTGGTGAGTATGTCAGCAATCTGTTGTTTTGAAGGAACAAACGGCATGCACACTTAGCTTTCTTCAATCTTCTCCTTAATAAAGTGTCTATCAATCTCAACATGTTTAGTTCTGTCATGCTAGACTGGGTTGTGAGCAATACTAATGGCAGCTTTGCTATCACAATACAACTTCATTAGTGAAGTTATTAGTTTCCTCAATTCTTCCTTAATTCTTTTTAACCACATCATTTCACAAATTCTTTGAGCCATTGATCTAAACTCAACCTTTGCACTACTTCTTGCTACAACACTTTGTTTTTTGCTTCGCCAAGTCACAAGGTTTCCCCAAACAAATGTACAGTATCCTGATGTAGGTCTTCTATCTGTTATTGATCCTGCCCAACCTGCATCTGCTTAAGCTTCAATTCCTCTTTGTTCGGATTTATTGAAGAATAAGTCATTTCCAGGTGAACTCTTCAAGTATCTCAGAATATGAAACACTGCTTCTTCATGTTCCTTCATTAGAGAGTGCATAAATTGACTCACTAATCTTTGATACTGCCCTTTATCAACTAATTGACCTTCTTTATTTTCGAATTTTACATTTGGATCAATTGGTGTGTGAGCTGGGCGACAACCACTCATCCCAGCCTCTTTTAAAAGATCAATCACATATTTTTTCCTGAGAGACCACAAGACCCTTTTTTGATTGAGTAACTTCCATTCCAAGAAATTATTTCAAAAGACGCAAGTCTTTGATCTCAAAATCTAATGCTGGATGCTCTTTAAAACTCCTTATTTCATCTATATCATCTCCTGTAAGAATGATATCATTGACATAAACTATAATAATTGCTATTCTACCTCTTTGTGAGTGAACCATTCAAACCAAGCTCGAGTGAACCCTTCAAACCAAGCTCGAGGAGACTGCTTTAGACCATACAAAGATTTCTTGAGCTTACATACTCGAGTTCCAACTTTTTCTTCAAAACCTAGAGGAGGATCCATGTAAACTTCTTCTTCAAGTTTCCCATTTAGGAAAACATTCTTCACATCTAGCTGCTATAAAGACTAATTAAGATTAATAGCAATTATTAAAAGAACTCTAATGGAATTTAATTTGGCTACTGGAGCAAATGTTCCAAGATAATCTATCCCGTATGTTTGAGTGTACCTTTTAGCCACCAGTTGAGCTTTGTATCTATCTAAAGATTCACCTGGTTTGAATTTGGTTGTGAACACCCATTTACAGCCCACTATTGTTTTCCCTATAGGTAATTCCACTGTTTCCCATGTACCTATTTTTTCAAGAGCGTGCACCTCCTCTAAAATAGTTTCCTTCCACTCAGGAACCTGTAAAGCATCTTTCACTTTTTTGGGTATTTTCACAGTATCGAGACACAAAACAAAGGTTGAGAATGTTGAAGACAAGGCTTTATAGGATACAAAGTTAGACATGGGATATTTGACAACATTTCTAACACTTTTTATTTTAGCAATTAGAATATCTAAATCAAAAAATTCATTGGTTGGATTATGAGCTTTACCTAGACTTTTGACAAGATTTTGCGGATCGAATTCTTGGTGATGAATCTGGTGGATTCCACTTTCTTGATTTTCAATTTCTTCTTGAGTAAACAATTAACTCCTTTGTTTGTTCTTTATTCTCATGATCAGACTCTACACCTTCATACTTCTTTTTATTAACAACATTAACATCATTAATTTATGTGTCAATCATAAATTCGCCTTCCCCATTATTAGAATCCATATATTGTATATTCCTAATATTTTCTTGATCAATTATAGAATCTTCCTTACTATAATTCTCTCCCTGAAGATTAAAATCAAAATAAGATTGTGTTTCAACAAATGTGACATCCATGGTAACAATAATCTTCCTATCAATTGGATCATAACATTTGTAACCCTTTTTATTAAAAGCATAGCCAACAAAGGTGCTTTTTTTTTTTTTTTTTGCTCTAGGATCTAGTTTACCTTGGTTGTAAAGATAAACAAAAACATTACACCCAATAACTTGGAGGGATAAACCTGTGATCAATTTAGAGTTAGGAAATTTATCTTTAAAGAAACGAAAAAGAGTTCTATAGTTTAGAGTTTTACTGGGCATTTTATTAATAAGATATGTAGCTGTTAACAAGGCTTCGCCCTAAAGATAATGTGGTACCTGACTAGTGAACATCAAGGCTCTAGTTACTTCCAAAAATGTCAATTATTTCTTTCTGCAATCCCATTTTGTTGTGGTGTATTTGTACAAGAGCTTTGGTGGACTATTCCATGTTTGGTTAAGAAAACACCTAATTGGTCACTAAAAAATTCCCTACCATTGTCACTCTGAAATACTTCTATTTTCACACCAAATTGTGCTTTCACCATAGCATAAAAAGACTAAAACACATTTTTAACTTCAAACTTATCTTTTAATAAAAACACCCTACAAATACGAGTATGATCATCAATAAATGTGACAAACCAACGTTTTCCTAAGAAACTTGAAACTCTTGAAGGTCCCCAAACATCACTATGAATTAACAAAAAAAGTTTGGAAGCTTTATATTTTTGAGGTGGAAAGAATGAATGATAATGTTTAGCCAATTCACAAAATTCACAGTTACAAGAGTAGAAATATCATAATTACCTTCAAACCCTGGCCTTAACATTACTTTTCTCCTTGTATCCTCTCTTCTAACCTCAGAGAAAATCTCACGAAGTTTTGGAAGCGATTTTTTTTCCTAAGATCTTATATCTCACTCATCAAATTCTTTATTTAAACCAGCCAGAAACAAATAAGCTCGTTCATTCTTTTCTTTTTTCACAGCTTTTACACCATCTCCAAGACACTCCCATTCATCATCTCGTTATAATAAAAAGTAACTTCCTTTTCCCCTTGTCTAGCCTTCTAGAGTTTTATTTTTAACTCAAAGATCTGTGAAGCGTTTTCTAAATCTGAATAGGTGCCTTTCACAGCGTCCCAAGCATCTTTAACAGTCGGGAGAAAAAGAAAAGGTTTACCTGTAGATGCTTCCATGGGATTAATAAGCCACGTTCCAAGCATCTTTAACAGTCGGGAGAAAAAGAAAAGGTTTACCTGTAGATGCTTCCATGGAATTAATAAGCCACGCAATTATCATAGAATTTTTTGACATCCATTTGCTCATCTTTGGATCGCCCAGTTGTGGTTGCTTGACTTCTCCAATTAAATGACCTAGCTTGTCGTGCCCATCAATTGCTAATTTTATGGACTGCGACCATTCCAGATAAATCTTTCCATTCAGTTTGTGATCTGTCAGCTGAAAAGAAAGGTGAGATGCCTCTGTCCCTTGAGTCATTGTACTCTCGATAGTTGTTTCAACGGTAGAACTTTCTTCCTCTGTTTGATTGTCGAATCCCTTATCTCCAGTGAAGGTTGTTTTAACCATGATGTTACTAGAGATTTAACCTAGCTCAGATGCCATAAAAGTTTTCAAGAGAGCATTTAATAAAATTGTTATGTATTTTATTAACTAAAGAACTGAACTTAAATAGAGAAAAGAGTCATAACCTAATTCGGAAAATAATTCCTTTATTCTAATAAACTAATAAAAGATAAAATAAAATATTCCTAGAATATCTCTAATGATTTATTTTAAAATTTATCTACCTAAATAAATTTAAAATAGAACCCCAAAATATATGGGTTTCACATATTTCAATAGTTAGAGACATTAAAATAATATTAAAATAAATATTTTCACATCGAATTTGTGATATTGAAACCACTGTTTTAATTTTACTAAACTGTTATAGGATACTTCCTACGAATGCCAAGATTGCTTCCATTCGATAGGGGTTTCAGCAGGATTGTCCATGGTGCAGTGCAAAAAAAAACTCTTATTCACGCCCTCAAATATTGTCTAACAGCGAGGACCATCCTTTCCATTGGTGGCCTGGACAACAGGCTTCTTACTAAAGAGTATCATTGCTGCATCGATTGGCTCGAGGACATGATGTGCGTGCTGGATAAAAAAAGCTACTACTGACTTCATAACAACTCTTTGGAACAGTTGGAACAACCGAAATAATGTTATATTTCGTGGTAAGGAAGATAGTACATATATTGTTTCGGAAAGAGCCAAAACCTTAAGCCACGACTTCCGTATCTACAATCTGGTGAATGACCCTATTATTCTTGCTACTCATATTTGTAAAAAATGGGAGAAACCCCCGAGAGGCTATGCAAAAGTTAATTTCGTGTTGTGATTAACAATAACAAAACAACCTATGGATTTATTATTAGAGATGAGGATGGTTTTGTCATTGGCGGTGGAGGGGGTTTCAAGGAAGAAACTTTGTTGGCAGAATTGGCTGAATTATATGCTTTTGACGAAAACTTAAAAAAGGCGCGGTCTCTTAACATTTCTAAAGTAGTCTTTGAGACTGATAATGCTAGTTTTGTAAATAGAGTGGAGAAACTTGGAAGGACATCACCATCATGGGGGCTAGAATCAATGAAATTCAAAAAATAATGGATAATTTTCATTCGGCTACTATTTTTTGGGCCAACCGGAGCTGCAATAGGGTAGCTGACTTTATTTGTAAAAATGCTATCGTGAAATCTTGTAATTGGGCTTTTAATATGGATTATCCATTGAAATCCATGACTTGGCTATCAGTGACTCAATTTAAATGGAAGTTGACTTATTTGGTCTTTTTATCAAAAAAAAAAAAAACTACGGTTCATAGTTGATAAAGCTCCCTCCCAATAAGAAGCCTTTGTAGGAAACTACTTTTATTATATGTACTCTGACAGTTAGGGTTGAGTAATAAAATTAAAAATCGATTTGAACCAAGATGGTTGGACGGTTTATGAAATGTAAGATAAAACATTGTAGTTATAGGAAATCAAAATTGTTTGAACCGAAATGGACCGGTTGGACTGGGAATCAACCGAGATATTAGCCCTGAGAAAGACATTGAACCGATTGAACTGAGAATTGGTATGAACCAGTTGAACTAGGTAAAAAAAACCAGTAAAATCGAGCAGTTGAAGTAGGTAAAAAACTGGTCAAATCAGATTCTTAATATTTTTTATAAATTTTTTAATAATTTATTTGATCGAACCCGATAAACTAGTCAGGCTAGTTGGATTGATGAACTGGAGACTTGATCGGTTTGATCACTAATCCGATTTTAATAACCTTGTCAAAAATTAAATTAATTTTTTATTTAATTTATAATTAGTCTTATTTTATAATATAAATAAAGATTTTGTAGTTAAAATAGTACAAATAATTAAAAGCTCTATTTAAAATATTTTTCAAAAATATCATATAAAATTTTTTGAATATATTTTATTTACTTAAAATTATTGTTTTGATAAAAGATAAAAAGGTAATTTCACCGAAAATACTTCTTCAAAAGTTAGAAATTAAAAATTCAAGTTTTATTTTTGAAAAGTGGATGCGAGGCAAAAGAGGGTAAATTATGAAATTTTTATTTTATTTTATTGGATAATAGATATGTAGTGATTATGATAATTACTTATTTTTACTCAACTCTATTTTTATTTTATAAAATTATCATTTTACTTTATATATATATATATATAATTATTATAAGAGTAAAATTGAAATAAAGGGTTATAGAAAATTTATATGTTTGAATTAAAAAAAATTGAAATTAATTGAAATAGAGTGAGAGGAGGTGGATACATTAGAATAGTAATTTTGAAGGTCGTATATGTGTATTAAAAGGAGGCAAATAGTAAAGCATAGCGAAATCCATTGCTATTTAGGTAAACCTGTACTATGACCTATAAAAACCTCGATATCTGTTATTTTCTTTTTAATCTAAACAAAATATGGTGGGGATTACTCCATTCTTTCTTGCGTTTCCGTACAGGTAATGTTCTTCATAATATTTGAAGCCTTTCATGGCTATTGAAGTCAATGATTATAAAAACAAAAGTCAATAAATAAATAACTATTTCATGAAGACTTCCTATACAGAAAATTGAGACGTTGCCTCAGTTATCTTCATAGCATTAATAATTTAATGTGTAATAATAAATTTATCCCTTAATATTTATATTGTTTTATTAATTTAGTTGTTATTTTGAGTTAAATTTAGTTATTAATCTTTTAAAAGAGTCAAATATTTTTAACGAAAATAATAATTAAAACATTAATTTTTAATGATATTGGTGAGGCAACTCATGTGGCCGTCTGCAATCCTTAATGCTGACATGACATTATTTGTATTTTATCATTATATGTCACATTAACAAATAATTTAAAAATTATAAAAACATAAAAATTCAAAATTCAAAAAGTTCATAAAAATTAAAAAATAGAAAGTACATATGAATTACCATATGAGTTGTCATATCTAAAAGTTTAACATTTTAGTCAATATTTCTATTAAAAAACACTAACTTGATTCTTTTGAAAAGTTGATGATTAAATTTAACTTTTTTTAAAAAGGTTGAGTGTCAAAATTTAATTAAAAATGACTAAAGACCAAATTCACAAAAAAAAAAATAAAGATTAAATGCTAAATATATCATTATGCCATAATCTAATACCCCGCTAACCTGTGTCATTGAACGTTTTCTTAATAATTTATTTATTCAATAGTAAAAATTAAATTTATATTATATTAAATTAAATTGTTGGGTCTAACCCAAATAATGTAACGAACACGAACAAAAACTGAGAAAATTGGACACAAATATTTACGTGGAAAAACCCCTCTAAAAAAGATAAAAAATTACAGGCAAAAGAAACTTCACTAAAATCGGCAACAACCGAAAGGGGATTACAAGATGGAGAAACAAATAAACCTTGAACCCAAAATACAAAGATTCCCTAAAATTCCCATAAACTCTATTAATTTTGTTGTTGTTATTCTAAACTATCTAGAGTTGCTAAAAGGCATATTTATAGGTTAAATATAGTGTACAAATATGACTGAAACGTCCCTAGAATAATCATAGTTAGACTGGAAAAACATAACAAAGTTTAACTAGGAGAAGAAAATTGGTTTAGTAGGGAACACGTCACCACATCGTAACATGGCATGTTGCCTCATCAGGACGCCCTTCATCGCATCATCAGGACATGGCAAATCTTCTTGTCATGTCATTGGGACATTGGCTCTTTCTCGTCTCGATGTCAATCCTATTTTGTCCAAAATGCGAGGCACACCCCACAAATCTCTATCTTGACTCATATTTTCAAAACACCTTCTTTGCCAAGCCCCATCAATGGCCTAATTCAATCTCTATTGAGTGCTTACCAAGTCTAAGCAATGCTCAAACTTGGAAATTGGAAGACTCTTCGTCATCATGTCTGCTAGATTGTTTTCTATGTCGATTTTGTGAATCTGAACATTTCCTTTAGTTATCACCTCTCGAACAAAATGATACCGAATATCTATGTGTTTTGTTCCTTTGTGATGCATCTAATCTTTTGTGAGATGTATGACACGTTAACTATCACAATATACGATAGTTTTGTCATTTTTATCAACCAGCTCCCTGAATAGATAAAACACCTAGTTTCCAATTAACTCGAAAATAAGAATGAATAAGGGACTAAATTGAAAGAGACCACAAGCTGGTGACCTATATTGAAAGAAACAGGAAAGCTTGAAAATGAATTGGACATGGTTGAGATCCAATTCTGGTTCAGTTGGGATAGAACTAGCCGATTCCTTAGTGAGAAACATAATACTTAGCAATGGACGGTTCTCACAAGGTTGGTGATAGCGCAGGACGCCAAGACTGTCTGTCAAGACTATTCCTCTATAAGAAAAGTCTATTGAGGGTATGCTGCCTCGATAATAACCCATAGAAATGAAGTGAGCAAGTGGATGGTAATCTTGCATAAATGCATGGACGCCAACATGTTGGTTTAGCGAGACCAAATGACCTTCATGTATGGGACAAGTGAGTTCCTAGAAAATGTCAAAGCTACTTGTGGATTATTTGAAGTAATTCCACCGTTAATATCAATGGGATGGAACGAGGATGGTTTCACCAGAGTGCCGAGGTCTGTTGTAAGTCAACACAATACGAAAATGGCAGTGAGTCCTTAGGGACTATGGTATGGATAGAGGAGGGTTTGCCAAGGAAGGTAGGTCCTAAGAACCCTTGGGCGAGAAGGTGAGAAAGCTAATATGAAGGTACATTATGGGGAAACAAGCGTACAAACCAGTAAGTCAAAGACCAACAAACACCCTGTATGCGAGGAGTATAAACAGGAAGGAAAGACGAGAAATAAGGATAGGCCTCACTGATAGGGCGAGGTATCTAGTATACAGATGAACGGAGAGTCCGACCGAAGGAAAGTCTTATAGTGAGCCGAGTAGCTTGGAGGAATAGATGGAGTCCACCACTCTGATAAAGTAATAGTCACCTCGAGCGAACAGAGAGTATTTATATTTAATTTATTTTACATTGTTTACCATCGTATGATAGAGTTTATTTGTGAGTGGCCTAGTTAAGGAACTCATTAAATTCTCTCAAACTTACAAAGTTTGATTGATGTTCACTAGATTTACAAGATTGATCGAGGACTTTGAGGAGGGACCAATTCAAATGGAGTGAAGATCGGTGGGTGTAGGTAGTTAGAATCATGTACATAAGAAGGGTATACCATTGGAGGCTTCGCTTCAGGATAAAACATGGTGTGGCCAGACGTCGTCCTTAGAGTCTGGACATTTAGGACAGATAGTCCTTAGTAAGATTTTAAAAAATTCTTATAAATTAATAGTTTGATTAGAGATAGAAATGAATTAAAGAATTAAACATTCAGTGGCTTAAGGCCTTAGCTGTAAGGATTATTATTTTAAATTTCATTAATAGATAGTCTTTATTGTTAGACTGTATATAGCAGACAAGTTAGAAGTTATTAAGTCAAAGTCCATTTGTGACTTTCCATACCCAAATCCGGTGAACGGGTCGAGCATGGGGTGTTATAATAGATATCTCAGTCAAATGGCTTCTTTCACAACTTCTATGATTGTCATGTACTTAGCTTTGGTAGTCGATAGAGCCAAAATGACTTAAAGTGTGGTTTTTCAACTAATAGTGCAATTTTCGAAGGTGAACATATAACTTAACCAATTAATTGTAAAATTATAAATTCACAATTTGATGTAAAAACTCAATAATTTTGGATAGTGATGATTAAATTAAATAAATGCAAAGAGTGATCCCTAATGCAATTTTAATATAGATGCAATTTACCTAAATGTATGAATGAATAGCTTTAGCAACAAAAACAATCAACATTAAATGGGCCAGGATAATTATATTAATCAATTCAATTTACTTTATCATGCTTAACAATGTTCGAAAATACTTCCATGGAAACTCTATCTTTCATGAGTTTGAAAACCAAATTAAGTCCTTTGGGAGTCTTTTACTTAGTTAAATATGCATTTTACTGATCATATTAACTAAGGGTTTCTTAGTATTTATGCGAGGTCACAGTGACATTTACGTTTGCAACAGCTTAATCACATAAACCTAAAAACTATCAAGATAATAGAGCTAACTAAAGATATTACAAACCTCAACTTAATCGGGTTTTATGATCTAAATTGAGCATTGTACTTTTCAATTATGTGTCTACTAGCCGTCATATGGTTAAGATCGCTCAACTAACCTGAGTGCACTCAATCACATATGAATGAAATGCATCATGATTTTAATTGAAAACATGATCAACTGAGACCCAAACATATTAAACATGAATAAAATAAATATTATTGAATTAAAATAATCATCCTAGCACATAAGATTTAAAATATCATCGATGATGTCAAAAATAATTGATAAACCGTAAAAGTAACATATTTTAGGCCCACATTTAGTATGCTTTTGGATGATTTAACCCTTGATTTATGTAAAAGGTGCTCTTAATCCTTTCTTTTCATGTTTTTACTCAGGAAAGCACCCGAGGACGAAAAGAACTAGAAACGGGCTTAAAACGAGTTAATTTGGGCCAAAGAGGAAATCGACACGGCCTAAACTTGAAGCCACACGGCCGTGTCTCGTCAAATCACTTCACACGGCCATGCCACGATTTACACGGTTGTGCCCCAATTTACAGAATCGAGACACGACCTGAAGACGATTTACACGGGCGTGTACCATGGTCGTGCCCCTGTCGCGGGAGAGAGCAATTTCAATTGGATTTGGATACTTTGAGGCAAAAGAAACACATTCCAAAGCTTTTCAAACACCGAATAGAAGGTATACTTGAATTGGGACACTTAGAGGCTAAGTAAAGCATTCTAAAAGACTATATAAACACTCTAAGTGTAACCTGAAAGGGGGCGGTTAGCTAGGCCAAGGAGCCAAGCCAGAAAGGCCAGATTTGTGGGAATTACTCGAAGACAGCTAGTGGATCCATCTCAAGGAGCCGAATTCTACTTAAGACGGCGGATTTCTCCTTCAATTCCTCCAGGGGGTTTTAGGGATTTCTTATGTTTTGTTTTATCTTTTCTTTTGAGATGTTTTCTTTATTCATTATGAAC
Source organism: Gossypium rotundifolium (assembly GCA_025506655.1). NCBI lineage: Eukaryota > Viridiplantae > Streptophyta > Magnoliopsida > Malvales > Malvaceae > Gossypium > Gossypium rotundifolium. The sequence goes on from CP106727.1 coordinate 83,603,948, forward strand.
TAAACCCTTCAGATACCTAAATGGATGAAACCTAGATGAATCTTGTTATTAAATTTTGAATTATATGATAAATACTTAGTTTGTTCTTAATTATGCATGTTTAATCCAAATCTGATGTGCTTAGGTGAAGGAGGAATAGACCCTGCTTAAGAGTAGATCTAGCATAATTAAGCGGAGTTGATCGCATGCCTAGAGATAGGAGGACGAGATTTTGCCGGATTAGGGTGAAACCTAATATGAGAGTCCATAGATCGGTTTACTGCTATTCTAAGGGGTTATTATAAGAGAACGAGAGTTCCACTAATTAACCTAGAGTTAGACGTTATTCGCCTCGAGAGAGGGTTTAATATACGTTAGGGAGTCTTACGGATCAAACTAAGTGAATAAATCATATGGTTCAGTGTTAAGTAATAAGTGAAGTCTAGGTGGATTCTTCCTGAGGGTATCGTCGTGATCAATTGAGTTTTCTTCAAGTTATTCTCCAAGTCGTTCTTTTTGTCTTTGTGTCTTTAGCTTAGTAATCGTTAATTTAGATTAAATCATCCAATCACTCCATATTTTAGGCTAAATAATAAAAAGAAAGTGAGTGTTAGTACTTTTAGTTCCTTTGGGTTCGACAATCCAGTCTTGCCTAAGCTATACTACTGTTCGATAGGTACACTAGCCTTTAATCCTTGTCAGAGTTAGTTTTCAGGTCCGATCTTTATCTTTTTAAATTTTAAAACTCGACAAAACAACGATCAAGTTTTTGGCGCCGTTGCCGGGGAACTAAAATATTAAGAAAACTCTATTTTTATTACTTTAGCCATTATTTTTTTATTTCGCAATTTATTTTTATTTTATTGTTTTTTTGCTAATTTTATTTCTTCATTTCTCCTAGCAGGTACCTCTAGTTTATGACTAGAAGAAACCCAACAGGACCTCTTGTATATGATAGTGATATTGAAGCTACCACTCGTAGGAATCATAGAGAAATTAGGCGAGCCCTAAATTACACAGAAGAAGGGCGAGAAGGCGATCCAATCCCACCAAGGGATGGACGAGAATAATCCACTACGAGATGTGGAAGAGAACAATGCTCACAGTACTATGTATGATTATGCTAAACCTCATTTAACGGGAGCATAATCTAGTATTGTTAGGCTCGCTATAGCAGCTAATAATTTTGAATTAAAGCCTAACACAATATGATGATTCAACAATTTGTTCAATTTGATGGTTTGCGTGATCTAAGACCAACACTCATATAGCTAATTTTTAGAGTTTTGTGATACTTTCAAAATAAATGGCGTTTCGATGATGCTATTCGCCTTCGGTTATTTCCCTTTTCATTAAGAAATAAAGCCACACAGTGGTTGTACTCGTTACCGTGAAGATCAATCACTACATGGGACCAAATGACCGAAATTTTTTTATTAAAATATTTCCTACCAGCCAAAATGGCCAAATTATGGAATGATATCTCTTTTTTTGTGCAGATGGATTTAGAGACATTATACGATGCATGAGAGAGATACAAGGATCTCTTGAGAAGGTGTCCACACCATGGTCTACCCTTATGGTTACAAGTCCAAACTTTCTATAATGGTGTAAACCCCTCAACAAGGCAACTAATCGATTCAGTCACCGGTGGAACCCTAAACAACAGAACCCCTGAAGTAGCCTATGAGTTCATTGAAGAGATGTCACTGAATAACTATCAGTGGCAAGTTACAAGGACAAAACCGACAAAATCAGCCAGAGTTTATAAGCTCGATGCAGTGACCATGCTATCAACACAGGTAGAAATGATGAATAAAAAGCTTGTTAATTTGTGTTCTTCGCAGGTACATCTAGTCATGCAGTGCAACGCAAGTGGAACTATGGCAAATCCTAAGTACCCACTGTACCAACCGGACCCAGAGACCGAACAGATGAACTATATAGGTAATAATTTTAGATCCAATAATAATCCTTATGGTAATACTTACAATCCTTATAGACCTCGAAGAGATGCTGACAAAATTCATGGAAAACACAGAAAATTGTTTCAAAAATACTCAGAGATCACTTAAAGATCAACAAGCGTTAGTTGAAAAACTTACTGAATCATTCGAGGAGTTCACTAATTCGATTGGACTAGTCACTAAGATGATCTGTGAAATACGGGCAGATTTTTTCTAAAGAAACAGAACAGGTAAAAGCAATTACACTAAGAAGTGGAAAGGAATTAGTTGAACCAAAGAAACAATTCCCACACGAAGATAGCAAAGCAAGAGATGAGGGAATTGAGGATGTAAATCCAGTACGCAAAGAAAATAAACCACCAATCCTATATCCAGCAAAGTTAAAGAAGGAACGGTTAGATGCTCAATACGATAAGTTTCTTGAACTTTTTAAATAAATACATATTAACTTACCTTATGTTGAAGTCATTTCACAGATGCTGAAGTATGCAAAATTCTTAAAGGAACTCTTGACAAATAAAAGGAAGCTTAAAGAAGTATCGACGATCAAACTTAATGAAGAATGCTCAGCCATCTTCCAAAACAAGTTACCAACCAAATTAAAAGACTCAGGAAGTTTTACTATTCCTTATTTAATTTCTAGTGTAAATATTAAGAAAGGATTAGCTGATCTAGGTGCCAGCATTAATGTAATGCCTTACAAAATGTTTAAACAATTAGATCTTGGGGAACCAAAACCCACTAGGATGAGTATTCAGTTAGCCGATAGATCCATTAAATATCCTAGAGGAGTTATCGAAAATGTTTTGGTAAAAATTGATAAATTTATTTTCCCTATTGATTTTGTTGTGTTAGACATATAAGAAGACATAAATGTTCCTTTAATTCTAAGGCGTCCTTTTTTAGCCACTGCTAGAGCTATTATTGATGTAGGTGATTGTAAACTTGCATTAAGGATAGGCGATGAAGAAATTATTTTTCAAATTTATGATGCCATGTGATATTCTAAAGAGCAAGATGATTATTGTTACTTTGTTAATACTACTGATCATATCATTAAAAATTCATTACAGGAAATCATAAATGATGACATGATGGAACTGTGCCTGACTCAAAAAGTGGGGGAAGAAGATGAAGGCGATGAGATGAATTTGAGTACATCGTCATTCAGGCAAATGAAAGAAGAAAGCATTGAAAACAATGACGAAATAAAACAGAAATCCTCTATTGATGAGCCACCCAGTCTAGAATTGAAACAATTACCAAAACACTTAGAATATGCATTCCTCAGGGACAATTCTACACCACCAGTAATTGTCTCTTCAGAACTAGAACCCTAGGAAAAAGAGGAGTTGATAAAGGTACTAAGAGAACATAAAAAAGCCATAGCCTGGAAAATCTCTGATATCAAGGGTATAAGCCCCTTGTTTTGCACCCACAAAATTTTAATGGAAGAAGAATACAAGCCGTGTGTGTAGCCCCAGAGACGGCTAAACCCCAACATGAAAAAAGTAGTCAAAGCCGAGGTAATTAAACTTCTAGATGCAGGAATAATTTATCCTATTTCTGACAACACTTGGGTAAGTCCTATGCAGGTAGTTCCAAAGAAAGGAGGTATGACAGTGGTGCCCAATGAGAAAAATGAATTAATCCCCACAAGAACAGTTATAGGATGGAGAGTCTGTATAGACTATAGAAAGCTCAATGATTCTACCCTTCATAGATCAAATGTTAGAAAGACTTTCCGGGCATATGTACTACTGCTTCTTGGACGGACTTTTCGGCTACTTCCAAATCCCCATAGCTCTTGAAGATCAAGAGAAGACAACATTTACATGCCCATATGGTACGTTTGCTTATCGTAGAATGCCTTTTGGATTATGTAATGCCCCTGCTACTTTTTAGTGTTGCATGTTGGCAATCTTTGATGAACTCGTGGAAGATATCATGGAGGTATTTATGGATGATTTCTCGGTATTCGGTAATTTTTTCCATCTTTTTCTTAAAAATTTAAAACGAGTTCTAATGAGATGTGAGGAAACAAACCTTGTTTTGAATTGGGAAAAATGTCACTTTATGGTTAGGGAAGGGATTGTATTATGACATAAGATTTCTAGTAAAGAGATTGAGGTAGATAAATCAAAGGTTGAAACCATAGAAAAATTACCTCCCCTTAGTTCAGTTAAGGCTATTAGAAGTTTTTTAGGACATGCAGGGTTCTATAGGAGATTTATTAAAGATTTTTCTAAAATAGCTAAGCCTTTGTCAAAACTACTAGAAAAAAATGTTCCTTTCAATTTCAATTAGGAATTTTTAGATGCATTTATTGTCCTTAAGGATAAATTAATAAATGCTCCGATTATAATTGCACCTGATTGGAATTTACACTTTGAACTAATGTGTGATGCAAGTGATTTTGCAGTAGGTGTAGTTTTGGGACAACGAAGAGACAAGCATTTTCAACCAATTTACTACGCTAGCAGAACATTAACACCCGCACAAGAGAACTACACCACCATAGAGAAAGAATTGCTAGCTGTAGTCTTTGCTTTTGATAAATTTAGGCAGCATCTAATAATGTCTAAAGTTGTCATTTATACTAACGATTCATCTCTCCGTTATCTTTTAACCAAACCTGATGCAAAACCTCGACTCATACGATGAATTTACTTTTACAGGAGTTTGATTTGGAAATACAAGATAAGAAGGGAGCCGAGAATCTTGCGGCAGATCACCTCTACAGACTTGAGAATCCACATATTAAAGAACTCGATGAAAATGAGATAAATGACTCGTTTCCCGAAGAGCAACTCTTTTCTATAACGCATTCTGAGGTACCATGGTTTGCAAACATCGCAAATTATTTAGCCGCTAACATCTTGCCAAATAGACTAACACGTCACCAAAAGAAGCGATTATTTGCTGATGTGAAAAACTATTTTTGGGAAGATCCTTTTCTTTTCTGCATATGTGCAGATCAGGTAATTGGAAGATGCGTTATAAAGACAGAAAGAAGCAAAATCTTAGAACATTGTCATTCAGGACCCTCAGGAGGACACTACAGTGGCATTAAGATAGCACACAAAATACTCGAATCAGGTTTTTATTGGCCTACTCTATTTAAAGATGCCAACGGGTATGCTACCTCGTGTGATAAATGCCAAAGAACAGGTAATATTTCTAAATGAGATGAAATGCCTCAAACATATATGCTATCATGTGAATTATTTGATGTATGGGGTATTGATTTTATGGGACCATTCCCTAGTTTATTAGGAAATAAATACATCTTAGTGGCAGTTGACTACATGTCAAAATGGGTAGAAGCGGAAGCTTTATCCACCAATAGGGTAGTAGTTAAATTTCTTAAGAAATTGTTTTCTCGATTTGGGACACCTAGAGCTATCATTAGTGATAGGGGTACTCATTTTTGTAATACAATTTGAAAAAGTTCTAAAGAAATATGGAATGCACCATAGGAAAACTACCCCATATCACCCTCAAACCAGTGGGCAAGTTGAAGTAGCAAACCGAGAACTTAAGAGCATCCTAGAAAAAACAGTTGAATCAAATAGAAAAGATTGGGCATTAAAAGTAGATGATGCCCTATGGGCTTATAGAACAGCTTTTAAAACACCTCTAAGGACATCCCTATGCAAACTTGTATACGGGAAAAGCTGTCATCTACCATTTGAGTTAGAACACAAAACTTTTGGGCCATAAAGTTTTTAAATTTTGATCTTAGAACTGCATGAAAGAAAAGAATGATGTAGATGAACGAGCTAGATGAATGGAGAGCTGAGGCCTACGAGAACTCGAAACTATACAAAAAGGCAACAAAGCGACGCCAGGATTCTCGTCTGAAGAAGTCGAAACAATTTGAAGTAGGGGACTTGGTCCTACTGTACAACTCAAGGCTCAAATTATTTCCTGGGAAGTTGAAATCAAGATGGTCATGCCCATTCACAATCAAAACAATTTTCCCGTATGGTACAATCGAGGTAACCCACCCCACCAAAGGCACATTCAAGGTAAATGGTCACCGACTAAAAATTTATAATAGTACAGATTTTAGGGACATAAGAGACGAGTTTCAACTCTGTCAACCTTCTTTTAATGAAAATAGGGAAAGTCAAGCTTAAAACTATAAACGAGCGCTTCTCGGGAGGCAACCCGAGCGCTAATCTATTAACATTTTTATTTTTAGTATCTGACACCATATTAATTAACCCAATGAAGTGTAGGTTAGGTCACACGGCCTTACACACGGGAGTGCCCGTGGCCGTGTGAAAGACAGGGGACGAGAAAGGGGCATGCCCGTAGCCATGTACAAATAAGAGGAAATTCTTTTATCAAAACACGGACGAGACACACCCGTTCTAAACAACCGTGTTTAAATACTGGCATTCTAAGCACGGGCAAGACACGACCGTGCCCCACTACCATAGGAACATACTGGCTTATCAAACACGGGCTAGACACGTCCGTTCTAAACGACCGTTCTAAAAAAAACCAGTCGCGCCCAAAATTTGAAATCACGAAAAACATGGGCACTTGAAAAAATAGCACGGGCGTGGCCTGACCATGCCCCCACTACTATTTAAACATATTAACCGTTCATTCCCCCAATTTAACCCTAAAAACAAAAATTTCAACCCCTTTTTCCAAAATTTGACCATACCCACACCGCCCCACCCAAAACCTTCTTAACCTTCGTTTCTTCCATCCAAACCGCACCAAAATCATCCACGCGCCAAGAACACGTCAGGCAATGTAATGTCCACGCCCTTGCTCCCACCGTGTTCGTGCTGGAACACCTCGCCACCACCGTGCTCAGCCCGTGTTCTACAAAAACCCACCACCATCACCCCTGGTACAATGTCGACATCTCGCAGAAAGAAAACAACCGCCCCAAGTTCAAAAAAGTGAAAAGGACCCATCATCCTCGACCAGTGCCTCTTCCGAGGTTCGACACCACTTCCTTCAATTTAATCAAGAAAATCAAGAAGCACGATACAGGGCATTTCGGGAAAGGCCCTTAGGCACCGGAAGGTGCATCGACTGGGGCGCCGTGGAGTAAGTCGGACTAGAGAACGATATCCGAGCGCTCATATTGACTGAACCATGGGAGCAGTTCTTCCCTATCATCGAGCCTACATGTTTGGAACTCACACTCGAGTTCTGCACTACTTTCCCTCTTCAGACAGTGATGACCAATTATAACGATCCAAGAATAGTCCAATTTCGTTTAGGGGGTATGGTACATCGAATAAGTGTACCGTAATTTGGCACAACACTTGGACTTTATACATAGGAATTCATAGAAGAAAATAACCTCTCCGAGTTAGACCATCAACTCCACCGTACTCCGCTGAACTATTGGTGTAGCTCAGCCCTCACCACGGACGTCTACGACCCCAGTCGCTCTAAGGCGACAGCCCTTGGACCACCCCTACGGTATATCCATGCCATCCTCGCTCATACTATCACCAGTGACGTGAGAGCACCAGCGTGGTAAATAAGCACGATGTCTACTACCTATCGTGCATGTCAGAAGGGAACGTGTTTGGCCTTCCCTACTTTATTGCTTGCGCAATGCAGCACCAGACAGAACCATAGGAAGCTCATTTTTTCAATGGGGTCGTATATCACTCGGTTAGCTCGATACTTTGGCCTCCTCAACACCAAGGCTCAGACTTCCTCTCTCACACTGGTCGGTCAGATGATACCTCAGGGCATTCAGACGATGTTGTACATGATGATGGTTAAATATTATCGTGGGACCGACCCACTTCAGTTCCGACTAGCCATCGAAGAGGCAGAGCCAGAGGACATTATTGATGATGTCCCACAACCATCCTAAAAGGCACCGATTCCAAGCCTGCGGCCATCGCATGCAACACCCTCATTGGCGAATATCTCTGCACGCCTCGACCAGTTCGAGCAATATTTCATCGACAACACTCGACGTTTTGATGGGATAGAGGCCACCCTCCAACAGATATGCCAGCACCTCCATATCTCATCCCCAACACCACCACCGGATCCAGCCGATGAGGAGGACCTTTAAGTCATTTCATCTAGATTTTCGTTTACTTATTTTTACTTTATTTTTCTTGTTATTTTAATATTTTATTTGTCTTACGTTTGAACATTCTCCTCGTACATTACTTTTATTATGATTATCATCCACATCTAACCTTCGAGTATTCCTAATATTTATTTAATTATGCCTCCAAGATTTCTCATTGATACATTAAGCAGTATCAAACACATCACTAGGATCACTCCACTACTATACAAGTTATTCGTTACCACGACCTCTGTCAACTCCCAAAATCATCCAAAATTCAGGAAGTGTTACTTCTCCCTTCTCTTTTGATTACATAATTGTTTATCTATCTTTGTACATTGAGGGCAATGTACATATTAAGTGTGGGGGGGTAAAAGTACCTAACTTTTTGCATTATTCCAAAAACCTAAATTTTAGTCTTGTTCCTAAGTAATTTTCTCGTATTATCAATTAGGGTGAAATTTTTAATGATTTATGATTTTTATTGATATGTTTTTGAGTAAGTCATTGATAATTGTGCATTGATGATTTATACTTGAAGAATACTAGAGAATCAAGCATGATAAGTCTATTTTTCAAGAATCAAAAATTTTCTAAGTTGTTAAACTGAATTTGAATATTACCTTGAAGTTTGAAATTTACAGGGATTGATGTCAATTACCCATAATTTTTGTGAGATTTGAGCCTTATAGAGCATATATTCTTTTTCATGCTCACTTTACTGATTATGAGTGTGTCAACACTAAATTGTTATTCTAGAACTTTCCTTGATTATACATATCGAGACCACATTAATGATTTGATATACTGAGATGATAAAGGCACCTAGGTTTTAACCCATTCACTCCATTAAAAAGCTTACCTTCACAAATTAACCCTTATTGAACCCATTTGATCCTAACAACCCTTTTTATTGATTTACCCGCTAATATTAACCCAAAACCCTTTGTATTTGTTATCACCATTCTTTTGACTACCCTTCTATCGAGAATTGATTTGATAAGTTACCGAATTAGTTTATTTCAGTTATTAAAGTTTTCTTTATGATGTTTCTAGTTTGTTCTTAAAATATATATATATAATAAAATATCAAAGTATATTCAGCATTAGTAGTATAAAAAGTGAGCTTGTACATTTAAATTTCAATTATCAAAGAAAAATCTCATAGTATTATTAGTTTCAAAGCAATCATTTATTTTCTAGTTCATTATTCTTAATAGGTAATTTATTAGGTCAATCTCTATTTTTAACCTTCTAATTCAGCCTTTATACACACCTTTAACCTAAGCCCCATTATAACCCTATCAAAGACCTTTTGATTTGTGTATCATCTCATATTACAGTGGTGGAGATTTGATTTTCAGGCAAGCTATGGGATTAACTTTTCATGTTTGACTTATGAGTGTTTTTCCTTGATCCTTAAACACTCCAAGTGATTTGAGTGAATCTTTACTGAGGATGTCAATCCTTGTCGGTTTTGAATTAAAGGTAATTTTTTAGATAAGGGGAGACACCTATGTTTTCGTGCTACAAAATGTATGACTTAGAATTGTTTGAATCTTTAGGAGTCTTTGAGCTAAATTATCCATGTATAAATTATCTAGAATTATAATGAGGCATTATTGATAGGAATTATGAATTGTGGAAAGTTTCTTTTAATTGTAAGTTGAGAATTTTGCTTGAGGACAAGCAAATGCTTAAGTGTGGGGGTATTTGATAAACCGTAAAAGTAACATATTTTAGGCCCACATTTAGTATGCTTTTGGATGATTTAGCCCTTGATTTATGTAAAAAGGTGCTCTTAATCCTTTCTTTTCATGTTTTTACTCAGGAAAGCACCCGAGGTCGAAAAGAACTAGAAACGAGCTTAGAACGGCTAATTTGGGCCAAAGAGAAAATTAACACGGTCTGGACTTCAAGCCACACGGTCGTGTCTCGTCAAATCACTTCACACGGTCATGCCATGATTTACACGGCCGTGCCCCAATTTACAGAATCGAGACACGACCTGAAGACGATTTATAGGGACGTGTACCATGGCCGTGCCCCTGCCGCGGGAGAGAGAAATTTCACTCAGATTTGGATACTTTGAGGCAAAAGAAACACATTCCAAAGCTTATTCAAACACCGAGTAGAAGGTATACTTGAATTGGGACACTTAGAGGCCAAGTAAAGATTCTAAAAGACTATATAAACACTCTAAGTGTAACCTGAAAGGGGGCGGTTAACTAGGCCAAGGAGTCGAGCCAAAAGGCCAGATTTGTGGGAATTACTCAAAGATAGCCGGTGGATCCATCTCAAGGAGCCGAAATTCTACTCAAGACGGCGGATTTCTCCTTTAATTCCTCCGGGGGTTTTAGGGATTTCTTATGTTTTGTTATATTTTTTTTCTCTTGAGATGTTTTCTTTATTCATTATGAACCAAACCCTTCAAATACCTAAAGTGGATGAAACCTAGATGAAACTTGTTATTGAATTTTGAATTATATGATAAATACTTAGTTTGTTCTTAATTATGCATGTTTAATCCAAATCTGATGTGCTTAGGTGGAGGAAGAATAGACCCTACTTAAGAGTAGATCTAGCATAATTAAGTGGAGTTGATCGCACGCCTAGAGATAGGGTGACGAGATTTTGCCAGATTAGGGTGAAACCTAATATAGGAGTCCACAGATCGATTTACTGCTATTATAGGGGATTATTATAAGAGAACGAGAGTTCCACTAATTAACCTAGGGTTAGACATTATTCGCCTCGAGAAAAGGTTTAATATACGTTAGGGAGTCTTACGGATCAAACTAAGTGAATAAATAATATGGTTCAGTGTTAAGTAATAAGTGAAGTTTAGGTGGATTCTTCCTAAGGGTATCGTCGTGATCAATTGAGTTTTCTTCAAGTTATTCTCCAAGTCGTTCTATTTGTCTTTGTGTCTTTCGCTTAGTAGTCGTTAATTTAGATTAAATCAGCCAATCACTCCATATTTTAGGCTAAATAATAAAAAGAAAGTGAGTATTAGTACTTTTAGTTCCTTTGGGTTCGACAATTCGGTCTTGCCTAAGCTATACTACTGTTTGATAGGTACACTTGTCTTTAATCGTTGTCAAAGTTAGTTTCTAGGTTCCATCTTTCTCTTTATAATTTTTAAAACTCGATAAAATAACGATCAATAATAAACTCAAAGCAATCATAATTAAAATAAATAATAAGAGGAAAGAGTAAACTCTATTCAGTTCAACACCTTTCAGATCTGTTCTAACTGATGCGCTCCTCCATTCTGATCGATGCTTCTTTTGCTAAGGAGTTCCTAAGGTGGCCGGCCAAAGAAATGCCTTGACAAAAATTTTGTTGGCTAAAGGATGGAAAGAGAAATGGGTGGCTATGCAATGGAAATGAAACTAGAAATAGAATGTAGAGAAAATGCTAATGAGAGAAGAGAAATGAGATATGAGGGATTAAGGGATTGATGCATGGAATTTATAGGTGAAGGTAAGGGTTAGAGTTTGCTAAAAATAGAATTTTTATTCCTTCTTTTTCTATCACACATGGCCGGCCACATTCCAAGAAAAAGGGGATGACTTAGTGTAACAGTTCGATTTTGGGGCTAGTCGGGACAGTGGTTTCGAGACCACTAACCTGATGTTGAAGAAAATTATTTTTACATTATTTTATGTGTTATAGCATGATTATAAGGATGCATGAAAATTTTGGTGCATTAATTTTAGTGATTTAAGGCTTAATTGTGAAAAAAGACTAAATCGCATAAAGTGTGAAAGTTCTATTATGCAAGATAGAGGTGTCTAATAGCCAAAGAATATCAAATTGGAGGTCTTTAAAGTGAAATTAGGCCATTAGAGGTGTGTTGGCGGGCAATAGAGACAAGGAGATAAGGGCATTTAATTTTTGGTCAAAATTTGGTGAAATTAGGTGATAAAAGATGAATAAAATAAGATAAAAAGAAAAGATATCATCTTTCACTATTCACCCTTCTTCTTCCACTGAAAATTGAATAGAAAATGGACTTTTTGGAGTTCAAACTTTCAGCCAATCTATCTCCTTGTAAGTAAGTGATTTAAGAGGTTTTTTTTGATGATTTTTGTATTTTTGGAACCCCCAAAGCTTAAGCTAGCAAATGAGAGGACTAATTTGCAATATGGTTGAAAGTTTAGGGACTTTCCATGAGAGTATTTATGTTTTTTTTTTTGAGTTTTTATGGAAGAAAATGAATGTTAATGAGATGAGAAACAACTTTTGTGAAAGGTGTTATCATGAAAACACCTAAATGGGACCAAGTTATAAGTGTTGTGATTTAGTAATAAATGCATGAAATAGTTGGATTTGTGAGTAGTTGTAGGAGAAATAAATGTTTAGATAGGCTTGTTTAATGAGAAAATGTGATGAAAAATGATTTAAGAGCCTAGAGGCAAAATCGTAATTTTGCCATAATTCAAGGGCAAAATGGTCATTTTTGCCTAAGTAGAGATTATGATGCATTATGATTATAAAATGATTGAATGAGTGAAATTTTGTGTTATAAATCAAGAAGAGCATGGAATTAACCTTGACCAGGGAAAAGGAAAGGTTTCGGATTAAACCGCAAATTAACACATTTTGCACCGAGGTAAGTTTACGTGTATTCGATACATCTTAAATACATATAATGCTACTTACTGGTGCATTGTATGAATGAGACCATTCATTATTTAAATGGATTGAATTCGATAGATAATGAATAATTCTCGTAAACGTTAAAATAGATAGGTAAGTGTGGAATATTATCCGTAGTAAATAATGGTGCGCTGTGTGCGATAACACCTTAATTATTTCTTGATTGGTGGGCTATGTGCGATACCACCCTATTAAAGATTAATGGTGGGCTATGTGTGAAACCACCGAGTTTTTGGTATTATTTTGAATGGTTTATTGCGAAATTGTTAAGTGTTGTCTCATAAGATCATGTGGTGATAAGTGCAGGGATGTATGTTAATAAATGTGAATATTATGCTTGTGAGATGGTTGGAAAGTGGTAAGAGATGAAATGAGTAAGCATGATATGGATTGTGGATTGATCTTATTTAGTATGAAATGCCATTTATTGATTAGCATTTTTTATGGTGTTTATTGTTTACATGTAAACTTACTAAGCTTAAAGCTTACTCCCATTTCTTTCCCATGTTTTATAGTGTCAAAGAGCCGGGTCAGGATACGAAGATAATTGGAAGATCACCCACACTATCAGCTCGTCTCGATATATCTAGACTTAGTATTTTGAGTATGGCATGTATAGGGGCTAGACTAGGTGAATTGTTTTATTATTTTGGCCAAGTATGTATTGGTTCCTTTAAAAATGAACTCTATTGTATATAGCCATAGTTGATGGCTCATTATTACTAATTTTATGAAAAGATGAAGTTATTCATGAAAGTGTATGTTGTCTAATTGAGTTGCTTAGTGAATGATTGGATGTGATTGTGAATGTATAAGTTAGGGTGATGAAAAGAGCTTGGCAAATAGCCTTGTTCTTGCCCATACAGGTAGACACACGGGCGTGTGTCTAGGCCGTGTGTGACACACGGTCAGTCCCATGGGTGTTTGACTAGGCCGTGTGTCCCTTATATGTTAAAATTTCAAGTCAATATGATTGATAGTTAACACATGGGCAGAGACACAGCCATGTGTCTCAGCCGTGTGGGAGGCACGACCATGGACATGGGTGTGTTCCCAGGCCGTGTGAAGTCTGCACCTGATGTTAGGAATTTAATTCGACACATGATCTAAGGACACGAGCGTGTGCCTTGGCCGTGTGACCATAGTAAAGTGATGACGTCATAAACAGAATGCCAAGGTTTTGGCACATAGGCTGAGACACGGCGTGTCGAGGGCGTGTAAGGGACATAGACGTGTGTCTAACCGTGTGAAATAAGTTAGTGTCGACCACGGGTGAGGAACACGAGCATGTCTCAAGGGCACACGGGCGTGTCCCTTGAGCAACACTTTAACAGCCCGATTTTGGGCCTAGTCGGAATAGTGGTTTCGGGACCACAAATCCGATGAAAAAAAAATTATTCTTATATTTTTATGATCTAGAATTTTACGGAATGACTTCGTGAAAATATCGTTCGAAAAGTTTGATGTTTGGGCACTCAATTTAGTCAAAAGGACTAAATTGTAAAAAGTGTAAAACTTGAGTTCTAGAAGCTAGAGGTATCTAATTGCTATGAAATTTTAAATTGGAGGTCCTTAAATGGTAACTATACCATTGGTTAACTAGTTGGACAAAGAATGGACATCAAATAGGTGAAATAGAATATTTTTAAATTAAGGGCATTTTAGTCATTTGGTGATTAAAATGAATTAAAAAGAAAATTAAAAGCCAATTTTTGCTCATCTTCAATCCCTTGGTCGAAATTCTCATAAGGAAGACATAGCTAGGGTTTTTCAAGCTTCCGAGCTCGATTGTAAGTCCGTTCTAGCCCCGTTTTTAATGATTTTTACGCTTTTGAAATCCTCGTAATAAGATTTACCTATTTCTACCATTATTTTGAGCTAAGGTTTGTGTTTAAAATTTAACCATGGATGAAATGCATGTATTTTGATGTTTTATGGTAGAATATGAAGCTTGAAATTATGTTAAAGAACTTTTGCTAAGTGATTTTAAGTGAAAACTAGTAAAATGACATAATCGGTAAAAATACCTAATGTTCATAATGTGTGATGTTAGAGTAAGAATTTGATGTTTCCATAGAAGGGAAAAATGATCAGCATGCTATAAAACATAAGAATAAGGGCTGAAGTTTAATTTTTGAGTATTAGGGCAAAATTGTAAATATGTGAAACTTTAGGGCAAAATGTAATTTTTCCATGGTGTGATTTTTAGACTAAATCGAATAATGTGAGTATTAAATGAGTTAAATGTGTTATTATAGATCAACAAAGACGAGGAATTGACCTTGATCGGGAAAAAAAAGGTTGCGGACTAAATTGCAAATTCGTCATATTTTGCAACCGAGGTAAGTTTGTATGTAAATAATGCATCGCTTTTACTTACGTTTTCATATTTTGATAAATGGTATGAATTGTGGCTGAATATTTGATGTAATTGACAAAATATAGACAAGTGAGAAATTTCCGGTTGAACCTTAGGAATAAAAATGATACGAGTAACATGTTCACTAGAAACCTATGTGAAATCTAAGTGAAATAAATTATCTGGTGTCTGGTCCGACGTTTCTACCGGTGGTTGAGTTATCCGCATGTGTTACGGATACTCGACTACTTGTGTGAGTAGCACCGAGTAGTTACGATGACCGATGACTTGTGTGAGCGTAATCGAGATTGTGATTATGTGAAATGGGTGCTGGTCTTATAAGTTCTACCAAAGGGTCGGGTAATCCTACATGTGTTGCGAAGACCGACGACTTGTGTGAGCAGCACTGAGTAGTTACGTATGACCGACAGCTTGTGTGAGCAGACCCGCGAATGTGTATCACTCGAGAATGAGTCTATGTGTGATAAGTGATTTGAAGTAGCTTTGGCTACAAGTGTGGCACTATGTGCAATATTTCGATGTCTCCGTTAATATTCAGATGTGTTCAATTAGAAATTGACTAAGTGAAAATACAATGTGGCTATGTAACGACTAAGTGTAATTGAATATGATTATGTGATGAATAAGTGCAAGTATATGCGTGTAAACTTATGAGCAATGTGCTCGATATGTGATCAAACTTTGGTAAGATTGATATGGAGTAAGTGTTCCAATGAAAGTTACTATAAAGAAAACATGAAAGAATGAAATTTAGATATAAAACAGTTTTGGACAGCAGCAGTAGAGTAACTTTGAAAAATCACCAAAAATGGTAGAAATGGAATTAGTAGTTGAGTGAGATATGAAATTAAAGCTTATTGAGTCTATTTTCATATTAAATAAATAGAGAATGCAAATAAATTCTGTATTTTGAGATATTTATATTTTTGTGAGACTAGTTCAGAGTAATTTAGAGATCCCCTGTTCTGACTTGGAAAAATCATTAAAAATTGTACCGAAATAATTTTGGGACATAATTTATATATTTAGATTCCTTAATGAGTCTAGTTTCAAATGAAACAAATTAAAACATCATTTTAATTCTTCACAAGGAGAAAATTGATTCGTAGTACAAGGTGGTCAGAATAGATGAACAGTGAAATAGAGGAAATTTTAATGAATAAACTGTACTAATTGGCTAGGTCAAAATTCTGGAAATCCTATGGTATGAAGATATGTGAATCTAGTTTTAGGAAAATTTACTGATCTTAATTTAGAGTTTCTTAGTTTAAGATAAAATAATTAAGTCACTATGACTCGAATAGTCACTTGCTCCAAACTTGAATAAATAATGAATTTGATTGTAGGTTTGATTGTGTTGTTTTGTAAACATATTAAATCCATTTATTAATTATTTATATACTTACTTACTAGGAAAATATCCCAAAATACCAAAAAACTAAAATTACGGAAAGGACGGGTTTCAAAAATATTATTTGGAAAGGGCAATTTCCCCAAAAATCGCGCCCACGTCGGCAGCATTTTTGGGAAAGCGACTAAAAGCGCGTCCATGGGGAGCGCTTTAGGTTACCTCAGCAAAAACGCTCCCACAGTGCGCTTTTGTTGAGGTGGCCTAAAGCGCCCCCATGGACGCGCTTTAGGCATTTTTGGGGAATCTTTCCCGTCCACTTGCAATGTGAAAAATGAAATAATTTTTTGGGCGATAGTCTCGCAAAATAATTACGAGGAGACGTTTGAACAAACAGCATAAAAACGCTTCCAGCGAGGTGCACTATTACCCGAGTAATGAAAAGCGCTCCCACGTGGGACGCACTTTTGCACAAGCTTTGTCCGCAAAATTAGGCTATAAATCAGCCAAATTGCATTCTCAGTTGGCAGAAAGCATTCAAGCAAAAAGAAAAAAAATTGAAAATGAGTGAACGTATTAATGGTGTTATTTACTACGATGGTGAAGTGCGTGACACCGAAAATGGTGTTGTTTTCTTATCAGAGAACACGGTAGCGATTGAGTTTTAATCGAAGCGTCGATTTGGTAGAACCATAAAAGAATTAGGCGTAAAATATTGAACAATGCCAATGAAAGTTCGATCTATTAAGTATAGATTTTGTGCTTGGTTGATCCGGTGAGATATAGCGATTCGACATCAAAGGTCCTCGAGCCTTGAGGCAATGGTGGAGACTCATTTTGCCGATGGATCGCCCTATCTCGAAGTTATATGTAGAATTTTCATCTCCAAGTGATCGGTTGCGACCTCAACATCTAGTATCGTTCGAGGGAATACACGACCCCGGATCGACACTGTAAGTGGGAGGCAAAACACGAAGTGCCCGTGTGCGGTGGTAGTATGGAAAACATAACCCCGCACGACACTCGGTTGGTGGATGGGACATGCATATTCGTCAATCGGCGTCGGATGACGAAATACGTATTGGGGGCGTCATCAACTTCTAGTGGATGGCAATCCACATACGATTGGAATCTTCTGAAAGATGTTTAAGGAGGGATGATGTATTACCGACGGCATCCACCGTGAGGGCCCTCGTTTGTTGCGAGTTATGGAGGATCGGACGATGAATCCGATGTGGATCCACCTCGAGAGCCGTGGCCCGACGGTGCGAAGTTGGACTATTTTTGAACCGAGCCCGTTCCAATTGTACTGAAGATGTTGAGGCGGTTCGGATGAAGAAGAAGAAGATCCGCTATTCAGGCATACTCGCCTCCGGTAGCACATGCATAATGTCGATCTATCTCAAGATGATGCATTGGAGTTTCTGAACTACCACACGGACGCGTGACTGCAGTACAAATTCTTCGTTGGATTCGAACCAATTAGAAGTTGGTAACCGTTTTCCAACAAGAATACTTTTCTTGGTGCATTGAAACAATCTGACATCAAGAACGGGTTAACTACACTATGGTTAAATCAAAGCTCGATAGGTGCGAGGCGAAGTGTCTTTGTGCAAGGCGGCACATGTGCATGGAAAATCATGGCGTCGTTGAGGAAAAGGGCGTGGATGTGGGAGGTGAAGAAGTACAAAGGTCCGCATACATGTCTTCTGATGCAGATACCACTATGTGTTCAATGATTTGAATAACACTAATATTATGTAATGTTGCATTATTTAACGTGCTTCGTTGTGGTGTAACACAAGATCATCCGAGGATGGATTCGGACATGTTGGTGATTTAATAATCCCGACGGTGAAGGCCGATCCCAAAACTACTGATCTTGGCCTTAATTGGCAATATTCGTAGCCAAATGGGGTACACGCCCTCTTCTGTAAAGGCTTGGATAGCCAAGCGAGGCGTTGGAAAAGTTGCACGATCGGTGGGGCGCTTCATATAATGAAGTGTGGCGGTGGTGTAAAGTCTTTGGAGAGATATGTCCCAGCGACAATGAGACATTGAAAGCGAACCGGTACTACAACGATCGTCGCTCCGTGGATGCGCAGTGTTCAAGCCACTGCTCGGACATTTAAGCAATGCCGAGATGCTTTTACATCTTGTAAGCCATTGGTACAAATTGACGGTACCTTCATGTATGGTAGATATACGCATCGGCTATTGCTAGGCGTGGCACAAGACTACCGTGGGAGAATCCTTCCGATTATGTTCGCAATAACACCGGAGGAGTCGGTGATGGTGGGACTTCTTCCTATCTAGGTTAAGGAGGCATGTACGCCTCAACGACATATCGTTATATCGGATAGGGGCCTGGAATACTTGCGGCAATAGAACGACGGGGAAGCATGTGGCATCGCACACACCATCGATATTGCCTAAGGCATGTGGCATCCAACTACTATGGGCAACACCGATCTAAAAGATGAAGCGGCAAGTGACCGATATGGGTATGAAATTTCTATTAATATAATTTCTTTTGAAATTTTCAATTTATTCGCAATTGAATAGTGGTATGTAATATTCGATATCAACGTATATTGGCGGTGCGAGATCAATAAAGACCGTTTTCACGAGATGTTGGCGGCTTATGCTGAAGATAACGCCAAGGCGCAGAGTACTAATGCAATATTCCTTTTGAACAGTGGACACAAGCATATGATAATGACCTCACGATATGGTCATATGACCACAAACGGCGAATGCATAAATTACGTTCTAAAAGGAACCGTCATCCATCGATTACAGTAGATTTACGAGAGATATTTTTGTTTAGCGGCACTATTTTCGAAGAAGCAATGAGTTATCGAGGCGATGCAAGGAGGCCATGTATGGAGCGAAGGTCTTGCAAGAAATTAACCGTGGGAAGGCACGGCGAACACTATGCACCACAGTTTGTCACGGCCGCGACGACCTATGGTTTCGTGTCACGGAGTTTGTGAGCAGAACCAAGGTATTGTTGGCGGGCATTATCGTGTACACTTGACAAATAGGACATGCGATTGTGGGATATTTGATGCGCCGTTACCCATGTGCTCATGTACTTGCGGCTTGTCATAATCTTCGTCTTGACCCCATGAGCTTTGTCGTGAAGTCTACAAATTAGAAAACATGTACAACATGTGGAGACACGTATTCCACCAGTCCCGGATGAGCGTAAGTGGCCATCGGTATCGCTTGCACCGTATAAGTCGCTTTTGGATAGAGAATTGAGGCATAAACCAAAAGGTCGACCTTCCTCGACTAGAATACACAACAATATGGATATCCGAGAACCGACCAACCAAAGTCATGGATGCGGGTGGTGTAGGAACCCGCCATACATCTCGTTCGTGTCCAAATCGAGACTAGTTGACCGTGTTCTTAGCTTGTTTGTCTCTTGTTGGCTATGTAATTTCTTTTTTGGAGGAAAACGAAATTAAATCATTTCTATCTTATCAAAGATATTAAAATTAAAATAAAAAATTAAAATACAAAACAAATAAAAGTAAACTCAATTTTATTATATAAAAAATTAAATTTAAAAAATTAAATAAATTAAAAAATTAAATTACAAAAAAAAACAAACTCAAATTGTATTAAATATATTACAACTTAATTACAAAAAAAAAACCAAACCTATTTTGTCAAAGTTATTAAAATTAAATAAATTAAAAAATTAAATTTAAAAAATTAAAAAATTAAAAATTAAATTACAAAATAAAATAAACTCAAATTGTATTAAATATATTACGACTTAATTACAAAAAAAACAAACTCAAATTGTATTAAATATATTACAACTTAATTACAAAAAAAAACCAAACCTATTTTGTCAAAGTTATTAAAATTAAATAATTTAAAAATTAAATTTAAAAAATTAAATAAATTAAAAAATTAAATTACAAAAAAAAAAACAAACTCAAATTGTATTAAATATATTACAACTTAATTACAAAAAAAAATAAACCAAACCTATTTTGTCAAAGTTATTAAAATTAAATAAATTAAAAAATTAAATTTAAAAAATTAAATAAATTAAAAAATTAAATTACAAAAAACAAACAAACTCAAATTGTATTAAATATATTACAACTTAATTACAAAAAAAAATAAACCAAACCTATTTTGTCAAAGTTATTAAAATTAAATAAATTAAAAAATTAAATTACAAAAAAAACAAACTCAAATTGTATTAAATATATTACAACTTACTTACAAAAAAAAAAAACCAAACCTATTTTGTCAAAGTTATTAAAATTAAATAATTTAAAAATTAAATTACAAAAAAAAAAACAAACTCAAATTGTATTAAATATATTACAACTTAATTACAAAAAAAAAAAACCAAACCTATTTTGTCAAAGTTATTAAAATTAAATAAATTAAAAAATTATATTACAAAAAAACAAACTCAAATTTTATTAAATATATTACAACTTAATTACAAAAAAATTAAACTCAAATTATATATTAATTTACAATTACTCAAATTAGGGGTTTAGGGTTTAGTGCGGATCTGGGGTGGGAACCCGGTGCCACAGGGCGATCGTGATTCTGTACTGGATTCCTCCTTCTTCTAGCTTCCTGGGGTCGTGGAACCTCAAAGGGAATCCGTCCCTCCTCCCGGTGGGTGCAGTTCAGGTGTTGCGATGATGCCTTGATAAAATAATGACCCCGGAGGTGTTTGCATAAACCACGGCGGGGGTGACTGCATCCCGTACGGTGAAGGAGCCTGGTAGAAAGAACTGCTCCCCGACGGCACCTCCTCTAATCCCACACCCGATGTCGGCCTCACGATCGGCTGGCTAAAAGGAGTTGTCGGGAACGGACTCGAACCCGGCCATGCATTCCAACCTGGGGGGGACTAGAAAAAGGAAACATATATGGGTTAGGAGGATACATGTAAGGGCGTGGTACTTTTGGCATAAACTGTGGACGTTGTGTTGTCGGTGTTGTCAGTTGAACTGATGGGCCCGGTGATTGTATAGGCGCTGTTGATGGGCCCGGTGATATGTAGTATTTGCTTCTGGCCCGTCTCATCACCCTTCTCCTTGAATGTAAAGGGCCCGACGTTCCCTTCGCTGCGAATTTGCGTCGCCTCTCTTCGACAACAGATCTGACTTGCCATGGATTCTAAACCATGGCATGTACTCCGCACGCATGCTAACTCGGGAACTATGATCGGTTCCGGTTAGGTAAAAAGTCATCTGGGTTCTCCCACATCTCGATATGTTCGACCAAAATATTGGCCAATCCGTGTCTTTGCCAGTAAGTCCACATCAGTGCTCATCATCGAGCACCTCAGAGCCATGAGAATCGGTTGCGGAATCCAAATTGCCGCATAACTCGATCTCGTGGTGCATCTCCACGGTCGCGTAGGTGATTAGCGGGACCTTAACGTTATAACTGCTCGATTTTGGAGGAACTCCCGAATTCTTGCTCGAATTTTGGGATCCTCGTGACGGTGTCCATTGAAACTATATTAACATTACCAAAATATTAGTTATATACATAAATACTAAATTATAATAATGAAATTCGACACTTACTTGTGATTCAATAGTTGTTCCAATAGGAGCCGTATATCCTCAAGCGAGTCAGGTATTCCAACATGACTTGTCGGATGGTTCCACCTAATTAAATAAACTTTTATCATGAAATTATACTATAAATCTACGACATAATTGTAAAATATAATATTAAATTTACCTCGTTATCAATGGGAATGAATATGGCTGGTCGAGTAAATGACGTAAAAATGGAAATCGAAACCATGCCCATGACTGCAGTAGTGATAGGCAACCTCCGATTTTTACTTTATCCGGCACCGTCGCCCCGCACATCTCCCGGTACAACCTCGATAGCACGGCAGACCCCCAACTCAATTCATCGGCTGCTCTAAAATCAACAAGTTTCAGGAGCCATCTCAGGTGGACGAGGTTTCTAGAGAGGTCCGACATCAGATAGCCTCCAATTATCAAGTATGTATGCCGTGCATACCGTATTCTTTCATCTTCGATCGAATCTTCATTCGGCTGCGGGAATGTCTCGTAACCAAACCACATCGATCCGACCTCCTTGCAATTTATCCGGAATGGCACCCAGGAGCTCGTAGCATACGGCCATCCAATCGAGAGATGTTACGGACCCGGTGACAACCGACCCATCCATCGGTAATCCCAATCAGAATCGCACATCTTCTAAGGTGATGGTACACTCTCGCATGGCGAGATGGAAAGTGTACGTCTCGGTCTCCACCTCTCTATCAACGCTACCGATCAAAGCGGGTCCAACTTGAACCCCTACTATCGTGGCCACGTGCCAAAAACCCGCTTCCCGCAGTAATTCTCGATCAATGGCGATGGGGACCGGGCATGTTATGAATATAACATTGCAACACCGATCTACTGATCGTTTAAAAATAATAAAATTCAAAATTAATTAAAATTACATAATTAAAAAATTTAATAATATTAAAAATTAAAATTCAAACTTACCATTTTCAATTCTTTGGACGCCAATGTGATTCTTTGTCTAGGCGATGTGAATCCTCGACCATTGTACTCGATAAAGAATTTTAAATTTTCCAAAAAATAAATATATTAAAAAATTATAAAGGGCTTTTTCAGTAAATGGTAGAAGACTATTTTGAAATTTAAGCGTAAATTTCAAGGGCTTTGAGAGAAACTTGAGAGAAAATTGAGAGCAAATTGAGAGAAAATTGAGAGAAAAATGAGAAAGGATTGACGTGCGAAAAAAATGAAGGGTTGGGGGTATTTATAGTTTTTTTTACCGTTGCTTTTTTGACTGTTGGGGTCCAACGGTCAAATTACACAATGATTCTTGCCTAAAAGCGTGTCCATGGGGGCGCTTTAGGCCACCTCAAAAAGCGTGCCCTCGTGGGGCGTTTTTTTGAGGTGGCCTAAAGCGCTCCCCATGGACTGCTTTTAGGCCTTTCCTAAAAACGCTGGCGTGGACGCGATTTTTAGGAAATTGCCCTTTCAGGTCAATATTTTGAAACCATCCTTCCGGTAATTTTTATTTTTTGGTATTTTTGGGATATTTGCCCTACTTACTAAGCTATATGCTTACTCTCTTTTCTTTTTGTAACACCCCAAACCCTACCAAACATTACAATAGAATTTGGTATGTTCTGGAGAAAACATTTTGAAAACCCTTGGTTAGCCGATTTAATTTAAGGTAAAAGATATTGTCTTGTTTTAAAAAAAAACAGTTGAGGTGTATAGAGAAAACAATACTTAGTTCGTTTAAAAATATATTAGGTTAGATTGTTATCGATTTCAGATGTACCCGATGGCACAGAAAACATTTTTACGTTTGATTTTAAGAAAATTTGTGTATTCATTTTAAAGTCATTAAGTGGTTTCAACAAATTATCCCAAACAGGTGAAATAATAAAAATAATCTTAGGAGGCCTTATTACAACTTGAACAAATAAAACCAAATAAAATAAAACAATTCAAAATCCATTTAATCCATATTTCCTCTCGCATGGCCACCTCGAGTCCATCCGGCTCCTCATCCGCGATCTACAGTCACGAAAAATATTAAAGGAAAAGGTGAGTCACCAAGACTCGATGTGTAACCCTTTTCGGTTTAATGCAACATCATACACACAAATCACAATCAAGTTAACATGCACCGACCTAACCATCCAAAACACCTTTTTCTACCGCGTGGTACCAAACCCTTTGGTGGTGCTAAACCACCAGTGACTTAAAGTCACGATATCCATCAATATTGTGGTGCCAAATCTTTGGTGACCAAGTCACAAATAACAAGTTGTGGGGCCAACCCGTGTGATCTGAAATCAACGGCGTCGATCCCATAATATCATCCGTGGGGCCAACCCACTGTGGTGCTAAGCCACTGGGACAAGACGCTATGAGGTGCCAAACCTCTGGTGACCGTAGTCACGAAATGTGGTACCAAACCACTGGTGTCCGTCGACACGAATATCACTTCCCCCTCCACTCATTTTACCCACATATGCACTTAACAAAGATCATGCCAAACATGTTTACTTAATAACATATACTGAATTTATCATTAGCCACATATTTATATGCCACATATACCAAATATGTCATGCTTCCCAAAAGCATCATTAAGTAAACTCATAACAACAAGGACTTACCTGTTTCCTTGCTTATACCACGATGGTATTAAATCCAAATCTACATCAATTCAGATTAGCATACACAATGCATTTAACACAGTTACGAGTTATGAAGTGTGTATGTACACACCTGTTACTATCGGTAGCCCTAAATCCCGAAGAGTCAATCGGCCACACAAGATCTTCTTGCCCCTATATTCGGCCATTACCCATGTTAGTGCCATTGACCATTCGGCCCAACCAAAATATACCCAAAGGGTTACACATGAACTCGAAACCTTACCTACATGTCCTTTGAATACTAGCCACCACACCAAGTGTTTCTGTTTCCCTATAATCGGCAATCACATACCCATATTAATAGCCTTCGGCTTTTCGATCATTAAAAGTATAGACTATTAAAGTAGATCCTTACCACCACTTACCACCCGATTGCTGACGAATGAAGGCTTGGTTTGAATACCTCAAAATCCCGGAGCACCTAGACAGAATCAGGTTTTAACACTGATTAACCACCAATATATACTTCAGCTTTTCCCATTCATCCTAGTCGACAGAGAACAAGAGAGGAGAAGAAATAGACATTCGGCTATAAGTACTTACCTTCTCAACCGATTGAAAGAAAAGTCCCGAAGAAATCTATGCTACTCTTAATATTGGCGAGTGAGTTTAATAGGGAAAATTAGATTTTGATCACCAAGGTAGGAAGTAGATTTGCTAATAGGAAAGAAAATAATGAGAAAAAGGGAGATAGGGGTTTCGGTTTGAGAAGAAAAAAGAAAGAAATAGTTTGAAGATGAGAGTGTAGAGGATTCGGCCAATGGTCTAAGAAAAAGAGAATGGTTTTCGATTTTGAGAGATTGAGAAAAGAGAGAAAATCAAAGATGAAAGAGTTTGGGAATTTCGGCTACTTGCAAATGGAGAAAAAGAAAAAAAAAACAAAAGATGGAGAGTATGCCTAAAGAAAATTCGGCACTCCCCCCTTCATCTAGTCCTTGCCGTCCACTCCTCCTCAACAAGGAGTCCAAAATTCGGCCACTTCCTTGAATCACTCTTGGCCAATAGTTTGAAATAATCCGAAATAATTTGAATTAGTTAAAATTCCTTCTTTTTCTCTTTGCCAACCTTTTTAGATTTAATCAAATAAAATCCAATTAAAAAGCTAATAATATCCTTATTATCCCTATTATTCTGAAGTGTTTAACTTGAACACTCCTTTCTCTCTCTTACCCCTCTTGTGGCGTCAACTCTAGCTCCTAAGTGGCCTCCCTTTTGCCACTTTTCCAAGGCCTTTTTAGTGTCTAATTTCCCCTCATTTAATTTGTAACCCCTACATACTAAGGCTCCCTATCTCTAAAGCTTACAAATGAATTTTCTACCATTCCGAGCCTACTCAAAGTTCACAATTAAGTCCTATTACACCACAAATAATGTCACAGCAATCCAATCACAAGCAAAATAATTTAACCACAAATAACCCCCCATTTTAGGATGTTACAGTTCTACCCCCTTTAAAATAATTTCAGCCTCGAAATTACCTGATCAAAAGAGGTGGGGGTATTGCTGCCGCATCACATCCTCGGGTTCCCACGTAGCTTCCTCCGCACCATGGTTTCGCCATAGCACTTTCACCAACGGTACTGACTTCCCACGTAAAACTTTGACGTCCCGATCTAAGATCTGAACTGGTTCTTCCTCGAAAGATAAATTTGAGTTTACCTCAATTTCTGCCACTGGCACAACGTGTGATGGATCTGACCGATATCGTCTAAGCATCGACACATGGAAGACGTCATGAATCTGTCTCAACTCTGCTGGCAGATCGAGCTGATAAGCTATCGGTTCCACTCGCCTCAACACTGTATATGGCCCAATAAACCTAGGGCACCAAAACTGTCTCCGCAAATCCCCATACATCTTGCTACCTCCCGGATGCATAGCGTATGGGCTGCTATGTGCATCCCGAAGAATTTTCTGCCTCAATTCCACATCTTTCGGCATACAAGCTCGCCCTTGAAAGCATAATACTCCATCATCGGACAAACTATACCTTTCTAAACCACCATTTTGAACTTGCAATCTCCGCGCATTCAAATCTTCATCTACTAACTGCTTTTCCTTAATCTCCTTGATCCAAGTTGGCTTAACTTGTAGTTCTGCCAAAAGACTTCCATCGTCGTATAGACTGAGGTGAGCAAACATCGCCCTTAAGTCTGTTACGACCTTCCGGCTCAACGCATCAGCCACCACGTTAGCCTTGCCTAGATGGTACTCAATTGAACAGTCGTAATCCTTCAATAGTTCAATCCATCGACGCTGTCTCAAGTTCAAATCCTTCTAAGTCAAAAGATACCTTAAACTTTTGTGATCCGTGTAGACTATCAACTTTTCCCCATACAAGTAATGCCTCCATATCTTCAAAGCGAAGACTACAGCCGCTAATTCTAAGTCGTGAGTTGGATAGTTAACCTCATGCGGTCTTAGCTGATGGGACGCATAGGCCACTACCTTCCTTCTGCATCAACACACATCCCAACCCGTATGGGACGATCACAAGAAATCAGAACAACTTCCCCGCCTTTCGAGTACATGCGAACTAGGGCTTCCATCAGAATCTTCCGTAGCTTATCAAAACTTTCCTGTTGTTTCTCCGACCATACAAATGGAACTCCTTTTCTTAATAACTTAGTTAGTAGGGCTGCGATTAAAGAGAACCCTTCTACAAATCGTCGATAGTACCTTGCCAGACCCAGAAAACTTCAAATTTTGCCACTGACTTAGGCAGTTTCCACTCCAACACCACTTCAACCTTGCGAGGGTCCACTCTAATCCCTTCTACTGACACCACGTGACCTAAGAATGCCACCTCCCTAAGCCAAAATTCGCTTTTACTGAATTTGGCATATAACTGCTTCTCCCTCAGTACTTGTAGAACTATACGTAAATGCATGTCATGCTCCTCCTCTGTCTTTGAATAAACCAATATGTCGCCTATAAACACCATGACAAATTGATCAATCTTCTTTGAAACACCCTATTCATTAAGTCCATGAATGCTGCAGTGCATTGGTCAATCCAAATGGCATCACTAGAAACTCGTAATGCCCATACCGAGTCTGAAACAACATCTTGTGAACATCACCCTCCTTCACCTTAAGTTGATGATAACCCGACCTAAGGTCTATCTTTGAGAAAGCTGATGCACCCTTCAGTTGGTCAAACAAGTCATCTATCGGGGGTAATAGATACTTGTTTTAGATCGTTAACTTGTTTAGCTGACGGTAGTCGATACACATCCGCATTGACCTGTCTTTCTTCTTGACAAACAGCACAGGTGCTCCCCACTGAGATATACTTGGTCGGATAAACCCTCGGTCCAAGAGTTCTTGGATTTGAGCCTTCAGCTCCACCAATTCCTTTGGTGCCATTCGATAGGGTGCTATAGACACAGGCGCCGTTCCGGGTAATAAGTCTATACCAAACTCAACTTCTCGATCTGGTGGCAAACCCAAAACTTCTTCTAGAAACACATTGGTGAATTCCCCTACCGTTTGAACCTTCTCAACTGCTGACTCCTTAGCCTCCAAGGCACATATTCGAACCAAAAATGCCTCACACCCTTTCCTGACCATCTTCTCTGCCTTCAACGCAGACACCACGTTGGATAGGTAATCCCTTCTATTACCTATCATGACCACTTCATCACCCTCAGCCATCTTTAGGACCATTCGCTTAGCAGCGCAATCCAGTTGTGCCTGATACTTAACCAACCAGTCCATTCCAAGAATTAAATTGAACTCCCCAAATGGCAGTTCCATTAGATCAACCACAAACACAACCCCTTGGAGTTCTAAGGGTATATCCCTATATAGCTTGTTTACAACTACAGAGTGACCTAGAGGGCTAATTACTGTCATCTCCTAGAAGCAGTCTCAAAGTCTAGGTTCATAGTCTCTACTACACTACTAGCAACGTATGAATGCATCGAACCCACATCAATTAATGCAACATATGGAAGACCAAAAATTAGGAACGTACCGGTTATGACGTCCGGTGCGTCACCCTCCTCTCGACGCCTTGTTGCATAGACTAAACCAGGCTGCCTTGCCTCTGTGTTGCTTGCACCTCTGCCCGGAGTTCACGACCTCGACTAGAACCATTACCTCCTCTACCATTACCACGACCCCTCTGTGGTGGTCCTACATTTTTAGCCTGAGCACGGCTCTGACCCTCTGGCTGATTCTTAGCTAACTTCCGAGGACAATCCCTTACACGGTGATCCAAAGATCCACATTCAAAGCATCCCCTTTCACCAGTCCAACATCCACCCAATGTGATTTCCCACAGCGAATGCACTGAGCTGGTCTCTGATTAGTAGCCACGGGCCTTTCTTCCTGATTCGGCCCACTCTACCGAACCCTTTTCTGTGTGTTATTACCCGATCCAGACGACCCAATGCCTCTTTTCTGCTTGTTCCTATCGTAGTTCTGTCTTACGGACTCCTTGACCCCTTCGACTACCTTAGCCTTTTCCACCAAGACAGAAAACTCACGCTCCTGCTGTTGAGCAATCAGTAGCCTCAAATCATCCCTAAGTCCGTCTTCAAAGCGGACACACCGTTCATACTCTGTTGACACAATTCCCCGAGCATAGCGGCTCAGCCTCAAGAATTCCACTTCATGCTCTGACACAGTCTCACTTCCTTGTACCAACCCTAGAAAAGCTTTCCTCTGCGCATCAGTGTAGTTGGTGCCCACATACTTCTTCTGATAAGCAGCTTTAAAATACTCCCAAGTAAGGTCATCTGCCGTGGCACCATCCCGAACCGTGAGCCACCACTGGTATGACTCATCCTTTAGAAGCGACACCGCTCCTTTCAGCTTCTCCTCATTCGTCAGATCGAGATCATCCATGATCCTCTCAGTCGATTCCAATCAGTATTCCGCCGCACTGGGTGCCACACCCGATACTCCCCGGAACATCTCAGCTCCGTTAGCTCGTAGTCTCTTAGGTATCGACTTTCGAGCTCCTCCACCTCCACCCATTCCAGCTACCCTTTCCAAAACTCGCAAAGATCGCTTGTGACTGCGCGTCATCACCCGTCTCGATCCCGCCTCCTCGGCTCCAAAAGTTGGGGGTGGTGGTGGCGGTGGTGCCTCATTCTCTCAACCCCGACCCGACCTCACGAGTTCGACACGGTCATCATCCCGCCTCTCAGGTGTCCACGACGGCCACGCCCTCTAGAGCTCATTCTTAACTATTGCGCTTTAACTGATTAAGAAATTTTATGGATTAGTACTTGTTTCACTTGGTTACCCGAAGAAATTTTATGAAGAGAGTTTAATAGAGATTCTTTCGATCATTCAAAGTTTTAAGTCCTCTATCCTAGTTCACACAGAAAGCACATCCATTCCCTAATACCTTTCATACACACTCACTCTTTCGGGCATTTACGTCTGCTTTCTATCCTGTGGGTATTTTGGTAATTTTGTCAATCGGGGTAATTTTGTAAATTTCAAAGTCGTGGTATTATTTTGAAATACAAAATTTTGGATACTTTTGCAAAGTAAGAGAATTTTATTGAAATCGGGTAGTCTGAAGAATTTAGAAACCAAAGGCATTTTCGTAATTTTGCCACTAAGGGCATTTTGGTAATTTTGGTAAATTGAAAATATTTTGAAAATTTTCCAAAATAAATTTTTGGTATTATTAAAAGAGATGCTCTAATGATTTTAAAACTAGAGTTTCCATAAAACATGGTCGATCCCTTTCGGGTTTTACTCAAGATGTTTAGCTATGACCGAGTCCTCTTAGTTAGGGTGAATCGAAGCTACGCACTGTAGGATTCTGTGAAGAGGAGGTGAGTCACGAGGGCTGCTAAGTACCAAGCTCTTCCGGATCCAATCCTAGACATGCGCACTGTGGTTACCACACCTAACTCAAATGACTTGGTCGCAGGTTTGTTTACTTAGGCATTTAAAGTCTTATGTCTTTTGTTGGGGTAAGCTAGTCCTAAAGTTTAAAGCACTTATCATACTATCTACGTTCCATACCTACCCTTCTACAGATAATAATTCACAAAGAAGTCAGAAGTACTTACCTGGGCGGATTGGTGCCGGAGACTCGGTGCCATGCTGTTCAAAACCACGAATTATTTCAAAAAGGCCTACCAAAAACATTTTGGGCCTTGGGCCCCCACAGCCGAGCTTTGAACCTGGCTCTGATACCAATTTTGTAACACCCCAAACCTCGCCCAAACATTACTACCGAATTTGGTATGTTACAAAGAAAACATTTTGAAAACCCTTGGTTAGCCGATTTAATTTAAGGTAAAAGATATTGTCTTGTTTTTAAAAAAAAACAGTTGAGGTGTATAGAGAAAACAATACTTAGTTCGTTTAAAAATATATTAGGTCAGATTGTTACCGATTTCAGATGTACCCGATGGCACAGAAAACATTTTTACGTTTGATTTTAAGAAAATTTGTGTAATCATTTTAAAGTCATTAAGTGGTTTCAACAAATTATCCCAAACAGGTGAAATAATAAAAATAATCTTAGGAGGCCTTATTACAACTTGAACAAATAAAACCAAATAAAATAAAACAATTCAAAATCCATTTAATCCATATTTCCTCTGCATGGCCACCTCGAGTCCATCCGGCTCCTCATCCGTGATCTACGAGTCACCTGAAAAATATTAAAGGAAAAGGTGAGTCACCAAGACTCAGTGTGTAACGCTTTTCCTGGTTTAATGCAACATCATACATACAAATCACAATCAAGTTAACATGCACCCGACCTAACCATCCAAAACACCTTTTTCTACCCCGCGTGGTACCAAACCACTGGTGGTGCCAAACCACTGGTGACTTAAAGTCACGATATCCATCAATATTGTGGTGCCAAACCACTGGTGACTCGAAGTCACAAATAACAAGTTGTGGGGCCAACCCACGTTAATACCAAATCACTGGCGTCGATCCCATAATATCATCCGTAGGGCCAACCCTTTGTGGTGCTAAGCCTTTGGGACAAGACGCTATGAGGTGCCAAACCTCGGTGACCAGTAGTCACAAAATGTGGTACCAAACCACTAGTGTCCGTCGACACGAATATCACTTCCCCCTCCACTCATTTTACCCACATATGCGCTTAACAAAGATCATGCCAAACATGTTTACTTAATAACATATACTGAATTTATCATTAGCCACATATTTATATGCCACATATACCAAATATGTCATGCTTCCCAAAAGCATC
The DNA here is from genome assembly GCA_025506655.1 of Gossypium rotundifolium. NCBI lineage: Eukaryota > Viridiplantae > Streptophyta > Magnoliopsida > Malvales > Malvaceae > Gossypium > Gossypium rotundifolium. The sequence continues at coordinate 83,635,802 of CP106727.1, forward strand.
ATTAAGTAAACTCATAACAACAAAGACTTACCTGTTTCCTTGCTTATACCACGATGGTATTAAATCCAAATCTACATCAATTGATTAGCATACACAATGCATTTAACACGATTCTGAGTTATAAAGTGTGTATGTACACACTATTACTACCGGTAGCCCTAAATCCGAAGAGTCAATCACCACACAAGATCTTCTTGCCCCTATATTCGCCATTACCCATGTTAGTGCCATTGACCATTCGCCCAACCAAAATATACCCAAAGGGTTACACATGAACCCAAACCTTACCTACACATCCTTTGAATACTAGCCACCACACCAAGTGTTTCATTTCCCTATAATCGCCAATCACATACCCATATTAATAGCCTTGACTTTTCGATCATTAAAAGTATAGACTATTAAAGTAGATCCTTACCACCACTTACCACCCGATTGCTGACGAATAAAGGCTTGGTTTGAATACCTCAAAATCCCGGAGCACCTAGACAAAATCAGTTTTTAACACTGATTAGCCACCAATATATACTTCGGCTTTTCCCATTCATCCTAGTCGACAGAGAACAAGAGAGGGGAAGAAATAGGCATTCGGCTATAAGTACTTACATTCTCAACCGATTGAAGGAAAAGTCCCGAAGAAATCTATGCTACTCTTAATATTCGACCAGAGTAAGTTTAATAGGGGAAAAAGAGATTTTGATCACCAAGGTAGGAAGTAGATTCGGCTAATAGGGAAAGAAAATAATGAGAAAAAGAGAGATAGGGGTTTCGGTTTTGAGAAGAAAAAAAAGAAAGAAATAGTTTGAAGATGAGAGTGTAGAGGATTCAGCCAATGGTCTAAGAAAAAGAGAATGGTTTTCGGTTTTGAGAGATTGAGAAAAGAGAGAAAATCAAAGATGAAAGAGTTTGGGAATTTAGGCTACTTGCAAATGGAGAAAAGAAAAAAAACAAAAGATGGAGAGTATTCCTAAAGAAAATTCGACACTCCCCTTCATCTAGTCCTTGCCTTCCTCCTCCTCAACAAGGAGTCCAAAATTGACCACTTCCTTGAATCAATCTTGGCCAATAGTTTGAAATAATCAAATAATTTGAATTAGTTAAAATTCCTTCTTTTCTCTTTGCCAACCTTTTAGATTTAATCAAATAAAATCCAATTAAAAAGCTAATGATATCCTTATTATCCCTATTATTCTGAAGTGTTTAACTTGAACACTCCTTTCTCTCTCTTGCCCCTCTTATGGCGTCAACTCCAGCTCCTAAGTGGCCTCTCTTTTGCCACTTTTCCAAGGCCTTTTTAGTGTCTAATTTCCCCTCATTTAATTTGTAACCCCTACATACTAAGGCTTCCTATCTCTAAAGCTTACAAATGAATTTTATACCATTCCGAGCCTACTCAAAGTTCACAATTAAGTCCTATTACACCACAAATAACGTCACAGCAATCCAATCACAAGCAAAATAATTTAACCACAAATAACCCCCCATTTTAGGATGTTACAGCTCTACCCCCTTAAAATAATTTCGGCCTCGAAATTACCTGATCAAAAGAGGTGGGGGTATTGCTGCCACATCACATCCTCGGGTTCCCATGTAGCTTCCTCCGTACCATGGTTTTGCCATAGCACTTTCACCTGTGTCTTGACTTCCTACATAGAACTTTGGCGTCCGATCTAAGATCGAATCGGTTCTTCCTCGAAAGATAAATCCGAGTTTACCTCAATTTCTACCACTCGCACAACGTGTGATGGATCTGACCGATATCGTCTAAGCATCGATACATGAAAGACGTCATGAATCTGTCTCAACTCTGCCGGCAGCTCAGCTGATAAGCTACCGGTCCCACTCGCCTTAACATCGATATGGCCCAATAAACCTAGGGCACCAAAAGCGTCTCATAAATCCCCATACATCTTGCTACCTCCGGATGCATAGCGATGGGCTGCTATGAAACATCCCGAAGAATTTTCTGCCTCAATTCCACATCTTTCGGCATACAAGCTCGCCCTTGAAAGCATAATACTCCATCATCGGACAAACTATACCCTTCTAAACCACCATTTTGAACTTGCAATCTCCGTGCATTCAAACCTTCATCCACTAACTGCTTTTCCTTAATCTCCTTGATCCAAGTTGGCTTAACTTGTAGTTCTGCCAAAAGACTTCCATCGTCATATAGACTAATGTGAGAAAACATCGCCCTTAAGTCCGTTACGACCTTCCGGCTCAACGCATCAGCCACCATGTTAGCCTTGCCTTGATGGTACTCAATTGAACAGTTGTAATTCTTCAACAGTTTAATCCATCGACGCTGTCTCAAGTTCAAATCCTTCTGAGTCAAAAGATACCTCAAACTTTTGTGATCCGTGTAGACTATCGACTTTTCCCCATACAGGTAATGCCTCCATATCTTCAAAGCGAAGACTACAACCACTAATTCTAAGTCGTGAGTTGGATAGTTAACCTTATGCGGTCTTTGCTGACGGGACGCATAGGCCACTACCTTTCCTTCCTGCATCAACACACATCCTAACCCCGTATGGGACGCATCATAGTAAACTGTAAATAACTTCCCTGCCTCAGGCTGTACCAGAATTGGGGCTTCCGTCAGAATCTTTCGTAGCTTATCAAAACTTTCCTGTTGTTTCTCCGACCATACAAATGGAACTCCTTTTCTTAATAACTTAGTTAGTGGGGCTGCGATTAAAGAGAACCCTTCTACAAATCGTCGATAGTACCCTGCCAGACCCAAAAAACTTTGAATTTCTGCCATTGACTTAGGCGGTTTCCACTCCAACACCGCTTCAACCTTGTGAGGGTCTACTCTAATCCCTTCCGCTGACACCACGTGACCTAAGAATGCCACCTCCCTAAGCCAAAATTCGCACTTACTGAATTTGGCATATAAGCGCTTCTCCTCAAGACTTGTAGAACTATACGTAAATGCTTGTCATGCTCCTCCTCCGTCTTTGAATAAACCAATATGTCGCCTATAAACACCACGATAAATTGATCCAAATCTTATCGCAAAACACCCTATTCATTAAGTCCATGAATGCCGCAGTGCATTGGTCAATCCAAATGGCATCACTAGAAACTCATAATGCCCATACCGAGTGCAGAAATGTCTTGAAACATCACCCTCCTTCACCTTAAGTTGATGATAACCCGACCTAAGGTCTATCTTCGAGAAAACTGATGCACCCTTCAGTTGGTCAAACAAGTCATCTATCCAGGGTAACGGATACTTGTTTTTGATCGTTAACTTGTTTAGCTGACGGTAGTCGATACACATCCGTATTGACCCATCTTTCTTCTTGACAAACAGCACAGGTGCTCCCCACGAAGATATATTTGGTCGGATAAACCCTCAGTCCAAGAGTTCCTGGATTTGAGCCTTCAGCTCCACCAATTCCTTTGGTGCCATTCGATAGGGTGCTATAGACACAGGCGCCGTTCCGGGTAATAAGTCTATACCAAACTCAACTTCCCGATCTAGTGGCAAACCGAAAGTTCTTCTGGAAACACATCGGTGAATTCCCCTACCGTTCGAACCTTCTCAACTGCTGACTCCTTAGCCTCCAAGGCATATATTTGAACCAAAAATGCCTCACACCCTTTCCTGACCATCTTCTCTGCCTTCAACGCAGACACCACGTTGGATAGGTAATCCCTTCTATTACCTATCATGGCCACTTCATCACCCTCAGCCATCTTTAGAACCATGCGCTTAGCAGCGCAATCCAGCTTTGCCTGATACTTAACCAACCAGTCCATTCCAAGAATTAAATTAAACTCCCCAAATGGCAATTTCATTAGATCAGCCACAAACACAACCCCTTGGAGTTCTAAGGGTATATCCCTATATAGCTTGTTTACAACTACAGAGTGACCTAGAGGGCTAATTACTATCATCTCCCTAGAAGCAGTCTCAAAGTCTAGGTTCATAGTCTCTACCACACTACTAGCAACGTATGAATGCGTCGAACCCACATCAATTAATGCAACATATGGAAGACCAAAAATTAGGAACGTACCGGTTATGACGTCCAGTGCGTCACCCTCCTCTCGACGCCTTGCTGCATAGACTAAACCAGGCTGCCTTGCCTCTGTGTTGCTTGCATCTCTGTCCGGAGTTCCACGACCTCGACTAGAACCATTACCTCCTCTACCATTACCACGACCCCTCTGTGGTGGTCCTACATTTCTAGCCTGAGCACGGTTCTGACCCTCTGGCTAATTCTTAGCTAACTTCCGAGGACAATCCCTTACACGGTGATCCAAAGATCCACATTCAAAGCATCCCCTTTCACCGGTCCAACATCCTCTCCAATGTGATTTCCCACAGCGATTGCCTTTGGCCGGTCTCTGATTAGTAGCCACGGGCCTTCCACTTTGATTGGCCCACTCTGTCGAGCCCTTTTCTGTGCGTTACTACCCGATCCAGATGACTCAAAGCCTCTTTTCTGCTTGTTCCTATCGTAGTTCTGTCTTACGGACTCCTTAACCCCTTCGGCTACCTTAGCCTTTTCCACCAAGACAGAAAACTCACGCTCCTACTGTGAAGCAATCAGCAGCCTCAAATCATCCCTAAGTCCGTCTTCAAAGCGGACACATTGTTCATGCTCTGTTGACACAATTCCCCGAGCATAGCGACTCAGCCTCAAGAATTCCGCTTCATACTCTAACTCAGTCTTATTTCCTTGTACCAACCCAGAAAAGCTTTCCTCAAGATCGGTGTGGTGGTGCCCACATACTTCTTCTGATAAGTAGCTTTGAAATACTCCCAAGTAAGGTCATCTGCCGTGGCACCATCCCGAACCGTGAGCCACCACTGGTATGACTCATCCTTTAGAAGCGAGACCGCTCCTTTCAGCTTCTCCTCATTCGTCAGATCGAGATCATCCATGATCCTCTCGATCGATTCAACCAAGATTTCGCAAGACTGGGTGCCACACCCGATACTCTCCGGAACACCTCAGCTCCATTAGCTCGTAGTCTCTCAGGTACTGACTTCCAAGCTCCTCCACCTCCACCCATTCCAGCTACCCTTTCCAGAACCCGCAGCATCGCTTGTGACACTGCGTCATTACGCGTCTGATCCTGCTCCTCAGCTCCAAAAGTTAGGGGTGGTGGTGGCGGTGGTGCTTCATTCTTCGACCCCTGACCCGACCTCACGGGTTCTGACATGGTCATCCTACCCCTACCGCGTCCACGACGGCCACGTCCTCTAGAGCTCATTCTTAACTATTACGCTTTAATCTGATTAAGAAATTTTATGGATTAGTACTTGTTTCACTTGGTTACCCGCGAAGAAATTTTATGAAGAGAGTTTAATAGAGATTCTTTCGATCATTCAAAGTTTTAAGTCCTCTATCCTAGTTCACACAGGAAAGCACATCCATTCCCTAATACCTTTCATACACACTCACTCTTTCAGGCATTTCTATCTGTTTCTATCCCAGGGGTATTTTGGTAATTTTGTCAATCAGGGGTAATTTTGTAAATTTCCAAAGTCAGGGTATTGTTTTGAAATACAGAATTTTGGATACTTTTGCAAAGTAATAGAATTTTATTGAAATCGGGGTAGTACAGTAATTTAGAAACCAAGGGCATTTTCGTAATTTTACCTCTAAGGGCATTTTGGTAATTTTGGTAAATTGAAAATATTTTGAAAATTTTCCAGAAATAAATTTTTCACTACTATTAAAAAGATATGCTCTAATGATTTTAAAACTAGAGTTTCCATAAAACATGGCTGATCCCTTTCGGGTTTTACTCAGTATGTTTAGCCTATGACCGAGTCCTCTTGGTTAGGGTGAACTGAAGCTACGCACCAGGTAGGATTCCTACGAAGAGGAGGTGAGTCACGAGGACCTTAAGTACCAAGCTCTTGGGATCCAATCCTAGACATGTGCACCGTGGTTACCACACCTAACTTCTACGACTTGGTCGCAGTTTGTTTACTTAGGCATTTAAAGTCTTATGTCTTTTGTTGGGGTAAGCTAGTCCTAAAGTTTAAAGCACTTATCATACTATCTACGTTCCATACCTACCCTTCTACAGATAATAATTCACAAAGAAGTCAGAAGAACTTACTTGGGCGGATTGGTGCCGGAGACTCGGTGCCATGCTGTTCAAAACCACGAATTATTTCAGAAAGGCCTACCAAAAACATTTTGGGCCTTGGGCCCCCACAGCCGAGCTTTGAACCTGGCTCTGATACCAATTTTTTAACACCCCAAACCCGACCCAAACATTAAGATCGAATTTGGTATGTTACAAAGAAAACATTTTGAAAACCCTTGGTTAGCCTATTTAATTTAAGGTAAAAGATATTGTCTTGTTTTTAAAAAAAATAGTTGAGGTGTATAGAGAAAACAATACTTAGTTCGTTTGAAAATATATTAGGTCAGATTGTTACCGATTTTAGATGTACCCGATGGCACAGAAAACATTTTTACGTTTGATTTTAAGAAAATTTGTGTAATCATTTTAAAGTCATTAAGTGGTTTCAACAAATTATCCCAAACAGGTGAAATAATAAAAATAATCTTAGGAGGCCTTATTACAAATTGAACAAATAAAACCAAATAAAATAAAACAATTCAAAATCCATTTAATCCATATTTCCTCTACATGGCCACCTCGAGTCCATCTGGCTCCTCATCCGTGATCTACGAGTCACCTGAAAAATATTAAAGGAAAAGGTGAATCACCAAGACTCAGTGTGTAACCTTTTCCGGTTTAATGCAACATCATACACACAAATCACAATCAAGTTAACATGCACCGACCTAACCATCCAAAACACCTTTTTCTACCCGCGTGGTACCAAACCACTGGTGGTGCCAAACCACTGGTGACTTAAAGTCACGATATCCATCAATATTGTGGTGCCAAACCACTGGTGACCCGAAGTCACAAATAACAAGTTGTGGGGCCAACCCATGTGTGATACCAAATCAATGGCGTCGATCCCATAATATCATCCGTGGGGCCAACCCACTGTGGTGCTAAGCCTTTGGGACAAGGCGCTATGAGGTGCCAAACCTCGGTGACCGTAGTCACGAAATGTGGTACCAAACCACCGTGTCCGTCGACACGAATATCACTTCCCCCTCCACTCATTTTACCCACATATGCGCTTAACAAAGATCATGCCAAACATGTTTACTTAATAACATATACTGAATTTATCATTAGCCACATATTTATATGCCACATATACCAAATATGTCATGCTTCCCAAAAGCATCATTAAGTAAACTCATAACAACAAGGACTTACCTGTTTCCTTGCTTATACCACGATGGTATTAAATCCAAATCTACATCAATTCAGATTAGCATACACAATGCATTTAACATAGTTACGAGTTATGAAGTGTGTATGTACACACCTGTTACTATCGGTAGCCCTAAATCCCGAAGAGTCAATCGGCCACACAAGATCTTCTTGCCCCTATATTCGGCCATTACCCATGTTAGTGCCATTGACCATTCAGCCCAACCAAAATATACCCAAAGGGGTTACACATGAACCCGAAACCTTACCTACACGTCCTTTGAATACTAGCCACCACACCAAGTGTTTCTGTTTCCCTATAATTGGCAATCACATACCCATATTAATAGCCTTCGGCTTTTCGATCATTAAAAGTATAGACTATTAAAGTAGATCCTTACCACCACTTACCACCCGATTCTTCGATTGAATGAAGGCTTGGTTTGAATACCTCAAAATCTCGGAGCACCTAGATAGAATCGGTTTTTAACACTGATTAGCCACCAATATATACTTCGGCTTTTCCCATTCATCTTAGTTGACAGAGAACAAGAGAGGGGAAGAAATAGGCATTCGGCTATAAGTACTTACCTTCTCAACCGATTGAAAGAAAAGTCCGAAGAAATCTATGCTACTCTTAATATTCGGCGAGTGAGTTTAATAGGGAAAAGAGATTTTGATCACCAAGGTAGGAAGTAGATTCGGCTAATAGGGAAAGAAAATAATGAGAAAAAGGGAGATAGGGGTTTCGATTTTGAGAAGAAAAAAAAAGAAAGAAATAGTTTGAAGATGAGAGTGTAGAGGATTCGGCCAATGGTCTTAGAAAAAGAGAATGGTTTTCGGTTTTGAGGGATTGAGAAAAGAGAGAAAATCAAAGATGAAAAAGTTTGGAAATTTTGGCTACTTGCAAATGGAGAAAAAAAAAAAAACAAAAAGATGGAGAGTATGCCTAAAGAAAATTCGGCACTCCCCCCTTCATCTAGTCCTTGCCGTCCACTCCTCCTCAACAAGGAGTCCAAAATTTGGCCACTTCCTTGAATCACTCTTGGCCAATAGTTTGAAATAATCCGAAATAATTTGAATTAGTTAAAATTCCTTCTTTTCTCTTTGCCAACCTTTTTAGATTTAATCAAATAAAATCCAATTAAAAAGCTAATAATATCCTTATTATCCCTATTATTCTGAAGTGTTTAACTTGAACACTCCTTTCTCTCTCTTGCCCCTCTTGTGGCATCAACTCCAGCTCCTAAGTGGCCTCCCTTTTGCCACTTTTCCAAGGCCTTTATAGTGTCTAATTTTCCCTCATTTAATTTGTAACCCCTACATACTAAGGCTCCCTATCTCTAAAGCTTACAAATGAATTTTCTACCATTCCGAGCCTACTCAAAGTTCATAATTAAGTCCTATTACACCACAAATAACGTCACAGCAATCCAATCACAAGCAAAATAATTTAACCATAAATAACCCCCCATTTTAGGATGTTACACTTTTCCTTGTTCTATAGTGTCATCAAGCTAGCTCGGGATACGGTGATCGTCGGAGATCCATCCACACTATCAGCTTCTTTTGGTATTTTGAAAACAATATTTTGGAAATTATGGCATGTATAGAAGGCTTAATTGTTTAGTTATTTATAGTAATGATTGGTTATTTTGCTTATGGGTATTGACGACTATGTATGGGAAAAGTTTTAAATTTATATGGATTTTACATTCTAAATTTTGTACAATAGCTTGGATCATGTCCGGTAATGCCTCGTATCCTGTTCTGGCGACGAACCTGGGTAAGGGGTGTTACAAACACGGGCGTGTGACCCTTGTTTAGGTAAAATTTTTCTAAGTGTGTAAAAGTTCCCGGTTTAATTCCGTAAACTTTCGAAAGTAGGTATAAGGCCTCGTAGGCCCAGGATGAGCAAGTTATGAGTTTAAATAAAAAGTTTGTAAGATGAACCGAAGCTTTATAGCTCGATGTGTTATGTTTATGCAAGTTAAGTTAGGTAATACCTCGTATCCGGTTCTGACTTCGAACACGGGTAAGGGGTGTTACACTTAGTCTTCTCATTTTGAATTCAAACCAAGGCTATTAATAGCCATAGGGTGGATGGTTTCAATAGCAAAGTTGTTGGGCTGATTTTTGATTATTTTTCAACTATAAGGACCTTCAATTAAATACCCCAATGCTTGCTTTTGGGCAACCATCTACTTGTTCCGAAATTGGGCTTTAACTCCCCCTTATTGGATGATTTTCCAATTCGATAATTTAGTAGACATGTCCATATTTTAACACATCTTTTACTGGGTCAAATTATCAACCTCATGACCCAATTTGCATGGTCTTGCTGTCCACATGAATTGATTTACGCATGTCCATATTTCATTCACATTAATCACATCTTCAATAGTCATCCTACATAGTGAAACATCACATATTAATAAATTAACATGAAATAATATAAAATATGTACAAAAGTCATGTAATTAAGTACAATTTCACATACTTTATAAATTCATGCCCAATATTATTAATTAAGTAAAATTCACTTATTTTAATAGCAATTACTTAAGATTATCATATTTATTAAGTAAAAATGAGGTAAAAATATATAGAAAACCCTATATAATTTCAAGTTTACACACACCCTTGAAAACACCCTAAAGATGGAGCATATTGCCCTCGATGTCGCGACACAAGACCTGGTGTGTTGGACATCACCTCTGTACGGAAAATAATTACGAATCAGGGGTGTTTTGGTCTACACAACCAAACATTAAGCACGAGGATGACAACTGACCTAGGGTTAAGGACGACAGCCACTCTAAAGTCTATAAATAGGCTCAATTAACACATGTTATGGACAGCTTTCGCATTGTATAATTTTTTTTCTTAGATTTAGTCTTTAGTTTTTCTCTTTTCTTAAGCTTTAGGTTTACTTCATTTTTTTTAATTTGCTTTTGTGAAAGAAATCATATTTGTGAAACATAATCAAACTCTGTGAGGATTCTGCATTCAATTCTAATACAAATCAGGCTTCTTCTAAACTTTATGCAATTGAATTATTATTCATGTCTACTCTTTCTATCAAGTTTATATTTTTTATGAGATCTATAAGGAACTAATCCCCCTGTGGGGGATTAACGAGTGGAGGTATGATTAATTAACTGTTTTGTAGGGTTCTCTTAATGAATTAGTTGTTCAAGAAAGGAAGAACCTAAACCCTAGGCCTAAAAATTTGGTATAGCCTATCCGTGAACACCTTAACCCTAAACCGATCTAGACTATGAGGCCAAGAGGTAAGTAGTTCTTGTCGACTCGTTGTTTTAGTGGAAGATCGGAAGATCCTGTTGGGGTATCGACTAGTTGATTGAACAAGAAAACCCGAAGCAACAGTTGGTTATGATTACTTAAACGAGCTAATCACCTATACTCAAATTTGATGTATTCTATTATTTGACTTTTCATGATTTATTTATTTATTTTCTTTCTGTTATTATTATTGTATAGATCACCCAAACTTTTCTTTTTTTCATCGTAATATAATTCATTTAAACTAATTAGATTTATTTATACTTAGGTTAGAACTAATTCATATATTTTGTATAGGATTTCTATTCTGGATGTTGGTGTGTTCGAAGGTGGTCACTAACAAACAGAGACTTATTGAGCATTTATTTGGCGGATCCTTAATCGCGATCAACGGATAAGTCCTCTTCCCCTTGCCCTAATTACAAGGTTATTGGTATGTCATTTCCCATGTCTAGTTCTTGTTGGGTTACTACCCTTATGCCCTACCAAATTCTGTGACTACTATTTAACGGACTATTCCTTTTTATACCTCCTTTGCCTTATTCTACAAGTTCCTCAAAACCTACTCGCCAACGTTTGCATTATTCTTCTAACTCTTTTTCCATATGTGTGAATTTCCTTATTTGTCGTCTTGACAATCTACCCCGTGTTTAATGTCCCATTAGACACTATTGATTGCCACAATCGAGCTATGGTCCTACACCTTTTCACCTCATGTTTAATGTCTCAACAGACTACCCCGTGTTTACTGTCATGATGGACTATCCCGTGTTAAATGTCCTAACAGACTACCTAGTGTTTACTATCTTGGCAGACTCTTTATGATGTCATAGCGTCTTTCCGCTATGGTCTTACACAACATAACACCGTGTTTTCTGTCCCGACAGTCTACCAAAGGATGGTATAACATCTTTCAACTATGGTCTTAGCCCTATTTATCATTCAGACGTGTTTTCATTTGATGCTATAGCGTCTTTCAACTATGGTCTTACTCATGTTTATCATCAAACCAACACATGATGCCATAACATCTTTCAACTATAGTCTTACTCTTTTTTAGGTGTATAGCCTCTGATAGGACCCATGGCCTAACCATGATTTTTCTTATTTACTTAACCCATTTTATTCCACCCATTCTTCCATTCACCATTTCTAACATTGATGCTCGAACCCCGTAGTGTCCCTCCACAAAGCCTGGAGCTTTGCACATCACGGTTCAGACACAGCAATACCATATGGCGTTATCTAATAGAAGTTCTCATTTCGCAAATCTTAACTTCATCTATCCTATCAATTATTTTCCCACCATTTTAAATCATGCAATATATATATATATATATATATGCATTTCACTTACATACTGACATGGAATACACCTTCCCTTTAAACATGGATTTCTAACTATCTCATGCATACTAAACTACGTGGCAGATACCATATATCTAATTATCTTAAACATACTTAGCATTCCAAGGATGGAGTGTAGAGACTCACCTAATGCTTCTTCGTCTTATCAACTTAACTTTTCCAAACGTCAGAGCTTCCATTCTCCATTGCAATCAATGAAATAATAATTTAAAGAAATTAATTTAATCTCTAAGTCATATTATGTACTTAGTCAGAAAACGCATTCACTATAGATAATGATACATGCAATCTATTTCTCTTAATCATCGGTTTTATCCATTCAATAATATTAGTTCTACATGTAAAATCATTTTGGGTTATGTTGAGATAATGGAAGGATCGATTGGACATATATAATTAGGGCTTAAATAATTTATAATTAAGTTTTGGCTCTTTGTCTATTAATTACAATATTATTTAATAATGAAGTCATTCCACCAATATACCATGATTAAACTCCTCCTTGTATACCATTACGAAAACAACTTTATAAATGTTTGTCCAATGACATTGTCATAAGTGTGTTACTCTCATAAGATATCTTTTATCTTTTTGGGTTAAATTTGTTCACCTAGTATGATCATATTTTATCTCATGGTAACCATTACATCTCTCTTTATGAAACGTTAATTACTAACAAATAGTAATTATTTCATTAGTCCTAGACAAATTACCCATGGCCACATTACTTTTCCATTTGTCATGTAATACTGATAAGAGGATATAATTTGAACTCATGCTACGAATTCCACTATTGTAAGTAAAGCTATGTAATCCAAAAGTCGTATACTAAATGTACCAGCTTTCAGTTCTTTAGTTATTTGAACTCGGACTTTTAATACATCAAAGTATTTGAGTCACGCACATAGAGTCAGTCATTTACTCAGGATTAAGACAAGTTACACTATGAATGTTACAAGTGAATCAATTCATAAACAGATCTACGATTAATTCAACTTAGGTCATGTCCGATGTATTGTCAATCCAGACAATCACATATATGTCTCTATCTTCTGGGAGTCATTTGCTCCCATACCTAAGATAAGGTATCTCCTCAATTGAGTTTGATAGATAACATAATAGTCTTTTAATCAGTTTGATTGATTTTGATTCATCAAACTACAGACCTTTTAGGTTACCTACTAATATAAATTATCTTTTGTATTATGATTTGACCACATAATACAATTTATTTTTATTTAAATGTTAAATAGTCAATAAACTAATATTTACTTACATTTTACTTTACGTGCAAAAGTCGTTAAAGACAAATAAAAATGATTTTAAAGTGAATGATAAATTTTATTAAACCTATCTATTTAAAAAATACAAATAAAAATAACGAATACACTATAATTAAGAAATTTCCCTCCTTTACTAGAGTACTTACTCAATATCACCTTAAAAAATATTTAAAATTTCAAATATAGTTAAACATTCAAGGGAGAAGGCTAATAAAATTTGACAAATGGGTTCTTCCAGGATTTGGTAGGGACTTCAGATTTTTCAATAAAATATCTCTAAAGCCACCCTGAGAAGTGTACGAAGAAAATTCAGATTTCAGACAAGAGTGGTTCATTATTTCTCTCACCACCTAATTATGATTATTTGATTTTATGTCGCATCAACTGTTTGATTAATTTTGTACATATGCCTAACACTTTCTATCCTCTCTTTTTTCAGGTTAAAGCATGAAAAATGTAGATACATTGTATATCTTTTGGATCATGGAAATATAGGAGGCTTCAGTACAATTTATTTTTTACCTAAATTTATTTTTCAGTATATTAAAGATAAATAAATTATTTTTGTTAAAAATTTTATTTATTTTATTATAAAATCTAGTTTAACAAAATAATTAAAGTAATGATATATGATATGTCACATATATCTCATGCTAATATATATAGAGAGAGACTAATTTTTAACAATAAAATATATAAAAATTTTAACAAATAATTTATTTACTTTTTGATTTATTATATAAAAATTATTTTAATATAAAAATAAAATATAATTTAACTCTTATCACAAAAATATTCACCGAGATTCAATACACTTAAATTACACGTTAAAGAGTATGTTCCAAATTCTATGTGGGGGTGTAATTGAATGGTAAACATGAGCTCAAACTTCAAAAATTACTTGTTAATTGAAGCGTGAATTGAACGATAAAAACATGTTAGACGACAGTAGTTTGAAAAAAGGCATGTCAAATAACTAGGTTTTAGTTTAAGGTGATTACTTTATCTACAAAGATTGAATGGTTCAGTCATTACTAATTATTGTTTATCATGCGGTGGAGATGAGTTTCAATTTTAGCACCCACCATTTGTTTGTTACAAATAAGGCTTTAAAGATGGGTCCCTGCCCATGACAGATTTCCTTCCCTGAACTTTCGCCATTTCCTTTTTCTTTTTCTAGTTTCTTACAAATATATTCAGAGGTGTAAGAATGTCCTGTGACCTTTTTTTATGGTAAATTAAGCTGATTAAATTATTAATAAATTTATATTTTACTTAAATTTGAATGATTGTAAATTAGTTATTAAATTATTTAAAAGATTTAATTTAAGTTATTAAATTAATTAAAAGTTTTATTTTAGTTATCGAATTGTTAATTCTCTTTAGAAAAGTTTAACTAGTGAACTTCAAGCAACAATTTGACAATTGGTACAGTAGATTAATACACATCAATGAGTAAAATAACATAACTCAAATTTAACAATGAGAATAGAGAACATCATATAGTAGCGGTTTTAATAGCCCGATGATTTAAAAGAAAATTTTCAAATAATTTAATGATCATTTTGTAACATTTTATATTGAGTGACTAAGATATAAATTTACTAATTGTGAACTTCAAGAGCCTCCGAATACTGTACTTTGTCGGCAATTATCCTACAATTCTGCTCTTTGAAAGAAAATGTTAGAAGATAATTTACAAAGTTACAATTTAACTTCTAATTAATTGATATTGGATCACTTTCTTTAGTCAAAATGATTACTAGATTATGCTTATATTACTAAAACTTCAAAACTTATGCTTTGAGTTGACAATTCAAGATTTAATCACTAGGATAACCTTATATAAACACGATTTATTCTAGTTTTAAGGTAAACAAATGTACAAGTTGGTACATATGTGTACATTTATCTAGTCTTCATGCCAGTAATTAAAAGATGGTAAATGATGAAAATGAAAAGTCAACTTTTTTTTTACTGCCTTTTATCTAGATTAGACTGTATTTAGGTGGTTTGACTTCTTCAAAAAGAGTTTCTAAAATATTGTCCATTGGACAATCGACCAAGCTCTCAACAATGGTAAATATTCTGCCCCCTCCCCCCGGGTGGAGTTACCCCTATACTATTCTAAGATTTGGTGTGTTTTAAGAGGTTGTTTAAAGAGGCCTCATTCAGAAAGCTAGGTGCTCCTCTTTTGTGAGTTATACACAAATTTTGGTTTAGATAAAAAAAATTCTCGCATGATCTACAGACAAAACTGATCATTATTGGTGTTTGATAAATTGCACGATGAACAATACTTTGAGAACTTCTCTCCAAAAAGTTGAATAATACTATAGGGCATATTGGATGAACTGACACTTATACTGGATTTGGGTTGTGAGAGTGTTCTAATTCAAACTGACAGTCTTGAAGTTGTTAACGCCATTCATGGTAGATCATTCAGAGATTCCAATTCTACTTTTTCAGAAGAATTCACCAACTATTGGCATCCATAGAGGTATGGAGATTACAACATATTCCTAGAGAAGAAAATTAGTTCGTAGATAGACTTGTCAAGATAGTTTAAGACACGAGATCATGATTAAGTGTAACACCCCTTACCCGTAATCCCCGTTGAGTCAAGAACGAGGCGTTACCGTATAAAACTACTTAATCACCACTTAGACTCAACGCGACTACTCTTCGTGAGTCACTACAACAAATTTTTTTTCTTTTTGACTTACGAGACCCTCACTCCTACATGCGAGAGCTCTCGAGACTATATCGGGAACTCTTACGATCCATAAAATTTTTTTCTCATCTAAATAGAGATTACACGCCCGTGTTAGATGACACACACGCCCGTGTGTCGTATCACACGCCCATGTGCCCTAAACCGTGCCTAAAAACCCCAGCATTCTGCCAAAGTTCCCACGGCTAAGACACACGCCCATGTGGAATGGGGCACGCCCGTGTACCCTCAAGACATGCCTGTGTCTTCCACCCGTGGTCGACACTGCCAATTCACACACGGTCTTGACACGTCCGTGGCCTTAAACCGTGTATCACACACGACCTATACAAACGGCCGTGGGGTTAGCCCGTGGTCTATTTTGACTTAAAACACTAAGGTGCAGGGTACATATGGCCTACGCACACGCCTGTGTGTCTACCCGTGTGGGCACATGAAGGCTATTTTCCAAGCCAAACACCACTCTCATTTGCATACATTCATTCATCATCACATAACTTCTAGTAATATCATTATAATTCTTAGTTTAAAGACATTTAATCATAGGAGAAATAAAGTATTCAACCCATATACTAAGGGAGCTATTTCCCATATAATTACAACCAATTTAAGCCATCATCTATGGCTATACACATACAACAATAAGTTCTCTTAGGCCAACACAATTTGGCTACATCAATTAGAACTTAATCAACTTTAAAAGAATCCCTATACATGCCATGACTCATAAGAGCTCGAAACACCATACCAGGAGTCTACTCGATAGTGAAAACATCTTCCTGCCTCTAACCCGAGCTAATCAAAATAACCTATAAGAGATGAGAAAAGAAAAGGAGTAAGCAATATGCTTAGTAAGTTCATCTGCATATAACTGACAATTTCTAATATTCATCGAATATCCATGACTACAAGGTATTATAATAAATTTTCTCATAAATTCATGGTTACTTACTTAACCACTTTTGAAACTTACTCATTATATCTCTTACCACATTCTTACCATGCCACTAGCCAATTGCTCATTTAATTAGCATACATTCCTGCACTGATCACCACATGATCATATAAACAACATATCAAGCATTTTCAATGAGTCACTCATACTACTAATTTATCGGTGGTTTCGCATTTAGATCACCATTGAATCTCTTATAGGGTGGTATCGCATGCAGCCCACCAATCATTTACACCTATGGTGATTTCGCACTTAGCTCACCAATCATTTACACCTATGGTGATTTCGCACTTAGCTCACCAATCATTTATAAGCGATGGTATCGCACACAGCCCATCGATTACTAATTAATCAGGTGGTAATGCACACAGCCCACCAGTAATAATATAGTTGATGGTACCGCACACAGCCCATCAATTAACAATATATCAGGTGGTATCGCACACAACCCACCAATATTATATATTCACAAATATCTATCCACATACATTTCTCTAATTCAAATGTTCATCCGTAGACATCCTCACTCACTATCATTCTTGCTTAACTTTCTACGATTCTCATTCGCATTCACAGCAACTAAAGTGCATTAATTTCACATATCCTACTAGGGTTCATCATATATTGAATTCGTATCAATTCAATTCTAACACATATTGGTGCTTCTCGTGGTACAATCACATACATTCAACATATCCGTTGAATCATTCAAATTATTAAATAACCTTCTTGAGTCTTATACGCTTAGTTCTCATTGACATCATACCTCAATAGGGTCTTGCATACATTAACATGTCGATGCCATGTCCCTGACATGGTCTTATATGAATTCTTACACCGAGGCCATATTCCAATATGGTCTTACACGAAACTATAACTATCATCATATAAAGCTATATCCATTTCCCATTACTCCCAAATTCAATTCTCTTGACATCTCATTAAAAGATATTTCATACATTCATTAAGTAAATATGCATTCCAAACAACATTTTACTAAATTAACTCATACATAATTGTCACATTCACACATGAACTTACCTCGATGTCGAAATGGCCGAAAGGGACTTTTTGCCCACATTTCTCTTTTCACCCGTTCTAGGTCTGAATCTTATTTTCTTTGATCTAGAACAATAAAATTTACTGATTTAATCACTTATAATTCATAAATTCACCATAAACTACACTTTAGGAAAAAATGACTATTTTGCCCCTACACTTTGGCAGAATTACGATTTTTCCCCTAGGCTCGTAAATGAATTTTGTCACATTTTCTTGTTAAACAAACTTAGCTGAACATTTAATCCTCTTACAACTACTCATAATTCCAACTATTTCATGCCTTAATGAACGAATTACAACTTTTGCATTTTAGTCCCAATTAGGTGTTTTCATGACAACACCTTTCAAAAAAGTTGTTTCTCATCTTCCTAACATTCATTTTTTCCATAAAAACTCAGAAAACAACACAAACTCTCTCATGGTAAGTATCTAGACTTTCAACCATGTTGCAATTTAGTCCTCCCCATTAGCTAGCTTAAGCTTTGGGGACTCTAAATATACAAAAATCATCAAAAACAACCATCAAATTGACTTACTTGAATAGAAAAGTTTGCTGGAAATTTTAAGCTTTCAAAGCCCTCTCATGGCTGATATTTTCGGTTGGAGGAGAAGACAAAATAAAAAAATGATAACTTTTGCTTATATCATCTTATTTTATTCAATTTCTCCAACTAATATCACTAACTTTTTATCACAATAAATGCTCTTGTCCCTTAGCTTCTTTGATTGGCCAAGCCACTTAACAAGGCTAAATTACACAATTGGGACCTCCAAATATTAATCCATAGCTATTTGGCATTTCTAGAAAATAAAATAGAACTTTCGCACTTTACGCGATTTAGTTCTTTTTAGTGATTAAGCATGAAATCGCTAAAATTAAAGCACCAAAATTTCCATGTATCCTTATAAACATATTATAGCACATAACATAACATGAAAATAATTTTCTCTAACCTCAAATTAGTGATTCTGAGATCACTGTTCCGACTAACCCCTAAATCGGGCTATTACAATTCTCTCCCCTTAGGGATTTTCGTCTCCAAAAATCTTATTAGGAGGAGTTGCTACTCACATCCTTAAAACATTTCCATGAACTCTTCAAAATCACAAATCTACTTATCCTCAAGTTTTTCTTGTCAACAACCCTTTAAGCTATCATACACAAGGTCGAAGCATCACTTGCGACCTAGGTATTTCTTCCTCTAGGGCGTATACTCAGTAATCCACTAATTTAGAACTCTGTACACATCCAAATAATCATTCAGATCTTTACCGGTTGATTTACTACAATTCGAATGACATTTCCCCTTCTTGGGAATTTTGTCAAGCCGAATTTGAAATCAATAAGGTTTTATCTCACTTTCTCATCAAAGCATTCACCGACTTTAATACTCTTGACTTGTACGCTTTAAAAACTCAGCTTTTAAGGGTCAACTACTTCTGGCCATAAACTCAATCATATCATGAAATGTATTCTAGTGTCAAAACATTTATGCACATAATTGTACTTCCTCATTCTTGCATTAGTAGTTATGCTACTACTAAATCTCATACCAAAGGTTCTGTATAAGTTTTGGATTCATCATTATTCAAATTCTATCTCGAGAAAGCGTCAACAATGAAAAACTTATCCAACTTGTATTTTTTCATCTTAAATAAGCTCATTCTGAACCTTTTTGTTCTGAAAAGAAGACTTGCTCTAGCCATTGACCTCGTTGAAACTAGGATATTACCAACTAAGATCAACTGAGTAACTAACTCGCATTGTTTAACATGGATCTTTCATTCAGTCATCTGTACTATGTCTACTATCTGAGAAGCATTACAATAACTATACTCACCATTGTAATAGCTCAAGTCGTTTCCACTATTTCATATTCAAAATCTCATGTAGTATAAGATACCCTCACTCATTAAAATTCAAAAATACACATCAATTTTCCCATGGATCATTACAAAACATCTAACTCACAACACAGATACAAAAGTGACCATATTTGGATCACCAACCTGTCAATTCTTTTTCTCGATTCAGACTGACTCAGTACTAGAACTTTCAATTAATAGTTCCTTCTATAGCTTTCAGCTCCACTATCACAATTTGAACATCTCGATGAGCATACCTTTATATTATGCTCCATACTCGTGTATACACAGAAATTTATTCTCTTTACTGATCCATGTGTGAATATACACAGAACTCGAAT
Source organism: Gossypium rotundifolium (assembly GCA_025506655.1). Classification (NCBI taxonomy): domain Eukaryota; kingdom Viridiplantae; phylum Streptophyta; class Magnoliopsida; order Malvales; family Malvaceae; genus Gossypium; species Gossypium rotundifolium. Next base: position 83,656,001 of record CP106727.1, read on the forward strand.
CATATCTCAATACATTAATCTACTCTTTTCTCCCTACTGAGAACATATTTAAGCACACTCTCATCTGAGTTTCTCTTGCTATGCAAATCTTGAACTTTTACTATCGTCATATCTCACGATAGTAGGGACATCTCGATCAAATTCATTAACTCTATCCGGCTTGCCCGAAAACCCATCGCACAACATAAAACTTGTGATTTCACTTCTTATACTAAAATCATTCCCAATTTCCTCCTCAAAGTACCCGAATAGGGTTACGAGGAAATAAAAAAATGTCGATTCCAATTAACTAAATCGAAAATCATTTAGTCTAATTTTTCAGTCAGCTAACATTCTCACACAATCACAATTTCGTGAAAAGAGCAACCACATCACCCCTGAAGGGGAAACATATATTAATACATAATACTAAAAGAGATTATTATAGCTCATCCATGGCATTAACCAGCCATGCACAAGCCACAGGCTTCAAGCCAACTTACTCATACTTGCCCTTATATAACACGTTCTGTGCCACATATTGTAATCGTCTATTCGTGATTCATTCACAAGTACTTGCATTCACTCATCCACATAACTTTAGTGTTGATTTCATTTCTACTTTTAACTCATCTACTTATCCCATTGGTCACTAGGGATAGTCAAAGACATATATTTATCATCATTCATGTAAGTACAAAACCAATGCCACATCCCCGAGGTGGTCTTATATGGGGTCACCTTTAAATGCCAATGTCATATCCCGGATAAGGTCTTATAGGACTTCTACATCAAGTATCGATGCCATATTCTGAATATGGTCTTACACGATTCTCATATTCATTATCGAAGCCATATCCTGGATATGGTCTTATACGGGATCTTAACTCGGTGTCGAGGCCATGTCCTAGACGTGGTCTTATACGGGACCTTATCTATTTCATATCTCAATGACAACCTTTTTATTATAGTCCCCTAGGACTTCAACCTCACGTTCAACAACAATTACTCTATTTAGTAGAGTATCATGTATCAACGTGATACAAAGCATTCTCAATTATGCTAACATAATTATTGCATTAATCAAATGCAAACTTACTCAACTTAACTCTCATAACATCTCATCACAATTCAACAGTGGTAAGGGGTGAGGTCGTAGCACCCCATAACTTGGCTCTCGTGACCACATACTTATGATTTAACATTCATCATCATAATCACACAACTCACTCCAAGTGAGTTTTCACGATTTTCATGCATAATTGTTTCTATCACTCATACTTTCGAACAGTGACTTTACTTACTCAAGTTCCACATTAATATCTACTTAAATACTCCACATTTGACTCTACTTTCTCTTACTATTTCTTATCAATTTAGAGAATGTCTTATGGGTTTTGAGTACTTCGTTTACCTGAGTGTCATAGTCCAACTATGGTCTTACTCGTATCCGCGTCATAGCCCAGCTATTTCCTTACATGTCATCACGATGCCATAGCCTCGCTACGGTCTTACATGAAATCTCATATCAATACCAATGCCATATCCCTAATATGGTCTTACATGAAACTCATGCCGATGCTGATGCCATATCCTAGATATGGTCTTATACGGGATCTTATATCAACATTGATGCCATATCCCAGATATGGTCTTACACAATTTCATACCGAAGCCAGGTCCCAGGCGTGGTCTTACACGGAATCACTATTTGATGTCGATGCCATATCCCAGATTGGTCTTATACGAGATCTTTTTTTTGTGTCGAAGCCATGTCCCAGACATGGTCTTACACTAGCACACGTATCAACGCTGATGCCATGTTCCAAACATGGTCTTGTATGGGATCACATGTACCGCCATGGTCCAACCATGGTCTTATCCATCATTTTATCACTACACGACTGGACTCATCTCCTGTATTCTACTTAGTCAAGCATTCTCAATTTAACTCCCACACTATAATATATGTGATTTCATAACAGTCATAAAACAAAACATTATACATTTTCCACTTCAACATTCACATGTAAGATTTAACCATGTCGACATATTTATCATAAACAATAGCATCACAAATCTCAATTGCTTACTTACTCTTACTGATTCGTACATACCTCATGGTACTTACTAATCTCATGCTTATAAGGTAAATAAGATACCTGTATTACTTGATCACATAGATCAACATACTTTACGATGATATGCATAATCTCAATATCATTATTCATAACATGAATAATACTCTTAGTTAGCTTTAACTAGTATAACTTGATAATAGCTTTACTTGTTTGCCCACTGAATTACTATGAATGACCGAGGATACTGAATCTCAATACACATATGTCTCGATGCCAATGCCATATCCTAGATATGGTCTTACATGATATCTCAATCTCATGATAACTTTTCAATGCCAAGACTTGTCTTGGACTTACATGATAACTTTGCTTGATTGCCGATACCATACCTTAGCCTGGTCTTACACGAACTTTCTCGTTTCATGTGGTAGATCGAGTGCCCTAAGTAATTCAATTTTAATCGAGACTTTTCTATGCTTGATCTTAGTAACTTCTTTGTTTAATATAACAATTAAACATTTTCATGGAAATAATATGCACATAACCACATCACAAACAATTTGATGAAAATATTCATGAAGCTTGAAAATCATACAAACTTGCTGAAATTAGCTCGGTTGGGGATCATCTCTGTCTTAACAAAATAATTTCATTAGAGCCGGGAGATATCACACTATCACAATCCACATATGGCATGTATAGCTAGACTCTTACTCACTCTAGGTTAGTCCTAGATCCGACTAAACAATAGCTCCGATACCACTAAATTTAACACCCTTTACCCGTAATCCCCATCGGAGTCGGGCACGAGGCATTACCGTATAAAACTACCTTAATCACCACTTAGACTCAATGCGACTACTCTTCGTGAGTCACTACAACAATTTTTTTTCTTTTTGACTTACGAGACCCTCACTCCTACATGCAAGGGCTCTCGAGATTATATCGGGAACTCTTACGATCCATAAAATTTCTTTCCCATATAAACAGAGATTACACGCCTGTGTTAGAAGACACACACACCCGTGCGTCGTATCACACGCCCATGTGCCCAAACCATGCTTAAAAACCCCAGCATTCTACCAAATTTCCCACGACTAGGACACACGCCCATGTGGAATGGGGCACGCCCGTGTACCCTCAAGACATGCCTATACAAACAGCCATGGGGTTAGCCCGTGGTCTATTTTGACTTAAAACACTAAGGTGCAGGGTATGCACGGCCTAGACACATGCCCGTGTATCTACCCGTGTGGGCACATGAAGGCTATTTTCCAAGCCAAAACCACTATCATTTGCATACATTCATTCATCATCACATAACTTCTAGTAATATCATTATAATTCTTGGTTTAAAGACATTTAATCATAAGAGAAATAAAGTCTTCAACGCATACACTAAAGGAACTATTTCCCATATAATTACAACCAATTTAAGCCATCATCTATGGCTATACACATACAACTATAAGTTCTCTTAGGCCAACACAATTTGGCTACATCAATTAGAACTTAATCAACTTTAAAAGAATCCATATACATGCCATGGCTCATAAGAGCTCGAAACACCATACCAAGAGTCTACTCGATAGTGTGAAAACATCTTTCGTGGCCTCTAACCCGAGCTAATCAAAGTAACCTATAAGACATAGGAAAAGAAAAGGACTAAGCAATATGCTTAGTAAGTTTATTTGCATATAACTAAAAATTTCTAATATTCATCGAATATCCATGACTACAAGGTATTATAATAAATTTTCTCATAAATTCATGGTTACTTACTTAACCACTTTCGAAACTTACTCATTATATCTCTTACCACATTCTTACCATGCCACTAGCCAATTGCTCATTTAATTAGCATACATTCTTGCACTGATCACCATATGATCATATAAAAAACATATCAAGTATTTTCAATGAGTCACTCATACTACAAATTTCTCGGTGGTTTCGCACTTAGCTTACCATTGAATCTCTTATAGGGTGGTATCACACGCAGCCCACCAATCATTTACACCTATGGTGATTTCGCACTTAGCTCACCAATCATTTACACCTATGGTGATTTCACACTTAGCTCACCAATCATTTATAAGCGATGGTATCGCACACAGCCCATCGATTACTAATTAATTAGATGGTAACGCACACAGCCCACTGATAATAATATAGTTTATGGTATCGCACACAGCCCATCAATTAACAATATATCAAGTGGTATCATACACAGCCCACCAATATTATACATTCACAAATATCTATTCACATACATTTCTCTAATTCAAATGTTCATCCGTAGACATCCTCACTTACTATCATTCTTGCTTAACTTTCTACGATTCTCATTCGCATTCACACAATACATTAACAAATCTATCTCATGCAACTAAAGTGCATTAATTTCACATATCCCACTAGGGTTCATCATATATTGAATTCGTATCAATTCAGTTATAACACATACTTGTGCTTCTCGTGGTACAATCACATACATTCAACATATCCGTTGAATCATTCAAATTATTAAATAACATTCTTGAGTCTCATACACTTAGTTCTCATTGACATCATACCCCAATACGGTCTTGCATACATTAACATGTCGATGCCATGTCCCTAACATGGTCTTATACGAATTCTTACACCGAGGCCATATTCTAATATGGTCTTACACGAAACTATAACTATCATCATATAATGCTATATCCATTTCCCATTACTCCCAAATTCAATTCTCTTAACATCTCATTAAAAGATATTTTATACATTCATCGAGTAAATATACATTCCAAACAACATTGGAATACTAAATTAACTCATACATAATTTCCACATTCACACATGAACTTACCTCGATGTCGAAATGGCCGAAAGGGACTTTTTGCCCACATTTCTCTTTTCACCCGTTCTAGGTCCGAATATCATTTTCTTTGATTTAGAACAATAAAATTTACTGATTTAATCACTTATAATTTATAAATTTACCATAAACTACACTTTAGGCAAAAATGACTGTTTTGCCCCTACACTTTGGCAAAATTATGATTTTACCCCTAGGCTCGTAAATGAATTTTTGTCACATTTTCTTGTTAAACAAACTTAGCTGAACATTTAATCCTCTTATAATTACTCACAATTCCAACTATTTCATGCCTTAATGAATGAATTATAACTTTTGCATTTTAGTCTCAATTAGGTGTTTTCATGACAACACCTTTCACAAAAGTTGTTTCTCATCTTCCTAACATTCATTTTCTTCCACAAAAACTCAGCAAACAACACAAACTCTCTCATGGTAAGTCTCTAGACTTTCAACCATGTTTCAATTTAGTCTACCCCATTAGCTAGCTTAAGCTTTGGGGACTCTAAATACACAAAAATCATCAAAAACAACCATCAAATTGACTTACTTGAATGGAGAAAAGCTTGCTGGAAATTTTAAGCTTTCAAAACCCTCCCATGGTTGATATTTTTGGTTGGAGGAGAAGACAAAATAAAAAGATGATAACTTTTGCTTATATCATCTTATTTTATTCATTTTCTCCAACTAATATCACTAATTTTTAATCACAATAAATGCTCTTGTCCCCTTAGCTTCTTTGATCGGCCAAGCCACTTAACAAGGCTAAATTACACAATTGGGACCTCCAAATATTAATCCATAGCTATTTGGCATTTCTAGCAAATAAAATAGAACTTTCGTACTTTATGCGATTTAGTCCTTTTTAGCGATTAGGCATGAAATCGCTAAAATTAAAGCACCAAAATTTCCATGTATCCTTATAAACATATTATAGCATATAACATAACATGAAAATAATTTTATCTAACCTCATATTAGTGATTCTGAGATCACTGTTCCAACTAACCCCTACATTTGGTTGTTACATTAAGATTGTTTCAAGAACCCCTTTGTGTAACACCCTAGTTCTGGCGTGTGCAAGGTTTTGTGGCATGGTCCTAAATTAGTATGTTCAACAGAGTAGTATCCACCCAAGAGTTCTCTTTGGCGTACTGAATGGGCGTATTCCTAACAGTGTTTAAGTTAAGGGTGGTTTAAAGACATCATTATATTGGTTGGAATAAGATAATAGCCAAGTGGAGAGATGAATATGAAAGGAGTACTCGCCAAAGGTGTAGTGCACCATGTGATTAGGTTAATTATTCTAGTTGTATTATAAGCGTAGTAATGAGGGACCCTCTAGTTAGGGTAATCGGATATTATCTATATTAAATTCTTATTTATATTTGCATTTACAGATGTAGACCATCAATGAAGGTATTTTTGAAAGAGCGTGACAGGTTTCAAGTTTCCAATGGGGACTTAAGTTATATTTATAGGTATTTAGGCTAAAGAAAATGGGAGTTTTTCTTCTTTCTTCTTCAAAAAGTACTGCTAATAGAATCTTAAGGAACCAAAAGTATTTCTTTCTCCTTTGAGCTAGACCTGAAGATTAGATATGGTGAGTATTTCAGTTATACATGAGGAATCCTGAAGAGTAAGTCTGTTAACTATGGTGAACAATAAGGTTAAAGGAAAAATGGGCTTTCTATGGAGTTGTCAATGTTTGAAAAGATAGGGTAAAATGTATGTGGATGGGTTTTGATGATGTTTTTATGTTCTTTAAGTAGTTATTGTTGCTGATTGTAAGCTAGATGTTTAGATCTAGGGTTCAAGCTACTGTAAGTGAGTTTCCAGGTGAGTCTCTACTATAACTCTTGCATGTATACTATTCATATTAAAATATATCTTTGAACATGAACAAATTGGAAATTAGAAATCATGAAAAGTAAAAAATAAGATAACATGTATAAGACTGTAAGAATAAAGTTAGGTCATGAATGATTGATGTTAATAGAAAGTATAATGTGAGAACTAAAGGTAAGAAATTATATGTGATAACTCTTGAAAAGAGTTATAATTCATGCCTTTAGACTAGGTCAATTGTCTGTACTTAAGTGAACTTAGTTTCATTTTAGGATATTATTTTAGCATTTTAGAACATTGTATAAGAAGCTTGGACGGTGCTTAAATGTTACTATTTGTTACTTTTAATTGCATGTGGAAGGGTTGTGTTTGATGGCTTGGTAGGCGCAGGATGTGGAGAAAGAAATAAAGGAGTGGAGGTTTTAGGGGCAAAAAGTTGGACAATTTCCCAACCTGTATGCCGTGGCAATTCTGGAAAGATGACCGAGTCAACACTCAACGCATACTAGTCTCAGCCTAACTCTACTTGTACCAAAAAATCAGCCTAAAAAAGAGGAAAAATATCATGAGATCATGAGCTAATAACCACCTACCCTAAAGAAAGGGACATTAAACCAAAAAGAAAATCTAAAAAGAGGAGAGGATAATCTTGGACTGTTGGATTTATCCTAGGAAAAAAAAGCTTATAAAAAGCCAAAGAAGGAAACCCAAAAATGGAACAAAGTGTGGAGATCCATAGGCAAACTAGAAGGTAGCGACTGAGTAGAGAAGGAAAAAGGAAGACAAGGGCAGTCCCTCCAGCCATCACAGGACACAGTGCCGCTGGAGTGTAAATTGGACACGTGAAAGTTGTCTTCCCATAATTCTTCTATTATTTCTTAACTATTTTTCCGTGAATTGATTTGATGAAAACGATGTTGAATGATATTTTGGTTTTAAACTTTATTTTCCAACTCATAAGATAAATCTCATAGGGTTGGGATTACTCGATGAAACATTTATTTTCTTTAATGGTTGAAGCATATATTTGAATTAATTTACTGTTTCATTCAATTGTTTTATCTCTAAATTGTATACGTGCAATCCCTAGACATAGATAATTGTACAACATCCCATAAACTAATTTAATTTTGAAAAGGTTGGATTAGTTGGACCAAAATTGAATGATATGAGTAAGCACTCAACAGATACTTGTAGTAGACTCTAGACATAGAACAATGTTCATACAGAAGGAAATAGTGTAGGTACCATGTTAAAGGCCTATATACACGGGCAAGGTAAATTGAGGTTTTTGCTCTCGAAAGAAGCAGACCGCTTTAGAACTCTTCTGAGCAGTAGATTGATTACGATTTTGCCGAAGTATTTTTGACAATAAGGGCAGATTCTTAGTAATTCCATGTAACAGCCCAATTTTGGGGCTAGTCAGAACAGTGGTCTCGAGACCACTAATCCAAGGTTGAGGAAAATTATTTTAATATTATTTTATGTGTTATGGCATTAAAATGTGGCTATATGAAAATTTTGGTGCTTTAATTTTAGCAATTGTATATTTAATTGTGAAAAGGACTAAATCGCATAAAGTGCAAAAGTTCCATTATAAGTGGTAGAGGTGTCTAATAGCCAAAGAATGTCAAATTGGAGGTCTTTAAAGTAAAATTAGGCCATTAGATGTGTGATGGCCGGCCATATAGCTTAGGGGGACAAGAGCATTAATTTTAGTCAAAACTTGGTGACTTTAGGTGATAAAAAAATGAATAAAATAAGATAAAAAGATGAGATATCATCTTTCACTATTTCTTCTTCCACCAAAAATTGAAGGGAAAATAGCGGATTTTAGAGACCAAACTTTTAGCCAAGCTATCTCCTTGCAAGTAAGGGAGAGAGTGACGTGGGACTTCTTTTTGGAGGAGTTCTAAAAGAAGTATATAAGCCAAAGATTTGTGGACCAGAAAAGGAAAGAATTCCTTGAATTGAAGCAAGGAAAAATGACTGTGGCAGAATATGAGCGTGAGTTTGTTAGGCTCAGCAAGTATGCACAAGAGTGTGTGTCTACAGAAGCTATCTTGTGTAAGAGGTTTGAAGATGGGTTGCATGAGGATATTAGACTGCTAGTTGGGATTTTAGAGTTAAAAGAGTTTGTGGTGTTGGTTGACCCGGCATGTAAGGTCGAATAACTGAATAAGGAAAAGAGGAAAGCCATGAGTAAGGCTCGAGATGTGAGAAAAAGGCTAATGAGTAAATCATACCAAACTCAATTGAAGAGGTCCAAGGAAATGAACCCCCGGACGATAGCATTAGTTGGACATTCACATCGAGATCGAGGTAACACATACTCAGGCTCGAGAGTTCAAGCCATTTCGATGGTAAGTGTGGGCAACCCAAAGTCCAAATCGGAGTGTCCAAATTGAGGTAGGAAGCACACTGGGGAGTGTTCGGGAAACAACTAGTATTGTTACAAGTGCGGTTCACCGACCATTTTATTCAAAAATTTTTTTCGAGAGGAAGGAGAAGGAAAGAAAGTAAGAAGTGAGATCAAGCAATGTACCTTCGAGGTGTAGATCATAAAAAACTCGGGAGGTGGGACTAGTAGTAGAGGTGCGCCTCGAGATTCTACTATGAGACCGGAGGGTCGAGCACCTGTAAGGACCTATGCCATTCACGCTCGCGAGGAGGCATCATCTCCAGATGTGATAATGGGTACTTTTTCTTTTCATGACACCTTTATTATTGCTTTGATCGCCCGGGGTCTACCCATTCTTACATTTGTATGAGATTGGTATCTAGTATGAATATGATTGTTGAGTCTATGGAATTTGTAGTAAAGGTGTCAAATGCATTAGGTAAGCATGTACTAGTTGACAAGGTGTGTAGAAATTGTCCTTTGACAATTAGAGGTCATTATTTTCGGCAAACCTTATATTGTTGTCATTTGATGAATTTAACTTGATTCTTGGTATGGATTGAATGACTGCTAGTGAATTGTGGCAGCAAGTTTATTGAATTGAAATGTGAAAATGGAGATGTTATTAGGTTGAATCAGGTAAGTTAGATAGTTTGTCAGTGATGATTTCTTCTATGGTAGCTAAAAAATATTTGAGAAAGGGATGCGAGTCCTATCTCGCCTTTGTGCTAAATACTCAAGAGTCCGAGGTAAAGATTGAATCAGTGTCGGTGGTAAACGAATATCCAAATTTTTTTCGAAAAAGTTTCTCGGATTACTTTTAGATAGAGAGGTCGAGTTTGGAATTGATTTAATTTCGGGAACGACACCTATTTCGATTGCTTTGTATAGGATGGCACCATTAGAGTTGAAAGAACTAAAGGTTCAGTTGCAAGAGTTAACGGATAAGGGATTTACAAGACCGAGCTATTCACCCTGGGGTGCTCCAGTACTTTTTGTGAAGAAGAAAGACGGGTCGATGAGATCGTGCATAGACTATAGACAGCTCAACAAAGTGACCGTGAAGAATAAGTATCCTTTACCAAGGATAGATGATCTATTTGATCAACTGAAGGGAGCCACGGTGTTCTCCAAGATAGACCTAAGGTCTGGTTATTATTAGTTGAGAGCTAAGGAGTAAGATGTGCCGAAAACTATATTTCGGATGAGGTATGGCCATTATGAGTTTCTTGTCATGCCATTTGGTCTAACGAATGCCCCTGTGATTTTTATAGAATTGATGAATCGCATCTTTTGACTGTTCACGGACAAATTTGTAGTCATTTTTATTGACGACATATTAGTCTATTCTCGGGATAAGAGTGAACATGCGGAGCATTTGAGAATTGTTTTGTAGACTTTAAGAGACAAGTGGTTGTATGATAAATTTAGCAAGAGTGAGTTTTGGCTCTGAGAGGTCGGATTCCTAGGGCACATTGTGTCGGGTGATGGTATTAGAGTTGACTCGAGTAAGATCTCGGCTATTGTGGAGTGAAAGCTGCCAAGAAACATGTAGAAATCAGAAGCTTTTTGAGTTAGCGGGGTATTACCGACGGTTCGTAAAGGGGTTTTCCATGATTGCTACCTCGATGACGAAATCGCTGCATAAGGATATTAAGTTTGAATGGACTGAGAAATGCCAACAGAGCTTCAAGAGATTGAAAACATTATTGACGAGGCGCTAGTTTTAGTACAACCTAAGTTGGGCAAGGAGTTTGTAGTATATAGTGATGCATCATTTAATAGACTCGGCTGTGTGTTGATGCAAGAGAGTAAGGTAGTGGCTTACGCCTCGAGACAGCTAAAAATGCATGAGAAGAATTATCCGACTCATGATTTGGAATTGGTCAATCGTTTTCACTTTGAAGATTTGGTGCCAGTATTTATATGGTGAGAAGTGTCGAATCTTCACGGATCATAAGAGTTTGAAGTACTTGATGGGTCAAAAGAACTTGAATTTGCGACAACGACGGTGGCTCGAATTATTGAAGGATTATGAACTAGCAATTGATTACCATCCGGGGAAAGCGAATGTAGTTATGGACGCCTTGAACAGAAAATCTTTGTATGCTATGAGAGCTATGAGTACTAACTTAGCATTGTCTGATGATGGAGTTATATTGGCCGAGATGAGGGCTAAACCATTATTTATTCGGCAGATATGTGAAGCTCAAGAGAATGATAGCGAGCTGCAACCTAAAAGAGTTCAGTGCGAGTTGGGAAATGATTCTGATTTTCAAGTGAGTTCAGATGGTTATTTGATATTTTGCGACCGAATTTGTGTACCTAAAGATGATGAGTTGATTCGAAAAATTTTGTATGAAGCATACAGTAGTCACTTGTCAGTACATCCCGGTAGAATGAAATGTACAATGATTTGAAAAATTTTATTGGTGGCCGGGTATGAAAAGAGACATTTCTGAGTTCATGAAAAGATGTTTGATCTATCAACAAGTGAAAGCCAAGCATCAAGTACCATCGGGATTTCTTCAACCGGTAATGGTTCCCGAGTGGATGTGGGATCGGATCACCATGGATTTTGTGACGGGGTTGCCTATGGCTCCAAAAAAGAAAGATGCTGTGTGGGTTATTGTCGATAGACTAACGAAGTTGGCTCACTTTATACCGGTGCGTGTTGCTTATGCCCTTGATAAGTTGGTCGAGCTGTATATCTGCTGAAGTTGCGAGATTACATGGAGTGTCTGTATCTATTATCTCGGATAGAGATCCTAGATTTACTTCGAGATTTTGGAAGAAGTTGCAGGAAGCCTTAGGTACAAGGTTGAATTTTAGTACTGCGTTCCATCCGCAAACCGATGGCCAATCTGAAAGAGTGATTCAATTTCTTGAGGATATGCTTCGATGATGTGTATTAGAGTTGGGAGGTAGTTGGGAAAGATATCTACCTTTGGTTGAGTTTGCTTACAACAACAGTTATCAGTCGAGTATACGGAAGACACCGTACGAGGCTTTATATGGTCGCAAGTGTCAAACTCCCTTGTATTGGACCGAGCTTAGTGAGAAATAAATTCATGGGGTCGATCTAGTTAAAGAGACCGAGGAGAAAGTGAAAGTGATCCGAGATAGTCTGAAAGCTGCTTCGGATAGACAAAAGTCATACGCGAATTTAAAAAGGAAAGAAATTGAGTTTCAAGTGGGCAACAAGGTATTTCTAAAGGTATCCCCATGAAAAAAAAATATTGAGATTTGGTCGAAAGGGTAAATTGAGTCCAAGATTAATAGGGCCGTATGAGATTGCTGAAAGGATTGGGCCAGTGGCTTATCGGTTGGCTTTGCCAATAGGGTTAGAGAAAATACATAATGTGTTTCATGTGTCAATGTTGTGATGATATCGTTTCGATCTCTCGCATGTGATCCCTCCAACGGAAGTTGAAATACGATCTGACATGACTTATGAAGAAGAGCCGATTAAGATATTTGCTTGGGAGGTTAAACAGTTGAGGAATAAGAACATAGCTTTTGTAAAAGTGTTATAGCAAAAACACAGTGTGGAAAAAGCTACGTAGGAACAAGAAGAAGCCATGAGGGAACACTATCCAAACCTTTTATCGATAAGATTTTTGGGGACGAAAATCCCTTAAGGGAAAGAGTTATAACAGCCCGATTTTGGGGTTAGTCAGAACAGTAGTCTCAGGACCACTAATCCGAGGGTGAGAAAAAATATTTTAGTATTATTTTATGTGTTATGGCATTAATATATGGCTATATGAAAATTTTGGTGCTTTAATTTTAACAATTGTATGTTTAATCGTGAAAAAGGACTAAATCGCATAAAGTGCAAAAGTTCCATTATAAGTGGTAGAGGTGTCTAATAGCCAAAGAATATCAAATTGGAGGTCCTTAAAGTGAAATTAGGCCATTAGATGTATTATGGCCGGCCATATAGCTTAGGGGGACAAGAGCATTAATTTTAGTCAAAATTTGGTGACTTTAGGTGATAAAAAAATGAATAAAATAAGATAAAAGATGAGATATCATCTTTCACTATTTCTTCTTCCACTGAAAATGAGAAAATAGGGGATTTTAGAGACCAAACTTTCATCCAAGCTATCTCCTTGCAAGTAAGTGATTTTGGTGGTTTTATTTGATAATTTTGTAGTTTTAGAACCCCTAAAGCATAAGCTAGTTAATGAGGGGACTAACTTGTTATATGGTTGGAAGTTTAGGGATTTTCCATGAGAGTATTTATGTTTTTAGCTGAGTTTTTATGGAAGAAAATGAATTTTAGGGAGATGAGAAACAACTTTTGTGAAGGGTGTTGACATGAAAACACCTAAATGGGACTAAGATGTGAATGTTGTAATTTGGTAATAAATGCATGAAATGTTTGGAATTATGAGTAGTTGTAAGAGTAATAAATGTTCAGCTAGGCTTGTTTAATGAGAAAATATGATGAAAAATGATTTACGATCCTAGGGGCAAAATTATAATTTTGCCATAGTACAAGGGCAAAACGGTCATTTTTGCCTAAGTAGAGATTATGATGTAATATGATTAGAAAATGATTGAATGAGTAAATTTTTGTTGTTATAGATCGAGAAGAACGCGGAATTAACCTTGACCGGGAAAAGGCAAGGTTTCGGATTAAACCGCAAATTAACGCATTTTGCACCGAGGTAAGTTTATGTGTAAATGTTGCATCCTAAATACATATGTTGTTGCTTATTGGTGCATTGTATGATTGAGAACACTTACGATTTAAATGGATTGAATTTGATAGATAATGAATAATTTTTGTATAAATATTGAAATAGATATGTAAATGTGGAATATTATCCGTAGTGAGTAATGGTGAGCTGTGTGCGATACCACCTTAATCATTCTTGTTGGTGGGCTATATGCGATACCACCTTATTACTCATTCACGATGGGCTGTGTGCGATACCATTGTTTATATTATCATTCGGTGGGCTATGTGCGAGACCACCGTAAGTATCCTTGTTGGTGGGCTATTTGCGATACCACCCTGTTAAAGGTAAATGGTGGGCTAAGTGAGAAACCACCGAGTGTATGGTATTACTATGAATAGTTTATTATGAAATTGTTAAGTGTTGTCTCATGAGATCATGTGGTGATAAGTGCAGGGTTGTATGTTAAGTAATGTAAGCATTTGGCTTGTGATATGGTTGGATTGTGGTAAGAGATGAAATGAGTAAGCATTATCATGAGATGTGGATTGTACTTTCTTAGTATGCAATGCTATTTATTGATTAGCATATAGTATGATGTTTATTATTTACATGTAAACTTACTAAGCTTTAAGCTTACTCCCTTTCTTTTCCCTTGTTTTATAGTGTCAAAGAGCCGGAGTCGGGATACGAAGATAATTGAAAAATTACCTACACTATCAGCTCATCTCGGTATATTTAGAACTAGCATTTTGAGAATGGCAATGGCATGTATAGGGGTTACACTAGGTACATTGTTTTGTTATTTTTGCCAAATGTGTTGGCTCCTTATAGATGAAATCTTTTGTTTATTGCCACAGTAAATGGCTCTTTACTATCAATCAATGATAGAAGAGGTTATTCATGATTGTGTAGAGTATATGATTGGTATGTTTGGTTATTAAAATGCATGATTGAATTGATGGTGGAGGGTGAATTATGCTTGAGTGAGTTAGGGCGATGAAAGAGCTTGGAAAATATCTTGTTCTTTTCCACATGGGTAGGCACACAGGCGTGTGTCTAGGCCGTGTGTGACACACGGTCAATTGCATGGGTGTGTGAGCAGGCCGTGTGTCCCCTTGCATGTTAGAATTACAAGTCAGTAAGCTCAGTAGTAAACACATGGGCAGAGACACGGCCGTGTGGGAGGTACGGCCACAGATATGGGTGTGTGCCCAGGCTATGTGAAGTCTACACCTTGAATTTGGAAATTAAATTGCCACACGATTGAAGCACACGGGCGTGTGGCAGGCCGTGTGGAATAAGTCAGGGTCGACCACGAGTACAGCACACGGGTGTGTGGCTGACCATGTGATGCAAGTCAGTATCGACCACAGGTGCAAAGCACAGGCGTGTGGCCCCTGTTTAGGTAAAATTTTCCTAAGTGCGTGCAAGTTTTGATTTATTTTCGAAATCTTCCGGAAGTTTGTTTAGGGCCTCTTTGGCCCATTATAAGAATGTTAGATATATGAATGGGAAAGTTTTAAATTGGGACTGAAATTTGGTAACCCAAAGTTGTATGACCATGTGAGTTAAGTACGATAACTCCTCGTACCCAGTCCGACGTAGAATACGGGTAAGGGGTGTTACATTCCAACCTTCCATATCAACATCGTATATCTTGTATCCCTTGTCGTAGTATCTTTGTCATCACATCCTTAGTTGTTTACTTGTTCAATTATATATTATTCATATAATTATTTTCCTAATTGCCATTGTATTTTTACTCTTTCATTGCTATAGCATTTTCAATTATTTATCAGTCGCACGTTTTGTTCACATTAATATTCCTTTTGTTTACCATTGCATTCTTATCATTATTTTGCTATAACATTAATCTAACTTTGTTATAATAACTTGACCACTTGTATACCTAATCTGATCTCTATGGAAACAATCTCACTTATCAATTTATTACTTGATTCGACGTGTATACTTGCACAATTTGCATATCACATTCACACGCGACAAGTTTTTGGCACCATTGACGGAGATCAGTAATTTGGTGTAATTTGGTTTGATAATTTTACTTAATTCCATTAATTTATTTAACTTAGTTATATTTAATTTCTACAGCTTTATCATTAGTGCATGAGAAGATGCATTCCTACTAACAAATCCTTTTAACCTAAAGATCGAGAGAACTTTACGAAGAAGACAAAAAGAATTGAGAAAAATGGCTAGAAATGGGAATGATCCCGGTCTCAACGATAATCCAAATGGTTTCGGTCTCAATAATAATCCAAATGGTCAGGATGTTAATCCTCCAACTTTTCATGTGATAGATGACTGAGACAGACCCATTCAAGAGCTTATTCCAATTTTGTATGATTTGAATCTAGGAATAGTCAAGCCACAAATACAAACTCAGCAATTCGAGCTGAAATCGGTAATGTTTTAGATGTTGTAAATAGTAGGAAAGTTTAGTGGATTACCTACTGAAGATCCACGACTGCACTTAAGACTTTTCTTGGAAGTCTGTGACTCATTCAGGCAACAGGGTGTTCCTGAAGATGCCTTGCGACTTAAACTGTTTGCATATTCTTTAAGATATCGTGCGAGAGCATGGCTCAATGTTTTGCTATCGGGAACAGTGGCATCATGGAATGGTATTTTCCAGAAGTTTTTTCTATAGTATAATCCCCCCAATATGAATGTCAAGCTCAGAAATGACATCAAATCTTTTCAATAATTAGAGGATGAAACACTATATAAAGCTTGGGAACAGTTTAAAGAGTTAATTCAAAAATGTCTGATGCATGGATTTCAACATTGAACTCAGATGGAGATATTCTATAATGAGTTGAATACACAGACGACGATGGTAGTTGATGCTTCTGCCAATGGTATTTTTTGGATAAATCTTACAATGAAGCATATGAGATCTTGGAATGGATTGCCAATAATGATTATCAATATCGTACCACAAGAATTTGGACGAGGAAGAAAGTTGTTGGTACCATGAAACTTGATGCAATCACTTCATTGACTGTCTAGGTATCATCTTTAACTAATATGATTAAGATAATAAGAGACCAACTATAGTTGAGAAGATGAAAGCAATCTAGCTAACATGTTTTTATTGTGGTGAAGACCATGTGTTTGATGAATGCCCATCAAATCCAACATCTGTATGCTACATGGGTAATTTTAATTGGAATAATAATCCATATTCCAACACCTATAATCCAGGGTGGAAGCAAAATCCAAACTTTAGTTGGAATAATCATGGTACATGAAATTTTAACAATGTTGCAAGACAAAATGCCATCAGCGTACCACCTAGTTATAATCAACCTATGCCGAGGCAAAATATCCAACAAGGTCAGGCATCATTATGAATTGATGACTTGTTGAAAGAATATATGGCCAAGAATAATGTTGTGATCCAAATTCAAGCTGCATCTCTTTGAGCTCTTGAGAATCAAGTGGGGCATATAGCAAATGCTTTAAATTTGAGACCACAAAGAGCATTGCCAAGTGATACTGAGAATTCGAGATCACAAGGGAAGAAGTAGTGTAAAGCTATCACTCTCAAAGAGGAACTCGTTGAATGACCTTTTTAAGATGCCACGGCAGGAGAGGATAACTCGAATAACAACCATGTAAAGATCCCAAAGCCATCTGAAAAGCACATTGTACCTGAAAAGTGTACACAGAGAAATGTCTTGACAGAATCAGATCATGTTGCCAACAAAAATGCCACGGCAAAACAATATCCGCAACCTAAAGGATAGCCACCTTTACCTTTTCCTCAACGATTCTAAAATTCTAAATAGGATATTCAGTTAAAAAGGTTTTTAGATGTTTTGAAGCAACTCCACATCAACATACCGTTAATGGATGCTTTGGAGTAGATGCCCAATTGTGTGAAATTTATGAAAGACATACTATCAAAAAAACTCAAATTGGGAAAGTTTGAGACTGTTTCTCTCATTGAAGGGTGCACAACAATATTGATGAATAAGCTACCTCCGAAGCTGAAGGATGCAGGGAGTTTCACTATCCCCTGTTCAATTGGAAATCATTATGTTGGTAAGGTGTTATGTGATTTAGGAGTGAGAATAAATCTAATGCCTATGTTTATTTTCAGGAAGCTAAGAATTGGGAATGCAAGACCTACTACAATGACTTTACAATTAGTTGATCGATCCTATGCCTATCCGGAAGGTAAAATTGAGGACATGTTGGTAAGAGTAGATAAATTTATCTTTTCTACTGATTATTTTAGAATTTGAAACTGACCAAAATGTGTCAATTATTCTTGGAAGACCTTTTCTTGCTATAGGCAAAACTTTAATTGATGTGCAAAAATGTGAACTAACCATAAGGATGAATGATCAGCAAATCACGTTCAATGTTTTTATTTCCATGAAATGTGCTAATAAGAATGAAGAATGTCACGTCATTGACTTAATAAAACTAGTAGTGAAGGAAGAGTCATGAGATTTTACCACAGCAATTCTGATAGTAATAGAGATTCATTTGAGCAAAAGACCCTTGTGCACTTTGCTAGAGCAAAATAGACCTTTCAATTTTGATGAATAATTCTTGGTAGCTTATGTATATCCACATAAAGCCATTGATGTCAAGGACATGAAAATGGGGACACATTTAAAGTTAATGGACAACGCTTGAAGCACTATTGGGGTGCTCATATAGAGCGAGACAAACAATCCATTGATCTTCTAGATGTTTAAATTCAACATCTTGAAAATTCTTTTTATTTTTATTTTATTTCATCGATTTAAATTTCTCTTAGATATTTCATTTCCTTTGGTTAATAAACTACAGGAGGGGAAGGGGTCGGTGACGCAGAGCCCGTTGAGACTAATCATGCCAATGAAGAGAATGTACCCAAAGCACCAAAGGAAGAACCAGAGAAAATAAAGTTTGTCAATATTGAGACTAACTGTGAGGACGAGGAGGAAGTAAATCCATCAGCTGCACCACCAGTGGACAACACTGCGGTTGTTCCACCTCCTACTGTACTGATGACTGAATAAGATCATGAGATTGATTGAATTATTGATGAACTCACCAGATTTGATAATGAAGAGGAGGATGTACCACTCAATTTAGTTAAAAGGTCAATGCGTTATAAGATGAGTGCACGAAAGACCACTCGTTGTAATTAATGTACCACCATTTAGTTCCAAGTTTGGGAAGTTTTTATTCCTTTATTACATCTTATTATGTACATATATATTTTATTGCATTCATGATTCATATATGTACATGCATTGAGGACAATGCATCCATTAGATTTTGGGGGTGTATATGCATATGACTGTATTAGATATTTAGTTGAGCATGCGTTTTTAGTATTTTTGTCTATTTTCCAGTCATTTTGCCACAGCACACATGATTGCCATGAATTTTTTAGACTGTGATGAGTGATGTTTTTGTCTGTGATGTTCGATGAGGAACTTAATTATTTGATAAACTTAGAAAGTTGTGACTATGTATTAAGTGATTTTAGCTTAGGATAGTTTGCTTGTAAATTGATCCCTAAAATTAGGATATCCTAATTCCAATTACAATTGATCTTTTGTAAGTTTCTTTTGGTAAACTTAGAAACTCTTGAAGTAATATTCAGTAACGTGGCAATACTCAATAATGAATAAACTGGCAATGTCTAAGAAAATGCTATCAAATACTCCAATGCTTAAAATTGCCGAGTAAGTCAGCACCACTTTGTTTGCTCCATCGTGCTATTGATTAGAAATGTGAGTTTGAGTAATAGTGTGTAATAAAGAAAATTAAGGGCACTCTACTGTAGTAACAGGCTTAGTAGCTAAGGGGGTACTTGTTTGCTCTATCCATCTTTTTAGTCAAAAGCCTTAGCTTCATGAGTGAGTATTCGGCAATTTAGTGTATGCTCCATTGTAATTGTCAAGTCAAGGAATCATGAGACGAGTTGAATCCCCTAGAAAAAGAAGAAAGGTATAATAAATGGATATGTATGTATTTGAGTATGTATAAGGCCAGAAGAAAATAAAAAGAAGGAAATTGAGTTAGTTAAAATATGAACTAAGTAAATGAGAAGGTACTTGCTATAGTGAAAATTGCATGAATACTTAGGATTTCTATTTCTTATAGGGCAATATTTTCTGCACTGCCTTTACTAAATAAGCTTATGACACTTGATCAAATTTTTAGACATAGAGGATTTTTTAGAACTAAAGTACAATATGCTTTTTAAATGGTCTAACAAAGAAAATGTGATTATGTTGTTATGATAATTCTTACATTCATGCATTCATGCATATCTTGCTTGAGGATAAGAAATAACTCAGGTTTGGGGTGTGATACCTCTTGAAAGAGTTATAATTCATGCATTTAGACTGGGTCAATTGTTTGTACTTAAGTGAACTTAATGGAATTTTAGGATATTTTTTAGCATTTTTATAACATTGTATAAGAAGATTGGACAGTCCTTAAATGTTACTATTTGTTACTTTTAATTGCATGTGGAAGGGTTGAGTTTGGTGGTTTGGTAGGTGCAGGACGTAGAGAAAGAAATAAATGAGTAAAGGTTTGCCGGGGCAAAAAGTTGGACAGTTTGCCAACTTGTATGCATGATAATTCTGGAAAGATGACTGAGTCAACACTCAATGCATACCACTCTGAGCCTAACTCTACCTATACTAGAAAAATTAGCCTAAAAAAGAGGAAAAATATCATAAGATCATGAGCTGATAACCACCTACCCTAAAGGAAGGGATGTTAAACCAAAAATAAAATCTAAAAAAGAGGAGAGGGTAATCTTGAACTGTTGGATTTATCCTAAGAAAAAAGCTTATAAAATGCCAAAAGAGGAAACCCAAAAAGGGAACAAAGTGTGGAGATCCATAGGTAAACTAGAGGGTAGCGGCTGAGTAGAGAAGAAATTGGAAGACAAAGGTAGTCCCTTTCAGCCATCACAGGACGCTGTGCCGTAGGAGTGTGAACTGGACACGCGAAAGTTGTCTTCCCGTTGTTCTTCTATTATTTCTTAACTATTTCTTTGTGAATTGGTTTGATGAAAATGATGTTGAATGATATTTTGGTTTTGAATTTTATTTGCCAACCCATGAGTAAAATCTCATAGGGTTGTGATTACTCGATGAAAAAATTATTTTCTTTAATGGTTGAAGTAGATATCTGAATTAATTTACTATTTCACTCAATTGTTTTATTTCTAAATTGTATGCGTGCAATCCCTACACATAGACAACTATGCAGCATGCCCATAAACTAATTTAATTATGAAAAGGTTAGATTAGTTGGATCAAAATTGAATGATATGAGCAATTACTCGACGGATACTTGTAGTAGACTCTAGACATAGAGCAGCGTTCATACAGAAGGAAATAGTGTAGGGTACCGTATTAAAGGCCTATAGACATGGGCAAGGTAACTTGAGGTTTCTACTCTCAAAAGAAGCAGACCATTTTAGAACTCTTCTAGGCAGTAGATTGATTACAATTTTGCTGAGGCATTTCTGACAGTAAGGGTAGATTTTTAATAATTTCAACCTTCCATATCAACATCATATATTCGTTATCCCTTGGCGTAGTATCTTTGCCATCACATTCTTAGTTGTTTACTTGTTTAATTACATATTATTCATATAATCATTTTCTTAATTGTCATTGCATTTTTACTCATGTATTGCCATAGCATTTTCAATTACTCATCGGTTACACATTTTTTTCACATTAATATTCCTTTTGTTTACCACTGCATTCTTATCATTATTTTGTTATAACATTAACTAACTTTGTTATAATAATTTGACCATTTGTATACTTAACTCGATCCTTGTGGAGATGACCTCACTTATCACTTTGTTACTTGATCCAACGTGTATACTTTCACAATTCGTATATCATATTCACAATATGGTGTATGAATGAGTTTGGGCAAATGAACACCATGGTTAGGTTCTCCCTGTAGAGCCTCTAGTAGGGCACTTATTCCTAACCAGATGGCAACTCACAGCATGAACAAAACAAAAGACTATGTGGTTTTATCCCATGGCATCCTATGAAAAGAAAACACTTAGAGCGTAGCCTTTAGTAAATTAATGAGTGAATTGGCCAAGCATGATACATGATGTGTATCTAGATCCGTGAAGGCTGAGTCCTAAGGCAGCAAAGAATAAAATGATATGATAAAAATGATTCATGGTGTAACCTTCGACGTGAGAATCAAAATGGCAGATCTCTATACATGAATGAATACGTAAGACCATGAGGTCAAGACTTATGGTAGTATATGAAATGATGTTTTGAATGGACCGTAAGTATATGACCTTGTATGAAATCACTAAGGCGTGTTTCATATGAAATTGTCATGGTGCATTCATTACAATGCCTCTTAGTATTTTTGTGGAACGTTTTGCGATGCATTATGTCTGCTACTCAGAGGTGCATTCTAATTGAATCTTATGGAATCTTTTGATAATTCACTAGGACAGCAAACAAGAGTTCGTATGAAACTTGTATGATATATGTTATTTGGCCTAAATAATGAGATCTACCATGAATGTCTGGTAAGATTTATATACCTGTATTTCTGGAAGATATGAATAAGTCAGACAGTTTTTTAATAAGTATAACTGAGGTAAAGTATTACTATGCTCAAGATCAAAGGTTAAGTAAGATCTGTGACCTAATCGAATAAGTTATCGAAAAGAACCGTGTAGTTGCAAGATGGTAAAGGTATTGACCAAGATTATTTGAAATGGTTAGATATATATTTGTAACTGTGTAAGATTTGAGGATATATCATTGAGAGTTGTCTATATTATGATGAATGGTTGAATCGACATTATTTGGAATCTTTCAAATCACGGTTGTTTGGGGTTTAATGACCTCCCTAAAATCATAAGAAATCTAGAAAATGGGTGTTCTGAATATACGTATCCTTGAAAAAATGGACGAGAAATTCATCTAAATGGTCCAAGCAATATCTTTTTAGTATCAACACGTGTGCTATAGAATCCAACTATGCCTAAGAATCATTGGAAGGCATACAATTCAATGAAAGTATTCTCCAAATACATATGTATCCATCCAAGGTAAATGCCAACGAATGATTGTTTGAAATAAGAGTATGGCTTAAGGCATGTGCTGTTAAGAAATTTATGAAACGTTTGAAGGGATTTCTCAGTTAACTAGATAAGGAAGATTTAGTAGTATAAAAGTATGATAATTTGCATATAAGAGAATGATGAGACTATGGTGGTATCTATCGGAATTAACGATACAGAATAATGGTTGGCATACAACAACTCGTATAGGGTTGCTAAGCATACATCAAGATGTTATGATTTATATTTTAGAAATCGTGAAGAGTATATATAAAAGATTGAAGAAAAGAGAGCTTGAATATTATATAAAAGATTAGATGAGTTCCAATTACAAGTTGGACTTCATATAGGTATGTATTATGTTGAAGTACATCTACATGAATGTGCCTAGTATATGAATCATGAATTCTAAGGGTTGTAAGATTGGTGATCAGAAATGTCTGGTATGAATAGTGTCAGTGTATAAGGGATTGGTTGTAGGTTTGTGTCTAATCACCGAGGTGGAAAATGATCGATAGGCCCTCAAGCGTATTCTAATAGATAACCTGTGTGGTGGGTTCTGTGTATAGTTATAGAGTGTTCAGTTGGCTCTTAAATGTGAGTAGTGAAATTAGAATGATTCAATATATCTATTATTTATATGGTAAGTGCAAGACCAAGTTAAGACAGGATTGAAGGTATTGGATTGAAGAGACGTTATGGGAATATCACTGAGAAGATGCTCTGAATATAAGTTGAAATTTGAACATTCGATGAGGGTCTGCCGATAAGTTGTAACTGTGAAGGTTAGCCTGGGTTGAACTTAAGTATACCAATTAAGTTTCGAATGCCTTAGTTTGCAAATGATATTAATAAAGGACCAAATGAATTAAGGAAAAATTGAAGAGATAGTGGGATGGGTAACTCATATTGAAAGAACAAATCTGAAAAGGTTGCGTCAGATAACTTGAAGAAAGGCATCTGTCTGTAGACAGTGAAAGTCAAGATTAGGTATAAGAAGCAATTTCGAACATTAGTTTGCAAGAATACGGGAAAAGAACCATTATCAAGATGAGTTGAAAGAGATTCCTAAGAGAATGGTGTTAGTGATACATGATGGTATTGCACTCAGACTATGATATAGCAGATAGAAGGAATGAACATGTTGTGCTATTTCTGTGATGCTCATCTTGATAGACAATTGATGTTGAAAAAGAGACGTTGGCATTTTATGGAAACCATGACCAAGGTACAAGTGATTAATTTTAACTGAGTTATTATGAACTTACATGAGTTATACTTACTGTTTCAGGTTGAATGAGAATCTATTGCAGGAGGGACGATACCAGGACTACACCAAGGGAGTGGCGAATCGAGCTACTATGTATACAGAACATATTTGGTGGCGCATTCCAAGTCTAAGTGCTACCCAAATACCCATAGTTTGAGGTAACTGTGTTAGATTAGGAGTTCAAATCTGATATCTCTGTAACTAAATTACCATGTGCTACAATTGTAATTGCTTATTGCATATACATAAGTAATTTAGTTTGAGTCTATGTGTGGTTAAGTTGAAATAAATTGTATAATTGTATAAGTAGAATAAGTTTTGTATGTATTCGTGTGGTAATACTCAAGACTCGGATTCAACTAAATTGGATCAGATTGGGGGTGTTACACCATGGGAGGGATTAGTTTAATTTCTTATGTTTGTGTCGCTTTTTCTTTTTCAAAAAAAAAATCTATATTTGTTTTAATTCAATTAATATTTGACAAAAAAAATCAAATTTGAAAATGGCTTATTTAAGAAATTTTAATTTAGCTCTAAATTTTGTTCAAAATAAAGAGTTTTTTACTTAAATAACATAAAAAAATTAATTACTGAATTAGGATTGCATGCCCATTATTTACAAGAATAGGCAAATTACACAGTGCACCAACAGCGCCGCCTGAGTAATCAGCGACACCAACCTCCCCTAGCAACAATCATTTATACAATGATTAGAGTATTTTAAAAAAAAAAATTTTATGGTGCCACTTGAGCTCAGCGACACTGATATGTATTTACCCTAAAATATACTCATGTATTTTATACTGTTGGATTGAAAAAAATATTTTTTAATGGTGTTGTGGATGTGTCAAGGGACACTAGAATTAATTAATATTTAATATATTTTCTTATTTTTTAAAATATTAAAAAAAAGCTTGAAACCTAGTTTGGGAGCCGAGCCCATAATTAACAGTCCACTTGGTGGCAAGCCATCGTGTAGGTGAACCTAGCGATTAACGACATCACTTGACGGCCTGTCGCCGACAAGTTCAACTCTCAAACCGAGTTTCAAGCCTTTTATTATCTTTTGTTTATATTATGTTATATATATATATATATATATATATATATATATATATATATATATATTAAAATTTTATTATAAATGGGGTTGGTTTGGTCTTCCAAGCATACACAAATAATTTGTTAAAAAAAGGTCTCTCTGGAAAAAAAAAGTATTTTAATATTTTTAATATTAGAATTTTTTATTTTTTATTTTTGATATTAATTTTTTGTAATAATCATTATTATTAGTTTAGATTTGTGTTAAATTTTTTTATTAATATATTATTTGATAAGATTAGTATTAAGGTATGTTAATTTTGAAAATTATTAGAATTGTGTTAGTTTAGATTTTGTAATATTATATTGTTTTGAATTATTAGAATTGTGTATGTTTATTTTGTAATGCATGTTTACTAAGATAGTTTTGTAATGTATGCTATTTTAGAATTGTAGAATTGTTAGAATTGTGCATTAAGATAGTACCAAAAGTGTAAGTTTATTTTATTTTGTAATGATAATTTGTATAGTTTTAAGTATACATTGATCATTATATTAGATTTGTGTTGAATGATTATATTTTAAATATAACATTGATCATTATATTGTAATAATAAATTGTATATTTTAAGATATAACATTGAACATTATATGTTTGTTTGAATAATTAGATTTGTGTTAAAATAATATTAATATACTTTTATATATAAAAATATTAGATATAAAAGTTAATTACACAAATGAGCTACAAAAAAATAATTGTCATTATTTTTGTATTGTTTATTTGTTAAGTCAATTATTAGAATTTTAATTGTTTGTGCATATATTGAAATGGGTTCTTTAATTACAGTAGACGATCACAGATCAAGGATGATTCATGTGCCATTAAAAAAATTCTATTTTTCATTCACGAGTATATACATAAAGTTGCACGTAAATTTTTATTTAATTGGAAGATCTTAACTAATGTTATAATTTAATATGCTTAGGATACGTACCGTGTGTTGAGGTCATGTGGCCATGGTCCAGTCTACTGGCCAGACAAACGGATTATGCCCTATCTAGATGTCGTGAGATTTGGATCAGTGGCATTAATCCATGTGTTTAAGTTGAGGGCCAACTTAATATATACATTGGTTGGCGGTGGTGCCCAAAAACGCTCACTTTCCATTTTCCATGTGAGAAATGCACCATCACATTGGAGAATGTCGCATTGCAATTAAGGCTCTCTATAGACGGTGATGTGGTAACTGGTTCAAGCCTAGTAGTAGAACCTGCAGTGCTCTACTATGACTTGCTTGGATGCTCTCCTGGTGATGCTGGAGCTAAATTTACGAATTTAAAATTTTCGTGGTTGAAGGAAAATTTCAAAACATTATCGAGTAATGCGATTGAAAGGGGAAAGATGTGTGCTGCTCGGGCATATATACTGTAGCTTATGGGGCGTACTTATATCGGACGCCAATAATAATAGAGTCCACTTGATGTACCTGCCTTTACTACCTAATTTGCAAGCTGCATGTTCTTACAGTTGGGAGTCAGCAGTACTAGCAACATTGTATTGTGAGAGACAAAGCATAAAACATAAGACATTGCCGAGTGTCTGGTATTGCTACAATCCTGGATGCTATACAGGATGTCATTTTTGGCATCAGTGGGTCACCAAGCACATGTGTTCCCACTTGTGAAAAGGTAAAAAAGGTGAAACTTGGATCAATATTTTTTTATGAAAATATGTTCTTACGAGTTTGATTTAATTTTTAGATGGTATACTTGTCTGAATATTAGGAAATCAGAAACACTCATTTTCTACCGACAGATGATCAAGGCACACACCGGGAAGGGGGTAATTTATTTTCATAAAATAAAATTATATTAATGCAACGTAATTACTTTATTTATTTAATTATAATATTATAAGAATTTTAATCATGTTACCGTAATCATGTTATTAATTATGCAGTTCGTGTGGATTTCATATAGCACGTCGAATGTTGCATCTATCATTCCTCCGTCAACTAGCATCTACGCATTCCTGTGGTGCATTAACACACCTTGTTGAACTTTTCAATAATGGAGTGGTACAACAGGTACCGGGTGCTTCATCAATTTGGGTGTTGTCAACATATTTTGGACGTTCCTATTCAATTGGGTGATGATGTCCATAGAATTAACAAGAAGGGGAAAAATGCAAAGAATTGGGTTAGAGCATCAACCATATATTGCATTGTAGAATGCCCGATTGGAGAGGAGGCCTCGATTGGAATCATGTTTGCTTGATTTCACTCCCTCGGTGGACTGCCAGCAATGGTACATGCAGAATGGGTTGCCCTACATATATGATGGTGAATTGATGGTAGTCCCTCCACATATGCACCAACGAGGTCCCCAACAAAGATGACCTTGTCATCCACCTCCCCCTCTCCCACCAAAGCCCAAGCTCGAACCTATAATTTCATACACACAATCGACCGGTAGTTCCTATCATCTAGAGTTTAGGGTTGTAGTTTTGCTCCAGAGTACTCAAGTTACGTAATTCTCTCAAATATTAGCTATTTCAGTTCTTCCTATTAGCAACCGAGGTCACCATTGATGTTTGATATATTTAATACATTGCCACCCAAGATTTCACCCCTCCCGAGCAAACCTTTGTGACACACGATTATTCAAGTCTGTTCAGTACACCCCAAGGTTCGCTTATAGGTGATAGGAATGTCGATTCAAGTGAGTTGGACATTGATCATCGGGAGCACTCATAACGCGAATGAAGGCCACCACTACGATACACCCTACGGACAACTCGTCAAATCATCAATTTTGATGGTTTTAATTCAAATGTTTCAGATTTTTGTAATGTACTGTTTGAACTTTCTAATTTTATTTTATTAAAATGTTGACTCATTTTAATGAAATGTTTGATATATTTTTAAATATATGTGACAATCAAGTTTATACAAATACGTTACAAGTAAGTAAGAAAATTAAATCATGTGTTTCATGTGTAATATTATTAATTAATGTTCAACAAATATACAATCAAGTTCAAGCAAGTATGTTACAAGTTAAAAGTTAATTAAATCATGTGTTTCATGTTCAATATTATTAATTTATGTTCAACAAAAATACAATCAAGTTCACGAAAATATGTTACAAGTTAGTAAGCAAATTAAATCATGTGTTTCATGTACAATATTATTAATTCATGTTCAACAAATATACAATCAAGTTCATAAAAATATGTTACAAGTTAGCATTTAATAAGAAAATCATTTCATCCATTTCTTATACAAGAATAAAAATTCATGTTGAAGGAATATACGATAATACATTTAAACATGGGATACATAAATTCACATTTCAGTTGATCATGAAAACTGTCCCGGGTGGTAGTTTCGATGAAGGTAATTATTTCAATTATGACATATATGCCTCAACGTTTAGGGTCGACCTTCTCCCTTATGTCCATGTCATTTCTTATTCGAGTGACATGCGGGCGACCTCTAGGCTTCCTATGTAGTCCAAAGTTTTGGACCAACTCGAAAGTCAACGAAGGAACTTCCCATGTCGACACATCCTACATTGTTGGGAACTTGCTTCCCCAAATACGCAATGTGCATTCTAGTGTGTACACTTCATCGATAAATTATTCGACATAGATGGAGGCATCAGCGCATACTGTAATGACGTGCACACACGAGTATCAAAGTGTCTAGAACTTCCCACAATCGCACCGCCTTGCTTGGAGATCAACTCCGTAGGACTTAAGTGGGATACCGGTTGACGACCAATAGTCTCTATCACCCGAAAGTTTCCAAATGTCGAGAATATAATTCTACGTTCATCATCCTCGCTCTCCAGCAGTTGAACTCCGTTGTCTTCCTAACCTTCTTCATATACATGTATCCAACATTCATCTTATTTACTTATTTTAGCTTCATTCTTCGTATCAATGTTTCCAACCACTTTCTAATCAACCAACACCTTCATACTATACCACTTGATGGCAGCGATGTAGTCAACTTTGCTCGTAAATCTTTAACCCATGAACAACTCTTCCGATTCAGAATCTGCTAACATCATGTGAGCAGGTATTATGTCCAGGTACTCGAGAAACTCAAAAGCATGCTTCGCATTAGGATCAACGATCAACAAGTAGGCCTCGAGATCATTGCGTATGACGATACCATGACTCGGGTTTCTGACCGAAGGGGCATAATTATTTTCATCATCCGCGCCTTTGTTTTCGATATCATTCGGGATATCGTCTACATCAGGGTCACTAAAATCTTCACCTTCGTGATTAAAACGACAATTATTATCAAATCCATCTTCACCATGTGCATCGGTCTCAATAACGACTGGATGTATCTGTAAAACAACATGGTGTGGATTTTCGGGCCATGTTGATGTGGCTCCGCCACTGTATTGGTCTGAGCATCTAATGTTGAGATCGATGTTAAAATTGCACACAAATGACCTCCTATCTATAGACACTTTAGGAACCTCTAAACATGGGTCTTTAACTTCATATTGTTAACTTAACGGAGTTATATCTTCAACGAGCTTCGCATCGACAAACTTAACAAACAAATGAATCAGTTCAGTGTTCACTATAACAGCCTGATTTTTCAATGGTTCAAAAATAGTAGTTCAAGGCCACCAAATTTGATGAGTAACCTCGTAAGTTTTATTATTTAGTATTTACGAGTCAAATGTAGTTTTAGAAAGATTTTTGAATAGGAAATTTATGTTTTATAATGATTTATTAGGTCAACTGGTTTTAGAAAATGAGGTATCGTGACCTCATTTCTATAAATCGAGTCGTAAATATTTTTATAAATATTTACAAAGTGTAATTAAGGTAGTATTAAAGTTTCGTTGAAAAGCTTTAACATTTTGATAATTAATTAATTAAAAAGGACTAAATTGAAAATGTGCAAAACTTGCTAATTATAAGAAATAGTGATTAAATGGCTTAAATGGTAAATAAGGGAGGACTTAAAGAGTAATTAAACCTAAATGAGATGGCTGAGGTGGCATAAGCAAAGAAAAATAATAAGATAATGTAATTTAAGGGCAAAATTGTAAATAAAATGAAATTAAAATAACCAAATTGGATTTTAATAGTTTTTAGACAATTTATTCTCCAATTTTCTGTCTAAAAACACCATTGAAGAGCTCTTAAAGCTAGTTTTCATATTTTAGCTCCATGTTAGTTTAATTCTTGCACTTTTTCTTGTAATTTTATGTTTATAAGACTTTTACAATTAAGTCCAACTTAATATTACCTTAGTGTTTGATTTTATTGAAAATTTTGAAATTTTCCATTGATGAGTATTAGATGTTTTAGATGAATAAATGGATTTAGAGCTTTAATTTTGTTGTATGATGATTTTATAAGGTGATTTTGTTAAATATTAATTTTAGGATCAAATTGTGAAGAATTAAAGAATTAGGGTTTGGTATTAAATTTCTATTTTATCAAGGGCTGTATGATAGCCTAGAATATTTAGATAAATTATTAATTTAGAAACATTAGTTAATTTGATAAGATTAATTAGTTAAGGACTAAATTATAAAAGTTGTGAAACTTTGGGGTAATTGTGTAAATTCAAAAATTGAAGGGTTTTAATTGTGAAATGAATTAGAACTGAAATATATGCTAATGAATGAGTAATTTTATATTTTAGAACAAGATCTTGCGAGATACTCGTGAAAAAAAATAGTGGAATAGTCTTTGAACTATCGCAAATATTACAATTTAATCGAGGTAAGTTCATATAGTAAAACTTCAATATTTATATTGAATTGATGAATGGTATTATGTATTTTTTTTATTGTTGAAAATGAAATATTATTAAATTTATAAATTTGAATTGAATATTAGGATTAAATGGAACGCGAGATTTGAGTACATTCGGCATTCGGCGAATTGACGGTGTTGGAGGAAAATGGCAGCAATTTACCCAAGTAAACCAAGGTTTAGCATTTGTTGAGAACTTTCGTGTTTACTTTTCATTTAGCTCTTATGAGCTTCTGTTTAGCTCATATGAGTTTCTGTTCAGCTCTATTGAGCTTCTATTTAACTCTTATGAGTTTTCGTTCACTATTACGAGCTTCTATTCAACTCTTAAGAGTTTTTGTTCAGCTCTTATTATAACATCCCAATTTTGGGTCTATTCGAAATAGTGGTTTTGAGACCACAAATCTGAAGTAAAAATAATTATTTTATGAACATTTTGAGGTCTATAGCATGATTGCATGATTGTATGAAAATTTCATGAAGAAAATTTATGCATAAAGTGACTAATTCAAAATTTAGGACTAAATTGAATAAGTTGCAAAATATACATTCTAGAAGCTTTGAGCATGAAATTTCCATGGATTTTTAATTAGAGGGTCTTAAATAGCAATTTGACTAATTTTTATTTTTATGGACAAAAATGGACATGGATAGGTAAAATTTCAAAGAAAGGCATTAAGGGCATTTTGGTCATTTAGTGATTAAAAGATTAAAAAGGGAAAATCAAGTCAAAAATTTTCTCATCTTCTCCATGCTTGTGCCAAAAATTCTAAGGAGCCATAGCTAGGGTTTTTCCAACTTTCAAGCTTGATTGTAAGTGTATCCTAGCCCCGTTTTTAATGCTCCTTATGTTTTTGAGATCGTTATCACCCGGTTTACCTATTTCTACTATTATTTTGAAGTATGGTTCATGTTTAAAAATTTACCCATGTGTGACATGCATGTATTTTGATGTCTAATGGTAGATTATGCAAGTTTAATGTTAGATAAACAACTCTTGCTAGGTGATTTTTGGTGAAAATTGACAAAAGGACCTATTTCTAAAAAAGATTTCAAAATGTGTGTAAAAGTGTGATTAAATGAAAAATGTGGACTGCTATAAGTATAAAAAAGGTTCGGCTAGGCTTGGGAATCGAGGAAATTGAATAGATTTCATTTTTCGAGCCTAAGGGAAAAAATGTAAATATGTCAAAGTTTAGGGGCAAAAATGTAATTTTTCCATAATATAAATTTTGGACTGAATTGAGTAATATGATTATTAAATAAGCTAAATTTGCTATTATAGATCAAGAGAAACGAGGTTCGAACCTTGACTGAGGAAAGAATAAGGTGTTTAACGATTAAATCCTTATTCTACTATTTTTGTACAAAGGTAAGTTCGTATGTAAATAATGTATTATTATTTATGTTTTACTTGTGTTATTATTTTATGCATTTTCGACAAAGTTCGATAAGCTAGAACGTCCCAGTTGAACCTTAGGAATGGATAGGATACAAATGTCATAACATTAGGGTTATTAAGATTACGTGTAAGACCATGTCTAGGATATGGCATGGTTATGAGATTTCTTGTAAGAACATATTTAGGATATGGCATCGATATGAGACTTAGTGTAAGACCATAGCTGGGCTATTGGCATCGATATGAGATCTCATGTAAGACCATATCTGGGATATGTCATTGGTATGGTACTATATGTGTGAGATTTCGAGTATCTTTTAGTATTCCAAGTGGTTAAACGGGAAACTTAACGGCAATGTTTAAGTCATGAAAGACCATGGTACGTTGTGAAATATTATGGTAAGTTACAAGTTGGTACAGATATGTGCATAAAACTCATGCTTAATGAACTCGATATGTGATAAACCCTCGGTTTGGTTTGATTGAGTAAGTTTCGATGTTAAGGTTTTGATATCATCTATGCCAAGTTTGACTATGAGATTTACTATGACATTTATTTGAATTTATTTCATGTTGAGTATATGTTAAAGTGTGTTTGTGATGCTTATTAGTTGCATAGGAACTTACTAAGCTTTAAAGCTTACTCCTTTCTTTTTCCCTTGTCTTATAGTATCGCCAAGCCAGCTCGGGGATCGAAGACTGTCAAAGATCTATTCACACTATTATACTTAACATTTTGGGTACTTATGATTACATTATTTTGAGTTATGGCATATATAGGGACTTGGTCATTTTGTTATGTGTCATATTCGATTTGGCCAAATGTGTTGGCTTATAATGGTTGATGATTCATTTTGTAAATGGCCATTAGAATTGGCTAATATTGGTTGAGTATATATGAATATGAAGATGTCTTTCATGAATGTGGAGTTTGCATGGTTTGAAATGATAAGTATGAGCTATTGTGCATGATAGGAAATAGCACGTAATTGATGTATGGATGACTTGGTTGTGACTGAATTGGTTGTGTATATATATATGTTGTGTATATATATATATATATATATACTTGAATTTGTGTTGCTTGTTGTCGTGTAAGTTGGTGCAAGTAAGGGTGGCAAAATGGCTTGGTAAATAGCCTTATTTTTGTCCACACGGGCGTGTGTGACACACGGCTTGCCCCAAGGGCGTGTGTTCTGGCCGTGTATCCCCTGCACCCTAATTGTTACAAAACAGATGCTCAGTAATGAGCATACGAGCAGAGACATGGGTGTGTGTCTCAGCCATGTGGACGGCACGGTCTTGAACGCGGGCGTGTGTCCTGGCCGTGTGAACCCTGCACCTATTTTATGAAAAATTATGAAAATATAATTGATCACACGGCCTAAGCACATGGGCGTGTGACTTGGCCATGTGACCTTAATTTGAAGATGACGCCATAAACAGAATGCTCCTCATTTTGAACACGGCCTGAAGCACGGGCGTGTCCCGAACCCACATGGGCGTATGACCCCTTTTGCATAAAAAATTTTCAAGTTTCAAGTTACCCAAGTCATTGGTTTAGTCCAAAACCACTTTCGATGTATGTTTTGGGCTTCGTAGGCTCGTTATAGGGACGATATGAGTGTATATGAAAATTTTTAAATTTGGATGGAAATTCATGTCTCTATTTTGTATGATTACTTGTGTATAAGTCCAGTAATGCCTTGTACCTTGTTCCAGCGTCGAATATGGGTAAGGGGTGTTACACTTATAAGCTTCTGTTCAGCCCTTATGGGTTTCTGTTTAGCTCTTATGAGCTTCTGTTTAGCCTTCGGGCTTCTGAAAATGATGTACTCTTATCCGTAAGTCGTTCTCCGATTTGGGAAGATTTGGTAAGTGACTTATGAAATTGAAATTGAAAGATATATTGTTTGTTATTTATATTGATCTGAAATAAGTGTATTCATCAATTGAAGTTGTGACTGGCAGGGAGTTTACATTGAATGAATTATTTAAATTGATTTGTTATAGTAGGTTCGGTAAGATTTATGTTTAACCCATTGAACTTACTAAGCTTCATTAAGCTTACTTGTGTTGTTTAATGTCTTTGTAGATTTTGAGAGATCAGAAAATCAGATCAGCACATCAAGTCACACTATCCAACTTATTCTGGTAGTTTTTGAAGCGTTCAGTATGGTTTATATGGCATGTATAGGGATTGATGTGGATTAGATTAAAGTTGACATGTATAGATGTTATGAATGATGTTTTGTTTACATAATCAACCTATATATATTGGTTTGGAAATGGAGTAAATTGGGATGTGGTTATGATGGATATATGTTTATAGGTATTTAGTTAGTAGTAAACGTTAGTAAAATTTGTTACATAGACTAAATAGGTAAGTTTGAGTATTTAAGGTGTATGTGATGATATATTGTATATAAAACATGACTTTGGCTTGTTTTGAATGCTTTGTTATGGTATATTGATGTGTTAAAATGTTATGTTTAGGTTGATACCTAAATGAGTGAGAAATGTGGCCTTGAAATGGCCTATTTTCATCCATACAGGCGTGTGTCTCAGCCGTGTGTGATACACGGCCTAGCACATGGGCGTGTGGTTTGGCCGTGTGTCCCCTGCGTCTTTAAAATTTAGAAATAGAATGCTCAAAATACTCGCAAGGCTTAGGACACGAGCGTGTGGCTTGGCCATGTGACCCAAGTTAGTAGGCACCCTAATTTGGACACTGGCTAGGACACGACTGTGTGCCCCAATTTCAAATGCCCACACGGTTTGAGACGTAGGCATGTCTTGTAACCGCCCGATTTTGGGTCTACTCGGGACCATAAATCCGGCGTAGTAAAATTTTTTTATTATATTTTTATGGTCTACAATTTTATGGAATGATTTCACGAAAATTTCGTTTGAAAATTTTGATGTTTGGGCACTCAATTTAGTCAAAAGGACTAAATTGTAAAAAGTGCAAAAGTTGAATTCTATATGTTAGAGGTGTCCAATTGCTATGAGATTTTAAATTGGAGGTCCTTAAATGGTAATTAGACCATTGGTTAAGTTGATGGACAAAAATGGACATGGTTAGGCATGTTTCCAAAGTTTTTCATTAAGGGCATTTTAGTAATTTGGTAATTAAAATGAATTAAAAAGCAAAAATCAAGCCAAAATTTGTCCATCTTCTACCCCATGGCCGAAAATTTCATGGAGAAGACATAGCTAGGGTTTTCCAAGCTTCCAAGCTCGATTCTGAAGAAAAACAAGGTTTAGTCCTTGAATGGGAGAAAAACGAGTAATTGACAATTAAGTCATTTTGCCATTTTGATGTCGAGGTAAGTTCGTATGTAAATAATGCATTATTATTTATGCTTTAATTGCTTTATTATTATATGAGTTGTGATTTACTCTTGAATGCAATCGAAAAATTTTGACAAACGAGAAATCTCGGTTGAATCTTAGAAATAGGTAGGATACAAATGTCATGACATTAGGGTTATCAAAGATTACGTGTAAAACCATATCTGGGATATAGCATGTAACGCTCCAAATTTGGGCCTAGAAGTATTGGGCCTATTAGGCTTTGGGCTTTGGGTCTCAGAAAATTTTTAAGTGAACGAGACAATGACAATTGACATGATGACTTTAAGGGTTTAATAAACTTGGAGTGTCTAGATGTGTTGGAGAAGTTCTGGGTTTGAACTTTGGGGAAAATGAATTTTTAATTAATTATTAAAAGAATCAGGGCGGTGAGTAGTTGGGCTTTTTAATAAAAATAGGGAAAAATGGCAGCAAAGAGCCTTGTGGTGGAGTGCCTAAGTGATGCCACTTAGGGTATAGGAAGGTGGCGTTATGGGCTAGCAAGGAGATCCTAGGTTCGAATCCTAGCTCTATATTTTTTTTTAAGGAGTTTAATTTTGGCCTTCTAGAAGGTTGGAAGTGGTATGATGATGGACTCTAAGGAGAGTGATCAGAAGAGAAAATTTAGGAAAAGGATTGAGGAGCTTATCGTGGAGAAAAATTAGGAGATGAGATATGTGGAAGAGGTGGAGCTGAATTGGGATTGAGGGGATAAGAAATTTGGCTATAGGCTATAATAGGTGCCGATTTGGGAATTCTAGGGTAATGCCGAAATTTTATTTTTCCCTCTAGCCGAATTCCTCACTTTTGAGTTGCC
This sequence comes from Gossypium rotundifolium, assembly GCA_025506655.1. NCBI lineage: Eukaryota > Viridiplantae > Streptophyta > Magnoliopsida > Malvales > Malvaceae > Gossypium > Gossypium rotundifolium. The sequence goes on from CP106727.1 coordinate 83,692,666, forward strand.
AAAACATTTTTCTCTCTAAGTACTCAGAAGCCAAATCCTCCATACTTTTTCTTCTCAAATTCCCTTTTTGGTTCACCTTTGGTTTTAGCCGACCTCTTCTTCTCTTCTTCTCCTTATTTGTGCCAAATAACCCCTTTCACTATACTAATCTCAAAAGCCGAATACCTCTTGGGCCGATTGCTTCTTAGGTAATTACTTAGTCAACTTCCTTTAGTATGTTTTGGTAAAAGCTGGATGCTTATCTAACTCTTTCTTGTCGTTAACCCTGTATTAATAAGGGTAGGGTTCAAAGATCATAAGCGTGGTAAGGATCGCTAGCAAGTGGTAAGTATACTCGTCTCAATTGTGGATTAGTAAGTGGCCGAATGTAAGTATGACTTATAGGTGTAACTTTTGTGGAATATGAGTCACTTGATTTTGATAGTATATGTGTGGGTGCAGATCTAGGGGATATTCGTGAATAGTAGCTAAGGAAGGGCTACTAGAATTGGTGGCACATGGTAAGGTTATGGTAATGCTTTAGTTTTTGGTAAATATTGTGGTTAAGTGTGTGATTAATTGGAGATTGGTATTGGTTGTAGGTTAGTGTAGCACGTCACATTAGCCAGGTGTGTACATACACTTCACACATGACAAATCGACAAAAGCTGAAATCCCGAAAAATTAGAATGCGAAAAAGCTAAAAAGCCGAAAGGTTGGCTCGACAACCACACGAGCGTGCAAACATTTGTATGGGAACACCAATACAATTACTAGGGCCAAGAGAGCGATCTCATGGTCTTGGGCCACTGTTCGGCAGATCGGGCCAGACGGGGCTAAATGGGCTTACCGAGCTCGTGGGCCCAAATCGACAAGAGTTGATGTGTGAAATTGAATAATAGATTGATATGGATGGTTGTATGATTTGATTATGATCGGGCCTAATGGGCTACATAAACATGATTGGGCTTAATGGGCTATATGGACATTTATGGGATTTTAGAAATGCATGCTAGGGTTTTAATGGACTCTAGGCCTAGTTCTGATAAATTCTTAAATATCATAAAAAACATGTCTGTGGACAAGTCGTTAGGTTGGAGTGTGGCAATGGACATATGCATGTCTAGGATTGGATCTAGGGAGAGCTTGGTACTTTAGCGGTCCTAGTGACCCACCTTCTCTTTTTTAGGATCCTACTTGGTGCATAGTGCCTATTAACTTTAGTCGCAAGGGCTTGTTGATGGGCCAAAGTTCATAACTAAAACTCGAGATAAAATAAATTACAAAAAACCCCGTAGGGTAGAATTACGAGAATAGCCCTGTAGGGTAGATTTACAAAAATACCCCTGGTAGTGAAATGAGTAAAATACCCCTAGGTGCATAATGTGTGAAAATGTGTATGTTGCATTCATGAGATATATGTTGCACTTAGATGGGTTTGATGATATGAAGGAAGATATGTGAGGATCGCATAGTCGCTTGACGACCATGGATCCACCGGTGGCTTTAAGCCCATTATATGCTTAGCAGCCTTGTTGCAACATTTGAGTAGTGCCGCTGTTGGTGCGACCTTTGGAGTGTAGGGATGGGTGGGTTGATATTTATATCCCCACAGGAGTGTAGGGTTGGAAGGGAAATGGAGTGCAGGGTTGGATTTGGGATGGGAGCATTGCATTCATGTGATACTGATGTGATATGAGGTCATTATGGGATAAGGCCCTAGACCACCAATTTTGACAAGGCTTAGGCCCAATGTGATAATTGCATGTTGGTTGGATTACCAAGGGTCGTACACACTAAGTTTCGAAACTCATATCCTTTTATTTAATGTTTCAGGTAACTCTTAGTAAACAGTTCGACGTGGAAGGACTCAGAGGAGGCCACACGCAAGCTACTTAGAAGTTTTTAATTAGTTTCGTATGACTTTATTTTAATTATTTTTTTTCATTCGGATGTAATAAGGCCTTATATATCCAATTTTGACTTTACATTTGGGTTTTATTATTGTTTCAATTGCCTAATTATTAAACTTAAATAAATTTCTAAAGTTTAACATGGTTTTCGAAATAATTATAACATATGGACGTTTTCTTAAAACATGGGCTTTCATCATAACTTAACAAGTTGTAAGGATTTTGGGTTTCTAAATTTTAAACTTAAGTTTTAACTATACAAATTTCCTACTGAACATAAATTTAACTAAACAAAGTCGTTTTGGAATTATCCCTTTGATGTGACATCACCGGATTGTGCCATAACATCTGGGCCGGGTCTGGGGGTGTTACATGGTATCGATATGAGACTTCGTGTAAGACCATATCTGGGATATGGCATCGATATGAGATTTCGTGTAAGACCATAGTTGTGCTATTGGCATCGATATGAGATTACATGTAAGACCATATCTGGGATATAGCATTGGTACGGTACTTTATGTATGAGATTCTTGAGTATCCTTTAGTATTCCAAATGGTTCAACGGGAAATTCAACGGGTATGCCAAAGAAGAGAAAAAAAATATGTGAGTATTACAAATTGGTACAGGTATGTACATAAAGTTTATAGGCATTGACTTCATGAAATTGTGAGTTCATGATTTCCACGAGAATGATTTTATGAAAACCTTGTGAATATGAGTCTACACTTGTAATGTATGAAATACATAGTAAATTCGATTAACGATTTTGTGATTGGCTTTCGGGCTAGATTGAGTTATGACATAGCATGTTATATTCATGCAAATTGTTATTTATCGGTTATGAGATAAAGGAAATATTGGCAAAATTGCCTATTAAAATGATTATGGAAACATGGAAAGATAAGAGTTTTGGCAATTGTAAGATGTAAGAGCATATGCTTGAAAATGTAAATCTTATAATTAATGAGTATGTCTTATGTGAGGTTTGAAACGGTTTGTTGATTGTGGTAAATGATATGTTATTCTTATGACTGAGGAAGATGTGCTCATTAAGTTTAATGACATTTGTGTTAATATATGTCATGTTATTCATATGACAATGTGTAATTACTGTTGTTTATTATTTGCATATGAATTTACTAAGCTATATAGCTTACCCCTTCCTTTCCCATGTCTTATAAGGTTAATAAGCTAGCTCGAGTTGAAGATTGCCGGAGATTCTACCACACTAACAAGCTTCTATTTTGGGTATATATAAATTCAAGTATTTTGAGTCATGGCATGTATAAGGACTAAGTCAATTGGTTATATGTGTCTTTATGATTGTAGCCAATATGTTGGCTTGTAATTGTCAAAGTCCTGTTTGCTATTTGTCATGTAAGTTGGCTTATGTTGGCAACATGGTCGTAAGCCAAAGTATATTCATATAAGTGTCAATGTCTATGGTGATATGATCATGGTATGCTTGGTGAATGTCAAATATTTGGAAATGTGATTTATAGCATGATTGTGTGATGTGGGAATTGTGACTTATTAATGAGATGAAGAATTTGAGTATAACTTGGAAACTAGATAGAAATTGAATGAAGCCTAATAAATGTGGGATTTGTATGTTTGATTTAAGGTTTAATAAATGTAGTGAGTATGTTAGACAAACATATAAAGTTGATATGTTTCAACCATGAATGTAGATGCTTTGGTTGCCTAAGTATGTAATGTTATGTACCTTTGAATTGATGTGAGTGTCAAATGGCTTGATAAATAGCCTTTTTATTGTCCACATAGGTAGACACACGGGTGTGTGTCTAGGCTGTGTGTGACACACGGTCTGCCCCACGGGCATGTGATCTGGTCGTGTGTCCCCTACACCCTAAATAATTACAAAACAGAATGCCCGATGTGAGCAGCAACACAGGCGTGTGTCACGGTGCAGGACGCCATGGCCTCGAACACGGTGTGTGCCCTGGCCGTGTGAAGTCTGCATCTATTTTATGAAAAATTATGAAAATTTAATCGATCACACGGCCTAAGCACATGGGTGTGTGACTTGGCCGTGTGACCTTAATTTGATGATGATGTCATAAACAGAATGCTCCCTAATTTGAACATGGCCTGAAGCACGGGCATGTGTTAGGGTCACAAGGGTGTGTCCCGAACCCACACGGGTGTGTGACCCTTTTTACATGAATTTTTTTTAAGTTTTTCAAAAGTTTCCAAAGTTCTCGGTTTAGTCTTGAACCACTTTTGATGCATGTTTTAGGCCTCGTAGGCTTGTTTTAGGGACAATATGAATGTTTTTGAAAAGTTTTAAATTTGAATGGAAATTCATATCTCGGTTTTGAATGTTTGCTTATGAATAAGTTCGGTAATGTCTCGTACCCTATTCCGGTGTCAGATACGGGTAAGGGGTGTTACATGTCTCTTGACCGTGTGAGCCACACAGCCTGGCCACACGGGCGTGTGTACCCTGCTCTTTTGAATTTTTTTTGATATTTTTTGAATTTTTTTAAGTTCTCGATTTAGTCTCGATTTATTTTGGGCCTTGATGGCTCATATAAGGGACAATATGAGTGATTATGATTAGTTTCTGATTTGTATGTTAAATGATATGAAATGTTAATATTTGATCTTAAAAGTTCGATAATACTTCGTAACTCTATTCCGGTGATGGATAAAGGTTAGGGGTGTTACATTCACCCTCTCTGGTGGACAAAATAGTGCTATCATTGCCTCGACGTCATCATCATCTAAAAGTTTCATATCGGTAAATTTGATAGGATTTGATGAAACTGGAAATTTGTATAATAGTTTCAACATCCTCTTTCTACTGCAGCCGGAAATTTTTGCACTAATCTTTTCTTTCATATCATCAACAGACACATTCCTATCGAACCTCATTCCTATTTTCTTGCAAGTTTCAAAAATACAACAAACGGTTGTTTCTAAAATAAAACCATTGAAATAAATAGCTGCAAATAATTAGTTCTCTATTTTTTTTCCGAAGCTACTCAAAAAATGCTTCTGCTCTTCTCAAAAAACTTAAAAAAATAAATCTTTTTTCTTTTCTTCTTTCAACTAAAAAATCTTCTCTAAACTCATTTCTAAACAAACCCTATGTAACATCTTGGATTTTTGGGTTAGAAGTTTTGAGGTTTGTGGTTAGGATAAGTGAGTAGCTTGAGCAATTGGGTTTGTAGTTACGTTTTAATATTAGAATGAGCCTATTGGTTCGGTGGTTGGATGTGTGTCAGTTTACCTCTAGGTTCTAGGTTTGATTCCTTATGTGTGTTTTGGGGAATTATTTTTGTTATATCTTAAATTGGTTTTAAGTTTTAAATTTATTTTTAATTTTTATTGTATTTTGTTTTTATTTCATTCTCTTACGTATGTTTCTTTCTCTTTTCTCTCATGTTGGTTCGTTCTTCGATTTTTATTTCAATTTTTGGTCGGTTTTTGTTGTTCTTCTTCTTGTGCCTTATCCTTTTGTTCTTCGGTTGTCCAAGCGCTTTCATTAGAGGGGTTGTTTGCTCAATTGCTAGGTGTGGAATCGGGTAAGTATTAGCATGGATTTGTTAAATATTATTTGAATTTTAGATTAGTTGCTTAGATGGTTCGTTAGAACCGATTTGGGTGATTGCCTAAGGTTTTATGTTGATCAATGAGTTTTCAGAATTGGTGGATTTGAAGCGTCGATTGTTTTGGGCGTTTTAGATCGTGTATTCAGGTGTGTGTTCTGAATCGGTATTGAGTTGCATGTTATTTTGTAAATTTTGATGTAATTCTGAGTTACTAAAGGATGGGGATTACTTTGATGTTAAAATTCATGATTTTTTGGTCTATTTTGGGGCGGTTTCGTGACCACACAGGTGGCCACACGGTGTGTGCCGCACACAGGTAGTCCACATAACCGTGTTTACTTTGCACCTTATTTTTGTAATTTTGGACAGTGAGTTACACAGTCTATTCAGACGGCTATGTAACTCAGTCACACAGGCGTGTGTCCCCTCCACACGGGTGTATCTAGCTTCCACATAGGTGTGTGTAGCTTACACACGGGCGTGTAGACCTCCATACTGCCGAGGCACACGTTCGTATGGCCCTGTTCCACAGATTTTTATTCTGTGTTGGATTTTGACTCGTTTTGTGTTTCTGTGTGTTTTGACCCTCAGTTAGGCCTTAGTAAGGTTGGTTGAGACTTTGATCAACTCAGATTTGTACGTCTGTTCGTAACTATAGTGCTAATTTATCAGTTTGATTAAATGTTATGTGATGTTACTAGTAAATAGTTACAAACATAATTGATTTTAAATATGATCGATTGAGCTTGTGCATTTGGTTTCTGTATGAATGTTTGTATGTTATGTGCATATTGCAATCGTATGAAAATTCTGCAATTGACCGACTGGGTATGAGCTTCTGTATTTGTGAGACTGTTAGTGTTTGATGTGCATTCATACATGTGCATAAAATTGGGGTTTTGGTTGTGAAGAAAAGGGACTCTGATATTTGGGCAGTTTTAACTACAATATTTTGTAAAGCGGTTTACCGTACTATACTAACTATATACTAGCACATCTGTATACTTTTACTCAAGTGGCTTAGTTTCCACAAATGTGGTGTGTAGGGTGGATGGGCCTTTCAAGGTCCTATGTGGTGTACAGGGTTGGTTGGGCTTTCTAAAGCTCATTCGTGGTGTGCAGGGGGGTCGGAGAGGCCTTCGGTTGGATGGGTGGGATTTCTAATTGTCGCATATTTTAGCATATGAATTTATGTCTGTTTGTATGATCATTGGGACATTTATGAAATGCTTTGAATAGTCTATTGCGATTGGATTGCATGAGTGATGGAATGATAATATATATATGTTCGGATTGTTAATGGTAACTTTCCGTATATCGGATTGCCATTTGAGATATTTGTATGTGATTGGTAAACATATGCTTTACTGGAATGTACGTTGAGTTATTTCGTCTTTGCCTTTTGTTTGTTTCGGACTCACACTGAGCTCGCGTAGCTCATCCCTTAGTTTTCACCCTTTTAGGTACTCTCGTGTTCTGAAGCCTGGACTAGGCGACTAGGGTCTAAGACTGATAAGTTTCAAATTAGCTAAATGAAGTGTTTCGTTTAAATTCTTAGTTTTTCGAATTGTTTTGGACTGTAACTATTTATAGGGACTGGGGTATAAGTTAATTTTTGTTTTTCGTAAATTGCCATTTGGACTGAATTTCAGAAATTACAGAATTATATTTCCAAATGTTTTTAATGTAACTTAAATTTACTGTTTGAATCCTAAAATGTTAAACGGTTTAGTTCGAATCAAGCAAATTGCATTTGAAATGAGATTTTGACAATTCGTTTTGTAAAATTGCTTTTAGATCACTTCGGTGATCAACGTGACCTCCGAGATCCGACCGAAATTTCTAGATCGAGTTTTAGGGCGTTACACCTTAACTTTTTTTTTTTTTTAGTTGTGGGTGGGAAGATTTTATTTTTCTTTCAACTTTTGTTTGTGTGGGATTAAGAGAACAAACCCAACCCTTTTATACTTTATATATATATATATATATATATATATATATATATATATATATAATTTTTAAAGATTTAAAAAAAAAGCTTGAAACCCGATTTAGGAGTTGAACCTGTGGCTGACAGCCTACCACCAACATGACCGATCAGTCACGGGTTCAGCTCCAAACTGGGTTTCAAACTTTTCTTTTTTAATTTTTTAAAAAATAAAAATATATATTAAATGTTAATTAATTTTGGTGTCGCCCGACACATTGTTGACACCATTAAATTTTTTTTTCAATTTAATAGTATAAATAAATACATATTGATATTGTCAATTGCTCAAACGGTACCATAATTTTTTTTAAATTCCAATCATTACTTAAATGATTATTGTCAGGGGAGGTTGATACTACCGATTGCTCGGGTGATACCATCTATTCACTATATAATTTACCTGTTCTTATAAATAATGGGCATGCCCTCTTATTTCAATAATTATTATATATATATATATATATATATATATATTATTTAGATAAAAAGAAGCCAAAAAAATAAAAGTTAAAGAGTATCATTGAAGCAATTAAAAGCGTGGTAATTGAGGTAAGCGGGAGTGGGACGTTGATTCCCGTACGGAAAACAAATAAATAGAAAGTAGCAGTCTTATCTTTTCAATAACATCTTCCTCTTTTATTCTTTGTCTGAAATTAATGTGAGTTGAAAAAACGGAGAGTCAAAACATAACTTATTAAAGAAACCGGATTTTTTATGATTTATTAATTTCGTCATCAATAACATCAAATCAAATACTATATGAAGAAATACGCCATTCTTGACTTTTTCAACTTTCTACAGATTTCATACTCTTTCACTGTTTCATCTCTGCCTACCTGTGTCTTCTCAATTTTATTTCACTTGTTAATCTACAAAATTTAAATTTTAGTCTTTTATATTTTAAAATTAAAAGTTAAAACGTTCAATATTATAATTATTAATAGTTTTTATTAAAATTTATCAATTTATCAATTAAATTCTAAATTAACAAATTTTGATAAAATAATATGTACGATTTTAATGTATAGACTTGAATTTTAAATAAAAAATATAATAACTTAATTTTTAACATTTTAAATACACAGACTAAATCTTAATTTTGTCAAAATATAAGAATTAACAACATATTTTAACCTTGTATTTTTCTTTAATTACACCCACATTTATAAAAGTGAAACTCTAACTTATCTAATATTTAAATTTTTAAATACAAAATTAAAACTCAAATTATAAAGATTAACATCATATTTTAATCTTTTATTTTCTTTAATCGCACCCTTTATGAAAGTGAATAGCTATATATAAGAATTAAATCTCAAATTTTATTAAAATACAAGAATAACAATATATTTTAACTTTTTTTATTTTTCTTTAATTGCACCCACGTTTAGGAAGTGGAACGCTAAACTGTGTAATATTTTAATTTTCATTAATATTAAAATATTATTAAGTTTTTTTAATATCATTCAAAAATAATTCAGATATGCATATTATTAAATTATCATATAAGAAATCCTATATCTTGAGCGTGAGTAATATTTTGGGCTAATTGGCCCAATATCATTATATGAATCTTATATTTTAATCATCATTAATAGTGATAAACAAAGAATTAATCAACTATGACATAACTGATTAGCTGTAACCCACTAATGCTAGACACACATCCAGGACGGTTTCGCATTTATTTTATGTCACACCAACTATTTTTTTATTTGCAAAATTATATTGGTAATTATTTTTTTCTAATTATGAAAATTATAAATTTGTCTCTCTCAACTATTAAATTTTGTTTTATTTTTATTAGTTGACTAACATAAAAATAAAAACACAAAAATTTAAAATAGTTGAGTGACAAAAAGATAAAATTGAAAATTAAGTGATAATTTTGTAACATTTTATAATTGAGTGACAAAAATTATATTTATATATATAGTTGGGTGACTACTAATGTAGTTTATCCTTTTTATTTTATGGAAATTTTTGTATTAAAAGTTAAATTGTATTTTACCTTTTTATATATAAATTAATTTTTATATATTAGATTAAAGAGTAAATTAGTTACTTTTTGTTAAAATTTCCATCCATCTCTACTATTAAGTGATGACATGCTATTGTTTAATTGCTTGAATTAGCCCCTAACATCAGTATAAGGTATACGTGATATACCATATGTTATTGTCTTGTTGCTTCGTTAACCAAATTAGTGCTTAACGATAGAATTTAATGAAATTTTCAATAAAATGATTAAATATTTTTTTGATATAATGCATAAAGATTAATTTATTTATATTTTTAATAGACGAGAAAAATAATGAACCATCTGTTTAATCTAGTACATGGCCCATATATATTTTACCTTTTGCAAACATCAAACATATAATTATTACAACATATTTTAGTTGGAAATTGTTGGCTTTTTCGATTCATTTACCCTCCCGTTCGAATAATAGATTTAGCTTGAAATATTTATCAATTAAATTTATTTTATTTTTGAATAATATTTTTATTAAAATAATAAAATAATTTAATTAATATTATTATCGTTTATATCTATTTTATTATTCAAAATTCGAGTTAGTAGTTGTTTTTCTTTTAATTTTTTTAGAGTATAATATAATTCGCCATTGGCATCCAAATTAATAAATAATTTAAATTTTTATTCAGATAATAAATTACAAATATTGTCAAACCCAACTTGTTTGTGTTTTTTACGGCAATCAATCCTAAAGGAGTTTCAAGCTTTTCAAACCCAATACTAGTAAGGCTGTCTTTAATAATATGTTTGATTATGGACTTTCAAACCCCTTTACATGTCAGCTGATCCATGACATTTTCCTTTATTTTTCTTTCTTTATCTTCCCAACCTCAATCCCTTCCCTGTTTCATTTACCTCCCATGAAAAACAGGCTTTGATCTGTGGTTTTTTTTTTTTTGGAAGCAATGAAGAAACACCAACCAAAGCCTGTTTTGTTTATTCTTGTGTTCATAATCCTGTCTTCTCACTCTGTTTTATCTCTTGATTTTGTCTTCAATGGCTTCAATTCAACTAGCCTTTTCCTCTATGGTATCGCTCAAATAGATTCCAGAATTCTTACCCTCACCAATGAAACATCTTTTGCTATCGGTCGAGCTCTTTACAGTTCAAAAATCCCAACAAAGACTCCAAATTCTTCTCATGTTCTTCCTTTCTCTACTTCTTTCATCTTCTCCATGGCTCCTTCAAGGAACAAGGATACTCTTCCAGGACACGGTCTCGTTTTCATCTTTACGCCCAATACTGGCATCAATGGGACAACCGCATCTCAAAATCTTGGCCTTTTCAACCTCTCAAACAACGGCGACCCGACCAATCATGTGTTTGGTGTGGAGTTCGATGTTTTCGCTAACCAAGAATTCGATGACATAGATGATAACCATGTTGGGATCGACATTAACTCCCTCACCTCAACAACCTCCCACACTGCTGGTTATTACAGTGATTTTAATGAGGATGGGGTCCATGGGGATCAGGGTTTTGAGAAACTGAAGCTTAATAATGGTAAGAACTATCAAGTTTGGATTGACTATGAAGATTCTGTTATTAATGTTACTATGGCGCCTGTTGGGGTAAAAAGGCCAAAGCGGCCATTGTTGAATGTACCTTTGAATTTATCTGATGTTTTGGAGGATGAAATGTATGTTGGGTTCACTTCATCGACTGGGAGATTGGTTGAAAGCCATAGGATTTTGTCTTGGAGTTTCAGTAACTCTAATTTTTCGTTAAATGAACGCTTGATCACCACTGGTTTACCATCGTTTGTTATCCCTAAGACACCATTTCATAAGCGTAGATCGTTTATTGCAGGCGTAACGGTGGGGAGTTTCGTTGTTCTTGTTTTGATTGCTCTGTTTTCCCTGTTTTTGGTTAAGAGAGAAAGGAGGAGAGCAAAGGAAAGAGCTGAAATGGAAGATTGGGAATTTGAGTATTGGCCTCATAGGATGACTTACCAAGAAATCGATGCAGCCACCAAGGGATTTTCGGATGACAACGTGATCGGTTTCAGAGGAAACGGAAAGGTCTACAAGGGTGTTTTACCTGGAGGAATTGAGATTGCGGTGAAGCGCATTTCACATGAAAATGATGGAATGAAAGAGTTCTTGGCAGAGATTTCGAGTCTCGGCCGGTTAAAACACCGGAGCCTCGTCGGGTTGAAAGGTTGGTGCAAGAAAGAAAAAGGGACATTCATGTTGATCTATGATTACATGGAAAATGGAAGTTTGGATAAGAGGGTTTATTATGACTGTGATGAGACCAACATGTTGACTTGTGAAGAAAGAATTAGAATCTTGAAAGATGTTGCCTCAGCGTTATTGTATTTACATGAGGGATGGGAAGCTAAGGTCTTACATAGGGATATCAAGGCCAGCAACGTATTGCTTGATAACGATATGAATGGAAGGTTAGGGGATTTCGGGTTGGCTCGGATGCATGGGCACAGTCAAGTGGCAACCACGACGCGAGTGGTCGGAACCGTGGGTTACTTGGCCCCAGAAGTGGTTAGGAACGGACGAGCATCGACACAAACTGATGTGTTTAGTTTTGGGGTCTTAATTTTAGAGGTCATGTGTGGGAGGAGGCCTATAGAGGATGGAAAGCCGCCTTTGGTGGATTGGGTATGGCAGTTGATGATGCAAGGAGAATTACTTACAGCAGTGGATGCACGGTTAAAGGGTAGAGAAGGATTCAACGAGGAGGAGGTAAAAAAGGTGCTGCATTTGGGGTTGTTGTGCTCGTATCCAAATCCTAATTCGAGACCAACAATGAGGCAAGTAGTGATAGTGTTTGAAGGGAAGAATGAAGGTTTGGAATCCGAAACCGAAGATATGGAAGCACATTTGCTGGCAAAGGTGAAGTCCAAGGATATGTGGGCTAATTACTCTCAAAACTTTGGATACGCATCCCACCCGACATTCGATGATATTCGACAATCAAATTCATCCTCCATGTCTCTGTCATGGAACAACACAATAGTGGACGGTAGATAATCGCTGCATCATTTGTAAAATGAGAGACCTCTTTTGCTTCTACTGATTTTGATGCACATTGAATAGCATGTTGAGGGAACATCAATCATTAGGTGAGGAAATGCTTTTCTTTGTTGATTTTGCACCTCTATACTTTTTGGCATTCTTTCATGTCTGTTGAGTGTTACAAAAGAGCTTTTTCAATGTGAAAATGGTAATAGCTTAGGCATGTCATTTGTACATATATGTATCTTAAAGTTAAAACTTTAAACCCATATTGTAAGGAGTAGAAGGATGAGTATAGATGATGATGATGTGATGTGATGTGAGTCATCAAATTGTTCCATGTATGTTGTCTGTCTTAGTACAATCTACCATGCCAACTGATTGGCTCTCAGTAACACAAAATAATATGCAAGTGTCTTAAAAATCTTATTTAAAAATATAAAAATACGATTATAATAAACTAAAACATGTGAATACATGGATAACTTGATCCAATGGGTTGCTTTTAGAGTTAAAAGTAGAAATTTCCAATGACTTGCAATCCTAGGAAACAACGAGCACCAGTGGTGTCACGGTACAGATCCGGGTTTGATTTCTGGCTGGTGCATTCATTTTCTATTTTCAACTTATTTCCAGTTGACTGTCACGGTCCCTAAGGCTGCATTTTGGGTGAGTTTAAAAGTTTATCGTTTAGAAAACTGTTGGCAATGTGCATAAAATATAGGCAAGATGAGTGGTTAAGGGTTGAATCCACTATTATGAAAACAATGTGATATGGGAAATGGACCTAAAAGTAAGTTGCTTCCTTATATGGCAACTCTGATTACTTGATGTCAGTAGCTTTCTTCCACTCTTCCTCTTCTTTCTTTGGGCTTCCTCAGAATTTCTGAGAGTCCAATGGATTGCTCAAAAGTTAGCATCCTTTGAAAACCAATTTGCCTACCTACCTTCGACTCCATCCACAATTTTGGCTAAAGCAATGGCCCATATCAACCACCCTGAATTTGCACCATTCTACAAGGAGGAGGGGGCTCTTTTCAAATGTAATTCTCGCACTTTAATTTTGATACTTCAAGTCTTTATATATATTTTTTTATTTAAAATTTCGTTCAATTTTGTCATTGGTTGCTGATTTAGCAATTATAGAAAAGGTAGAATAACTTTTATAGCCCTTAATATTTACAAATTTTTGTTAGTTTAACACAAAAAATGAGAAAATTAAAACCAATTTTTTCATATTTGTAAAAAAGAAAATTATGGGAAAATTAAAAATGGTTTAAAGTTCAAAAAAAAAAAAATATGATTGTTTATGTACATAAAAGAGTTTGATTTGTTATTTTGAGTGATATATCGCATATTCTAGTAGAGGTGGCAAATGAGCGGTTCAGGCAAGGCTATATTTAGATTTGGATTATTCTGAGTTCAAATTTTTTCAAGATCTGATTTTTTTGAACTTAAGTTCTTTTGAATTCAAATTTTTTTGAGATTGGATTTTCTCAAATTTGGATCGGATCGGGTTAGGTCGGGCAGACTTAGACAAATTCAAATAATTTTTATGTTCTATAAATTATGAATATATTTTATTTTGAACATAATAATTAATTTTATTTTACATAATAATAATAATAGAATACAAGTTGAATTGATATAAAACAAAAATTTTATATAAATATTTTATTTTAATAAAAATATTGTATATAATATAACTAACGTTTATGAATATAATATAATATAATATAATATATAGGAGTTATATAAACATAATGAATAATATTGTATGTATATGAATTTTGTATGTAATATGTATGGTTGATTATATGATATTTATATAATTTTTGTCTAATATATATAGATAAAAGGCGTGAGTTTGAAAAAAAACAATTAAATTGACAAAAAAATTATTATTATTAAAATTGACATTTAAATTATGCTCAAATAATTGACATTTGAATATTTTTATTTTATTATTAAATTTTGAATATTGAAAAATATTGCTTATATTTACTGTATAGAGTAAAAGAATTCTTCGAAAAAAGCAACAAATCAATTAAGTAATTAAAAATGCACTCAATTAAACACAATAGTCATGTTAGCCTTGCCTGCTAAAAATGAACAGAGTAATCATGTTATTTGATCAGTTTTGTAATTCAGGCATTTTGGTATTAATCAAAAGGTATCAAAATAAGAAAAATGTTTAAAAGGGTTTCCATGTTCACTTTTATATGAATTATGAGTATAATGAGTACATACAATTTGATTTTTCATTAATTGAATGTTTAACAAATCCCATATGTGGATTCTCTTAAACTTAATTTGATTATAATATTATTAATTAATATATTTTATTATGGGTTAGTATTCAGTACAATGGTAGTATTTATTTTTTATTTCGCAAACAACTTTATGAAAAAAATTGTCACATATGAATCCTATAGGACGTTTCTCAATCCCCTGACTCAGCTTGTAGAGTCTAAAAACTCTATTGACACTGTACTAAACATTTTCCCTTTTATTATTATATATTTTATATATTCATTAAATTTAAATTTTCTAAATTTGAATAACAATTAACTTCGTATATTTATTATGCACATATAATGATTATATTAAACTTTATTTTATAGTCATAATTAATGTTTTTATAATTTATTTTAATTAATAATTTAACAATTTAACATAAAGATTTATTATTAATTATAAAATTATAATATAATTATATAATATTTAAAATACATTTTCATAAATTAAATAATTGTTAATTTTCATTTATTTTATTTTTATTTTAACTATTATTATATAATTATATTAATTATTAATGTCTGATTCGCTATAGATTCAAACTTTTTTTTGGTTTTAGATAGAATTTGTTTAACACCCCTCACCTAGCCCGATTGCCGAACCCGAGTTATAGGATGCTATTTCTATTATCGGAACAATTTACATTTCATTCGGTCATCATTTCTTAATATATATATATATATATATATACATGCACCATACATTGGTAAAGTAAAATTGAAACTTAATTGAGCTTACGAAAGCTCTAAATTTGACCCCGAGCATGAATAAGGACCAAACTGTAAACTTTTAAAATCTAAGCATATGTACCGATACCCAAATCAAGTACCGATACTGTTCTTAGCTTTGATGTTACAAAAAAATCAAGTTAAAATACACAAGTATCAATACTGGAAATAAAGTACCGATACTCTTGATGGATTTAGTATCGATACCGTTTTGACATTCTATCATTTTCAAACTTTTGAACATAAATCAATTTGTATTGATACTTTTTATAAACTATCGATCCTTGGGACTAAGTACCGATACTTTATATTGGTATTAATACCAAATTGGCATTTTATTGTTTTAAAACATTGTTCATTTGGTAAAGTATCGGTACTTCCATTTATAGTATCGGTGCTTTTTATTAGAAGGTTGAAAATCTTGTATTTTGGTATGTTTTCATGCTCAAATCAAACTTTAAATTATATGCAAATTTAAGCACATTACTAACTGCACAAAAACCATCTCAAACCATGCTATGTACCACAATTCAACCTTCCTTAATCAATGATGGTAACATGTCATATTTGAAATACAAACTTAACATTTATTTAAAATACAATCTATATTAATTCAATCCATCTTCAATTGACAATCAACACCTACTTACCAATATAATCCATACTAAGGGCCCATGCTCAATTCATTACATAACCATTTTCATTTATCAATATGATCATCTATATGCTTCTATTATAACCAAACATAATTGCCAAGATACACATGTTCATCCATATATTACACCAAAACAGACTTTCAGTGGCGTTTTTAGTGGCATTTTAATAAAAAAACGCCGTAAATATTATACATTCGCGGCGTTTGAATGAAAACACCGTAAAAGTTGAGCAATAGCGGCGTTTATGGCCCAAATGCCGCTAAAGATCTGAGCATTAGCGGCATTTTTAAGGTAAGCAACAGCAGCGCTTACGCCATAAACGCCGTAAAAAAATTTAATTTCCAAAACAAAACGGCGTAGTTTTAATTACAACATAGAAATTGTAAAAAATTTGCGGCGTTTTTGCTAGAGGCATTTTATTCAAATGCCACTAAAAGTAAGCAATAGCGGCGTTTGGAAGTAAAACGCCGCAAAATATTTTTTTTTTCAAGACAAAACGTCCTCATTTTAATTGCAGTATAAAAATTGTAAAAAGTTAGTGGCGTTTTTATTAGAAACGCAGCTAATGATAAGTTATAAAACGCCACAAAATATTTTTTTATTTCAAAATAAAATGTCTTCGTTTTAATTACAGTATAAAAATTTTAAAAAAATTAGTGGCGTTTTTACTAAAAACGCCGTAAAAGATGAACTTGTAGCGGCGTTTTATGCAAAATCGCCGCTAAAAGTCAAACAAATTAAAAACGCCACAAAATAATTTTTTTCAACATGAAACGACGTCGTTTTCTTGTTAATATAAGTTTAGAAGGTTATGAGTTTAGGGTTTAGAGTTCAAGATTTAATGTTTAAAGTTTAGAGTCTATGATTTAAGGTTTAGGGGTTAGTGGTTTGGGATTAGGAATTAAAGGATATGGGTTTAGGGTTTAGGAGTTTTGGATTTAAGGTTTAGGGTTTAAAAATTTTAATTGAATATTTAATTTATTTTTAATTTAATATTAAAATATAAATATTTTATCTTAATTAAAATATGAATTATATTAATTAAAATATAAATTATTTATAATAAAAATAATAATGACACTTAGAAAAATTTGGAAGTAAAAACATAGAAAAATATTTGTTAAAATGGAAAAAACTATTAAATAATTTATTATATAATCGTAAAAGAGATAGTATTAATTTTAAAATATTGAATCAATTCTCATTATAGTTTAGGGTTTATGGTTTAATTTAGGGTATATAGTTTATGGTTTAAGCTTTATGGTTTATGGTTTGGGTTTAAGAATTATGATTTATGGTTTTGGGTTTAAGAGTACGAGTTAGGTTAGGGTTTAGGCCGAATTTATAGTTTTATTTTTAGTTTTTAGATTTACATATGGGGTTTAGGGTTTAGTGCTTAAACCATATTGAACAATAGAATTAGAGTCTTAGTGTTTAGGGATTTAAGTGTTTAGGATTTTGATAAAAGAGATAAAAATCAAATTATTTTAGGGTTTAAGGTTTGCAATAAGATTATTTCTTTAATTACTTCTGCACCTTGTAATATATGTATGAGTTGTGGTTTAAGGTTTAAGGTGTATAATTTAATCAGGGTTTATCGTGTATAATTTGGGGTTTAGTGTATCATATGATACACTTTTTAGGTGTATAATTTAGGATTTTATGATTTAGGTATGAGATCTTAAATTATAAAAGCTGTATAAATTAAATATAGTGTTAGAAAGAAAACAAAATTATTTTAAAGGAATTTAATAAATAAATAAACTAAAAAAAATTATTGGTATTAGCAGCGTTTTTGCTCAAAAACGCCGCAAAAAGCATATTAATGAACATATTAATAAACAAAACGACGCCGTTTACATGGGGGCATTAGCGGCGTTAGCCATTAAAACGCCACAATAGATTAGTATTAGCGGCGTTTTATAAAATGCCGCAAAAAACTATTAATTTTAATTCAAACGAAGCCGTTTTCTTTAGAGTTTTAGTGGCGCAAATAACCCGACAATTTAATTGAAACGACGTCGTTTTATTTAAAGTGTTAGTGGAACCAGTTAATTCAAACGTCGTTGTTTTTGTAAGGGAATTTAGTGGTGCTTGTTGAAAATGCCAGAAAACGCTAATTTTGTTTAACAAAACGGTGCCGTTTTTTTTCCTCAGTTTATACCCCGAGTCATCCCCCCTCCCCCCCCAAAAAAATAGAACTCCTAATCCCTAATTTCTCCCCAAAATCCCCTAGCGCTCTCATACTGAAAATTCGATCGGACTGCCATTGTCGGTGTCCTCTCTGCTCGTTGCCATCGCCGTCGTCGTCGTCACCCTTCTCTGTCGCAACTCGACCGATAAATATAGTTTTCTCATACTTTGATGCCATTTTCTTGACTTGTATTTCTCATTTCCATTAATGAGTTACTCGGAATCTGAGTACTTCAAACAAACCCTGCGCCAAGGTGGTCCAACAAAACCAAAGGAACCTCGAATTTCTCGCATGCCTCAACTGTAAGCCCTTTTCTGAAACTTATATTTTGTTAAATACTTTTGCTTTGTTTGATATTGTAGATAATAAAAATTTTAAATTTCTCAGCCATGATTTCCAGTTTTTTTTCAAGGTATGGTTTACAAATGGATTTTGATTGAAAATTTCAAGTAGACCCAAGGTATCTCTCTACATTAGCTGAATGGGAACTTTTTGTGATTACTGATATATGTCCGTGTGGTGAAAATTCTTGAATTTTGATTGAAGTTAGAATTATATTCATCTGTGTTACCTAGGCTTATAGCATGTTTACATGGAGGGACATTGAGTTGTAATCTATTAAGTGAATAGGTTCTAGTCGCAACCCTTAGATTAACATAATTTTGATTTGGATATTGGTTGTTGGTTCATTAACATGTCTATGAATTCAGGAATAACATTTTTTTTCCATGTAGATACTGTGTGCTGGTCCTACTCTTGCTGTACGCATCAAATTGTTATTTTGCATATGCCCTTAAAAAGTTTATCTCCCTAAGCCTTTTCGCATTACTGATGCAAGTCTTATAATCCACTAACATCTACCATCCTCTCTCAGTTGCAGTTACACCCCAGTTTATGCCGCAGTTTAGTATAAGTTGTTATTTAGTATGGAAAAGAACGTACTTGATAACTTGAAATTATTTTTCATGGTTTTGTAATGTAATCAATGTTTTATTTTTACAATTGAATATCAAAATGCCTTTCAATTGTTGATAATTAAAATTGTTTGTCCCCTTCATTTTCTTTTCCAGGTTGTACATTCAATAGCTATTGCATTCGTAACATATGAGGTGGTGAAGACATTTTAGGAGTTGAAATCAGAATATCAGACTAAACCAGTACCAATTCTATTCAATGTTTTTAGGGATGTGTGCTATTTTTGTAGCTAAAGGGGATACAGAGCAAGATAAACTAGGGGACAACCTTTTAACCTTTTTCTTTTCGTCTCATCACACAAAAATGAGTTTAGAAACTTATACAAGCTGCCCATAATTTGTTCCCATTTGAATCACAAAACGACAAGCAAATAATTTATGGGAGATTGAGAGCTTTTTCACCCCCAATTACTTAATTATTACTTTTTAAATATATTTTAATTTAATCTCCTCATGTTTGAACTTATTCCATCCCATATGATTGATTATACCTCTAGATATTCTGATGTATTATTTATATAAGTTTTCTAACTTTAAAATTATTATGTGGTTTGATGGAATTCTATATTTAAGATTTTAAGTCCGTTAAAATAAAATAATTTATTGTTTATCCTAATAGTTAACCAAGCTTAGCTTGTTTTGACTCTTGTCTACTAAGTGCAAAACTACCGCATGTTGCACTTTGAATTAATATATCAACAACATAATATCATGTATGTTACAAAAAGACCCATGTTATGGATGTAACCAAACATTATAATCAGGGTTAACTTGTGAGTTTTAAATCAAAAGAAAAAAAATGCAGTGTTGTTATCAATGTAACCAAACATTATCCCCTCATCTACCTACTTTTGCTTGGTTACAAATTAAACCAAGGCATTCCAAAAATACAAATGTTAAATTGAACCAAAATGGAGAGAGAGAGAGAAGATTTTAAATATAATAAATGTTATGTAGAAGCATTTCATTTTTTTAGATCCATAGATCATTATGAAATTGTGAATATAACATTTCTATTTCTCATCTTGACATCCAATTTAAATCAATCTTTGCCTAAAAAGATAGTTTGAATAAAATGGTAGGGTAAGTTTGACATAATTAACTTACTATATAAATCAATCTTCCCTTTTATCTTGATTGTTTTGACATTGTTTTATTTGTTGGTTCCACGCTTTTAGTCTTGAGGTTCAGAAAGCTCTTACTTGATTTTTGTAGATAAAATTCTAGCAGATATCAGCACTTATACTTCCATTGGTAAAATGTTAACTTAAATTAATGTTGTTCGATATTTTTTTATTTTCTATTTTTTTATTTTTAATTTAAAGTATTAGTGAGTTAATGTTGTTTGTATTTCTAACTGCAACCCTTGTTTCTTGGTGAGAGTGGAGTAGACCATCTTCTTACGTTTTAGTTCAAAATTCGATCGAGAATGATTATATCGTGATGAATTTGTCCAAATTACTGTTTATTATCCTGCTTGGTTTGTATATATGCTGTTTATTATACTGCTTTCCAAAAAAAATAAGATTCAAAGTATATCGACTGGAAACCTAACGGGTTGCCTTATATCTCATTGTAAGATATAACGGATCCTCCCCAGGTGTAACAATGCCACGTATGATGAATCTTAAAAAATTTCTGTCCAATTGTTGTTTATTATCCTGCTTCGTTGGTATATATGTTGTTTATTATATTGCTGTCCAATAAAATAAAAGATTCAAAGTATATCGGCTGGAAACCTAATGGGTTGCCTTATATCTCATTTTAAGATATAACGGATCCTCCCCAGGTGTAACAATGCCACGTATGATGGATCTTAAAGAATTTCTGTCTAAATTGCTGTTTATTATATGTATTGTAGGAAAATGCCTAGAAGACGATTACGAGAGTTAAGTATTGTCCACAATATTCCAAATTCAGAAGAAGCAAATAGTGAACAGCAAACATGTGTTGGATCTTCTAGTGTGTCGGACATAGATGACGAGCTTGTAGAATTTCAAAGTAATGTTAAGTTTATTTTACATGCATGTTGGATTTTATTATTGATTCATTTTTCAATTTTAATATAATAATAATATATCATTTTTTAGCTGAAGGTGGTGGGACGCGAAGAGGTCGGGGACGTACATTGCTTAAAGATTTATATGACCTAGATCTTGTAACAGTCCGATTTATACCCTAGTCAAAATAGTGGTTTCGGGACCACAAATTCGAGTCCGTATAAATTTTAATATTATTTTCTATGCCGTTGATATGTGGCTAAGCATGTGGTAAATTTATGTAAGTTGATTTGTCCATCTGTGTGTTTAATTTGAGCAAAGGATTAAATTGCACCAAATGTGAAAGTTGTTTGCTTATTGCTAAAGTACCAATGTGTTGTGGCTTTGTTGAGGTGGAGTCCTTATGTTGTTATTATGCCAACTTATAGTTAATGGATGAATGAAAGACAATCATGCCCTTACTACATGTTTGTTTTAATTGTTTAATGAAAGGTTAAATGTGTAAATAGATTATTATATATGATATATTGGATAAAACATATCAAAATGGCCATTTTTATTCATCCCACTTTGGTCGAATATAGCAAAGAAAAAGGAAGAACATGAGCTTTAAGGGTTTCGGCTATTTTAAGCTATAATTTAGGTATGTTTTTACTTTGGTTCTTGATAATTTCTACGTTTTTGTAATCGTTGCTTCGAGTGCTATCCAACCCATGTTTCAATTTGGTGTTTTGATGATGTATGTGAAATATGCCATTGATGATTTTACAAGCTTTGTGATGTTTGAGGATGATATATGAAAGATTTGAGCTAAATGAACATGTTATGTTCTTGAAGTTTTGATGGATTTAGCTAAATAGGGCTAAATTAAGAAAATGGTAAATTGAAGGACTAAATTGCAAGTTTGATGAGAAATGTTGGCTAGTATGTGATGTATATGTATTCAGCTAAGCATGTGTATGTATGGATTTTGTGAATTTGATGTTTTGAGAAAAATGGACTAAATTGATAAAGTGTGCAAATATGAGGGTTAAATTGTAAATAGCCCAAAATATATATGTATGGATTGAATTGAATGGAATAGTGAATAAAAGGGTTAATTCTGAATATGTTTAGATCAAGAACCGAGGAAAACAAACTTAGATCGCGGGAAAGCGAAAGTAACAGAGTAGCCGTTTTCGTTTCGTTAAACCAAACCCGAGGTAAGTCACTATGCAAATAAACTTATCTGTATTGAATTGAATATATGTATTCATATGTCTATCGATGAAAATGAATGAGTATAAGATGATAAGTGCATGAATTCGAAAATAGTTGATATAGTGATAAAGCGAGAAGTCCCGTATGAACCTAGGAATAGATAGGATTAGTTATGTCATGACATAGGTATCTGTTTGATTTTATCATGTAAGACCACATCCCGGACGTTGGCGTTGATTTGAAATTTCGTATAAGACCTAAATCAGGATGTAGGCATCGATATGAATTATATGTAAAAGACCTCAAATGCGGGACGAGGCACCGATATGAACTTTATGAGTAAGACCATATCCGGGACATCGGCATCATATTGACTCGTGTAAGACCACGTCTGGGACATTGGCATCGATATGATCTGTACGTGTAAGACCTTGTCTGGGACAGTGGCATCAACATACGAGTGCATGTAAGACCATGTCTGGGACGTTGGCATTGTACTACTATTCTGAGCTTTCTGAGTATCCTACTAGGTTCCTAAGGGTTCAACGGGCAAGTCTGCAATACGAATGGTATATCCGAGTTATGATCAATTAAGTGAATGAATACCTGATTGAATGTGCATTAAGTATGCATGAATGGTGAGTATGCTTATGACTTTGATTTGAAGAAAGGTATGTTTGAATAGGATAATGTGAATGAGATGCAAGGAAGATTGTGAATGAGCCATGTGCTTCAAATGAGTTTTGAATGGATAAAAGTGACCAATGTAGTCATAAGTATGAATCAAGCATGTACATGATAAATTGTTAATGAATGAGATGTGCAAAAGTTTCAAATTGCATTTATGCTTTTTATGCCAAGTTTATTTGTATATGACTTACTAAGCTTTTGGAAAGCTTATTCTGTGTGTGTGTTTTCTCTGTTTTATAGGTCGTCGAAGCTACTGAAGGCTCGGGATTGTCAAGGATCATCATCACACTACAAAAACTTATTTTGGTACCCTTTTTGTAAATGTATATAGCTAAATATGACATGTATAGGCTAGATAGGTGTACATGTTTATGAAGTGAGCATGGCCATGTGTATTGGCAAGCTTTTGAGTTGATAATTGTTTGAATGAATGAGTTATAAAGAATATATATTTAGTATGTCTTGATGCATATGGAATGGTTAAGTTTTAGTTAAGCAAATGGATGTTACATGTTTGAAATGATGTAGGATTTAGTTTTTGAAATTTGGTATGAATGGAATTGGTATTGAATGTATGGGTGAAGTGAACCATTTGATATGTTTTGGTTGCCATATATGCATCCTATGTTTTGGTATGTATTGCTTGTAGGTGAGACCCAAAATAGGTGGCATATTGGCCTTGTAAATGGCCTATAATGTCACATGGTTGAGGCACAGGCGTGCCTAAGACCGTGGGTAAATTGGAAGAATGTGGCTTAAATTGCACACGGCCTCGACACGGGTGTGCTTAGTGGCCGTGTGAGAAATGGCAGTATGTGATCTAGTAGTACACGGCCTTAGCACACGGGCGTGCTTGGTGACCGTGTTGAATTTGGCAGTATACCACCACGGGGAGGACACACGGGAGTGTCCAGTAGCCTTGGGTGAGGCACGGCCTACCCCTACGGCCGTGTGTCCCCTGTATGTTAGAAAAGTTTCAAATTTTTATGAAATTTCTTATGTGTTTTGGTTTAGTCCCGACTCGATTATAAGCATGATTAAGGTCTCGATGACCTACTTAAGGGACATTATGATTGATATTGATGAATGGTTGTACGATTAATTCTGTAAATATTTCCAATCTGTTTGGTAACGCCTTTAACCCTAATCGGTGATCGGACACGGTATAGGGGTGTTACATTTGATTGATATCAGAGCTACGATTTAGTCGATTCTCGGGCTAATATAGCGTGTCAAAGTCTAGCTATACATGCCATAATATTTGAACTGTAGTAGTGTGATGAGTCCTGATGTGTAAAATGTGATTACTGTATAGCAATGGATCCCGAAAGAGCAGTAGCTGATGACGTAAAAAGTAATGCGCCTGCTCCCGCGCAAGGGACAGAGCCTTCTGATTCAAGACCGACTACGATCGGTCAGTAGGGAGAAGCTAAATAAGCTTTTTTCTAGATGATGAGTGAGTGGTTCACTCAGTTTGTAAAGAATAACCCGATTGTTTTGCAACCTCCGCCCCCATTAATCCCCCTCAGACATCTGATATACCTCCAACTACAAATCTAAATCTATTGAGTAAGCCTCCAGTTGACAAGATCCGTAAGTATGGGGCTGAAGAGTTCCGAGCTACCAATAATGATGATGCTGAAAAAGCTGAATTCTGGATTGAAAATACTATTCGGGTATTTGATGAGATGTCCCTGACTCCGGAAGAATGCATAAAGTGTGTTGTATCGTTACTACGAGATGCGACTTATCAATGGTGGAAAACCTTAATTTCTGTTGTTCCAAGAGAACGGGTTACATGAGATTTCTTTCAGATTGAGTTCCGAAAGAAATATATCAGTGAGAGTTTTGTCGATCAGAAACGAAAAGAATTTTTTGAGCTTAAACAGGGCCAAATGACTGTCATTGAATATGAAAGAGAGTTCGTGCGACTAAGTCAATATGCCCGAGAGTGTATATCTTCTGAAGCTATAATGTGCAAAAGTTTCGAAGATGGTCTTAATGAAGATATCCATTTGCTAGTCGGGATATTAGAAATAAAAGAGTTCGTTACACTCGTTGATCGAGCATGCAAAGCTGAATCACTTGGTAAAGATAAAAGAAAAGTTGAAACTGAAGCCTGAGATATGAGAAAGAGATTTCAGAATAAATCATTTCAGTCTGCTTCAAAGAGATACATAGATGATCAAAGTTGTTCCCGAGAAAATGCGGGACATTTGAACAGAAATAGAGCTAGATCGCAAATGAGTTCCAAAAACCTAGCAACTTCAGTGGCTAGTGTTGGTAATGTTTGATCTGAGAGAACCGAATGTAAACATTGTGGAAAAAGACATCCGGAAGCTACAGATTAAATGACAGAGCTTGCTTCAGATGTGGATCGCTTGATCATTTTATCCGTGATTGCCCTGAGCCTGTCGAACTAGAGACTGTTCAGAATCCGAGATCTGATAATGCACCTGCGAGAGGTAGACCTTCAAAGAATACAAGAAATGTTGGTGGTAGTCAGAGAACTATGAGAGACAATGTTGTCAGATCTGAAGCTAGAGCGCCTGTCAGAGCGTATGCTATCCGAGCTCGTGATGAAGCTTCATCACCTGATGTGATAATTGGTACTTTTACTCTTTACGATACTACTGTGATTGCTTTGATAGACCCTGGTTCTATGCATTCATATATATGCATGAATTTAGTATTCAGCAAGACTTTGCCTATAGAGTCTACTGAGTTTACTATAAAAGTATCGAACCCTTTAGGTAAAAGTGTCCTTGTTAACAAAGTATGCAAGAACTGTCCGTTAATGTTTCGAGATATCTGTTTCCCTGCTGATCCGATGCTTTTTCCATTTGATGAATTCGATATTATTTTGGGAATGGATTGGTTGTTCATGCATGATGCCGTTGTAAACTGTAAAAGAAAATCTATTGATTTAAGAAGTCCAAATGACGAGATTGTACGGATTGAGTCTGATGATTTGAATGGATTGCCTGCTGTGATATCCATTTTGAAAGCTCAAAGTTATGTGAAAAAGGGGTATGAATCATATTTTGCTTATGTGATTGATTTAAAAGTATCCGATAAGAAAGCTAAATTAGTACCCATTGTTTGTGATTTTTCTGATGTGTTCCCTAAAGAGTTACCGGGTTTACCTTCGATTCGTGAAGTTGAATTTGGTATTGAATTGTTGCCTGGTACGAAACCTATTTCGATAGCTCCGTATAGAATGGCACCAATGTAATTGAAAGAGTTAAAGTCGCAGATTGTAAGAGTTGGTGATAAAGGGTTCGCTAGACCGAAGTTTCGCGTAGTGGGATGCACATTGCATTTGTAAAAAGAAAGATGGCATGATGAGAATGTGCATTGATTACCGTCAGTTGAATAGGTGACCATAAAGAACAAATATTCGTTGCCTAGGATTGATGACTTATTCAATCAGTTAAAAGGAGCTACTGTATTTTCAACGATTGATCTGCGATCGGGATACTACCAGTTGAGAGTTAAAGATTTAGATATTCTGAAAACTGCCTTCAGAACGAGGTACAGGCATTATGAGTTCTTAGTTATGCCATTTGGACTAACCAATGCTCCTGCTATTTTTATGGACTTGATGAACAAAATTTTCAGATCGTATCTGGATCAATTTGTTGTTGTATTCATTGACGACATTTTGATTTACTCACGTGATGAGAATGAGCATGCAGAACATTTGAAAATTGTGTTGCAAACTTTGAGAGAAAAAAAATTCAGCAAATGTGAATTCTAGTTGAATGAGGTTAGTTTTCTGGGGCATATTGTGTCAGCTTCTAGGATTCGTGTTGATCCGAGCAAGATTTTTACTATTTTGAATTGGAAACCTCTGCGAAATGTATCTGAAGTTCACAGTTTTCTGGGGTTAGCTGGTTATTACCGTAGATTTGTTAAAGGCTTCTCAACTATAGCTACTCCGTTGACAAGATTACTTCAGAAAGATGTCAGATTTGAATAGTCTGATATATGTCAGAGAAGTTTTGATCAGTTGAAAGCTTTGTTAACAGAAGCTCTAGTGTTAGTACAACCCGAATCGAGCAAAGAATTTGTTGTATATAGTGATGCTTCGTTAAATGGATTGGGATATGTTTTAATGCAAGAAGGCAAAGTTGTAGCTTATGCCTCGAGACAATTGAAGCCTCATGAAAAGAACTATCCGACGCACGACCTTGAATTAGCTGCGATTGTGTTTGCACTTAAGATTTGGTGCCATTATCTATATGGTGAGAAATGTCACGTTTTCAGATCATAAACGTCTGAAATATCTAATGACCTAGAAAGATTTGAACCTGCGTCAGAGAAGATGGCTTAAATTGTTAAAAGATTACGAGCTTGAGATAGATTATCATCCGGTAAAGCAAACGTGATTGCTGATGCGTTGAGTAGAAAGTCATTGTTTGCACTATGTGCTTTGAATGCTCGTTAGATTTGTCTGATGATAGTTCTGTGATAGCTGAATTGAGAGCGAAACCGATATTTGTACAGCAAATATGTGATGCTTAGAAGGTTGATAATGAATTGTTGTTAAAATGAGCTCAGTGTGAATTGAATTCTGAATCTGAATTTTGAGTTGTTGATGATTGTTTGAGATTCCGAGATCGAATCTGTGTTCCAAGAAATCCGGAGCTGATTCAATTGATTTTGGGTAAAGCACATAACAGTTGCTTATCTGTCCATCCGGAAGTACAAATATTTATCATGATTTGAAGCAACACTATTGGTGGTCTGACATGAAACGAGACATTTCTGACTTTGTTTCAAAATGTTTAGTTTGTCAGCAAGTGAAAGCAGAACATCAAGTTCCGTTTGGGTTGTTACAGCCGATTCTGATTCCTGAATGGAAATGGGATAGAGTAACTATAGACTTTGTTTCTGGGTTGCCTCTGACTCCGAGAAAGAAAGATGCGATTTGGGTTGTAGTTGACCAATTGACGAAATCTACCCATTTTATTCCGGTAAGATCTGATTTCTCACTGGAGAGATTAGCTGAGCTTTATATTTTCGAGATTGTGAGATTGCACGGGGTGCCATTATCTATTGTGTCAGATAGGGATCCAAGATTCACATCGCTGTTCTGGAAGAAATTGCAAGAAGCTTTGGGCATGAAATTGCATTTCAGTACAGCTTTTCATCCGCAGACGGATGGTCAATCCGAGCGAGTCATTCAGATTTTAGAAGATATGTTAAGATGCTGTGTACTTGAGTTTAATGGTTCGTGGGAACAATACCTATCGTTGATCGAATTTGCGTATAATAATAGTTTTCAGACGAGCATTAAAATGGCACCATATGAAGCTTTGTATAGACGTAAATGTCATACACCACTGTATTGGACTGAACCCAATGAGAATAATTTACACGGGGTCGATTTGATAAAAGATACCAAAAGAAAGTGAAACT
Source organism: Gossypium rotundifolium (assembly GCA_025506655.1). Lineage (NCBI taxonomy): Eukaryota > Viridiplantae > Streptophyta > Magnoliopsida > Malvales > Malvaceae > Gossypium > Gossypium rotundifolium. The sequence goes on from CP106727.1 coordinate 83,721,307, forward strand.
GATTCGAGATTGTTTGAAAGCAGCATCTGATCGTCAGAAGTCTTATGCAGACTTAAAATGAAAGGATATAGAATTTGAAATCGGCGACAAAGTATTTCTGAAAGTGTCTCATGTGGAAGAAAGTGCTCTGATTCAGACGTAAAGGCAAGTTAAGTCCTAGATTCATCGGACCGTATGAAGTCACTGAACGAGTTGAGCCTATTACATATAGATTGAAGTTACCCTTTGAGCTAGAAAAGATTCATAATGTATTTCACGTTTCGATGCTCCGTAGATATCGGTCTGACCGGTCACATGTGATTGCCCCATCTGAAATTGAAATCCCATCTGATATGACATATGAAGAGGAACCGATCCGTATCTTAGCTTGTGAAATGAAAGAGTTGAGAAACAAGAAAATTTCGTTAGTGAAAGTACTCTAGCATCGTCACGATATAGAAGAGGCTACATGGGAGCCTGAGGACTCAATGAGATAGCAATATTCGAATCTGTTTAACGGTAAGATTTTTGGGGACGAAAATCCCTAAGGGGGAGAATTGTAACAATCGATTTATACCCTAGTCGGAACAGTGGTTTCAGGACCACAAATTCGAGTCCATATAATATTTTAATATTATTTTCTATGCTGTTGATATGTGACTAAGCATGTGGTAAATTTATGTAAGTTGATTTGTCCGTCTGTGTGTTTAATTTGAGCAAAGGATTAAATTGCACCAAATGTGAAAGTTGTTTGCTAATTGCTAAAGTACCAATGTGTTGTGGCTTTGTTGAGGTGGAGTCCTTATGTTGTTATTATGCCAACTTATAGTTAATGGATGAATGAAAGACAATCATGCCCTTGCTACATGTTTGTTTTAATTGTTTAATGAAAGGTTAAATGTGTAAATGGATTATTATATATGATATATTGGATAAAACATAACAAAATGGCCATTTTTATTCATCCCACTTTGGCCGAATATAGCAAAGAAAAAGGAAGAACATGAGCTTTAAGGGTTTCGGCTATTTTAAGCTATAATTTAGATATATTTTTACTTCGATTCTTGATAATTTCACGTTTTTCTAATTGTTGCTTTGAGTGCTATCCAACCCATGTTTCAATTTGGTGTTTTGATGATGTATGTGAAATATGCCATTAATGATTTTACAAGCTTTGTGATGTTTGAGGATGATATATGAAAGATTTGAGCTAAATGAACATGTTATGTTCTTGAAGTTTTGATGAATTTAGCTAAATAGGGCTAAATTGAGAAAATGGTAAATTGAAGGACTAAATTGCAAGTTTGATGAGAAATGTGGGCTTGTATGTGATGTATATGTATTCGACTAAGCATGTGTATGCATGGATTTTGTGAATTTGATGTTTTGAGAAAAATGGACTGAATTGATTAAATGTGCAAATATGATGGTTAAATTGTAAATAGCCCAAAATATATGTGTATGGATTGAATTGAATGGAATAGTGAATAAAAAGGTTAATTCTGAATATGTTTAGATCAAGAACCGAGGAAAACAGACTTAGATCGCGGGAAAGCGAAAGTAATAGAGTAGTCATTTTCGTTTCGTTAAATCGAACCGAGGTAAGTCACTATGCAAATAAACTTATCTGTATTGAATTGAATATATGTATTCATATGTCTATTGATGAAAATGAATGAGTATAAGATGATAAGTGCATGAATTCTGAAAATAGTTTGATATAGTGATAAAGCCGAGAAGTCCCGTATGTACCTAGGAATAGATAGGATTAGCTATGTCATGACATAGGTATCGTTCGGTTTTATCATGTAAGACCACGTTCGAGACGTTGGCGTTGATTTGAAATTTTGTATAAGACCTCGTCTGGGACGTAGGCATCGATATGAATTATATGTAAAAGACCTCGTCTGGGACGTAGGTACTGGTATGAACTTTATGAGTAAGACCATGTATGTGACATCGGCATCATATTGACTCGTGTAAGACCACGTCTGGGACGTTGGCATCGATATGATCTGAACGTGTAAGACACTGTCTGGGACAGTGGCATCAACATACGAGTGCATTTAAGACCATGTCTGGGACGTTGGCATTGTATTACTATTCCGAGCTTTCTGAGTATCCTACTAGGTTCCTAAGGGTTCAATGGGCAAGTCTGCAATACGAATGGTATATCCGAGTTATGATCAATTAAGTGAATGAATACCCAATTCAGGTATGTTGAATATGCATTAAGTATGCATGAATGGTAAGTATGCATATGACTTTGATTTGAAGAAAGGTATGTTTGAATAGGATAATGTGAATGAGATGCAAGGAAGATTGTGAATGAGCCATGTGCTTCAAATGAGTTTTGAATGGATAAAAGTGACCAATGTAGTCATAAGTATGAATCAAGCATGTACATGATAAATTGTTAAGTGAATGAGATGTGCAAAAGTTTCAAATTGCATTTATGCTTTTTATGCCAAGTTTATTTGTATATGACTTACTAAGCTTTTGGAAAGCTTACTCTGTGTGTGTGTTTTCTTTGTTTTATAGGTCGTCAAAGCTACTGAAGACTCGGGATTGTCAAGGATCATCATCACACTACAAAAACTTATTTTGGTACCCTTTTGTAAATGTATATAGCTAAATATGGCATGTATAGGCTAGATAGGTGTATATGTTTATGAAGTGAGCATGGCCATGTGTATTGGTAAGCTTTTGAGTTGATAATTGTTTGAATGAATGAGTTATGAAGAATATATATTTAGTATGTCTTGATGCATATGGAAAGGTTAAGTTTTAGTTAAGCAAATGGATGTTACATGTTTGAAATGATGTAAGATTTAGTTTGAAATTTTGAATGAATGGAATTGGTATTGAATGTATAGGTGAAGTGAACCATTTGATAAGTTTTGGTTGTCATATATGCATACTATGTTTTGGTATGTATTGCTTGTAGGTGAGACCCAAAATGGGTGTCATATTGGCCTTGTAAAATGGCCTATAATATCACATGGTTGAGGCACACGGGCGTGCCTAAGATCGTGGGTAAATTGGTAGAATGTGGCTTAAATTGCACACAGCCTCGACACAGGTGTGCTTAGTGGCCGTGTGAGAAATGGTAGTATGTGATCTAGTAGTACACGGCCTTAGCACACGGGCGTGCTTGGTGACCGTGTTGAATTTGGCAGTATACCACCACGGGGAGGACACACGGGAGTGTCCATGGCAGAGGTGAAGCACGACCTACCCACTACCGTGTGTCCCTCAGATGTTAGAAATGTTTCAAATTTTTATGAAATTTCTTATGTGTTTCGGTTTAGTCTCGACTTGGTTATAAGCATGATTAAGGTCTCGATGACCTACTTAAGGGACATTATGATTGATATTGATGAATGGTTGTATGATTAATTCTGTAAATGTTTCCAATCTATCTGGTAATGCCTTTAACCCTAATCCGGTGATCGAACACGGGATAGGGGTGTTACAGATCCTGTCGAGCGTGTTAAAGTAAGGAGAAATAGTCATGGCCAGCCTGTTAGATCTGAAGCTCAACTGTTAGCAGGCTATTTGGGCATTATAGCATGAAATGTCAATATGTTGCCAATTAACTACGAATCATGCATCACATGCTTGATGCCAACAAAAATCAGGCTCTCGACAAGATTAAGGTAACAAAACGTGAATGTAATTTATAATACTTTGGTTTAACTTTCATTTATATTTACTTTTTAAACTTATGTTTTTTCAGGAGAGATTTGCTTTAGAGGTCTCCGATGACTATATCAAGAAGACATTGGGTAAAAAATGGAGAGACAATAAAAGCACACTGAAAAAACAATATTTTAAGAAAGATATAAGCATCGACTAAAAATTAAGAAATGTCCCGCCGGAAATGTTGAGGTACCAATGGGAAGATCAAGTTAGATTCTGGAATTCAAAGAAAGGAGAGGTATTACGTACTTCTAAAGTCTTATAAATTTTTCGATTATGTCAAATACGTATTTACTATATATGTAATACAAAATTCATTATGTAGGACCGTGAGCGAGTTGGAACAAGCAGCAGACAGAAACAAAAATTCACGCACATGGCAGGGTCCAAAAGTTTTGCTTGTGTAATTGAGGCCGAGGTATTATAATTTATTAATTCTGTCAAATATTAATGACTTTATACTATTAAATTGTATTTTTACTGCTACAATGTAGGAAGTCTCGTCTGGTCAAAAAGTTGGACGCCTTTAGCTTTTTGACATTACACATAGGAAGAAGGATGGATCTCTGATGACATCCGAAGCTGTAGAAATTTTAGTATATTTACTTAATAAAATTTAATTTATTATAAATATTTATAATGTTTAATTATAATAGTTTAATTCATCGTTTGTAGTTTGAAATTTATAATGTTAAGTTATGTTGCATTCCTTCTTATTATATATTTCGTTTCTAACTCTTTCATTGATTTATTAGGATAAACTAAAGGAGAAGAATCGGAGTATGAAGCGGCTGCTTCGACTGATAGTTCTGTTAATCTCGAGGATATTGATAACAAAATTATTATTGATGTTTTGGGTCCTAAAAGGTACAATCGCTTGATCGATAGTTCGTTGTCTCGAGTATATTTATAACAGAATTATCACTGATGTTTTGGGTCTTGAAAGGTATGGTCGGGTTCGATTTCAAGGATCTGGTGTTACCACGACCCAATATTTGGGATCGAGCTCCCAGCAATACATGCCTTCCGGGAGTCAATCTCGTGCTGAAGTTTAGAGGCTAAAAGACCAGATAGCTCAGATGCAAGCGAGCACGGTTGAGCAAATTTCTCAACTTAGAGCGGAGGCAGCAGCGAGGGAGGCAGAGCAGAACAAAAGTATGAAGAACTCCAACTACAGCTTCAGACTATGATGAAGATGTTCCGGCAGTCGCAGAGGCCGCCATCTTAGACATTTATTTTCTTGTTGTAAGATGATTTTTAACATTGTTACATTTAACATTATTGTAAGAATATTTTCAGTTATAATTTATTAATTAATTTTATCATATATCTTTTATTGATTTTCAAATATCATTTAGAATTAATGCATTTGGTGTGATTTTTATGCTACATTTGCTGTTTTAGGTTGGAATTATATACTATATTTGCTGTTACTGGTTGGTTTTAGTGCAGGAGGGGTATGTTATTGGACAAATTGTACATTGTAATTTTGTATAAGTTAGAGGCATTTGCGGGAAAAGCGTCGCTAAAAGTCGTGGCTTTTAACGGCATTCGTGGGAAAAGCGCCGCTAAAAATCGTGGCTTTTAGCAGCGTTCGTGTGAAAAGAGTCGTTAAAAGTCGTGGCTTCTAGCGGTGTTCGTGGGAAAAGCGCCGCTAAAAGTCGTGGCTTTTAGCGGCGTTTGTGGAGAAAGCACCGCTAAAAGTCATGGCTTTAGCGGCATTTTTTTTTCATAAACACCGCTAAAGTTTGCGGCGTTTGATTTAGCGACATTTTTTACGGTGCTTTGACGCTTATAAATGCCGCTAAAGGCCTAAAAAAATGCCGCTAAAAGTCTGTTTTGCTGTAGTGATATCATATAAACATACATGTCAATTACCATTTTGGGTCCAAAATCAACATCATTCAAAGTAATTTCACATAAGCATAACATTGCCTATATGCATGCCATATAACCGAGTCCAGAACAATAAAAAGACTATCAAATCAAAGGCTTGATATTGTGAGCTCCAAAGTGATCCGATCACCTCATTCCACAAAAAATAACTACTAGTAGAGTAAGCATTACATATACTTAGTAAGTTCATAGGTTTTAAAACAGTAAACTCACCTCAATTCATAACTAACAAAATAAAATAGCTAACTATATGATTTTCTTGTCATTACATTTCACAACAGTAAGGTGAGTTTATAGCATTTCAATCTATACGATATAAATTAACTCAATTCCATGTCATTCAATCAGTATTATCACATATATATGCTTTTATTACACTATTCAATTATCGAATAACATATCAATTCTGAATACATATCATAATTTCAGTCCTTTTGCTCTTATATTTCCATTTCCATCACAACACATACTACCATTCATTCATTTAATTGTTTCTATAATCGTTTAGCTCGATGAACTATAATAAATAGATACAGATATGTAGGTGACCACCAAAACCCACCAGATTGCTCGTTTAAGCCATAACTCCAAAACACACCTAAGCACCAAAGTGCTAAGCCCATAGGCATCAAATTTCATAAGACCTTACACCCCTTCATAACATACCAAGGTCTCTGTATAGACAATCAATAACAATGGTCTCTATAGAGACAAATCTCAGTAACCTGCAACAACTATTGGATTCTAGTTAAAATAGTGAATTCTCCGTTCATCAGTATCATCTCATGTCATATCCCATACAATGCACACATAACCCTATTGGAATGCCAATTGTATATTATCATTTCATACATTCATCCGAGCACATTTAACATATTAGACCATTTTTTTACAAATCAGTCCATTTCTCACCTTTTTTGTACTAATTTGTATACAATTCAAATCACATTCAAAGTATATAAATTCACAATTCAAACACATAAATCACATTTACATATGCAATTATACCATATGAAACAAGTTGAAGTGTATGGACTAATAAATAATTTTCACTTTTCTTGATCTATCGGTTGAATCAAATCTTGATATTTGTAATAATTCATTTCAATTTATCAGTTTAAAATGTCTTAGAATAGTTTATTTCATGCATATGATAGTCCTATTTCATTTTATAGAAATTCCCTAAAGTTTTGCAGTTTATTCATTTTAAACCCTAAAATCAAAACTATCATATCTTTCACATTAAAGCCCCATTTTGCAATCCAATTTCAATCACATCCGTCTACAACCCTATAATATGTATAATTACAAAAATTTCATGCTAATTTCAAATTATTTTCATTTAGTCCCTATGTTCAAAACTAACAACTTTCACTTTACAATTTAGTCCTTTACAAATCTAAGCTCAAAAGCTAACCATTTAACACCAAAAGCTTTAAAAATAATAAATGATAACATTTCAAAACTTTACAATTTCACAATTTAATCCATGAGCTAACTAAATCAAGTTACAATAATATTAAAAATATAAAATTTACGAAAAATAAACTTTAAATACCATACTATGCAATGGTCGAAAGCTTCAATAAAAAAATGGCTTCCTTCTTTTTGTTTTGATTAAAAGGTGAAGAGAAAAATGAAGATGGACACTTTGATTTTATGTTTTTGTAAAGCCCCGAATTTTAGGCCTAGAAGTATTGGGCCTTGTGTATGGATTAGTAAGGAGGTTGTACATAAGTATTTAGTTGTACAAGGAAATGACATAATTAAATGTCTGCTTCAGTGGCTAAGGGTCCTGAGAAGTGTTGGAGAAGTCCTGGGTTCAAACCTGGGCATTAGCAAAAATTTTAGTTTTTAAGTGAATAAAACCCTTACTGCTTGATAGTAGACCTTTTAGATATGTGTGGTTAAAATATGACACAAGGAGCTGGTTGGGAAGGTGGTTAGTGGCGTAGTTTAAGTTACAAGGGAGCTCGAGTTCGAATCCCATTGAATGCAAAGGGATACTTATTTTATTTCTTTAAGGTGAGAGAGGTAGATTGGACTGAAACTCTACTAGATGAGGTTTGAATTGGTCAATGAGGAGAGAATTAGGGGATGTGGTTAGTAGTTGGGTGATTTAGAGGAGAATTAGGAGGAGGAAATCAAGGAATTCAAAACTTGGAGAGTTGTGGCCGATTGGGGAAGCTTGTATATGCAAATTCGGCTAGGGGTCTCCTTTGTGTGCATTTTTCGGCAATTTGAGAGCAGTCTTGGTTTTCCTGAGTGTCAAATTTTCTGCTTTCTCCTCTTTTGCAATTTCATGCTCTACCTTGGTGATCAAATTGCTTTTGGGCATTTTCTTTGCTTATTTCTTTAAGTCAAACCTTGACTCTCTACTCTCTACTCTCGATCTTAATCCTTCATTTGGTCGAACTCTTGTCCCTCTTCTCTCACAATCGAAGTCGACTACACTATTATTCTTTCCCTCTTTATTCACTTCTCTTCTCCTCTCAATACCTCTCTTTGTCTTGGCTGAACTTAATATCTCTCTTCTTCTATTATTCTTATTTTGTTTCCTCTATTCTTTTACAAGTCAATTCTCCTCCTCTCTTGTCCCTTGAACTCTATTTTTCCCTCTTAAATACTAAGTTGAATACTTGGTATTTTGGTCTCGATTTTACAAGACTTCAGAGAAATCGGTTGGCATTTGTATGTTCCTTCTTTAGTTCACTATTATTCCAAGTATTACCGAGGAGTGAAAGGTGCAAGTGTTCTCGAGTGTCAAAACCCTGTCTTCTAATATTTGATTAAGGTATTTTCGACACCTTGTTCTTGGGTATAGGCCAATTACTCTTAGATTCTGGAAGTGTTATGTAGAAGATTTTGGGCTACATTTTAACCGGTTCTATCTATCTATCTGTCGTGTGTGCAGTTAAGCGTCAGGATACGTGTGTTTGATTTTAGCCACGATCTAAGTACATTTGGCCATGCTCCATTCGATCAAGGTAAGTAGGAGTATTGTTTGGGGATTAGATGACTATGAACACTATTAAGTAAGACACTAACTAAAAGTTCGAATCAATGTAGGTTGGTGCCAAGAGGAGTTTCGCTAGCTCTCATGAAAAATGTGTGTAATCATACTATCGTTTCTGTGAGTTGGCAAAAGCGAAAAGCCAAAACTTCGGCATTTGAGGCCTCATGAGCGTGCGATCGATCGTATGGTAAACCGAGCCCACAATCATGGGAAATAGACTAAAGAGGCCACCACGAGTGTCTTCGTGCTATTGGGTCATTATGGGCCTCGTTTGGCTGAAATGGGTCGTGTGAGCTCAATGGGCTCGTGGGCCCCACACAGAATAAATTCACGATAAGTAGCAAATACTGGACTAGGCTATATTATTTACATATTCGTGACTGAAATTGGGTTGAATGGGCCACACGAGCGTGTGGGCCCACTTGGGCTGAATATTGGGCTTTGGCCCATTTACACCGTTTTGACCATATATGTTATTTGTGTTGCTCGAGGCGACTATAGACCTTCGAGAAGGTTGTAAAATGACCATAATGCCCTGTAAGGTAAATGACTGTAATGCCCCTGTAGGGTAAAATGGTCGTAATACCCCCATAAGGTAAAATGACCGATATGCCCTCAAAGAATAAAATGACTATTTTGCCCCTCGAGGGTAAATGATTGATTTATCTGCGATGTAAATGATTGATTTTTCTGTGACGTAAATGATTGATTTGTCTGTGATTTGTATGACTGATTCTGAGCATGGCATTTTGTATACACGACATACTGCATGGGGTTGGGATACTGTTATGGAGGAAGTACTATACTGGTGGCTCTGCCACAATCACTGTTACTAGTGGCTTTGCCACATATATTATTACTAGCAATTTTTCTTCGATACTATTTCTGGCGACTTTGCTACGATACCGTTGCTGGCAGCTTTGCTACGATGCTACTGATGGATGTGTGCCGACCATATTACCATTGCTGATGGCTTTGTGCCAATCATATTACCGTTACTGATGGCTGTGTGCCGATCATATTACTACTACCGATGGCTTTGTGCCAATCATATTACTGTACTCATGGCGTTATAGCTATCCGTTACGACTATTAGCTATTCGATTACTAGCGACTTTTGTTTGCGATCATCGATTAGTGCCGCAACCGATGCTGATATTGGTGTGTTGGTTGGGTGGGTTGGTTTTATCCCCACATGGTGTGTTGGTTGGTACGGATGGTGTGTTGGCTAGATTGGGATGGGTTGCATGATTGCATTGTTGCCTTTACACATCGACATCATCCTTTGTATTAGGCTTAGGCCCACATGTATTTTGTTTCTGATTTTGATACTATAATGGGCTAAGGCCCACACTATACTGTTACAGTGTTGGGTTAAAGCCCACTCTGTTACTGAAAAGGGCTTAGGCCTAGACTGTTACTGCATATATTACTGACTGAATGATAGGGGATTACACACTGAGTTTTCATAAACTCACCATTTCTTTTAACTGTACAGGTAATCCCCAGTCTTAGACGATTTGGAGCCGCGAGGGACTGGGAGGTGGCCACATGATCGCTGATGTTTTGTGTTAGACTTATTTATTTAAATTCTAAATTAGGCTATTGATTATGTAATAAGGCCATTGGTGGGTTTAACTTCTTTTTAATTGTGTTTTGCTTTCTTGATTAAACTGCCAAACTGATGCAAACGAGTTTTCAAAATAATAACTATTTTCAAGACAAACATCAATCGTTTTGAGAAGCGGTTTTTAAATTGTAATAACTTAATTTGCCAATTTTTCTCAAGCAATAAAAAAAACTAAATGGGTTTTAACTTACATAGGATTTCTATCAATAAGCCCTAATTTTGAAAGAATTTCAATGTGGCACGTCAGATTCAATCGTAACGTCTAGGCTGAGTTTGAGGGTGTTACAGTTTTAATATAATTTTACTTAATATTTAACTTATTTCTAACATATATTTTTATTAGAAAATAAGCACGATCTATCCACCATATTTAAATATGGTTAAATTGCCACATAAATCCCTAAACAACCACTATTTAAGCTTTTTAACAAATAAAAATTCAATAGCTATTAATTTACTATTTTTACAATTTAATCATTGTACCTTAATTAATAACTTTTCAATGAAATTACTGAAATGAAATTAAATATAATACTATAATAGACTCGTAAATAATATTTGTGCAAACTCGATCATCGAAAAATGAGGTTTCAAAATCACCATTTCTAGCACCACTAAAATGGGCTTTTCACTATACGAGAAATCAGGTTGTAACTTTATTTCATTTGTACAAATCACGTGAGAGGGATCAGAAAGATAACGACGTAACATTAATACATGGAACACATTAGCTCCTCACTGTACGAAAAATCGGGTTGCAACTCTATTTCATTTGTACAAATCACGTGAGAGGGATCGAAATGACAATGTCGTAACATCGATACATGAAACACATTACGAATATTTTCTAGTTCTGGTGGTAATGCTAATTTATAAGCTACAGGGCCAATTCTCTCGAGGATCTCATATGGTCCTATATCTTGGACTAAGCTTTGCTTTCCTGCCTAACAACAAGATCTTTTTCCAGGGTGAGACTTTCAAAAATACTCTATCAATAATTTGAAACTCGATATCTTTTTTTTAGATCAGCATATGATTTCTGATGATATGACACGGATTTCCAACAGTCTCGTATGATTCTGAATTTTTCTTCGGTCTCACAAATCATATCATTCCCTACTAGTTTGCTTTCATTCAATTCAGACCAGTACAATGGAGTTTGACATCTGCGACGGTGTCATTTTAAAGCTTAACTGATAGTTGTTATTATAAGCGAACTCAGCCAAAGGTAGAAATTTTCCCAAATACCTTCTAATACAATAATACTATAGTGTAACATGTCCTCGAGTATTTGAATCACTCGTTCCGATTGATTGTTTGTCTACGGATAAAAAGTGGCACTGAAATTCAGTTTAATACCCATGGCATTGTGTAGCTTACCTTAAAACCTAGAGGTAGATCTCAGATCGCGATAAAAAATAATGGATAATCTAACAATTTCAGTAGCATACCACTCAGTTAGCTTCTCAAGTGAATCATCGATTTTGATCGGAATAAAATGTGCTGATTCATCAATCTGTAAAAATTTACCTAGATCAAATCCATCTTTTTCCGTGTTAGAGGAAAACCCGATACGAAGTTCATTGTAATTCATTCTCATTTCCATTCTAGAATCATAACATGTTGTAGCAAACCTGACGGGACCTGATATTCTACTTTCACCTGGTGACATACCAAACACTTCGATATGAACTCCGAGATCTCACGTTTCATTCCTGGTCACCAGTAAGCTTGTTTCAGATCATTATACATTTTGTTGTTGCTTGGATGTATAAAATAAGTATTGCTACGTGCCTCGTGTAATATGTCCCGTTTTAGCTCAAAATCATTCGGTACACACAACCGATTGTGGAAATACAAGCTGCCATCATCATTAATATTAAACTCGGTTGTCTGTGCATTTTTAACTAGTACTTGTTTTGTTTATAACTCTGAATCATTTTTTTTTTGTGACTCAATGGTTTAGCCCTTAGCTCAACTAGAATAGAACCATCACGTGAAACACCCCAAACCCGGCCCAAAAAGCCTAATCGGATTTGGTATGTTCCTCGAGTAAAACTTTAGCGGAATATCATTTTGTTCAAGAAAACTTGATGATTTTAAGTAAAACGGATTAACTTAAAGATCGAGTTGGGCTTAGTTGAAAAATAGATTTGTATTTTCTTAAAACATATTTATTTATATTACTGACAAAAACCTTTTTAAATTATTTATCGAAAACCATTTAGTTATTTAATGGATAATTATTCATGGCGTAATTTAAAATAAATCCAAACACAAAATTAAAAATAGTTTATAGTGGCCTTATTACATAAAAATTGGCAAATCCATAATAAAGTCTAAGTAATAAAATTTAAAAAATTTAATAAGTTTAAGTTGGAAAATCTCCACAATACTTGATACTGAGCATCGGCCACCTCGAAATCCTCACGCTTAGATCCATCGCACTACGAGTCATCGAAAAGTTATCCCATAAGAATGGGTGAGTTATAAACTCAATGTATAACACATACACTAAAAAGCCCATTTTATCAAATGCTTTTAAGCTCAAAATTTCACATATGGCCATAGGCCCATTTAACTCATATTTAGCCCAAAGGCCCATTTAGCTTATATTTAGCCCAAAGGCCCATTTCATAGCAAAACAAATAATAATCATTCAATATTACATGGTTATGTTCATGAAATGAAATGCAAGCCCTACCAACCTAAATATCCATCCGCTACACACCCCGCACCAACCAACACACCGTGGGGATTACTAAATCGACCTCCATCCGCTACACACCATCGAAGGCAATTCTTTGCGATCAACATGCACATCGCCCTTATTGTGGCAAAGCCACCAAAACAGATGTGACCAAGTCACCGATCAAGTCCAATTTCAAATACGTGACCGAAGTCACCAGATTCACATATGTGACGAAGTCACAGAGTTCAAATATGTGACCAAGTCACCGGAGTCAAATATACGTGGACCAAGTCACCAAATTCACATATGTGACCGAAGTCACCGTAAATGTGGTAAAACCACCGAATACTTCCTCCTTTATCAAATATACCCATATGCCCATGCACATACATATCAAATCGATTTTTATGTTATTTACCCCACAAATCATAATATAGTCATGCTTATTTCATATTGATGCATATAGCAAAATAAACAAAATATTGGGGTAAACATACCGAATATCATATACCACTTGAATGGTATCCAAAAGCACAATCATACACATGGTCATATAGTCACAATTAAATATATGTAAATCTTATGAGATTTTTAATGTAAGGTTACACACCTAGAGACAAGTGAGAACAATACCTCTTGCTCGTCAACACCTAATTGATTGACACATTTGGTTAGTATAAACTTTTGTTAACAATATTACACTTATTGACGATGGATCTAAATCCTTACCCTCAGATTCACGAATGACGAGTTATTTGTGGTTTTCTCCACTAGATGGATCAAAACCGATATTCCACCAACGTAAAGTGGTTGGTTGTACGACTACTTCAAATAATCGATCCTCGTTAGCGGAGGGTCCACAACCCTGGAAAGTCTCTTACTCCCAATACGGCTCTTCGTTTGTAGTTCGATGGTAAAGGAATACCTCCTCTCTTCCAAACACTCCGTACGGCTCTTTTCTTACCTATCTTGATGATCTTAAATCGCCCTAAAAATAACGTGAGATTAGTGATCCATCTAAATAAATCGGTATGATCTAAATTAATAATCTTACCTTGATGATTTGAATGATCACTTAAAGGTTGTCTTCAACAAAGATCTTTGAAAAATCTTTTCAAATGAATCACCTAGGAGAGAAAATAAAATATCATGATTTTAAGTTTGCTAAAGTAAAAGGAATGATGAAAATAATTGATAAAATCTTACTTTGAGTTCTTCAAGGTTCGGCTTTGAATAAGAAGAAAAGAATATGATGATTCGCCTTAACAAAAGAGAAGAGAAATGGTGGTTTCAATATGATGGTTTCGGTTTTGAGGGAAAGAAGAAAGAGAATGAAAAGAGAAGGAAAAGAGAAGGAAGAAAAGAGAAAAGGAGAAGAAGATGATGATGGTGATTTCTCAAAAGAAAAGAAATGTGTTTAGGAACCTTTGCACATTTCGCCAAGGAGGTAACAATTGAAAGTGATTCTTGATCCTTTGTGGTTTCGACAATGAGAGGAAAAGAGAAGAGAAATAGAATGAAAAGAAAGAAAAGAAAATGAAAGAGAAGGCTTTTGGTGATAGCTAAATTGGCACTAAAGAGAAAGAAAAGAAGTGACTTTAAAAGTGAAAATATTTTGGCATCAAAAGAGAAATAAAATTTTGAGAGGAAAAGATGAAATAAAGGTACCTATTTGGTCAAAATACCAATGCCAAAACAAAGTAAACTTGTACCAAATGCCAAAGATAGTTTCGGTTTAGGGAAAAGGTTTTGGAGAAGGGGAAAAGATAGACAATTTTGCTAGGATCATAGGCCAACTAGCACCCTAATGGCTACACTAATTTTCGGTCAACCTAGCCAACATCATCCCCTTTTCCTCCTTGTTTCTTCCCCATCATATCCAAAATTTGCTTCACAATTAAACCTCTCCTTTAGCCCTTCATGCTGTCTAGGTTCATGGTCAATTGACCATGAACACACTCCCAAAACCATGCCCCATATCATGCCTTTTGTCCCCCTCATCTTATCATCAACTTATGATTCCATGCCATAAGTTTCTAGCTTCCTTTTTCACATGGTCAAATAGCCAAAAATGAATGAATGCTCATCCACTCTAGAACTTTCTTGGCCGACACTTATAGGGAAGAAAACAAAAAATTAAAATCCTCCCTAATGCTAGCTAGAGATTGAACTTCACACCTCAAGCACACATCCATGCATCTTAACCACCTTGCCAATTACTTAATTCATGCTAAAACTTCTTATCATTAATTCTTAAGGCCTAATTTGCTTAGCTCTCTCTAATTAATATGAATTAAAAGTTTTACTAAGCATGCTCTTAATTAATGAAGCTCAAATAACTTCCAAAAAAATACACTTAATAATAATTAAGCATGCAACATCATTCAATTAAGTGAAATGCATAGCCCCTAATTATCAGGATGTTACAGTTCTACCCCCTTAAAATAATTTCGTCCTCGAAATTACCTAGCTGGAATAAGTGAGGGTATTGCTGTCGCATCGCTTCCTCCGGTTTCCACGAAGCTTCTTCTGATCCATGATTACGCCATAATACCTTGACAAGAGGAACCGACTTTCTCCGTAAAACCTTTACATCTCGTTCCAGAATTTGAATTAGCTCCTCTTCATATGACAAGTCTGATCTTAATTCCACCTCCTCAACTGGCACTAAATGAGATGGATCTGACCGGTAACGGCGTAACATTGAAACATGGAATACATCATGTATTTGCTTCAATTCCGAAGGCAAATCTAACTGATATGCCACAGATCCGACCCGCTTCACAATCCGATAAGGTCCAATGAACCTAGGACTTAGTTTCCCTTTGCGTCCAAATCTCATCACCTTTTTCCAAGGTGAAACCTTTAGGAAAACTTGGTCCCCCACAGCAAACTCTATTTCTTTCCGCTTTAGATCTGCGTACGATTTTTGTCTGTCGGATGCTTCCTTTAATCGAGCCGGATTATCTTAACCTTTTCTTGATTCACCACTATCTCGGACCCAAAATCGACGTTCCCTAATTCGCATCCAACACGTAGGAGTGCGACACTTCCGTCCATATAGTGCTTCATACGGTGCCATCCAGTATCTTTGGATTGAAATCGTTGTTGTACGCAAATTCTACCAACGGTAAGAATTCGCCAAACTTCCTTGAAATCTATCACACATCCCCTTAACATATCTTCTAAGATTTGGATTACTCTTTCGACCGACCATCCGACCGAGGATGAAATGCCGTACTAAAGTCCAATCTGGTGCCCAAAGCTCGATGCAATGCTTTCCAAAATCGCGCGTAAACCTCGGATATCCGTAAAATTATCGACAACGGCACTCCATGCAATCTCACAATCTCACCACATATAACTTTGCCAATTTACGCGAAAGAGTAATCAACGGCGGGATAAAATGTCTGATTTAGTCAATCGGTCCACTATCACCCATCTGAGTCTTTCTTAGTAGGCGAAGAGGAAGCGCACTAACAAAGTCCATGGTGATTCTCTCCCACTTCCTTTGTGGAATCTTTATCGGTTGAAGCAATCCCGATGGTACTTGATGTTCAAGCCTTGACTTGTTGACACGTCAAGCACTTTCCTACAAACTCCGTAACTTCTCGCTTAAGACCAGGCCACCAAAATTGATCTCACAAGTCTCGATATAACTTACTTCCTCCAGGATGCATAGCATAGGGGCTACCTTGCGATTCCTGAAGTATCTTTTGCCTCAACTCCTGATCCCTAGGCATACAGACTTTATCTTTGAAGCACAATACCCCGTCACTGTTAATACCAAAATCCTCCAATTTCCCACTCTACACCTGTTGAAGCTTTTCACTCAGATCATCATCTACTAACTGTCTCTCTTTCACTTGACTTAACCATGTCGGCTTAACCTGAAGTTCTGCCAACAAGCTTCCGTCATCGTAAAGACTAAGGTGTGCAAACATTGCCCTCAAATCTGACACCACTTTTTGAGTTAGAGCGTCTGCCACCACATTCGCCTTGCCCGGGTGGTACTCGATGGAACAGTCGTAGTCTTTCAATAACTCTATCCACCTTCGCTGCCTCAAATTCAGTTCTTTCTGAGTCAGTAGATATTTCAGACTTTTGTGGTCCGTATATATCACTGACTTCTCCCCGTATAAGTAATGTCTCCAAACCTTAAGAGCAAAGACTACAGCTGCCAACTCCAAGTCATGCGTCGGGTAATTAACCTCGTGTGGTCTCAACTGCCGAGACGCATACGCAACTACCTTTCTGCCTTGCATCAGAACACATCCTAATCCCGTGTGAGAAGCATCACAATACACGACAAAATCCTTTCCTGCCTCAGGCTGGATCAAAATCGGAGCTTCAGTCAAAACTTTCTTGAGCTTCTCAAAACTCTCTTGCTGCTTATTAGCCCACATGAAAGGTACTTCCTTTCTCAACAATTTCGTTAAAGGTGCAGTTATCGATGAAAATCCTTCAACGAATCTTCTGTAGTATCCGGCTAAACCCAAGAAACTGTGAACCTCAGTTACGGACTTAGGTGGTTTCCAATCTAGCACAGCCTCAATCTTCCGAGGATCCACCCTTATCCCTTCTGCAGACACCACATGGCCTAAAAATGCAACTTCTTTCAGCCAAAATTCACACTTCATCGAATTTGGCGTCGATTCTTCTCCTTAAAACTCGTAACACAATCCGGAGATGCTCATCATGTTCTACTTCGGACTTAGAATACACCAAGATGTCGTCTATGAATACCACGACGAATTGATCCAAGTAGGGCTAGAAAATTCGGTTCATCATATCCATGAACGCAGCTGGGGCGTTCGTCAATCCGAATGGCATTACCAAAAATTCATAATGCCCATATCTAGTTCGGAAAGCCGTCTTATGGATATCCGCTTCTTTCACTTTAAGTCGATGATACCCGACCTTAGATCAATCTTTGAGAATACATGACTCCTTAAGGTCGATCGAACAAGTCGTCAATCCTTGACAAAGGATACTTGTTCTTGATGGTCGACTTATTTAACCGCCAGTAGTCTATACACATCCTCATCGATCCGTCCTTCTTCTTCACGAATAGGACCGGTGCTCCCCATGGTGACACACTAGGTCGAATGAATCCACGATCAAGCAACTCCTGAATTTGAGCCTTCAACTCAACCAACTCCTTCGGTGCCATTCTATATGGAGCAATAGAAACTGGCGCCGTTCCAAGCAATAAGTCTATCCCGAATTCTACCTCACGATCCGGAGGCAAACCTGGAAGTTCTTCAGGAAAAACATCTACAAATTCATTCACGCCCCGACTTCATTAGCGATTTGCTTCCTTAGCCTCCAAAGCACTCATCAACATCGAAGGCTTCACATCCTTTCTAACCATCTTTTACGCCTTAAGGCGGATACTACATTAGATAAGTAGTTAGTCTCTCGCCCATCACTACAACTTCTTTGTCATCAAAAGTTCTTAATGACATCCGCTTAGCAAAGACAATCCACATTTGCGGTACTTCACAAGCCGGTCCATGCCTAAGATAAGGTCAATTCTCCGAATGGCAACTCCATTAAATCACCGAAGCTGTATCCCTTGGACTTCTAGAGGCACTTCCTTAAAAAGTTTGTCTACAACTCACTGTCTGTCCTAAAGGACTAAGTACAGTCATCTTCCTAGGTACAGTTTCAGAAGTCACATGCAAAGTCCCAGATACTTCACTAGCGATATAGGAATGAGTTGACCCTATATCTATCAAAGCAATAAAGGGTAACCCAAAAATCAGAAACGTACCCGTGATAACATCAGGTGCGTCACTGTCTTCTCTGCGACGAACTGCATACACCAAACCTGGTTGTCTCGCCTCAGAGCTACCAACGCCTCGCTCAAGTTTCGCGTCCTCTACCGGAACCATTGCCCCTTTCATTTGGGCCACGACCTCTTATCTCTGCATTGTCCACCTCTGTCACTGATTAGCACCCTAACTTGCTGGACGGTTCTTTTTTGAGTTCATTGGGCAATTCTTGATCATGTGATCCTTCGAACCGCACTTGAAACATCCGCCGGTCTTTTTCCAGCATTCTCCCGAGTGTATTTTCCCACATTGAGCACAAGTACGATTTTGTCCTCCCGAAGCAGTCTGTTGACCTCGCGGCCTATCATTTCTTGATTTCTTCTGAAAATTTCCGGACGACCCTGAGGACCCAAAGCTTCTCTTATTCTTACTCTGGCCTCTGTCCCGGTTCTGTCTCTCAGTTCGTTTAGCCTCTTCGGCAATTCTTGCCTTTTCCACTAAGATTGCAAAATCTCTTTCACGGTGTGGAGCAATCATCACTCTTAGCTCATCTCTAAGTCCATCTTCAAATTTGATACACCGTTCATATTCCGTAGCCACTATCCCTCTGGCATAACGGCTAAGTCGTAAAAATTCTGCTTCATATTCAACTATCGACTTGTTTCCTTGTACTAGATTCAGAAATGTCTTCCTCTGGGAGTCAATATAGCTAGCTCCAACATATTTTCCTTCGAATTTAATCTTAAAATACCCCCAATCCAGACGATCCACGGGTACTTTCCTTGATAGTGAGCCACCTTTGGTAGGCTTCATCACGGAGAAGTGAAATAGCACCTTTCAATTTCTCTTCATCGGTGCAGTCTATATCGTCCATGATTCTCTCGACCGCCTCCAACCAATATTCAGCTACATTTGGAGCTACTCAGATACTCCTCCGAAAACCTCGGCTCCATTTGATCTTAGTCTCTCGACCATCGACTTTGAGACCCATTTTAACTAGCTTCGCTACTCATTCCAAAACTCGCAAAGACGACTTGTGATCTGCGTCACCTCCTTCATTTTGTTCTTGAAAGTCCGCCCCAACAGTAGGTGGTATGAGCTTCATTCTCGGAACCTTGACCAGATCGAACTGGTTCAAAGATCATCCTTCCTCTTCCATGTCCACGATGACCTCGTCCCTAGAGCTCATGTCTACTACGTATCTTATCTGTTTTTACTAAAAGTCTTATGTATTAGAGTCTTTTCACTTCTTATTAAAGGAAAGTTTTATGAAACAGATATTTAGTAGTTTTTCCGTAGTAGCACACAAACACCTAAGGTCCATGTCTCTAAAGTATAGTTTAAGTTTAAACTATCATACATATCACATATCGATAAAGTACATACCTGATGGATCTGGGCCGAGAACTCGAGTGCCATGCTCTTATAAAATCTTTTAACTTAAGAAAACTTTCAAAAAAAATCATTTGGGTCAACTTTTGAAAACGTTGTGGGCTTCAAAACCCAAGGCCGAGAGTTTAAAACTGGGCTCTGATACTAAGCTGAAACACCCCAAACCCGGCCAAAAAGCCTAACCGGATTTGGTATGTTCCTCGAGTAAAACTTTAGCGGAATATCGTTTTGTTCAAGAAAACTTGATGATTTTAAGTAAAACGGATTAACTTAAAGATCGAGTTGGGCTTAGTTGAAAAATAGATTTGTATTTTCTTAAAACATATTTATATATATTCTTGACAAAAACCTTTTAAATTATTTATCAAAACCATTTAGTTATTTAATTGATAATTATTCATGGCGAATTTAAAATAAATCCAAACACAAAATTAAAAATAGTTTATAGTGGCCTTATTACATAAAAATTGGCAAATCCATAATAAAGTCTAAGTAATAAAATTTAAAAAAAATTAATAAGTTTAAGTTGGAAAATCTCCACAATACTTGATACGAGCACCGCCACCTCGAAATCCTCACGCCTTGATCCATCGCACTACGAGTCATCTGAAAAGTTATCCCATAAGAATGGGTGAGTTATAAACTCAATGTATAACACATACACTAAAAAGCCCATTTTATCAAATGCTTTTAAGCTCAAAAATTTCACATATGGCCATAGGCCCATTTAACTCATATTTAGCCCAAAGGCCCATTTAGCTTATATTTAGCCCAAAGGCCCATTTAGCTTATATTTAGCCCAAAGGCCCATTTAGCTTATATTTAGCCCAAAGGCCCATTTAGCTTATATTTAGCCCAAAGGCCCATTTCATAGCAAAACAAATAATAATCATTCAATATTACATGGTTATGTTCATGAAATGAAATGCAAGCCCTACCAACCTAAATATCCATCCGCTACACACCCCGTACCAACCAACACACCGTGGGATTACTAAATCGACCTCCATCCGCTACACACCATCGAAGGCGCTTTGTCGTATCAACATGCACATCGCTCTTATTGTGGCAAAGCCACCAGCGAATGTGACGAAGTCACCGATCAAGTCCAAATTTCAAATACGTGACCAAGTCACCAGATTCACATATGTGTGAAGTCACCAGAGTTCAAATATGTGACCAAGTCACAGGAGTCAAATATACGTGACCAAGTCACCAAATTCACATATGTGACCGAAGTCACCGTAAATGTGGTAAAACCACCGAATACTTCCTCCTTTATCAAATATACCCATATGCCCATGCACATACATATCAAATCGATTTTTATGTTATTTACCCCATAAATCATAATATAGTCATGCTTATTTCATATTGATGCATATAGCAAAATAAACAAAATATTGGGGTAAACATACCGAATATCATATACCATCGAATGGTATCCAAAAGCACAATCATACATATGGTCATATAGTCACAATTAAATATATGTAAATCTTATGAGATTTTTAAAGTAAGGTTACACACCTAGTGACAGTGAGAATAATACCCTCTTGCTCGTCAACACCTAATTGATTGACACATTTGGTTAGTATAAACTTTTGTTAACAATATTACACTTATTGACGATGGATCTAAATCCTTACCCTGATTCACGAATGACAAGTTATTTGTGGTTTTCTCCACTAGATGGATCAAAACCACGATATTCCACCAACGTAAAGTGGTTCGGTTATACGACTACTTCAAATAATCGATCCTCGTTAGCGGAGGGTCCACAACCCGATGGAAAGTCTCTTACTCCCGTCATGACTCTTTGTTTGTAGTTCGATGGTAAAGGAATACCTCCTCTCTTCCAAACACTCAGTCGGCTCTTTTCTTACATATCTTGATGATCTTAAATCGCCCTAAAAATAATGTAGATTAGTGATCCATCTAAATAAATCGGTATGATCTAAATTAATAACCTTACCTTGATGATTTGAATGATCACTTAAAGGTTGTCTTCAATAAAGATCTTTGAAAATCTTTTCAAATGAATCGGCCTAGAGAGAAAATAAAAGATCATGATTTTAAGTTTGCTAAAGTAAAAGGAATGATGAAAATAATTGATAAAATCTTACTTTGAGTTCTTCAAGGTTGGCTTTGAATAAGAAGAAAAGAATATGATGATTGGCCTTAACAAAAAGAGAAGAGAAATGGTGGTTTCAATATGATGGTTTCGGTTTTGAGGGAAAGAAGAAAGAGAATGAAAAGAGAAGGACAAAAGAAGGAAGAAAAGAGAAAAGGAGAAGAAGATGATGATGGTGATTTCTCAAAGAAAAGAAATGTGTTTAGGAACCTTTGCACATTCGGCCAAGGAGGTAACAATTGAAAGTGATTCTTGATCCTTTGTGGTTTCTGCAATGAGAGGGGAAAGAGAGAAGAGAAATAGAATGAAAATGAAAGAGAAGGCTTTTGGTGATAGCTAAATTAAGCACTAAAGAGAAAGAAAAGAAGTGACTTCAAAAGTGAAAATATTTTGGCATCAAAAGAGAAATAAAATTTTGAGAGGAAAAGATGAAATAAAGGTACCTATTTGGTCAAAATACCAATGCCAAAACAAAGTAAACTTGTACCAAATGCCAAAGATAGTTTCGGTTTAGGGAAAAGGTTTTGGAGAAGGGAAAAGATGGACAATTTTGCTAGGATCATAGGCCAACTAGCACCCTAATGGCTACACTAATTTTCGGTCAACCTAGCCAACATCATCCTCCTTTTCCTCCTTGTTTCTTCCCCATCATATCCAAAATTTGCTTCACAATTAAACCTCTCCTTTAGCCCTTCATGTTGTCTAGGTTCATGGTCAATTGACCATGAACACACTCCCAAAACCATGCCCCATATCATGCCTTTTGTCCCCTCATCTTATCATCAACTTATGATTCCATGCCATAAGTTCCTAGCTTCCTTTTCACATGGTCGATAGCCAAAATGAATGAATGCTCATCCACTCTAGAACTTTCTTGGCAGACACTTATAGGAAGAAAAAAAAAAATTAAAATCCTCCCTAATGCTAGCTAGGAGATTCAAACTTCACACCTCAAGCACACATCCATGCATCTTAACCACCTTGCCAATTACTTAATTCATGCTAAAACTTCTTATCATTAATTTTAAGGCCTAATTTGCTTAGCTCTCTCTAATTAATAAGAATTAAAAGTTTTACTAAGCATGCTCTTAATTAATGAAGCTCAAATAACTTCCAAAAAATACACTTAATAATAATTAAGCATGCAACATCATTCAATTAAGTGAAATGCATAGCCCCTAATTATCAGGATGTTACATCACGCCTCATAGTCAGCTAACATTCATAGCTCTCAATGCAAACATAGATTTCCAGCTTAAAGCATCAACTACCACCTTAGCTTTATCAGGGTGGTAATCAATGACTAGATTGTAATTTTTCAACAATTTAAGGAATCTGCGCTGTCTCAAGTTCAATTCTTTTTGAGTCATTAGATATTTTAAACTTTTGTGATCAGTAAATATGTGACATTCTCACCGTATAAGTAATGTCGCCAAATTTTCAAAGCTAAAACAACAATTGTAAATTCTATAACAGTCTATTTTTCAATAGAACCGAAAACGGTGGTTTCAAAATCCCGTATTCTGATGATCGAGTCAATAAATATTATTTATTAATATTTACGAGTATATTAAAGTGTTATAGTGATTTTTGACTAGATAATTTTATTGATCGATTAACAATTAAAGTACAAGGAGTAAATTGTAAAAGTGGTAAAAGTTTATTATTATAGATTGTTATTTGTAGAAGAGGAAATAATAAATAATTGGGGCTTAAAATGGCAATTAAGGCCTTAGGTAAGTATAGTGGAGGGTTTGACGAGGAATGAGTTTAACAATATTAAAAAAGCATACATTTATTTAATTAAAAGAAACATAAAACATAAGAAATAAAAAAGCGGGCAATTTATTAAAATATACCAAAATTAAAAAAATTACGGAAATGGGCCGAAAATTTAAGTATTTACGGAAAAGGGTCATTTTCCCCTAAAACGCGTCCACGAGGGAGCGCTTTGTGCCATATCAGCCAAAAACGCGTCCTTCAGGGCATGTTTTGCTGATGTGGTAAAAACACTCCCCCAAGGACGGGTTTTAGCCCATGTTGTAACACCCCAAACCCAGTCAATACGCCACGACCGAATCTGGTATGTCACTAAGGAAAATAATTTTTGAAAGAATCGAATTAACAATTAAATTTTTGTGAAAAACTCTTTGTAATTCTTTATTTGTCGAAAATAAGTTAAAATTGAAATTTACTTCGAAATTACATAAAACTTTAAAACTTAGTTGATAAATCATAGGATAGAAAACATTTATATCTTTTTAAGAAAATTCGAAATATCGTTTTGGAAAATCCATTTGCAATTGATTATAGAAACTTGAATTTTGGAAATCACTTAATCTGTTGAAAACATTTAACTTGTAATTTTACTATTGAACTATTCATGTTACCCGATGGTAAGATTTTTAAAACCATTGCGAGTTTTTAGTTTAGAAAACTTTGGGCTCAATTATTAAATTAACCAAGTAATTTAAAAGCCATATTTTAAACATATTCAAAACATAAAAATAATCCAAAACATAATTAAACAGGCCTTATTACAAATCCATAAAAATATGAAAACCAAATTAAAATAAAGTACCCAGGTTGGAAATTCATGTAAAACCAAATTTTATTGCATGGCCTCCTCGAGTTCATCCGGCTCCTCATCCGCAAACTCACGAATCACCGAAAAGATAAGGAGAAGGTGAGTCACCAAGACTCGATGCATATTCCTCTCCGGGTAAATACCACATACTTACACAAATTATAACAAAGCAACATATATGTATATTGCACCCAACCTAGCCATCCATAACTCCTTTTCTACCCGTGTGGTACCAAACCACTTTGGTGGTGCCAAACCACCGGTGACCGAAGTCACGATATAAATGTGATACCAAATCACTAGTGACCAAAGTCACGAATAATCCATCTGGGGCCAACCCACGTGTGATACCAAATCACCGCGGCGATCCCATATCTCAAAGTGGGGCCAACCCACGGTGGTGTTAACCACAGGGACGAGTCGCTATGAGGTGCCAAACCTCTGGTGTCCGAAGACACGAATGTGATACCAAATCACTGGTGGTGCCAAACCACTGGTGGTGCCAAACCACTGGTGACCGAAGTCACGAATCATCAAGTTGTGGGGCCAATCCACGTGTGATACCAAATCACTGGCGACGATCCCATATCTCAAAAGTGGGGCCAACCCACGGTGGTATTAACCACAGGGACGAGTCGTTATGAGGTGCCAAACCTCTGGTGTCCGAAGACACGAATGTGATACCAAATCACTGGTGACCGAAGTCACGATATCAATCTTCCCCCTCCTCTCATCATACCCGTGCAATATGACATAATAATTCGTGTATGCAGTATGTCATGTATGCTAGACATATATCAAATATAAGTATAACATGAATTACCATCATAATCAGATAGACATAAAACAACATAATCATGCTAATCAACCTCTAAGGGTATAACCGTAATTTTACCTACCAAGGGTATTTTCGTAATTTATCCACCAAGGGTATTTTCATAATTTACCCACCAAGGGTATTTTCGTAATTTACCCACCAAGGGTATTTTTGTAATTTACCAACCAAGGGTATTTTTGTAATTTACCTACCTAGGTATTTTTGTAATTTACCCACCAAGGGTATTTTCAGTAATTTACCCACCAAGGGTATTTTGTAATTTACCCACCAAGGGTATTTTCGTAACTTACCCACCAAGGGTATTTTCGTAATTTACCCACCAAGGGTATTTTCGTAATTTACCCACTAAGGGTATTTTCGTAATTTTATACCTGGAATGGCCTTTCTAAAGGTGCAGTGTCGCCTTGAGCGACTCAACTACCATTTTCGGTCTTTACCGGACTGTTGGGCCTAAAACTCGATTTCGACCCATTCGGGCCCACACGCTCGTGTGGCCCACCTAACACAAATCTATCCACGTATATAAGTTCCACCTAGTCTAGTTCACTATATATTATATCATCATACAATTTATTCCAATTGGGCCTACAGCCCATTGGGCCCACTTCGGCCCATCGCAGCCCAAGCAGCCCCAACCCACAAGAATACTACTGATGGCCTCAACTATCGCGTTGAAGCCCCACACGTGCGCTCGCACGCTCGTGTGGCTACTATTGCCGTGACCGACACTTCGGCATTTGCCGCTCTACAACTAGAGTAGAGAGAGTTACACACCTGATAGGACTCTGGTGCTAAGCAGCTGCGACCACTCCTGTGCCCAACGCCCCCCAAGGTATGTTAACCCTTCTCCTGGCATGCTCTTTATATAGCTAGCTCTTTACCTTCATTCCTTGTATCTTTCCGATGTGGGATCCCTTCGTCAGTAGAGTTTAAAATCAACTGAAACTCTTACCGTCCACTCCGCAAAATAAATACTCCTTGCTTCTCATGAGATTCGAACCCAGGCTCCCTTATAACATAATCCACGCTGCTAGCCACTTTACCAACTAGCTCCTTGTGCCTCAAACCATGCGCAATTAAATATAACCCTATGGCCAAGGTCTAAATTCATTTAAAAAATAATCAAAAAGGAATGCAAACGCTACAACTAGAACCTTGGACCTCCTTCCTTCCTTGTGGTGTCACTTTGCCACTACACCACACACACCACTTGTGTCATTTTCCTCCACATTTTATTCTTAAGGCCTACCCGCCAACCTCCAAGGTTTTTTCACCTAAAACCAAAATTTTCCCAAAGCTAATATTTGATCCCGGGACTTCATAGAAGCCCCCTAACCTTCAAAATCACTTATCTAAAAGGTCCAACTTGCACTTAAGCCGATCTCCTATTCTCCAAAAAATTTTAAACGCTACTACGCCTAAGGCCCATTGGGCTCAATCCTACTAGGCCTAATTTCAGGATGTTACAAATCTACCTTCCTTAAAGAAATTTCGTCCTCGAAATTTCCAACTAACTAACAAATACATCGTCCTAACCTACCACACTACCACGTCAGCAAGACTCGATCTAATAACACCAATAAACCAAATCTCAAACTTCTTTCTCATAACTAGATAACTAAACACAAAAGCAAATCGATATTTATACATACAATTTCTATATCCAAACCAGTAGCACACAAAATAAATACCAAAAATACAGTCATAACATTGTCTTAACAAACATAAAATAAGGAACTTACAGTTTGGATGCGGAGACTCAAAGTGCCATACTTCCAAACAACATGTATTTTCAAACAAACTTTTTGAACCCCATAACCCACAAAATGAAGTTTTTGAAACCTAGGCTCGATACCAATTTGTAACACCCCAAACCCCGGTCAATACGCATACTAATCGAATCTGGTATGTCACTAAGGAAAATAATTTTGAAAGAATCGAATTAACAATTAAATTTTTGTGAAAAACTCTTTGTAATTCTTTATTTGTCGAAAATAAGTTAAAATTGAAATTTACTTGAAATTACATAAAACTTTAAAACTTAGTTGATAAATCATAGGATAGAAAACATTTATATCTTTTAAGAAAATTCAAATATCGTTTTGGAAAATCCGTTTGCAATTGAGTATAGAAACTTGAATTTTGGAAATCACTTAACTGTTGAAAACATTTAACTTGTAATTTTACTATTGAACTATTCATGTTACCCGATGGTAAGATTTTTAAAACCATTATGAGTTTTTAGTTTAGAAAACTTTGGGCTCAATTATTAAATTAACCAAGTAATTTAAAAGCCATATTTTAAACATATTCAAAACATAAAATAATCCAAAACATAATTAAACAGGCCTTATTACAAATCCATAAAATATGAAAACCAAATTAAAATAAAGTACCCAGTTGGAAATTCATGTAAAACCAAATTTTATTGCATGGCCTCCTCGAGTTCATCAGGCTCCTCATCCGCAAACTCACGAATCACTGAAAAGATAAGGAGAAGGTGAGTCACCAAGACTCGATGCATATTCCTCTCCCGGGTAAATACCACATACTTACACAAATTATAACAAAGCAACATATATGTATATTGCACCCAACCTAGCCATCCATAACTCCTTTTCTACCCCGTGTGGTACCAAACCACCGGTGGTGCTAAACCACTAGTGACCAAGTCACGATATAAATGTGATACCAAATCACTAGTGACCAAAGTCACGAATAATCCATCGTGGGGCCAACCCACGTGTGATACCAAATCACCGGCGACGATCCCATATCTCAAAAGTGGGGCCAACCCACGGTGGTGTTAACCACGGGACGAGTCGCTATGAGGTGCTAAACCTCCGGTGTCAGAAGACACGAATGTGATACCAAATCACCGGTGGTGCCAAACCACCGGTGGTGCCAAACCACGGTGACCAAGTCACGAATCATCAAGTTGTGGGGCCAACCCGTGTGATACCAAATCACCGGCGGCGATCCCATATCTCAAAAGTGGGGCCAACCCACGGTGGTATTAACCACGTGGACGAGTCGCTATGAGGTGCCAAACCTCCGGTGTCCAAGACACGAATGTGATACCAAATCTTTGGTGACCAAGTCACGATATCAATCTTCCCCTCCTCTCATCATACCCCGCAATATGACATAATAATTCGTGTATGCGTTATGTCATGTATGCTAGACATATATCAAATATAAGTATAACATGAATTACCATCATAATCGATAGACATAAAACAACATAATCATGCTAATCAACCTCTGAGGTATAACCGTAATTTTACCTACCAAGGGTATTTTCGTAATTTATCCACCAAGAGTATTTTCATAATTTACCCACCAAGGGTATTTTTGTAATTTACCCACCAAGGGTATTTTTGTAATTTACCAACCAAGGGTATTTTTGTAATTTACCTACCTAGGGTATTTTTGTAATTTACCCACCAAGGGTATTTTCGTAATTTACCCACCAAGGGTATTTTCGTAATTTACCCACCAAGGGTATTTTCATAATTTACCCACCAAGGGTATTTTCGTAACTTACCCACCAAGGGTATTTTAAGTAATTTACCCACCAAGGGTATTTTCGTAATTTATCCACTAAAGGTATTTTCGTAATTTTGTACCGAATGGCCTTTCTAAAGGTGCAAGGTCGCCTTGAGCGACTCAACTACCATTTTCTGGCCTTTCTTCGGATGTTGGGCCTAAAACTCGATTTGGCCCATTCTGCCCACACACGTGTGGCCCACCTAACACAAATCTATCCACGATATAAGTTCCACCTAGTCTAGTTCACTATATATTATATCATCATACAATTTATTCCAATTGGGCCTACAGCCCATTGGGCCCACTTCTACCATCGCAGCCAAGCAAACCCCAACCCACAAGAATACTACGATGGCCTCAACTATCGTTGAAGCCCCCACACGCGCTAAATGCAGACGTGTGGCTACTATTGCCGTGGACCGACACTTGGCATTTGTCGCTCTACAACTAGAGTAGAGAGTTACACACCGACAGACTCGGTGCTAAACTGCTATGCGACCACTCGTGCTCAACGCCCCCAAGGTATGTTAACCTTCTCCGGCATGCTCTTTATATAGCTAGCTCTTTACCTTCATTCCTTGTATCTTTCCGATGTGGGATCCTTCACAAGAGAGTTTAAAATCAAGCTGAAACTCTTACCATCCACTCATAAAATAAATACTCCTTGCTTCTCATG
Organism: Gossypium rotundifolium; assembly: GCA_025506655.1. Lineage (NCBI taxonomy): Eukaryota > Viridiplantae > Streptophyta > Magnoliopsida > Malvales > Malvaceae > Gossypium > Gossypium rotundifolium. The sequence goes on from CP106727.1 coordinate 83,751,178, forward strand.
AGATTGAACCTGGCTCCCTTATAACATAATCCACGCTGCTAGCCACTTTACCAACTAGCTCCTTGTGCCTCAAACCATGCATAATTAAATATAACCCTATGGCCAAGGTCTAAATTCATTTAAAAAATAATCAAAAGGAATGCAAACGCTACAACTAGAACCTTGGACCTCCTTCCTTCCTTGTGGCGCCACTTTGCCACTACACCACACACACCACTTGTGTCATTTTCCTCCACATTTTATTCTTAAGGCCTACCGCCAACCTCCAAGGTTTTTTCACCTAAAACCAAAATTTTCCCAAAGCTAATATTTGATCCCGGGACTTCATGAAGCCCCTAACCTTCCAAAATCACTTATCTAAAAGGTCCAACTTGCACTTAAGCCGATCTCCTATTCTCCAAAAATTTTAAACGCTACTACGCCTAAGGCCCATTGGGCTCAATCCTACTAGGCCTAATTTCAGATGTTACACATGTTTTTTTAAAAAAAAAACTATTCTCGAATTTTTTAAAAATTTATGAGAATAAACCTTTATAAAGGCTCAAAGTAACAACATCATTTTTTTTTAATGTGTCATCAATTAATAAGGAAATATAACTTACAAAGGAAATCTTTATATAGACCCAAAGTCTCATTTCCCTTGTTTTCTTGAGTAAAGTAGGATATGAGATATGTGTATATATAGACTCATGAACAGTTTTGCAGCTTGTTCCTAAACAATGTGGGATTTTTCCTCTTTTAACTAACAACATGAGATGAAATGCTACACTATATTTGATTTTTTTACTTAGAGTTTAATTTTTTTACAAAAAGTTAACATTTGTTACATTATAAATAAAACTTTTAAACTCTATAAGTTAAAAAAATATAAAATGTAAAATGAGTATGGTAAAATATTAAAAATAAATATTTAAAAATTACTAATAGTTGAGTGATCATTTTGTAAGTTTTTATAATTCGATAGCTAAAAATATAGTTAAGTGACTACTAATGTAATTTAATCTAGATATAAAATATGAAAATAATTATTATATTTTATGTATATTATATGTTTCTATAAAAAAATAATTTAACATAATTATATATTATGTTTAAATAGATTATCTATCTAGTTAAAATATATAAAATAAATTTATCGGCATTCATTAGGTGATAAAAATTAAATTAAATTAGAATTAAAAAATTAATTAGTATAGTAAAATATTAAAATAAATAAATATTTAAAAGATATATCAATTTTTAAAATTACAAAAATACTATTTGAGTACCAAATACTCACCATTTATTTATTAATCAAACATTCATAATACAAAATAAAATAAATAATAAAAAATTAAAAGTATAACTTCTAAATTTAACTAATGGAAAATTATTTTAAAAATTAGAATTGCATTGATATTGACTTTAAGCATTTAAAATTGAATAGAAGATTATTGCATTACAAGTTTCATATGTACAATTTGTTCTCTTTTTTAATAGTTCTTTTGTATATGTTAACAATTCTAAAATACAACAAGATTAAAGATCTCAAAAGATAATTTTATAATATAAGAAAATGTTAACAAAATATTAAAAAAATTGTTTTGTAAAAAAAATATCAAATATAGTGTAGCCTTTAATCTCATGTTGTTAGTTAAAAGAGGAATGGATCCTACATTATTTAGGAACAGCTGCAAAACTATTTATGAGTCTATATATACACATATCTCATATCCCACTTTGCTCAAGTAAACAAGGGAAATGAGACTTTGGGTCTATAAAAAGATTTCCTTTGTAAGTTATATTTTCTTATTAATTGATGACACCTTAAAAAAATGGTGTTGTTACTTTGAGCCTTTATAAAGGTTTATTCTCGTAGATTTTTAAAAAATTTGAGTATAATTTAAAAAAAAACACGGGCTAAAACGCGTCCTTGGGAACGTTTTTGCCACATCAGTAAAGCGCGCCCTCAAGGATGCGTTTTTGGCTGATGTAGCACAAAGCGCTTTCTCGTGGACGCACTTTTCTGATTTATCCCCTGAAAACGCGTTGGCGTGGACGTATTTTAGGGGGAAATAGTCTTTTTCTGTAAATAATTAAATTTTCAGCCTATTTCCATAATTTTTTTAATTTTAATATATTTTAATAAATTACCTAAAAAAAGCGATTATCCATTCTTTCTTCAACCGTGCGAAACAAAAAGAGAGGGAAACAATAAATGAAATTTAATTAGTTCAGGGGTTATAAGATTATTAGTTTTTTGGGTACATAGTCCCTAAAATCTCTGCTCCTCAACTTTAGCAATGCATTTGTAAGTGAAATTAAATTGAAACAAACTATAAAAGTGAAAATAGAATTTTTGAGAAAATTAAATTAGGTATTTTTTCTTCGGTAATAAATAAGGCATTTCAAATCCAGCCTAAGGATTTACAATGAATTTACACACTACAGTCCTCCGCTCTACCAACTGAGCTAAGGGCGGAGTGATGCTAGAGGGGGACAATTAGTCTAATTTATTCATATTTAATATAGACCTGTATTGCAATACGACGATTAAGAATGAGGAGAGGCTGTATTGTGTATGGTAGCTTAACATTTAAAGGAGGATTTAAAAGGTTTAAATTGTCGGGCATCTTTCTACTCCTCCAATTTTTAAAATTTACTCCCTATTTTAATTTTGAGTTTTTTATTTGTTTAAAAATATCCATCCTTTCATTAATTTTTGTCCAATTTTCTTAGTAATTTTTGATGTGCTAATTATAAAAAACACAAAAAATTATAGTCGTCATCATTTATAATTTTATCAATTTGATCATTACTTTGTAAAAATACATAAAATTTCTAATAAATAATAAGTTTTCATATTTTTAATAAAAATTCTAAAAAGTTATGAAAATTTAAAATTCCTTTAAAATTCAAAAATAAGAAAATGTAAAAATGTAAAGTAAAAATTATGAAGATCAAGGACACAAAGTCGATCTTGCTTATCTTCACTTTCCATATGTCAACTAAGCTTTTTTACTTACTTTCACCCGACTTTAAGTTGTCGGTATCCTAAATAAAACCTCATTTGGCATTGTTGTTTGGGGGTACACAATGTCAAACACTTAGGGTCTGTTTGTTTGGCGTTAAAATGTTTTCAGGAAAATGATTTCGGAAAATGATTTATTTTTCGGAAAATGATTTACCGTAAAATATTTTACGTGTTTGGATGAATCTGTGTAAAATATTTTTCATTGTTTGGCGATTTCAAAATATTTTCCGGAAAAGTTGATTTTACATATATATTAATAAATTTATTACATATTAACAATTTTTATATTTTAAATTATTTTACATATATTACAATGATTTATAATAAATTTGAAATAAAAATAAAATCGAAAGGAACCCGATATACTAAATTGAAAAAGAAAACAATTATATGAAAATAAAGGAAAGATAAAATAATAATGTTATGGCAGTATAATTTATATTTCTAAGCTAATTCCAATTTCTATTTATTGTATTAAATTTTGAAATGTGAAGAATGAGACTCACCTACATCAAATGACTATATTTGATGATTTAAATATACAACATTTCGATCTTTAAAATTAACAACAACTACTTCAATTGCACATGAGAAAATACTCTAAATCGAGGATTTCTTTACAAGACAACAGTTCTATTACAATTGAAAACTATACTCTCTGTAATATAGAGCAAAATGTATGCTTCTGGAAAAAGCATTTCTTCAACACTAGTAACCTACAAAAGATAAAACATGACAATTAGGTCCAAGAAAATATGTTTTATTGTCTTTATAAGGCTAAAAAAAACATGCCAATAATATTATATATATAAAAGGCTCAAAATATTATGATGAACCAACATAGAAACAGAAATTGCACAACCATAATATTTGACTAAAAGATAATCTAGCTTTTAGTGGAATTTTAGGGCAAGAGTTGCTTGTGTATCTTATACATTACCTATAGCAAGATTAAAGTTTTCTTTACTCCACCTCAACCACAAAAGAATTCTTATTAGTCCTACATTTACTAGTTAAGAACTCTCCTTTATCTCATACAATTAGCATTCTGCATCTTTCCTCTTATGATTGTTTCACTATTTGTTTTCATTTTAATATCTCTATAGAAGTGCATCAAAGTGATATCGAGTGAACTTATACTAATGTTGAAATAGTTATTCGATTATAAACATTAGCTGCTGGCAAGAGAGGAAGAGGACACCAATCTAGCAAACAAAATTAATCGACTCAAGGAATATAAGCAAAGCAAACTTTCCAAATGATAGGAATCAATGAGACTAGAAAAATCCAAAATTCAGCACCTCCCACTTTTCTTTTTATACTTTTCATTCGCTTGAGAAAGAAAATGATAATCACAGAACTTAGCCACCACTTGAAAAGGTTCAAGCATCTAAAGATGGACAAAGAATTCAAATATATACAAGGAAGAACAAACCCGAAAGTGGAACTCAAAGAGGGCAAACGAAAACCCACAAAGCAGATCGGAGATCAAAGAAGATAAAATCACTTGATAATAAAAAATCAAAACAGAGAAAGAACAGATCAAAATGGAAGTATTCAAACCATTTCTCGATGCAAAGTAAAATGCACTAATTTTATCTCAAGCTAGTAATGTAAATATATATATATGGAAGAACAATAAGTAATAATAAAACAAAACAACAAACGAAGGAAAAAATAACCAATTTCAAGCTTGAAAATTTTGCATAAAATCGAATTTCGGGCATAAAAGGGAGCCATAGATGACCCAACAGTGATGAATGAGAAGTTTTTGACTGTTAATGGAAACTAACAAGTGTTTATATGAATTTCACGCAAAATGCCCTCAAATCTCATACCTCAAAAAATACTAACAGTTGAGTCCCAAGCTAAGATCAAGCAATCATGAAAGTACCTTGAGGAGATCAGAGATAATACCCAAGACCCAGCGAAACGAAGAGGAGCAAGAAAATTTCTGAGAAAGAGAGAAAGGGGTTTGCCTGAAAAAGAATGGAGGAAGGAAAAGAAATGAAGGAAGAAAAAAGGGGAAAGACTTACCTGGATGTATAGAGGACCCCCGGAAAATGACTTACGGAAATGAAAACCGTAAAACAATTTCCCTAAAATGGAAGAGATTTTACCCGTGTAGTGGAAAATATTTTCCAAATAGAAAATGTTTTCAGCCAACCAAACACTGGAAAATCAAGAAAACATTTTCCGGAAAATGAATTCCTGCAAACAAACACAGCCTTAGCTTTTGGGGTTGAAAGGGATTTAGGTGTTTTTAGCTTTTGCATCTTGAAAGGTAAATTATTAAAATATTTTATTTTTATTAACTATTAAAAATATATTTAAAATTTTGTATTAATTTGAACTTTATGTATCATTATATTAATATTCAGTATTATAATATTAAATTATTAAATATTATTTTAAATATTTTAAAATTTATAATATTTCATGTATCATTAAATTTACAAATAATTTATTAATTATTCAAATATATTTAAAATATTTATTTTATTATAATTATATTAAATTATTTAATATTATATAAATTAATTTATTTTTAAAATTTCTTGTAATTTTTTATAACAATACTAAACACTAAAATTAACAAATCACGCTTTTCACAATAATTTCAAAAACACTTTTAAAATCAATCTTTTCAAAAATAGTCCTAAACTGGGGCAATTTACCAAAAAAAGCCCTAAAATTTCCAAAATTACGGAAATGGGCCAGGTTGTAGAAAATTTACGGAAAAGGACCAATTCCCCCAAAAACGCGTCCACGTCAGTGCGTTTTTGGGGGAAATTGACCTAAAAGCTACCGGGATACGTTTTTTGTCCACCTTAGCAAAAACGCGTCCCAAAGGGCGCTTTAGCCCGTCCTGACCGTGATCGACGAAAAAAAAGTATAAAAGCCCCCCACCCTTTATTTTTTTCACATTTCAATCCTTTCTCAATATTCTCTCAATATTCTCTCAATTTTCTCTCAATTTTCTCTCAAGGTCCTTGAAATTTACTCTCAAATTTCAAAAATAGTCCATTACTATTTACGAAAAAGCCCTTTTTATTTTTTTAATATATCTTTTTTGGAAAATTTTGAAATTTTTTATCGGATTACAATGGCCGGGGAATTACGTCGCCTAGACGAGAAGCACATTTCCGTCGAGCAAATGAGAATGGTAAGTTTTAATTTTAATTTTTCAATATAATTTAATTTTTTTTTCAATTATGCAATTTTAATTAATTGTTAATTTTATAATTTTTTAAATAGTCTGCAGATCGGGTGTTGGAATGTTATATTCGCAACATGCATGGTCCCCCATCGCCTTGATCGAGAAATTACTGCGGAAGCGGGTTTTTGGCATGTGGCCACGATAGTAGGGGTTCAAGTTGGAGCCGCTTTGATCAAGACGTTGATTGAGAGGTGGAGACCCGAGACCCACACTTTCCATCTTCCATGCGGAGAGTGTACCATCACTCTAGAAGATGTGCAATTGCAGTTGGGATTACCGGTGGACGGGTCGGTAGTCACCGGGTCCGTAACATCTACCGATTGGATGGCCGTATGCTACGAGCTTCTGGGTGCCATTTCGGATAGAATTCGAGGAGCTCGGATCGATATGGCCTGGTTACGAGACGCATTCCCGGAGCCAAACGAGGGTTCGACCGAAGTAGAAAGAATATGGTATGCTCGGGCATACATTCTTCAAATAATCGGAGGCTATCTAATGCCGGACCTCTCTAGAAACCTCGTCCACCTGAGATGGCTTCTGAAACTTGTTGATTTCAGAGCAGCCGGTGAATTGAGTTGAAGTCCGCCGTCTTTGTCGAGGTTGTACCGAGAGATGTCTTGGGCGATCTGGCCGAGTAAAGCAAAAATTGAGGTTGCCTATCATTCTGCAATCATGGGCATGATTCGATTTCTATTTTTACGCCTTGACTCGACTACCCATATTCATTCCCACCGATAACGAGGTAAATTTAATATTATATTTTACAATTATTTCGTAGATTTATAGTATAATTGCATGCTAAAAGTTTATTTAATTAGGTGGAACCATTAGGTGAGTCATGTTGGAATACCTAACTCGCTTGAGGATATACGGCTCCTATTGGACCAAAGGTCGGAATCACAAGTAAGTTTCGAATTTTGTTATTATAATTTAGTATTTCGTATGTAGTGTCTAATATTAGGTATATAACTAATATTTTGGTAATGTTAATATAGTTTCAATGGACACCGTACGAGGATCCAAAATTTGGGCAGTAATTCCGGAGGAGTTCCTCCAAAATCCGAACGGTTGACACGTAAAGGTCCCATTGATCACCTACGCGACCGTGGAGATGCACCAGGCAGATCGGGTTCTGCGGCAATTTGGATTCGGCAATCGATCCCCGTGCCACCGGAGGTGCTCGATGATGAGCACACAGTGGACTTACGGTAGCCGCACACGAATTGGCCAAGATTTTGGTCGAGTCATATCGAGACGTGGGAGAATCGGTATGACTATATACCTGACCGAGAACCGATAGTCATTCCGGAGTTAGCGTGCGTGCCGGAGCACATGCCATGGTTTAGGAAATATCAATAGGGCAATTTACCAAAAAAAGCCCTAAAATTTCCAAAATTATGGAAATGGGCCAGGTTGTAGAAAATTTACGGGAAAGGGCCATTTCCCCAAAAGCAGCGTACATGTCAACAGCGTTTTTGGGAAATCGACCTAAAGCGCCCACGGGACGCATTTTGTCCACCTCGCAAAAGCGCGCATACGTGGACGCGTTTTTTCGAGGTGGATAAAAAGCGCCCCTGGGGCGCTTTAGGTCGGCTTCCCAAAACGCGCCGACGTGGACGCTTTTTGGGAGAAATGGCCCTTTCCGTAAATTTTCTACAACTCGCCCATTTCGTAATTTTGGAAATTTTAGGGCTTTTTTTGGTAAATTGCCCCCTAAACTGACCTTTATTATAAACAAATCAAAAGAAAGGTAGTTGGTTGATTATCATGATGGGACCAATCATTTATAATTGTGCTTCAATAAATACAAACACGTAACATAAAATGTTGCATTATGCAAAGTGAACATTGATTGATTAGTAGGTACCCAAAAAAAAAATACAATTTTCAACCATGTTCCCAACATGACAAGTTGAGTGGCGAAATAATTAATTGGTGTATGCGTTGCAAGGTGCACTCATTAGTGTGCTAGATTTTAAATCCGAATTAGTTTATTTAGACGCACTTACGGATGTCAATCCTTAAAAGACCTACATGGATCAATCCCACAGTTCCAATCGTAACCTAAAAAAACACATTTTTATGGAATAAAGCCTGGATTGAATTTCAAGCACCAAAGCTTAAAATTAAAACTTGGAGGAAGGGTTTTGCAATGTCCACGATACATGAGGCTACACCAGCGGATGATAGGGCTGATAGGGTTTTTGTTCATGTCGCCTTTCGTGATATGCTTCTCAACAAGGGTAATGGTATGGAATCTAACTCAAGTAACCTGGCAAATGATCTTCATGAAGACGAAATTGAATTCCTTGAGTGTGACATCACAAAGTCAACCATTGATGGAATCTTGGCAATTTAGTTCTCGAATACGGTTTACAAACTTATGGAGGATAGTATGGTGAATGGATAGTTTTTAAACTCTTGGTTCAGAGCATTAGTATTGTAACATCTTATATCCGTTCCGTCTCGATGGCTAGTACATATAAGAGATACTATTGAAACACTTTTTTAGCTTATATATATATTTTTTATAAAACACCATTTATATACTTCTATAAAAATTCTTTAAAATGATTCTCAACATTTAAAAAGTTTGGAACATTTAAAACAAACTTTGAAACACTTAAATGGTTCAAAACATAAGTTTTCAAATTATTTCGAGTATGAAAATGTTAAATCCAAATTTAAAATCAATCCTTAATTTCACAAAATTCATCCAAACATTTTTGAAGTCTTAAAAGTCATTTTAGACCCTTCCCAAAGTCCCATTACGAAATGAGAATGTTTAACCATCATTTGAAATCATTCCAGAACTTAAAAAACATGCTTTATAGAGTAGGGTAGAATGTCTCGAGACATTCTAAAAATGTTTGGAGACATTGGGCCTAAGGAACAACATTTGAGTATTTTGTCTATTATGTCTTGACACATTGGGTCAATGTCTCAAGAAACTAAACCCTTGAAGTAGTATTTGAGTATTCTGACTAATATATCTCGAGAAATAACTGTCATGTTTAGAGATCTAGAGGCAGGGGACCAAAAATAAAATTTAAAAACACTCCAAAACTAAGCCAAAACACCAACATATGATATCTGTAATATCCAAACATTTCAAAAACACACTAAAACTTCCTTAAACAACATCAAATCATACCCAATGATATCAAATCAATAAAACCATTTTAAACCATATTTAAACATAATTTCAAATCATACACATGTTTAAATCAATTTATAATTCAAAGATTATCATATCCACACTTAATTTCACAAATTCAATGCTTACAAACTCTTATAATAGTCTAAGTCTCTATGTACATGTCAAATTATAAATAACAATTTCAAATATAACTTACAAAATTTAGACCATTTGGTGATGCGATGCTCCGTGTTGGAATCAGAAGCTCCTCGAAATGTCCATAACCTACACATTTTAAGCCACTAATGCGTGAGCTTAATGAACTTAGTAAGTAGCCATGGATAAACCCATTCATCCTGTACTTAGTTAACGTTAATCCCTTCTTAAACATATCTTTGCCAATTCATTCTAGCCAGATTTAGTACTATTAACGGATTCATTTAAGTTAATCGACACATACGGTTCAACTTACATTTTCTTGACTTGTTAACCTATCACCTTATGAATTTCATGTTGAAAATCTTTTTGGCTTATTCATATATTGATTAGTCCTTTATGCCTTAACTTAACCTCTTACATGTATATATAATAATTCATACGTATTCTTTTCACATCACATATTTCATTTCAACTTCTTTTAATAAGGCGTGCATGATTATTAATTTTATTAATATCAATAAAGGCAAATTAATTTAAGCCAAACATATTTAGAATTTATTATCATATCAATATCTTATTAGCATAATAGATCACGTACCTTTTTTTTTTTTCCATTTTATCATTAACCCTTATCACATATTGGTTTTTGGCCATTTTAATCCTAGTAAAATATGGTTCAGAAACTTCGGATAGAACTCCACACATAAGGCACTATATGTGTAACACCCTATACCTGACCCGATCGTCGGGTCTAGGTATCGAATGTCACCATCAACTCGAATATCTTAACTATAACACCCCTTATCCATGTTCAAAGCCGGAACCGGATACGAGGCATTACCGAACTTAACTTGCTTAAACATACAACACCGGGCCATAAAATTTTGTTTCAACTTAAAACTTTTCATTCATACCCATAATGTCCCCATTACGGGCCTATGAGACCCAAAACTTACATAAGGAATAGTTTGGGACTAAATCGAAAACTTTCGCACACTTAGAAAATTTCTACTTAAAATAGGGCCACACGCCTGTGTGGAGGAATGGACACGCCTGTGTGGAATTTTACATGCCCGTGTTCCACACCCGTGTCGATTTATTTCTCATTTCGAACCTACAGGGGTTTTTACACGGCCACGACACGCCCGTGTCTTAGCCTGTGTGCAAAAACCATGGCATTCTGTTTATGACGTAATCAACTCACTAAGGTCACATGGCCAAGGCACACGCCCGTGTCCTTAGACCGTGTGTCCATTTAAATTCCTAATTTTAGGTGCAGACTTCACACAGCCTGATCACACGCCCATGTCCATGGCCGTGCCTTCCACACGGCTGAGACACACGGCCGTGTCTCTGCCCGTGTGTTTAGTACTGAGCATACTAACTTGTAAATCTAGCATGCAAGGGGACACACTGTAACACCCCTAGCCTATATCCGTCGCCAGAATAGGGTTAAAAGCGTTGCCAGACAGATCGAAAACTTTTACAGACATTTTATAATACAAATAATCATTCACAACCAAGTATCCCTTTTTATAGGTCAACGAGACCTTAATCATGCTTCAGAATAGGGTCGGGACTAAATCGAACACATATGAAAGTTCTCAAAAATTTAAAACTTTTCTATATTACAGAGGTCACACGCCCGTGTGGGCAGGCCGTGTGCCTCCTACGGCTACTAGACACAACTAGGTGTCCTAGCCGTGTCAAATCAGAGTAAGTATACTGACTTATCCACACGGCCACCAAGCAGGCCCATGTGCCATGGCCGTGTAACTATAGCTAGCTACTGTCTTACACACACGACTACTTGGCATGTCCGTGTGCCTTGGCCGTGCACACTTGCATTGGCTACTGACCTAATCACATCGGCTACTAGGCACGCCCGTGTGCCACAACCGTGTAGGCAAAACAGGCCATTTGCAAGGCCAAAGTGCCACCCTTACTTGGGTCATACCTACAAGCAATGTTCCAATCCATTTCATGTACAATTAACAACCAAAAACATATCAAATGATCAACAATTCTCCACATTCAATCTCATTTCTAATCATGTCAACTTGCACAACTAAATCACATATATCTATAAGCATGGTTTAACCAAATTTAGCCATCATAGAACATTCTTTTGATCAAACATGCATACTCATAGTGCATTCATATACTTACCATAGTTTGACCATTTCATTTGCTATCAAACCATACCAAACTTGCATCATATGCCAAATTCATTCATGCACATTATCAACATTTACTTAGCCACATCACATGGCTATTTACACATCAAAACATATACCAAAATATCTAACCTATACATGCCATATTTAACTATATACACATTTTCAAAGTACGAAAATGAGCTTAGGTAGTGTGATGACGTTCCTCGACAGTCCCGAGCCTTCAGTAGCTTTGACGATTTATAAAATAGAGCAAACACACACACACACAGAGTAAGCTTTCAAAAGCTTAGTAAGCCAAATACAAATAAACTTTGCATATAATGCACATAACTATCTTGATACATTGACATTTATAGTTTTCATAACAAATTCATCCCATATTCTTTGGCTCATATGCTTAGCCATATCATACCACATTTATCAACTCAAATATCACATATACACATGAATTATTCAAACATATCTTCATGTATCATTTCATCATTTCATTTCACATATTCATTATAGTAATTTCATATAGATACTTACCTTTCATATACACTTAGTGTACATATCAAACGTACCTGTAACAGATATACAAATCATATAATCGTTCGTATATCAGATTTGCCCATTGAACCATACGGAATCTAATAGGATACTCAGAATACTCGAAATAGCCGTACAATGCTAACATCCTAGACGAGGTCTTACATGTACTTAAATATCGATGCCACTGTCCCAGACAGGGTCTTACACGAATCAAAAATGATGCCAATGTCCCAGACATGGTCTTACCCGTAAATCTCATATCGATGCCAACGTTCCAGACATGGTCTTACACGTAATTCTCATATCGATGCCAACATCCTAAACGTGGTCTTACACGAAATCTCAAATCAACGCCAACGTCCCAGACGTGGTCTTACATGATATCACATAAGAAACACCTATGTCATGACATATTTAATCCTATCAATTCCTAGATTCAAACAGGACTTCTCAGACATTAACACTATGTCGATTCTATTTCAAAATTCACGTGTACATCACCTCATGTGCATTCATCATTATCAATAGTCATATGAACATACATAATTCAATTCAAACACGTTTATTCGTATATTGACTTACCTCGAGTTTGGTTTAATAGAAACGGATACGGCTACTCAATTACTTTCGTTTTCCCTCGATCTAAGTCCGTTTTCTTCGGCTCTTGATCTATACATATTCAAATGTAATCCATTTATTCACTAATTCATTCAACTCAATCCATGAACACATATTTAGGGCAATTTGCAATTTAGCCCTCACATTTGCACATTTTATCAATTTAGTCCATTTCTCTCAAAACATCAATTATACAAAATCACCATATACCCATGCTTAGCTGAATGCTCATGTATCTCATACAAGTCCAAAAATTTCATAAAATTTACAATTTAGTCCCTCAAATTACTATTTTCACAATTTAGCCCTAATTAGCTAAATTCATCAAAAATTTAAGAACAAACTATAATAATCAAACATATAGCTTTCATAATCCACCATCAAACCTCATAAAACTCATGTGTTCATCAAAGTCTCATTTCAAAAATATCATCAATTCACAAAATTGAAGCATGGGTTTTGAAGAATTCAAAGCAAAGATTACGAAAACGTAGAAATTATCGAAAACCAATTAAAAACATACCTTGAATCAAGGCTTAAAATGGCTGAATATAACAAAGCTAAACCTTATTCTTTTCTTACAAAAATTCGGTGGATACAAGATGATAACAATGACCATTTCATAATTTTGTTTTAACATTTTAAACATAATTATCAAATTCCCTTTTTACCCTTAATGAATGCTTAATAATTTAACATTCAAACTATGGACATACTTGTCCATCCACCGTCCGCTACCTTTATTATTGGCTAATTGCCTCATAAGGCCCTTACAATCAAAAGCCACATCAATTTGGCCAATAATCAAATAAACGACCACTTTTACTAATTATGCAATTTAATCTTTTACTCAAATTAAACACACAAACAAACGAATTAATTCATGAAATTTTAGCACATGCCAAATCACACACAGAAAACACAGAAAATAATTTAAAATTATTATAATGACTCAGATTGTGGTTCCAAAACCACTGTTTCGACTACAGTCTAAACCAGACTGTTACAATTCTCCCCTAGGGATTTTCGTCCCCGAAAATCTTACCGTTAAATAGATTTGGATATTGCTATCTCATTGAGTCTTTAGGCTTTCACGTAGCCTCTTTCACTCCTTAACAATGCCACAATACTTTCACTAACGAAATTTTCTTATGTCTCAATTCTTTCTCTTCACGAGCTAAAATACAGATCGGTTCTTCCTCATAAGTCATATCAGATCGGATTTCAATTTCAGACGGGACAATCACATGTGACGGATCAGAATGGTATCCACGGAGCATCGAAACATGGAATACATTGTGTATCTTTTCAAGCTTAGAGGGCAACAACAATCTATATGCAACTGGTCCAACGCGCTCAATAACCTCATATGGCCCGATGAATCTCGGACTCAACTTGCCTTTACATCCAAATCGGAGTAGTTTTTTCCATGAGGACACTTTCAGAAAAACTTTGTCACCGATCTCAAATCTAATCTCTTTTCGTTTCAAGTCCGCATAAGACTTCTGACAATCAGATGCTGCTTTCAAACTATTACGAATTATTTTCACTTTCTATTCAGTGTCTTTTAACAGATCAACCCCGTGTAGCTTATTTTCACTAAGCTCGGTCCAATATAGAGGTGTACGACATTTACGTCTATACAAAGCTTCATATGGTTCCATTTTAATGCTCGATTGAAAACTATTATTATAAGCAAATTCAACCAATGGACGGTGTTGTTCCCACATACCATCAAACTCAAGAATGCAACATCTCAACATATCCTCAAGAATTTAAATGATCCGCTTAGATTGACCATCCATTTGCGGATGAAAAGCTGCAGTGAAATACAGTTTCGTGCCTAAAGCTTCTTGTAATTTTTCCATAATCTTGATGTAAATCTCGGATCTCTATATGATATAATGGATAGTGGCACCCCATGCAATTTCACAATCACAGAAATATAAAGCTCAGCTAATCAATCAAGTGAATAATCGGATTGTATCGGAATAAAATGGGTAGATTTCATCAATCGATCAACTACGACCCAAATCACATCTTTCTTTCTCGGAATCAGAGGCAATCCCGAAACAAAATCCATCGTTACTCTATCCCATTTCCATTCGGGAATCAGAATCGATTGTAACAAACTGGATGGAACCTGATGTTCAGCTTTAACTTGCTGACAGATTAAACATTTCGATACATAGTCAGAAATGTCTCATTTCATACCGGACCACCAATAGTGTTGCTTCAAGTCATGATACATTTTAGTGCTTCCAGGAAGAACAGATAGACGATTGTTATGTGCTTCACTCAAAATTAGCTGTAACAACTCTAGGCTTTTCAGAACACAGATTCGATCTCAAAATCTCAAACAATCATCAACACCTCGAAATTTAGAATTAGAATTTGAATCACACTGAGCTCGTTTCACTTTTATTTCATTATCAACTTTCTGAGTATCACATGTCTGTTGCAAAAACAACGGTTTTCTTTAAATTCAGCTATCACTGAACTATCATTAGACAAAACTAATTGAGCATTCAAAGTACATAGTACAAATAATGGTTTCCTACTTAGTGCATCAGCAACAACATTTGCTTTACCCGGATGGTAATCTATTACAAGTTCATAATCTTTCAATAGCTTTAACCATCTTCTCTGTCGTAAATTAAAATCTTTCTGGGTCATTAAATATTTCAAACTTTTATGATCAGAAAACACATGACGTTTCTCACCAAATAAATAATGCCGCCAAATCTTTAATGCGAACATAATCGCAGCTAGCTCAAGGTCATGTGTCAAATAGTTCTTTTCATGAGGATTCAATTGTCTTGAGGCATAAGCTATTACTTTGCCTTCTTGCATCAAAACACATCCCAGACTATTTAATGAAGAATCACTGTAAATTACAAATTCTTTGCCTGATTCTGGCTGTGTCAAGGCTGAAGCTTCAGTCAAAAGGGTTTTGAACTGATCAAAGCTTTTTTGACATTTATCGGACCATTCGAATCTCACATCTTTCTGAAGCAATCTAGTTAACGGAGTTGCAATAATCGAAAAGCCTTTTACAAATCCGTAGGAATAACCAGTAAGTCCCCGAAAACTACGAAATTTCTGAAGCAGAAATTTTGCTCGGATCAACTCGTATACTAGAGGCTGATACTATATGTCCCAGAAAATTGACCTCGTGTAATCGGAATTCACATTTGCTGAATTTCGCATACAATTTCTTTTCTCTTAGAGTTTACAACACAATCCTCAGATGTTCAGCATGTTCAGTCTCAT
This sequence comes from Gossypium rotundifolium, assembly GCA_025506655.1. NCBI lineage: Eukaryota > Viridiplantae > Streptophyta > Magnoliopsida > Malvales > Malvaceae > Gossypium > Gossypium rotundifolium. The sequence continues at coordinate 83,767,311 of CP106727.1, forward strand.
TACGTGAATAAATTAAAATGTCATCAATGAAAACTATAACAAATCGATCTAGATACGGTCTAAAAATTCTATTTATTAGATCCATAAAAATAGTAGGAGTATTCGTTAGTCCGAAAGGCATAACTAAAAACTCATAATCCCGTACCTTGTTCGAAAAGTAGTTTTCAGAATATCTGAGTCTTTCACTCTCAACTGGTAGTATCTCGATCTCAGATCAATCTTAGAAAATACGGTATCTCCTTTTAACTGATCAAACAAATCGTCAATCCTGGGCAACGGATATTTTTCTTTATGGTTCAACTAATGGTAAACAATGCACATGCTCATCGTGCCATCTTTCTTTTTCACAAACAGAACAGGAGCACCCCAAGGTGAAAAACTCGGTTTAGTAAACCCTCTATCAGTTAACTCTTGCAATTATGATTTCAACTTTTTTAATTCTGTTGGTGCCATTCTATATAGAGCTATCAAAATAGTTATCGTACCAGGCAACAGATCAATACCAAATTCAACTTCACGTATTGGAGACAATCCTGACAATTCTTCAGGGAATACATCAGGAAACTCACAAACGACTATCATTGATTCAACTTTCTTTTTAGACACTTTCAAATCAATCACATAAGCAAAATAAGCTTTGCAACCCTTTTTATATAGCTCTGAGCTTTCAATACAGATATCACATTAGGCAATCCATTTAGATCATTAGACTTAACCTGAACTATTTCATCATTCGGACATCTCAAATCAATAGTTTTTCTTTTACAATTCACAACAACATCATGTAATGTCAACCAGTCCATACCCAGAATGATATCAAACTCATGAAATGGAAAAAGCATCAAATTAGTAGAGAAACAAATATCTCGAAACATTAACAGACAATTCTTGCATACTTAGTCAACCAAAACACTTTTACCTAAGGGGTTTGATACTTTTATAACAAACTCAGTAGACTATACAGGCAAAGTCTTACTGGATACTAAGTTCATACATATATATAATGAGTAGAACCAGGGTCTATCAATGCAATCACAAAAGTATCATAAAGTGTAAATGTACCCGTTACAACGTCTGGAGATGAAGCTTCCTTGTAAGCTCAGATAGCATACGCTCTGGCAGGTGCTCTAGCTTCGAATCTCACAATAGTATCTCTCGTAGTTCTCTGACTACCACTGAAATTTCTTACATTTCGGGAAGGTTTACCTCTCACAGGTGCATTATCAGATCTCAGATTCTGAACAGTCTCTGGCTCAATAGACTCTGGGCAATCACAAATAAAATGATCAAATAATCCACATCTGAAGCAAGCTCTGTCATTTAATCTACAACTTCTCGGATGCCTTTTTCCACAATGCTTACATTCAGGTTTCTCTGATCAAACATTTGCAACACTTGCTACTGAAGTCGCTGGAATTTTGGAGCTAATTTGTGATCTAACTCGATTTTTATTCTAATGTCCCACATTATCTCTTGATCGGCTTTATTCATCTTTGAATTTCTTCGAAATAGACTGAAATGATTTGCTCGAAAATCTCTTTCTTACATTTGGGCTTCAGCCTCAGCTTTTCTTTTATCTTTCCCGAGTGCCTCAGCTTTGCACGCTCGGTCAAATCTTCAGATGATATACATTCTCGAGCATACTGACTCAGTCTTACGAACTCTTGTTCATATTCCGTAACAGTCATACGGCCCTGTTTCAATTCTAAAAATTTCTTTTGTTTCTGATCAACGAATCTCTCACTGATGTATTTCTTTCGGAATTTAGACTGGAAGAAATTCCAAGTGACTCGTTCCTTTAGAACCACAGAAATCACAGTTTTCCACCATTGGTAAGCGACATATTGTAACAGTGAAACAACACATTTAATACTTTCTTTCAGAGTCAAGAACATCTCATCAAATACCCAGATAGTGTTTTCTAACCAGAACTCGGCTTTCTCGGCATCGTCATCACTGGTAGCCCTGAACTCTTCAGCCCCATACTTACGAATTTTATCGACTAGAGGCTTGTTCCACAAATTCAAATTTGTAGTCAAAGGCATCGCAGATGTCTAAGGGGATTAACCGGGGGCAGAGGTTATGAAACAATAGGGTTACTTCCTACAATGAGTGAACCACTCACTCATCATCTTGAAGAAAACTTGTTTAGCTTCTCCCTCGTGACCGCTCGTAGTCGGTCTCGGATCGAAAACCTTGCCCTTGCGCGGAGCAGCACATTACTTTTTATGTCGTCAGCTATGGCTCTTCTGGGATCCATTACTATATAAAAATCACATTTTTCACATCAGGATTCATCACACTATCACAGTTCAGATATATGGCATGTATAGCTAGACTCTGACACGCTACTTTAGTCCGAGAATTGACTAAACCGTAGCTCTGATACCAACTAAATGTAACACCCCTAACCCGTATTCATCGTTGAAATAGGATTAAAAGCGTTACCGAATAGATCATAATCTTTTATAGACATTTTATAAAACAAATCATCATTCACAACCAAGTGTCCCTTTTTATAGGTCAACGAGACCGTAATCATGCTTCAGAATAGGGTCGGGACTAACCGAACACATATGAAAGTTCTTGGAAATTTAAAACTTTTCTATATTACAGAGGTCACACGCCCATGTGGGCAGACTGTGTGCCTCCTACGGCTACTAGACACAACCATGTGTCCTAGCCATGTCAAATCTAGAGTCTGTATACTGACTTATCCACACAGCCACCAAGCACGCTTGTATGCCATGGCCGTGTAACTATAGGCTAGCTACTGTCTTAAACACACGACTACTTGGCACGTCCATGTGCCATGGCCGTGCACACTTGCATTGGCTACTGACCAAATCACACGGCTACTAGGCACGCCCGTGTGCGACGACCATGTAGGCAAAACAGGCCATTTGTAAGGCCAAAGTGCCACCCTTACTTGGGTCATACCTACAAGCAATGTACTAGTCCATTTCATGTACAATTAACAACCAAAAACATATCAAATGATCAACAATTCTCCACATTCAATCTCATTTCTAATCATTTTAACTTGCACAACTAAATCACATATATCTATAAGCATGGTTTAACCAAATTTAGCCATCATAGAACATTCTTTTGATCAAACATGCATACTCATAGTGCATTCATATACTTACCATAGTTTGACCCTTTCATTTGCTATCAAACCATACCAAACTTGCACCATATGCTAAATTCATTCATGCATATTATCAACATTTACTTAGCCACATCACATGGCTATTTACACTTCAAAACATATACCAAAATATCTAACCTATACATGTCATATTTAACTATATACACATTTTACCAAAATAAGCTTAGGTAGTGTGATGAAGTTCCTCGACAGTCTCGAACCTTCAGTAGCTTTGACGATCTATAAAACAGAGCAAACACACATAGAGAGTAAGCTTTCAAAAGCTTGTAAACTAAATACAAATAAACTTTGCATATAATGCACATAACTATCTTGATACATTGACATTTATAGTTTTCATAACAAATTCATCCCATATTCTTTGGCTCATATGCTTAGCCATATCATACCACATTTATCAACTCAAATATCACATATACACATGACTTATTCAAACATATCTTCACATATCATTTCAATCATTTCATTTCACATATTCATTATAGTAAGTTCATATAGATACTTACCTTTCATATACACTTAGTGTACATATCAAACATACCTGTAATGGATATACAAATCATATAATCGTTCGTATCTAGATTTGCCCGTTGAACCATACGAAATCTAATAGGATACTCAGAATACTCGAAATAGTCATACAATTCCAACGTCCCAGACGCGGTCTTACATGTACTCACAAAAATATCATCAACTCACAAAATTGAAGCATGGGTTTTGAAGAATTCAAAGCAAAGATTACGAAAACGTAGAAATTATCGAAAACCAATTAAAAACATACCTTGAATCAAGGCTTAAAATGGCTGAATATAACAAAGCTAAACCTTATTCTTTTCTTACAAAAATTCGGTGGATACAAGATGATAACAATGACCATTTCATAATTTTGTTTTAACATTTTAAACATAATTATCAAATTCCTTTTACCCTTAATGAATGCTTAATAATTTAACATTCAAACTATGGACATACTTGTCCATCCACAAATCCACTACCTTTATTATTGGCTAATTACCTCATAAGGCCCTTACAATCAAAAGCCACATCAATTTGGCCAATAATCAAATAAATGCAATTTAATCCTTTCCTCAAATTAAACACACGACCACTTTTACTAATTATGCAATTTAATACCAAAGAACAGTACTTATACCAATTCAATCCAACACATATCATAACCATAAAGCACTTCTTTACTCAAATTAAACACACAAACAAACAAAATGAATTAATTCACATTGGCTAACAAATTTTAGCACATGCCAAATACTAAGAGTAGTCACATAGAAAACACAAAAATAATTTAAAATTATTAAGCTCATAATGTCATCTATCCATTTGGTTCTAAAAATGAGGTATCGGGACTCGTTTTTATAAAATGAGTCGTAAATATTTTTATAAATATTTACATTGTGGTTCCAAAACTTAATGAATAAATGTAAATGGAATTAAATGGTAAATAAACCATTTAAGGAGTTAGTGGACAAATATGGACATGAATTTTGTTTTATTTAATTAATGACCAAGGTTAAAATAGTAATTTGATAAATTAAATAAAACAAAAGCTTTTATCATCTTTTCAAAGTCTTCATCACCGAATTGTAAAAGGGGGAAGATGCCATTTTTAAGCTTTTAGGTTTCAGCAAGTTCAAATGCTAGCATGGTATGTCATTTTGGCCTCATTTCTAATAATTTTTATGTTTTTAAGATCGTTGCAATTAAGTCCAACTAGCCTATGCCTTCATTTATGAAACTGTTAAAGATTTTGAAGGTTTCCATTGATGAATATTTGTGATTTTAGATGTCAAATGATGAATTTGAAGTATTAGTTGTTATTTATAAGTATTTTGTTAAGTGATTTTGATGAATTTAACGATTAGGGATTAAATTATTGAAATAGTAAAAGTAAAAGGATTTTATGTATAATAACAGTAAATATGGGCTATAGTAATGTCCCAATAAATTTTGCTAAGCCACCAAATTGGAATTTATGGAAATAGACTTAGTCATTGTTGTGATTTAGCCAGGTAAGTTCGTATAAATTGTACTCGATATAATGTTGTTTAAATTGATTGCTTATTGGGTTGTTTTAATATAAATCAATTAATATTCCAATGTAATGAGGTAGTGATGAATTGACGAATGTCGAGTCCTGGTTAAACCTTAGGAATTCATAGGATACAAATGACATGTAATTAGGTTTTCCATGTTTTGGCTGTTGGTCTTGAATGTCGTACCAATGGCTGAGGTCTGACATTTGTTACGGATATTTAATAGCTTGTGTGAGCAGCATCGCGTAACTTACATTCTGATTGTCAGCTTGTGTAAGCAAACGCACTTCACAGCTCGTATGAGCAACGATGTAAAGGAAAAGGAAAGGTTTTATGTTTAGCACACTTTGTGTGAACTTTCCCACGTACCTGATGTTATTCTAAATGGTTTAATGGGCATGAAAAGGAAAGGAACGGTAAGTGTTCAAACAAACTATGTTCATGAAAAGGATGAATTCAAAAGTAGTACGTTCATGTATATCTAGCTTACCTCATGTTAAATCAAGTGAATTATGTGTTAATGCACTAACATGTGTTGTTGATGATGCTTAGGCTTGTGCCAAGCTTATGGTTTGATTATAACATGCTTAATCTTAATGATATACATCGAAATGGTAAGTGTTCAAATCGAAATATGCTTTATGTGTATGAAAAAGTTGTGTGAATCAAAAGATATATTTTCTTATGAAATGGCTTATCATGTGGTTGATCTCAAAAGAGTTATGTATAAATGCACTAACTTGTGTATTGATGATGATATTTTGGCTTGTTTCAAGCTTGTGTAATTGGTTGAAGTTTATGCTTATGTCTTGTATTATGAAAATGATACGGGTAAGAAAAGGTAATGAAACGATAAGTTCATAGTTGAGATGTGATATGATGATATAAAAGGATTGATGAGTTAAAGGACTTAGTTATATGTGAGAAATTTGCTTATGCTATGGATGAATTTACCTATGTCATGAATAAACACACTACTTCGTGAATTGATAATGTTATTTAAGCTTATGCTAAGTAAATAAAGTGGAAAGTAAGTAAATGGAATGGTTCATCGTATTAAGAAAAGGTTGATGATTATGTAATACAACTCATAAAGTCTTATTATGTTATGAATGAAAAGTATATGAGATGTTGAAGGATTTACTCATTTGTGAGTTGATGGTTATGTAGTTTTATAAATCTTATGGCATTGGTATAGGTTTATAATTATCTTATAAAGTTCATCATTGAAATGGAGTATTATGTTTAAATTTTATACGAGCTTACTAAGCGTTCATTGCTTACATAGTTATTTTCCTTTACTTTACAGATTATCGGAAGCTCGATCGGTTTGGAAGCTCGTTAAAGAGATATCACACTATCCAGCGATTATATCGGTAGTTTTTTGATGTTTTAGCCAAGGTTATAATGGCATGTATAGGTGGACTTATGCTTGATGTTTATTTGAATGTTAGATGATGAGTTTGGCATGTATATGTCATTTTGGTTGTTTTAATCTCTGTAACAGCCTAATTTCAGTGAAATCGGAACAGTAGTTTTGGGACCACGAATCCGAGCCAAAAATAAAATTTATTTTAGTTTTACTTTATGGTCCGCAATATGATAGAAATGTCATGTGAAAATTCTAATAAGAAAATTTTACCGATTATGTGCTTAATTACGAGAAGGACCAAATCGTATAAAATGCAAAAGTTAAATTCTAGTAGCTATAAGGATCAAATAGCTATGGAATTCAAAACTTAAGGTCCTTATATGGTAATTAGACCATAAATGAAAAGTATGTTGATATTTTTGGTGACTCATCCTTGGAAAATTAGAAAAAGGCTAAGGACTAAATTGGAAATTGAAATAATTTAATTAATTAAAAGATGATAATAGAGTTATCATCTTATTTTTGTCATCTTCAACCCCAAGTATTCCATGGAAACCCTAGGAAAGAGAAAGCAAGCTTTCTTGGCCGAATTGGGTAAGTTTTCTTGTCCCGTTTTTAGTAATTTTGATATTTTTAAAATCAAGATAGCTTCATCTATCTATTTGGGGGATCAATTTGAAAATTTATCATAGTATGGGAATTAGGTTATGGGTGAATATGCTTAAAATTTGAAATTTATGGTAGAAAATGAAAGGTTGTTAATAGATAAACAATACAAAGTGATTTTTGATGAAAACATGGTTTTGGGACTAAAATGTAAAATGTGAAAATTGAAGAAAAATTATAAATTTTATAGAATATATGTGTTATAAATTTTATAGTGAAATTTTGGTTAGGCTTGGAATAGGGGGTAAATTGCATAAATTTCATTTTCCGAGCCTAAGGACGAAATTGGAATTTATGGAAAAGTTAGGGGCAAAATGGTAATTTTTCCTAGGATGTAAATTGAGCCCACTTGTATATGAAATGTGATAAATTGATGTTAAATTTACTCAAATATATCTAGATAGACCAAATTCAGAGCTAAAATGAGGAAAAGAGGAAAATGTCGGATTAGTAGATTATTTGTATACGAGCATTTGTCGAGGTAAGGTCGTGTAACTAGATTGTGTATGGTTATATGCTTGAATTAAATGTTTTGCTTGTGAATTGTATAAATATTATATGTATATGACATTAGAAATATACTTGACGAAGCCCGATAAATAATAAGGCCATATAAATGAGAAATGATAAAAATGTTACTTATGTACTTGAAATGAATGTGGAATGTGTCTATTTGAATTATGTGAATACTATAAATGTATGAATGAAATAATCGCATGCCTGATAATGCTTGGAAAATGTCAAATTCTATTTGAATAATTGGAAAATTTGGTGGATATGTGATTTCCCGAAATAAATAAGGTCATGCATTTGTTACTGCCAGAATTTAGCTCAAACAAGTAATTCCATATACCTCATTATAAAAAGGATTTAGTCAGACGGGTAATCCAGATCAAGCTGTTTAGAGCATATGTCATAAAAAGGATTTAGCCTGGACTGGTAAACCTATTATATATATGTGTGGCTCGAGAGTGTACTCTCTAAAATAGTACCTTATGGGTACCATTGAATATGAATTGATGAATTTACTGATTTGTACACTTTGTGTGTACTACCTGTGTATCCATCGATATTCTGAAGAAATTCAACGGGTAAAAATCCTGACATGAGAAGATATGAATAAGAAATGAGTTATTACACGTATTTGTTTGAAATGCATGAAAATGAGATACATGACAATTGATATATGAAAACATGAGATGATGATATTTGTACATGGAATTCATTTGATGAATATGTTTACCCTTGATTATAGACTTGTATACTTTGAGTGTACTACTACTCGTGTGACATTGATATTTTGAGTAATATGAGTAAAGTCCTGCTATGAAATAATCTAAACTCGAGATGAACTATTATGAAATTATGCTTGTAATATAAATAGATGATTTAGACATGTTAAATGAACACATGTTGTGGAAAGCATATGTGCCTAGAAACTTGATTGTTGTTGAGCCCAAACATGTTTTAATGTTATTATGGAATATATGTGACTAAGAAAGGCAATGAGGATATGTGTAGGGCTTGAGGTCAAATTGAATGAAAGTGCCTCACATAGTTACCTTAAAATAGAATGAATGGTAAGTTAAGTACCATGTTATACGAACTTACTAAGCATGCAATCCTTACTTAGTTTTATTTCTCTGTTTTATAGTAAATCAGAAGCTCGTTGGATTGGAAGCTTGGTGAAGATCACTCACACTATCCATCGACCCATTTCGGTACATATGGCAAATCAATTATGGTTATAATGGCATGTATAGGTTATATTGGCCATATTATCATGTAAATGTAATGATTATTGTAATCTAGCCATTGGAATGGCTAGTGATGATTATGTTTTGGTAGATGTATATATATGTATCAAGTTTATTTTATGGAGATAAAATAAGTTTTTGTTATTGATTGAATGAGAAAGGTTAAATGAGTATGCTTATAAAAGGTAAGATTAAAAGCATGAATACATGTAACAATATATCATATTAGTGTTATAAATTGCTTGAATTCAATGCTTGGATTAGTTGGTATTTGGATGTAAGTCTGGTGCAGGAACTTGGTAAAAACTTTGGGTGAGAAATGAAGTTAGAAGTGGCTTTATTTTGTCCACAAGGGCAGACACACGGACGTGTGTTTAGACCGTGTGTGACACACGGCCTAGTACATGGGTGTGTGGTTAGGCCGTGTGTCCCTTGCACCTAAATTTTGAGAAATAAAATGCTTAGAATTAAGTATACAGGCAGAGACACGGGCGTGTGTCTCAACCGCGTGTGCTATATGTCCTAGAACATAGGCGTGTGTCTTGGCTGTGTGAAACCTACACCTTGTTTCGAAAGAATTTAATTAACCACATGGCCTAGCACACGGGCGTGTGGCCGGCCGTGTGGCACAAGTCAGAGAGTTACCTATCTTCAAATACAACCTGTAGTACGGGAGTGTCCTAGGGTCACACGGGCATATCCCTTGGACCACAAGGGTGTTTGAGCCCTGCACCTTGGAAAATTTTTGAAATTTCATGAAAAATTCTTAGAGTTTTTGATTAAGTCCCGACTCGATTCTAATATTCAAATTGGGCCTCGAGGGTCCATTTAAGGGATGTTATGAATAAATCTTGAGAAATGAATAATAATTGTTATGAATTATCTGAAAATGTTCTGAAAGTTTTGAAAATACTATGTAACTATGTTTTGGGCAATGGACTCGGGTTAGAGGTATTACATTTAGTGGTATCAAAGCTACAATTTAGTCGGTTCTCGGACTGAACGTAGCATATGTGGAGTCTAGAAATACATGCCATTATATAACCTGTGATAGTATGATATCTCTCGACTCTGATGAAAATTATTTTGCAAATAGACAGAGACGCTTTCCCACCGAGCTAATTTCGATACTGTTGAGTAAAAATGTTACTTATGATGAAATGATACTTATAAAGGTATGAGATGAATATTTTAGAATGGACATGTTAATGATAAATGTTAAGTGATATGTGTGTATTTATTAAAGTTAAATTTTGGGGCTTACGATTTCCACCCCCTTATTAGTACAGTTAAATGTAATGAAATTCATAATATTTATATTTATTTAGTTCAGAAGTGTGGACCTGAAGAGTTGAGTGGCTGAATGATAAATAAAGTAGTTAAAACTGAGAATGGGTTAGTAAATAAAGATGGGTTCTGAAGAGAAATATCATATTTTTCTGAAAACTATTTGGGATACGCAATGCCACTATTAAAGAAATAAGTTATTTATGAGAAATCGATTTATTTAGGTATGATATTTACGGAACTGATTAGCCAAAAATTTCTTCCGAATTGACTCTTTCAGTGAACTGAATAATGTAAGATTATTGATGACTTCATTAGTCAGTGGAATAGTGATAGAATTGCAAAGATATTTGAATGTAGCTATTATAATCGGGTATATTACAACAATCTCTTCTGGGTATTCTATATGTTCTGTTATTCTCAGAGGCATATGAAATTGTTCATGTTCAGATGCAATATTTGTCATATTTGAAGGCTGGCTAATTACATTAGATGGAATTGTTGTAAGTTTGGTTGATTCATGAGCGGTATTGCTCTATCATACTTGGTTTTTCAAATTCATCATGATTGATTTAAGATTTGATGATAAGGTTCATATGATATCATTTTCTACTTCTACTGATTGAAATCCTGAATTTTGAATATGCAAATTTTATTGTCTTTATTGCAGTTGTTTCTACTACATATATGTGATATTACTTTACTGGATTTTTTTGAGATATCATCAATTTCTTTATTATACAAACATGGTTTATCGGTGAAAGATATTCATTAGCCGAGGGTAATTACATTATTACCATTATAAATATTGACTCGAACATGAATTTTGGTGATAGAGATTATAGATTATAGAAACTATATTACTGCATTGGTTATTATTGGGGCCACTTTCGGTTTTCTCTCTTCTAATTAGAGGTACACTATTGATATTGAAGTGTAGCTTTATCCATAAGGTTGAAATGTCAATCATATTATAGCACTATGGTTTTAAATCTATCTGATGGTTGCGGCTTTGGAAAAAACTCAAAGCTTCAATTTTACTAATTGAAATAGCTACGTTGATGACACAATATTTATAGAAAAGAGGTAAGATTTGAATGGATCGATAAATATTAGTAAAGTTTTGACCAATTGGAAGCTTTGTTGATCAAAGTATTAGTTCTGGTTCAGCCTGAATCAGGTAAGGAATTTGTTATTACGTGATGTATTATTGAATGTGTAACAACCCAATTTAGACCCTAGTCGAAATAGTGGTTTCGAGACCATAAATTTGAGGTCGATAAATATTATTTTTGGTGTTTATTATATATGATATAGCCTGTGTGAAAATTCTGTGTGATAATTTTATCGACTGTGTGTTAAGTTGAGAGAAAGTATTTAATCAAATAAAGTGTAAAATGCTGTGTGCTGATTGTTAAGTACTTAATTGTAGTTGTCTTTATAATTAGGAGGCCTTATGTAGCAATTAAACTATTTATAAGTTAGTGGATGAGTAATGGACGGTTGTGCCATTAAAATGAACAAGTTTTATTTGTTATTAGTTAAGCGTAATTTAGTAAAAGGTGAATTAATATGTTAATATGATAAAATAACATGAAAGAAAAGCATAATTATCATATTTTGTGCCAAAAATTGGCAAAGAAAAAGAAGAAATAATAAGCTAGGTTCGGCTAGTATTTGATCCAAATTAAGGTATGTTTTGAATTTGGTTTTTGATGATTTTTATGTTTTTGAGATTGTTGCTTAGTCTACTATCAAGCCTTGTTGTAATTTGAAGAATTGATGATGTTTATGAGATGTGCCATTGATGAAATGGTGAGCTTTGTGATGAGTATTGGTGTTAAAAGAAAGATATATGTTAGATGAACTTGTGTTATTCTTGAATTTTTGGTGAATTTAGTTAATTTGGGCTAAATTATGAAAAGTGTAAATTGAGAGACTAAAATTTAAAATAAATGAAATTTGTGGGTTTGTATGAACAGAAGGGAAATTCGGCTAGGCTTGTGTGAAAAGAAATTATGTGAATTTGATGATTTTGTGAAATAGGGACTAAAGTGTCAAAATGTGAAAATGTGAGAGCTATTTTGTAAAATGCCCTAAATAAGTGTGTGTGGATTAAATTGAATGAATTGGTAATTGAATGGATTAAATTTGAATGTGTATAGACCAAGAAAGGAGAGGTTCGGATCGAGATCGAGGCAAAGATAAAGTGTTCAATTAATTGACCGTTTCGATAGTTCGACGTCCGATGTAAGTTCGGACATAATACGTGTATTTAACTATATTTTATGTTGTGAAATAAATGGTATGATAATATTGAAATGTGAATGCTATGTGAGGGCTTGAGTTATGGGGCACTAAGTGTGCATATTCGGAAATGTGACTGAGATGATTAGCACTGTGTGTGCGAAATAATATAAGCTTGACTCTGTGGTTGCCACTGTGTGTGCGATACCGATTTAAGATCGGTTTGATATAGATGCACTATGTGTGCGATGCTAATTAAGCTTCGGTTAACTATTTGGGCTCTAAGTGTGCGATTGAATTGAAGAAGGGATGAAAGTCGATTGAAATGAAATAGTGAGTATTGAGTAGCAAATGTAATCAACAACTAAGTGTTGGCTAAGGTACGTTTGGAACCTATGTGGTTGATGAACCTATGAATGAGTTGGAAGGCCAATTGAATATATTAGTTTTGGATGATATGAGATATGAGACTGTGAAATAATCTATGTGATGATTTGTTTTGGTTAATGTATTTTTTTACGAACTAACTAAGCTTTGGAAAGCTTACTGTGTGATTTGTTTCTTTCCTTTGCAGTGTCAATAAAGTTAGCTCGGATTTGGGGATTGTCAGCATCTCTATCACACTATCGGTAATCTATTTTGGTACTTTTGGAAAGATATATATAGTTGAAATATGGCATGTATAGGCTAGAAGTTAAGATATGTCTTGAAATGTTTAATCCTTGCCATGTGATTTGGCTTGGAAGTTAGATGATGTAGAATTTATGAATGAGCTATGAATGTGGTATATTTCATGACTTTCTGGTTGATGAAATATGTGGTTTGAAGATGAATTTTGGCATGAATTACCTAATGCAAGATATATGTATATTTTGAGATATACCATTGTTACTTTGAATGAACTTATGGTAATATGGTGGATGAATTATGATTGGTTATGCTTGTGTTTTACTTGTGCAATTTGGTGCATGAATTGCTATGTTTGAATGTATTTAGAAGCATGAATTGGTATTGTATTGAAGCTTATGGGTTGACCCTTGTGTGGGTGGAAAATTTGGCCTTGCAAATGGCCTATTATGTATACTGGTCAAGAGGCATGGGCGTGCATGATGGCCGTGTGACTAAGTCAGTAGCTAGCTTAAGGATACACGGCCATGGCACACGGGCGTGCCTAGTGACCGTGGGATAAAGTTAGTATATTGCCTAAGAGTACACGGCCTTAGCACACGGGTGTGCTTGGTAGCCGTGTGGAGAAGTAAGAATACATGCTTTGTTTTAGCATGGCTTGAACACATGGGTGTGTCTGGTAGTTGTGTATGGCACACGGCCTGATTGCACGGGCGTGTGACCTCAACAGTATTGAAGAATATTTGAAATTTTAGGAAAAATTTTCTAAGTGCTCGGTTTAGTCCCAACCTCTTTCTATTATGTGTTTAAGGTCTCGTAGACCTAAATAAGGGACTATATGTTCGCATTTGAGTATGTATGTTTGATGATTGACTTTGTGTCGTGAAATGGATGCGAAATGTTTCAATTGTTCAGTAATGCCTCTCAACCCTATTCCGGTGAAGGTTTTGGGTTAGGGGTGTTACATTTTATTGGTATCAGAGTTAAGGTTTAGTCGATTCTCAGACTAACGTAGCATGTGTGAGTCTAGCTATACATGCCATTTATGAAATTGCGATAGTGTGATGAATTCTGACAGTTGAAAATGTGTTTTCGTATAGAAAATGGATCCTGATCGAGTAGTTGCTGACGATGTAGAAAGTAACGCGCTTGCTCCCGCTCAAGGGATAGTGCCAGTCACATATAGGCCAAATGAAAGTAGTGACGGAGGAGAGGCTAAACAAGCCTTCTTCCGTATGATGAGTAAGTGGTTTTTGGAGTTCATTCGAATGAATCTGCTACTCCACAACCTCCATCCCACAAGTACCTGTTGTGCCACAAGTTACAGATCCAATCGATTGAGTAAACCTTCTGTGGATAAGATTCAAAAGTACGGGGCCGAAGAATTTAGGGCCACAGCTGATGAAGATGGTGAGCGAGCCGAGTTTTGGCTCGAGAATACAATTCGAGTATTCGATGAGATCTCGTTCACTCCTAATGAGTGTATCAAGTGTACAGTTTCTTTGTTGAGAGATACAACTTATAACTAGTGGAAGACATTGACATCCGTGGTTTCGAGAGAGAGAATTACCTGGGATTTCTTTCAAGTTGAGTTTAGAAAGAAGTATATCAGTCAGCGATTCATTAATCAGAAACATAAAGAGTTTCTAGAGCTGACATAGGGCCGTTTGTCAGTTAGTGAGTACGAACAGAAATTTGTGAGATTGAGCCAGTATCTCGGGAATGTGTTTCGACCGAAGCTACTATGTGTAAACACTTCATACAAGGATTGAATGAGGACATTAAGTTGTTAGTTGGGATACTTGATATAAATGAATTTGTTGTGTTAGCCGAAAGAGCATGCAAAAGTCGAGGAGCTCAATAAAGAAAAGAAGAAAGTTGATTCTAAACCTCGTGATGAAAGAAAAAGATCTATGAGTAAGTTTTCTCAACCTTCAACAAAGAGATTTAGAGATACAAGAAACCGATCAAATACTTCAATTGGACATATGAATAGAGACCGCGCAAGACTAAGTGTTGGTTCGAGAACTCAAACTCCAATAGAATCAAGTGTTGATAGTGCCAAAAGTAACAAACCTGAGTGTAGACAGTGTGGAAAATGACATATGGGAGAATGTTGGGGCAAGTACAACAATAGAGTTTCTATAAATGTGGATCCCGAGATCACTTTATCCGAGGCTGCCCAAAGATGGCTGAGGAAGAAAATGTTCAGAATATGACATCGAGTAATGTGACGGTTAGAGGTAGACCACCTAGAAATGCTAAGAATGTGAGTGGAAGCCAGAGAGGGACCATTGATACAGCAATGAGATCGGAGGCGAGAACACTTGCCTAAGCTTATGCTATATGTGCACGGGAGGAAACATAATCTCCAGACATCATAACTGGTACTTTTACTCTATTTGATACTGATGTAATTGCATTGATAGATCCGGGTTCAACTTATTCCTATGTGTGTGTGAATCTAGTATTGAATAAGACTCTACCTGTTGAGTCTACTGAATTTGTAGTTAGAATATCGAACCCCTTAGGCAAGTGTGTCTTGGTGGATAAGGTGTGCAAGAATTGCCCATTGATGTTTCGTGATATATGTTTTTCAGCTAATTTCTAAGTGCTCGATTTAGTCCCGACCTCTTTCTATTATGTGTTTTAGGTCTCGTAGACCTAGATAAGAGACTATATGTTCATATTTGAGTATGTATGATTGATGATTTACTTTGTGTTGTGAAATAGATGCAAAATATTTTGATTGTTCGATAATGCCTCTCAACCCTATTCCAGCGACGGTTTCAGGTTAGGGGTGTTATAGAATGGGATTAGACTGTGTTATGATGCAGTAAGGCAAAGTAATAGCTTGTGGTTTCAGACAGTTAAAAACCAAATGGAAAGAATTACCCGATATATGATTTAGATTTGACAGTTATTGAATTTGTATTGAAATCTGATAACATTACTTGTTTGGTGAAAAATGTCATATATTCACCGATCATAAAAATTTGAAGTATCTTATGTTGCTAAAAGATTTGACTTTGAGATAACGTATATAGTTTGAATTGTTGAAAGATTATGATTTGATAATTGTACATCACTCGAAAAAACGAATGTGGTTACAGATATTCTAAGTAGAAAATTTCTATTTGCTTTGCAAGCCATGGATACCAATTGTAATTTTTTGCTAATAACTTAATTTTAGCTGAGTATAGAGCTAAACCGATGTTTCTACAACAGATCAATAAAACTTAGAAAAGTGATAATGAGTTGTAAGTTAAATGAGTACAGTGTGAATTAATTTCTGATTCAGAATTTCAAAATAGATTTGATAATTGTCTATTATTCAGAGACAGGGTTTGTGTACTGAAGAATTTGGAGCTAGTACAGAAAATTTTACATGAATGATTACAGTGGTACTATGTCTATTTATCTAGGGAATGATAAAATGCATAATTATTTGAAAAAGAATTTGTATTTAAATGTTGGATGTATCAGCAATATAAAGATGATACTTTCAGGATGGTTATAGTCAGCGACGATACCGAAATGGATAAGGGACAAGGTTACTATGAGTTTTGTATTAAGATTCTCCCTGTCTATGAAAAAGAAAGATACTATTTGAGTAATTTTTTATTGTTTGACGAAGCTTGCACATTTTATTCTGGCATGAATGGATTTCTCACTTGATAGATTTCTTGAATCATCTGATTTTGAGATTGTCAAATTATATGATGTGCTAGTTTCTGTTATTTCTGATAGAGATCTACAGTTTATATTCCGATTCTAAAACAAGTTACAAGAAACTCTGGGTTTACGGTTACATTTTAGCACTATATTTCACTCTCATACGGATGATCAATCTGAACATTTGAATCAGATTTTTGAAGATATGTTTCGGTGCTGTATTTTAGAATTCAAAGGTAATTAAAATAAAGAAGAAAAAGAAATATTTGCCGTTAGTTGAATTCGTATATAATAACAGTTAACAGTCAAGTATAAAATTTTACCATATGAGGTTTTATATGGTTACAAATATAAAACTCTGGTGTTTTAGACAGAGTTTAGTGAGAAAAGATACATGTAGTTGGTTCGATTCTTTGAAATTGAAGAAAGGTGAAAGTGATCTGAGACAGTTTAAAAGCAGTATTTGATCATCAGAAATCCTATGTGAATCTAAGACGAAAAGAAATAGAGTTTCTGATGGTGACAAAGTATTTATGAAAATTCACCATGAAAGATTATTAAAAAGAATTAGACCTGTTGCGGGTTGATCGGTATTATTATCAAAGTTCTATACAATTCACAATGTTTTTATATGTATATGGGTTATGAAAGTATCGATCAGATCCATCATCTGTTATTACTTAGATAAATGTTAAATTCAGCCTGACGCGACTTATAGTGAGAGATTGATGGAAATTCTGGCACTTGAAGAGAAAAACTGAGAAATAAAAAGGTAGCTTTAGGAAAAGTTTTCTGACAAAGACATAATATAGAAGAAACTACCTGAGAACTAGAGGAAACTATGAGAAAGTAATGTCTAAATCTCTTTACTGGTAAAATTTTTGAGAATGAAAATTCTTTAAGGGGAAGAGTTGTAACAACCCAATTTTAGTGAAATCGAAACAGTGGTTTCGGGACCACAAATCCGAGCCAAAGATAAAATTTATTTTAGTTTTATTTTATGGTTTGTAATATGATAGAAATGTCATTTGAAAATTCTGATAAGAAAATTTTATCGATTATGTGCTTAATTACGAGAAGGACCAAATCGCATAAAATGTAAAAGTTGAATTCTAGTAGCTATAAGGATCAAATAGCTATGGAATTCAAAACTTAAGGTCCTTATATGGTAATTAGATGATAAATGAAAAGTATGTAGATATTTTTGGTGACTCATCCTTGGAAAATTAGAAAAATGCTAAGGACTAAATTAGAAATTGAAATAATTTAATTACTTAAAAGATGATAAAAGAGTTATCATCTTATTTTTTTCATCTTCAACCCCAAATATTCCATGGAAACCCTAGGAAAGAGAAAGCAAGCTTTCTTGGCCAAATTGGGTAAGTTTTCTTGTCCCATTTTTAGTAATTTTGATATTTTTGAAATCGGGATAGCTTAATTTATCTATTTGGGGGATCAATTTGAAAATTTATCAAAGTATGAAAATTAGGTTATGGATGAATATGCTGAAAATTTAAAATTTATGGTAGAAAATGAAAGGTTGTTGATAGATAAATAACTTTTATAAAGTGACTTTTGATGAAAACAATGTTTAAGGACTAAAATGTAAAGTTATGAAAATTGAAGAAAAATTATGAATTTTATAGAATATATGTGCTATAAATATTATAGTGAAATTTTTTTAGGCTTGGAATAGGGGGTAAATTGCATAAATTTCATTTTCCGAGCCTTAGAATGAAATTGGAATTTATGGAAAAGTTAGGGGCAAAATGGTACTTTTGCCTAGGATATAAATTGAGTCCACTTGTGTAACACCCTAAACCTGACCCAAAAGTTAGGCCCGAATCTGGCGTGTCACATTGAATTATTTTTCAAAAACCATGTTTTCTTTGAAAACCCTCCTTAATATTTAAAAATAATGTCTCAGTTTGTGTTCGTTCAATTTCAAAATGTGGTTCATTGAAAAGTTAATCACTTTTAAAAACGTTATTAACTTCGTTAAAAATATCTTTTAGTTGCGGAATCCAATTTAAGGTAAAGAAGTTTAAAACGTATGTTTTTAAAAACAGTAATTGGGTTGAAAACTCGCTCACGTCTCAATGATATAAAATGTGACAAAATCCCAAATTCAAGAATTAAATCCGAGAGGCCTTATTACGAAATTAAAACCCAAAACGTAATTTAAAACATATATAAAGTCCAAAGCATAATGTACTTGATCGTGTGGTCACCTCCGAGTCCCTCATGAGAACCGATCCTCCTATCTTTGGGATTACTGCAGAGTTAAAAACGGGGTGAGTTTACAAAAACTCAATGTGTAATCCCCCTTACTAGCGTAACAGTTAGTATATAGAAACCGAAATAGTCTAGGCCAAAGCCTTTTAACAGTAACAGTGTAGTCCAGTTCAGAGCATACGTGGGCCAAAGCCCACTACAATATTATTTGGGTCAATCCCCATAACAGAATCAATTGGGCCCAGCCCAAACCAATAACAGAACAAGTGGCCTAAGCCCAGTACAGTGACAGATGTCATAAATAGATATGCAACAGTATGAGGATGCATCCCACCCCGACCCAGCCAACACACCACCCGTACCAAACCTACATTCCTATGGGGATTAAATTGACCTACCGAGCCAACACACCAAGCTTAGCACCGGTTACGGCACTAAGTCAATAGAACAGCTCGGCGCCATAAAAAGAACAGCTAAAAGCCATAAATATCACAACAACGCTGCCATTTAACAAAACGGCTAAAAGCCATAAATAGAATGGTTATAAACCATAATCGGATGGCATAGAGCCATAATCAGGATGGCACAAAGCTATCGATAACTGTAATAATTTTGGCATATAACCCTCAACGACGGTAATATAATCGGCATGATTAACATAGAGTCATCAATATATATGTTAGGCACATAGCCACGGGTAAAAACGATTGGGACAAAGCCATAATCAAGATGGCACAGAGCCATATTTAGGTTGGTACAGAGCCATAATCAGATTACGCGACTTTAAGCCATCCGTCGGTCCACAGTAGTCTCATACGACCCGTGCGACCTTAACAGATCAATACTGGATCCACAGTCGTCTAATTCGACCCGTGCGACCCTATCAAAACTTCCTTCGTATCAATGTCCCAACCCCATGCAATATGTCGTGTATGTCATGCTCAATCATTACATGTGTATGCATAATGGCCATGCCCAGTAACAGTCATTTAGACATATATTAAAAGCATATCAGTCACATGACCACAGTCAAGTCAGTTTAAACACAGTCATACGATCACAGTCAAATAAATCAAATTCATAGTCTAAGTTAGTCATTTACCCACAAGGGCGAAACTGTCATTTTACCCTATAAGGGTATCTCAATAATCCTACCCTTTAGGGGTATTTCGGTAATTCTACCCTACAGGGGTATTTAGGTAATTTTACAAACTAAGGGTATTTTAGTAATTTCCTAAATCGAGGGTATTTCAATAATTTTACAAACCAGGGGTATTTCGATAATTTTACAAATCGAGAGTATTTCGGTAATTTCATAAATTAAAGGTGTTTGAATAATTTCCCAAATTAGGGTATTTCGATAATTTTACAAATTAGAGGTATTTCGATAATTTCACAAATCGAGGGTATTTTAGTAATTTCCCAAATCAGGGGTACTTCAATAATTTTATAAATCGGGGATATTTTGGTAATTTCACAAATCGAGGGTATTTTGGTAATTTTACAAATTGATGGTATTTTGGTAATTTTACAAATCAAGGGTATTTCAGTAATTTCACAAATTGAAGGTATTTCGATAATTTCACAAATCGAGGGTATTTCGATAATTTTACAAATCGAGGGTATTTTGGTAATTTCAAAAATATGGGGTATTTTGATAATTTCACAAATTGAGGGTATTTCGATAATTTTACAAATCGGGGGTATTTCGATAATTTCACAAATCAAGGGCATTTAAGTAATTTCCAAAATCGAGGTATTTCGATAATTCTACAAATCGAGGATATTTTGGTAATTTTCACAAATCGGGGTCTCAGCGACCCAACAAAAGGTCCATCGACGCCTCGAGCGACTTAAGTAACCTAAACAGTCACAACGGTGTAAATGGGCCTAAGGCCCATTATTCGGCCTAAGTGGGCCCACACGCTCGGGTGGCCCATTTAGCCCAAATCAGATACAACTATGTGTAGTCACTTACCGTAGATTTCCTCTATGTGGGGCCCACATTCTCATTGGGCCACGCGGCCCATTTTGGCCTAGCGAGGCCCAGAACTACCTAAGTCATGTGTGCGACATGACAAGTCTATTGAATTCTCACTTAACAACGAAATGACAAGACTATCGATTTCTCACTTAACAGTGAAATTTTCCCATGCGGGCCCACTCGACCTAACTCGGCCCATTAGGCCTAACAACGACCAAGTCCACGAGATCACTTATAGTGGCCTTTGTCAATGTGCCGACTCCCCCACACGAGTGTCCGTGCGCCCGTGTAGTAGCCGTTGTCGTATCGTCGACTTTTCGACATTTCGGTATCCCAGCATTTTGACATTTGCCATTCTACAACGTGAATAGTGTGTGTACACATATTGATGGAGAGAAATGCAGTAGCCCACGAGCATAGAACCTTGACTAAATCGGCTTATACTTCCTAAGCTGTTTGATTATGAATCGATATCACCTCCTTGTGGTTTATCTATACCACAACATTATCTATTAAGCATCAATATCAATAACAAAGGTTAAACAATTACTATCCTAAGGAAAACACACGGCCAACAAGAGAACTAGACATTAGGCCAGTATTTGAAAGCACATAACCACTTACCCCTAATAATTGGCCAACCAGATAAATTGAACTCAATCAACCCACAAGTGAAGAATAGATTCGGCACTTCAAAGGCTGGAGAAATGATTCGTCAGAACGCTTGTAGGTCAAAACGTTTGATCGATAGATAAGGGAAAAAGAATGAAGGCAGAGAAAAAGAGGTTGAATTCGACTCACATTAAGAAGAATAGGAAACAAGGAGAAGAGAATAAAGAAAACTGAAATGGGAAAAACACAAAAAGGTCTATGGCAATATTTGGCACTATAGATATAAGAGAGAAAATAAAACAAATTAGCATAAAAGAAAGCAATTGCCAAAAATGCACCAAATGCACTCCCTAGCCGAATTTGCCTAAACAAAACTCCCCCTAATCGGCTCCAACTTCTCCCATTTCAAAATCCTTCAAAAGCTCCACCAATCCTTCCACCGAATTTTCTCCTTGATTTATTCCAACTCGCCATTCAAATTCAATTCAAATTCTTATGACCAATTCAACCACAGAGTTCCAATCTAGTTTCAACACCTCCCCAGCTCAAGCAGCAAAATAAACATACAATTGCGCACGCCAAGCCTCGAACCTCAGACTCCTTGCCACACATGTAGTGCCACCTTGCCACTAGATCCCTTCTCTCTTTTTGTCATAAAACAAACACTAATTATTATAAGTCCTACAAGCTAACATCTAGGTTCACTTAAGAGCCCAAATTAAAATTTTGCAAACACCCAGACTTGAACCCAGGCTTCTCAAGCACTCCCAAATATGCCTAAATACTTAACCACTAAAGCTACACTTAATTTATGATATTTTCTCGGACACATAAACTTTTATGAGTTCCCACGCTCAAGGCCTAATCCTATTGGGCCCAAATTCTAGGCGTTACAACTTTATATGAAATGTGATAAATTGATGTTAAATTCGTATAGATATGGATAGATTAAATTCAGAGCTAGAACGAGAAAAAGAGGAAAATGTCAGATTAGTAGATTATTTGTATATGAACATTTGTCGAGGTAAGTTCATGTAACTAGATTGTGTATAGTTATATGCTTGAATTAAATGTTGTGCTTATGAATTGTATAAATATTATATGTATATGACATTGGAAATATACTTGATGAAGCCCGATCAATAATAAGGCCTGATAAATGATAAATGATAAAAATGTTACTTATGTACTTGAAATGAATGTGGAATGAGTCTATTTGAATTATGTGAATATTATAAATGTATGAAATAATCACTTGCCTGATAATGCTTGGAAAATGTCAAATTCTATTTGAATAAATGGAAAATTCGATGGATATGTGATTTCCCGAAATGAATGAGGTCCTACAATTGTTGTTGACAGAATTTGGCTCGGACGAGTAATTATATTTACCTTATATAAAAAGGATTTAGCCCGGAAGGGTAATCTTGATAAAAGTCCTCTCGAGCACAATTTATGGATTGGATTTAGCCCGGACGAGCAATCTCGATCAAGCTGATTAGAGCATATGTCATCAAAAGGATTTAGCCTGGACTGGTAATCCTGTTGTTTATATGTGTCGCTCGAGAGTGTACTCTCTGAAATAGTACCTTATGGGTACCATTGAATATGAATTGACAGATTTACTGATTTGTACACTTTGTGTGTTCTACCTGTATATCCATCGATATTCCGAAGAAATTCAATGGGTAAAAATCCTATCATGAAAATATATGAATAAGAAATGGGTTATTACATGTATTCGTCTGAAATACATGAAAATGATGATACATTGTAACACCTTTATCTCCGTATCTGTCACCGAATTAGGGTTAAGGGCATTACCTAACAGATCTGAAACTTTTACAACATTTTATACAACCATTCATTAATTGTAACTAAAGCATCCCTCAAGTAGGTCAACGAGACCTTAATCATGCTTAGAAATAGGGTCGGGACTAAACCGAAACACATACAAAAATTCTCAAAAATTAAAAACTTTTCTAAGTTTCAAGGGTACATGCCCGTGTGGGTAGGCCGTGTGCCTCCCACGGCTGCTAGACACACCTGTGTGTCTTCCCCGTGGTCGAACTTAACTTTACTCCACGGCCACCAAGCACACCTGTGTACCTTGGCCGTGGTCGATACTGACTAAACTACACGGCTACTAGGCATGTCCGTGTGCCAAGGTCTTGTGCTCTTAACCAGCTACTGACTTAGGCCCATGGTCACTAGGCACGCCCTTGTGCCATAACTGTGTGGCAAAATAAGCCATTTGCAAGGCTAAAATGCCACCCACATTAGGGTCAAACCTACAAGCAAATACCAATACAATCCATGCACATTTAACAACCATGAACATGTCAAAATAACCATTCAATCTTTACATTCAAATCTATTTCCATTCATACCAAATTACATAGCAAAAACTCAAATATACACAAGCATAATTCATCCAAACTTACTATAAACTTGACCATTTCAAATTGTCATCTAACCATACCAAAACATACATCATATATCATCTTCATAAAGGCAAAATATCAACTTATAATTAGCCACATCACATGGCTAAGTTCATATAACAAACTTATACCATAAACTAACCTATACATGCCATATCTAGCTATATACATTTCCAAAATGTACCAAAACAAGTTGAGTAGTGTGATGACTATCCTCGATGGTCCTTAAGCCTTCAATAGCTTTAACGATCCATAAAATAGAGAAAACACACACACAAAGTAAGCTTTCCAAAGATTAGTAAGTCATATGCAAATAAACTTAATTTAAAATGCACATAGCATATTCATACAATGACAATAATGGTACTCAAAGCATATACAACTCACACAGTGTTTGGCCCAATTGCTTAGCCATAACTTATCACATACTTCAACTCAATACCACATATGCACATAGCTCATCTAAGCAAAATTTTACATATCATCTCATCGTTCATAGTTCATATTCATGCTAGTAAGCCCATATAGATACTTACCTCTCATACACACCTTGTATACTTAATAAACGTAACTGAAATGGATTTTACAATTCACATAACATTTCGTGTCACAGACTTGCCCGTTGAACTTGTAACAGTCCGATTTATACCCTAGTCAAAATAGTGGTTTCGAGACCACAAACCCGAGTTTGTATAATATTTTAATATTATTTTCTGTGTCTTTGATATGTGATTTAAGCATGTGCTAAATTTTCGTAAGTTAATTTGTCCGTCTGTGTGTTTAATTTGGCATAGGGATTGAATTGCATTAAAGGTGAAAGTTGTATGCTATTTGTTTAAGTACTAATATGTTGTGGCTTTGTAAAGATGAAGGATTTATATGGCAAATTAGCCATTACTATAGGTAGTGGACGGCTATGGGTCCATATTAACCATTGAAAATATGTTTTATAAGTTTATATTATAAGGGTAATTATGTCATTCATGTATTAAGTATATTATGGTTTAATAAAAGCATGAAATTAGACATTTATATCATCTTTTGGCTGAATGTCTTAAAGAAAATGAAAGAACAAAAGCTTAAAGGGTTTCAATTGGCTTTCATCTTGATTAAGGTATGATTTTGAGTTGGTTTTTGATGATTTTTATGTTTTTGAAATTGTTCCTTAGTCTACTATCAAGCCCATGTCTCAATTTGATGAATTGATGTTGCTCATGAGAAATGCCATTGATGATATGTTGAGCTTTGTGATGATTTGTGGTGTTAAATGAAAGATTTGAGCTAGATGAACATACTTTGTTCTTGAATTTTTGATGAATTTAGCTAAATAGGACTAAATTGAGAAAATGGTAATTTAAAGGACTAAATTACAAATTTGATGGAAAATATGGGCTTGTTTGAGATGTAGGAACATTCGGCTAAGCATGAGTATGGGTTGATTTTTGTGAATTTGATGTTTTGAGAAAAATTAGACTAAATTGATAAATTGTGCAAATATGAGGGTTAATTTGCAAATAGCCCTAAATGTGTGTCCTTGCATTGAATTGAATGAGTTAGTGAATAAAAGGGTTAAATTTGAATATATATAGATCAAGAACCAAGGAAAACAGACTTAGATCACGAGAAAGCAAAAGTAACTGAGTAGCCGTTTCCATTCCGATAAATCGAATCCAAGGTAAGTCACTATGCAAATAAGCGTACTTGTATGAATTTGTAAATGTTTATATAACTAATGTTGATAATGAATGCTTATGAGAGGTTATGCATATGAATTCTAAGACAAGGTTGATATAGTGACAATGTCCAAGAAGTCTCGTACGAACCTAGGAATAGATAGAATTAGCTATGTCATGGCATAGGTATCTGTTATGTTTTATCATGTAAGACAACGTCAGGGACGTTGGCGTTGATTTGAGACTCGTGTAAGACCACGTCAGGGACGTTGGCATCAATAAGAGCTTTACGTGTAAGACCACGTCTGGGACGTTGGCATCGATATGAGCTTTACGTGTAAGACCACATCTGGGACGTTGGCATCGATATGAGCTTTACGTGTAAGACCATGTCTAGGATATCGACATCGTATTGATTCATGTAAGACCCTATCTAGGACAGTGGCATCGATATCTAAGTGCCTGTAAGACCTCGTCTAGGACGTTGGCATTGCACGACCAATTCGAGCTTTCTGAGTATCCTACTAGATTCCTAATGGTTCAACGGGCAAGTTTGTGATACGAATTGCAAAATTTGAGCTATGATAATTTAAGTGAACGAATATCTATTTCAGGTACGTTTGGTGTATACATAAGGTGTGTTTAAAAAGGTAAGTATTTATGTGATTATGATTTGAAGAAATTTATGCTTAAATGTGAAAATGTGAATCTTGAAATGATGAATGTGACAAATGTGGCCACAAGTATGAATCAAAGCATATATGTGATAGCTTGTTAAGTGAATGAGATGTGCCAATGTATCTAATTGCATATATGTCTTCCATGCTAAGTTTGTTTGTATATTGACTTACTAAGCTTTTGGAAAGCTTACTCTGTGTGTGTTTTTCTCTGTTTTATAGGTCGTCAAAGCTACTGAAGGCTCGAGACTGTCAAGGATCATCATTACACTACTAAACTCATTTTGGTACACTTTGGAAATGTATATAACTAGATATGGCATGTATAGGCTATTTTTTATATAAGTTTATTATATGAACATAGCTATGTGGTTTGGCTAGTTATGAGTTGATAATTTGCTTAAATGGTTGTGATATATGATGCATATCTTAGTGTGATTGAAGCATTTGGAAATGGTCAAGTTTTGAGTAGGCAAATGAATGAATTATGTTTGTGATAAGATGAGTTTTAGTCTTGAAATTTGTCATAATTGGAATTGATATTGAATTAATTGGTTTGAATGGTTATTTTGGTATGTTATTGGTTGTCATATATGCATTAAATGGAATGGTAAATGTTTAATATAGGTATGACCCAAGTGGATGGCATTTTGGCCTTACAAATGGCCTATTTTTGTCACACGGTTAAGGCACACGGCCGTGCCTAGTGACCGTGGGGTAAAGTCAGTAGCTAGCTTAAGAGCACAAGACCATGACACACGGGCGTGCCTAGAAGTCGTGTGAGAAAGTCAATATATGACCTTATAGTACACGGCCTTAGCACACGAGGGTGCTTGATAGACGTGTGGTTTTGGCAGAATTGACCACGGCCAGGGTACACAGGCGTGCTTGGTGGCCGTGGTGCTAAGTCAGTTTCGACTACGAAGAGGACACATGGGTGTGCATAACAGCAGTGGGGGCCCACGGTTTGCTCCCACGGGCGTGTATCCCCTATATTTTAGAAAAGTTTTTAAGTTTTCGATTATTTTTTATGTGTTTCATTTTAGTCCCGACTCGATTTATAAGCATGTTTTGGTTTCGATGGCCTTCTAAGGGACACTATGAATCAAATAGATGTATATTTGTATGATATTTCCGTATAAGTTTCTGAATCTTTTCTGTAACACCTTTAACCCTAGTCTAGTGACGGTTATAGGTTAGGAGTGTTACATTTGGTTATTATCAGGGCTACAGTTTAGTCGATTCTCGGACAAACATAGCATGTTAGAGTCTAACTATACATGCCATATGTCTGAAATGTGATAGTGCGATGAATCCTGATGTATAAAATGTGATTTTTGTATAGTAATTGATCCCGAAAGAGCTGTAGCTGACGACGTAGAAAGTAATGCCCCTGCTCCCATGCAAAGGATATTGCCTTCTGATCCGAGACCTACTACGAGCGGTCAAGAGGGAGAAGCTAAACAAGCTTTCTTCCTGATGATTAGTGAATGGTTCACTCAATTCATGAGGAATAACCCGACTGTTTTGCAACCCCCGCCCTCAGTTAATTCCCTCAGACATCTGATATACCTTTGACTACAAATCTAAATTCGTGGAATAAGCCTCCAGTTGACAAGATTCGTTAGTATGAAGTCAAGAATTTAGGGCTACTAATGATGATGATGCTGAAAAGGCCGAGTTTTGGATTGAAAATACTATCCGAGTATTTGACAAAATGTCTTTGACTCCGGAAGAGTGCATAAAATGTGTAGTATCATTACCCCGAGATGCAGCTTATCAATGGTGGAAAACTCTGATTTCTATTGTTTCGAAGGAGTGAGTTACATGGGACTTCTTTCGGATCAAGTTCCACAAGAAATATATCGGTGAGAGATTTGTAGATCAGAAATGAAAGGAATTTCTGAAACTTAAACAAGGCCAAATTACTATTTCTAACTATGAACGAGAGTTCATAAGACTAAGTCAATATGCCCGAGAGTGTATATCATCGAAGATATAATGTGCAAAAGATTTGAAGACGGTCTTAATGAAGATATCCGTTTGCTAGTCGGGATCTTAAAAATGAAAGATTTTGTTGTACTAGTTGACCAAGCATGCAAATCTGAAGCACTTGGGAAAGATAAAAGAAAAGTTGAGTCTGAAGCTAGAGATATGAGAAAGAGATATCCAAACAAGTCATTTCAGTCTGCTTCGAAGAGATTCAAAGATGATGAAATTCGTTCAAGAGACAATGTGGGACATTCAAATAGAAATTAAGCTAGATCGCAAATGAGTTCCAAAACTCCAGCAACTTCAGGGGCTAGTGTTGGTAATGTCCGTATTGAGAGACCTAAATGTAAACATTGTGGAAAAAGGCATCTGAGAAGCTGTAGATTAAACGACAGAGCTTACTTCAGATGTGGATCGCTTGATCATTTCATTCGTGATTGTCCTAAATTTGTCGAGTCAGAGATTGTTCAGAATTCGAGATCTGATAATGCACATATAAGAGGTAGACCTTCAAAGAATGTAAGAAATGTTAGTGGTAGTCAGAGGACTACGAGAGATACTTTGCAAGATCTAAAACTAGAGCACTGCCAGAGCGTAT
The DNA here is from genome assembly GCA_025506655.1 of Gossypium rotundifolium. Classification (NCBI taxonomy): domain Eukaryota; kingdom Viridiplantae; phylum Streptophyta; class Magnoliopsida; order Malvales; family Malvaceae; genus Gossypium; species Gossypium rotundifolium. The sequence goes on from CP106727.1 coordinate 83,796,383, forward strand.
GCTATCCGAGCTCGTGAAGAAGCTTCATCACCTGATGTTATAATGGGTACTTTTCACTTTTTGATACTTTTGTGATTGTATTGATAGACCCTAGTTCTACGCATTCATATATATGCATGAATTTAGTATACAATAAGACTTTGCCTGTAGAGTCTACTGAGTTTGCTATAAAAGTATCGAACCCTTAGGTAAAAGTGTTTTGGTTGATAAAGTATGCAAGAACTATCCGTTAATGTTTAGAGATATCCATTTCCCTGCTAATTTGATGCTTTTTCCATTTTATGAGTTCGATATTATTTTAGGTATGGATTGGTTGTCTTTGTATGATGCTATTGTGAACTACAAAAGAAAGACTATAGATTTGAGATGTTTGAATAATGAAATTATGTGGGTTGAGTCTAATGATTCAAATGGATTACCTTCCGTGATATCGGTATTGAAAGCTTAGAGTTACGTGAAAAAGGGATATGAGGCATATTTTTTATGTAATTGATTCGAAAATGTCTGAAAGGAAAATTGAGTTAGTACCTATTGTCTGCGAGTTTTCTGATGTGTTCCCTGATGAGTTACTGGGTTTGCCTCCGATTCATGAAGTTGAGTTTGGTATTGAGTTGTTACCTGGTATGACACCTATTTCGATAGCTTTGTATAGAATGGAACCATCAGAATTGAAAGAGTTAAAGTCAGAGTTGCAAGACTTGACTGATAGAGGGTTCGCTAGATCAAGTTTCTCGCCTTGGGGTGTTCCTGTTCTATTTGTGAAAAAGAAAGATGGTATGATGAGAATGTGTATTGATTATCGTCAGTTGAATAAGGTGACAATAAAGAATAAATATCCGCTACCCGTAATTGATGACTTATTTGATCGCTAAAAGGGCCATCAGATTTTCCAAGATTGATCCGAGATCGTGATACTATCGATTGAGAGTGAAAGATTCGGACATACCGAAAACTTCTTTCGAACGAGGTACGGGCATTATAATTTTTTAGTTATGCCATTTGGACTAACCAATGCTCCCTTGTTTTTATGGATCTGATGAATAAAATTTTCGAATCAGATTCAGATCGATTGTGGTGGTGTTCATAGATTATATATTGATTTATTCATGTGATGAAAATGAGCATGTCAACACCTGAGAATTGTATTGCAAACTTTGGGAGAAAAGCAATTATACGCAAAATTCAGCAAATGTGAATTTTGGTTGCTTGAGGTTAGTTTTCTGGGACATATTGTGTCAGCTTCTGGGATTCGTGTTGATCCGAGTAAGATTTCTGCTATTCTGGATTGGTAACTTTCGAGAAATGTGTCTGAAATCCATAGTTTTCTGGGACTAGCTGGTTACTGCCGTCGATTTGTAAAAGGATTTTCAGTGATAGCTACTCTGTTGACTAGATTTCTTCAGAAAGATGTTAAATTTGAATGGTCTGATAAATGTCAAAAAAGTTTTGATCAGTTGAAAACTTTGTTAACAGAAGCTCCAGTGTTAATACAACCAGGATCGGACAAAGAATTTGTGATTTACAGTAATGCTTCGTTAAACTGTCTAGGTTGCATTTTGATGCAAGAAGGCAAAGTTGTAGCTTATGCCTCAAGACAATTGAAGCCTCATGAAAAGAACTATCCAACGTATGATCTTGAGTTAGCTGCAATTGTGTTTGCACTTAAGATATGGTGTCATTATCTGTATAATGAGAAATGTCACGTGTTTTCAGATCATAAAAGTCTGAAATACCTGATAACCAAGAAAGATTTGAACCTGCATCAAAGAAGATGATTAGAGGTGTTAAAAGACTATGAGCTTATGATAGATTATCATCCGGGTAAAGCAAACGTTGTTGCAGATGCACTGAGTCGAAAATCATTATTTATACTACATGCTCTGAATGCCCAGTTAGATTTGATTGATGACAGTTTTGTGATAGCTGAATTAAAAGAGAAACTGTTGTTTATACAATAGATATGTGATGCTCAGAAATTTGATAATGACTTACTAGTGAAACGAGCTCAGTGTAAATTGAATTCCGAATCTGAAATTCAAATTGTTGATGATTGTTTGAGATTCTAGGATTGTATCTGTGTTTCAAGAAATCCAGAGTTGATTCAACTGATTCTGAGTGAAGCACACAATAGTAGTCTATCTGTTCATTTGGGAAGTGCTAAAATGTATCATGATTTGAAACGACACTACTAGTGGTCTGGTATGAAACAGGACATTTCTGACTTTGTTTCGAAATGTTTAGTTTGTTAGCAAACATCAAGTTCCATCAGGTTTGTTACAACTGATTCTGATTCTTGAATGGAAATGGGATAGAGTGACGATGAATTTTGCTTTTGGTTCACCTTTAGCTCCGTGAAAGAAAGATGCGATATGGGTCGTGGTTGATAAATTAACGAAAATTGCCCATTTAATTCCGATAAGATCCGATTATTCACTTGATAGATTAGCCAAGCTTTATATTTCTGAGATTGTGAGATTGAACGGGGTGCCACTATCCATTGTGTCAAATAGAGATCCGAGATTCACATCACGATTTTGGAAGAAATTGTAAGAAGCTTTGGGCACAAAATTGCATTTCAGTACAGCTTTTCATCCACAAATGGATGGTCAATCCGAGCGGATCATTCAGATTCTTGAAGATATGTTAAGATGCTATATACTTGAGTTTAATGGTTCGTGGGAATGGTATTTGCCATTGATCGAATTTTCGTATAATAATAGTTTTCAGTCAAGCATCAAAATGGCACCTTATGAAGCTTTGTACGGACGTAAATGTCGTACACCTCTGTGTTGGACCGAGCTCAGTGAAAATAAGCTCCACGGGGTTGATTTGATATAAGATTTAGAACAGAAAGTGAAATTGATCCGAGGTTGTTTGAAAGTAGCATCTGATCGTCAAAAGTTTTATGCGGACTTGAAATGAAAAGATATAGAATTTGAGATCAGTGAAAAAGTATTTTTAAAGTGTTAACGTGGAAGAAAGTGCTTTGATTCGGACGTAAAGGCAAGTTAAGTCCTAGGTTCATCGGACCGTATGAGATTATTGAACGTGTTGTTCTTGTTGCTTATAGGTTAAAGTTGCCGTCTGAGCTAGAAAAGATTCACTATGTATTTCATGTTTCAATGCTCCGTAGATATCGTTCTGATCCGTCACATGTGATTACTCCATCTGAAATTAAAATTTGATCTGATATGACATACGAAGAGGAACCGATCCGTATCTTAGCTCGTGAAGCAAAAGAGTTGAGAAATAAGAAAATTTCGTTAGTGAAAGTACTATGGCATCGTCACGGAATAGAAGAGGCTACGTGAGAGCCTGAAGATTCTACCAGACAACAATATCCGACTCTGTTTAATGGTAAGATTTTTGGGGACAAAAATTCATAAAGGAGGAGAATTGTAACAGTCCGGTTTATACCCTAGTCCGAACAGTGATTTTGGGACCACAAACCTGAGTCTGTATAATATTTTAATAATATTTTTTGTGTCTTTGATATGTGATTTAAGCATGTGCTAAATTTTCGTAAGTTAATTTATCCGTTTGTGTGTTTAATTTGGCATAAGGATTGAATTGCATTAAAGGTGAAAGTTGTATGCTATTTGTTAAAGTACCAATATGTTGTGGCTTTGTAAAGATGAAGGATTTATGTGGAAAATTAGCCATTACTATAGGTAGTGGACGGTTATGGTCCATATTAACCTTTGAAAATATGTTTTATAAGTTTATATTATAAGGGTATCTATGTCATTCATGTATTAAGTATATTATGGTTTAATAAAACCATGAAATTAGACATTTATATCATCTTTTGGCCGAATGTCTTAAAGAAAAAGAAAGAACAAAAGCTTAAGGGTTTGGTTGGCTTTCATCTTGATTAAGGTATGATTTTGAGTTGGTTTTTGATGATTTTTATGTTTTTGAAATTGTTGCTTAGTCTACTATCAAGCCCATGTCTCAATTTGATAAATTGATGTTGTTCATGGGAAATGCCATTGATGCTATGTTGAGCTTTGTGATGACTTGTGGTGTTAAATGAAGATTTGAGCTAAATGAACATACTTTGTTCTTGAATTTTTGATAAATTTAGCTAAATAGGGCTAAATTGAGAAAATGGTAATTTAAAGGACTAAATTGAAAATTTGATGGAAAATATGGGCTTGTTTGAGATGTAAGAACATTCAGCTAAGCATGAGTATGGGTTGATTTTTTTGAATTTAATGTTTTGAGAAAAAAATGGACTAAATTGATAAATTATGCAAGTATGAGGGTTAATTTACAAATAGACCTAAATGTGTGTCCTTGGATTTAATTGAATGAGTTAGTGAATAAAAGGGTTAAATTTGAATATGTATAGATCAAGAATTGAGGAAAACAAACTTAGATCGCGGGAAAGCGAAAGTAACCGAGTAGCCATTTCCATTCTGATAAATCGAATCCAAGGTAAGTCATTATGCAAATAAGCGTACTTGTATGAATTTGTAAATGTTTAAATGACTAATGTTCATAATGAATGCTTATGAGAGGTTATGCATATGAATTACGAGACAAGGTTGATATAGTGACAATGCCCGAGAAGTCCCGTACGAACCTATGAATAGCTAGGATTAGCTATGTCATGACATAGGTATCTGTTCTGTTTTATCATGTAAGACCACGTCAGAGACGTTGGCGTTGATTTGAGACTTGTGTAAGACCAACTCTAGGACGTTGGCATCGATATGAGCTTTATGTGTAAGACCATGTCTGGGACATCGACATCATATTGATTCGTGTAAGACCCTGTTTGGGACAGTGCATCGATATCTGAGTGCACATAAGACCTCGTTGGGACGTTGGCATTGTACGACCAATTCGAGCTTTCTAAGTATCCTACTAGATTCCTAATGGTTCAACTGGCAAGTCTGTGATATGAATTGCAAAATCCGAGCTATGATAATTTAAGTGAACGAATGTATGTTTCAGGTACGTTTGGTATATACACAAGGTTTGTTTAAAAAGGTTAGTATTTATGTGATTATGATTTGAAGAAATGTATGCTTAAATGTGAAAATGTGAATCTTGAAATGATAAATGTGGCAAATGTGGCCACAAGTATGAATCAAAGCATATATGTGATGTTTGTTAAGTGACTGAGATGTGCCAATGTATCTAATTGCATATATGCCTTCCATGCTAAGTTTGTTTGTATATTGACTTACTAAGCTTTTGGAAAGCTTACTCTCTGTGTGTTTTTCTCTGTTTTATAGGTCATCAAATCTACTGAAGGCTCGGGACTGTCAAGGATCATCATCACACTACTAAACTTATTTTGGTACACTTTGGAAATGTATATAACTAGCTATGGCATGTATAGGCTAGTTTTTTATATAAGTTTGTTGTATGAACATAGCTATATGGTTTGGCTAGTTATGAGTTAATAATTTGCTTAAATTGTTGTGATATATGATGCATATCTTAGTGTGGTTGAAGCATTTGGAAATGGTCAAGTTTTGAGTAGGAAAATGAATGAATTATTTTTAAGATAAATGAGTTTTAGTCTTGAAATTTGTCATAATTGGAATTGGTATTGAATGCATGGTTTGAATGGTTATTTTGGTCTGTTCTTGTTTGTCATATATGCATGAAATGGAATGGTAAATGTTTAATGTAGGTATGACCCAAGTGGGTGGCATTTTGGCCTTGCAAATGGCCTAATTTTGTCACACAGTTAAGTCACACGGCCGTGCCTAGTGACCGTGGGGTAAATTCAGTAGCTAGCTTAAGAGCACACGGCCATGGCACACGAGCGTGCCTAGAAGCCATGTGAGAAAGTCAGTATATGGCCTTATAGTACATGGCCTTCTAAGGGACACTATGAATCAAATAGATGTATATTTGTATGACATTTCTGTATAAGTTTCTAAATCTATCCGGTAACGCCTTTAACCCTATCCGGCGACGGTTATGGGTTAGGGATGTTATAGAACCATTCGGAATCTAATAGGATACTCAGAAAGCTCGGAATAATTGTACAATGCCAACATCCCGGACGAGGTCTTACATGTACTCGAATATTGATGCCACTGTCCCAGACAGGGTCTTACATGAATCAAAACGATGCCAATGTCCTAGACGAGGCCTTACATGTACTCGAATATCGATGCCACTATTCCAGACAGGGTCTTACTCGAATCAAAACGATGCCAATGTCCCAGACTTGGTCTTACACGTAAATCTCGTATCGATGCCAATGTCCCAGACGTGGTCTTACACGAAATCTCAAATCAATGCCGCCGTCCCAGACATGGTCTTACATGATATCTCAAAAAAAAACACCTATGTCATGACTAGCTAATCCTATCTATTACTAAGTTCGTATGGGACTTATCAAACATTGCTACTATTTCATTCTTATCTCGAAACTCATGTACACATCATGTCGTAAACATTCATCGTTATCAATAGTTATAAAAACATACACAACTCAATGTAAATACGTTTATTTGCATAATGACATACCTCGAATTCGATTTAATTGAAACGGAAACAGCTACTTAGTTACTTTAGCTTTTCCGTGATCTAAGTTCGATTTCTTCGATTCTTGATCTAAACATATTCAAATTTAACCCTTTTATTCACTAATTAATTCAATTCAATCCAAACACACATATTTAGGGTAATTTACAAATTAGCCCTCACATTTTCACCTTTTATCAATTTAGTCCATTTTTCTCAAAACATCAAATTCACAAAATCATTATTTAACCATGCTTAGCTGAATACATATATATATATATATATATCATACAAGCCCCTATTTTTCATCAAATTCGTAATTTAATCACTCAAATTATCATTTTTCTCAATTTAGCCCTATTTAGCTAAATCCATCAAAAATTCAAGAATAGAATATGTTCATCTAACACATATCTTTCACTTAACAACTAAATTCATCATAAATCTTACTAATTCATCCATGGCACGACTCACAAATATCATCAATTCTTCAAATTACAACATGGGCTTGATAGTAGATTAAGCAACAATCTAAAAAACATAACAATCATCAAAATCTAAAGTCGAAACATACCTAAATTTAAGCTTGAAATGGCCGAAACCCTTGATGCTTTTGTTCTTTCTTTTTCTTTTGTGTTTTTGGTGGAAGAACATGTAAAATGAGCACTAATTCTCTTTTAACTTTGTTTTTATTATAAAAACACAAAACATATATATATATATATCATATTAATATAACTTTAACTTATAAAACATATATTAATAGCCTTGCTGTCCACTAACTTAAAATTTGGGCTAATTACATTATAAATCCCCCTATATTTAAAAACAACATCAATTCGGCCATTAATCAAACAAAAACCACTTTTAACTATTACGCGATTTAGTCATTTGCTCAAATTAAACACACAGACAGATAGATTAACTTACGAAATTTTACCACATGCTTAATCACATACCATAGGCACCAAAAATAATATTAAAATATTTTACTGACTCATATTTTTGGTCCCAAAACCACTATTCTGACTAGGGTATAAACCAGACTGTTACATACATGACTAGGGTATAAATTGCTTGAATTCAATGCTTGGATTGGTCGGTATTTGGATGTAAACCTAGTGCAGGAACTTGGTAAAAAAATTTGGTGAGAAATGAAGTTAGAAGTGGCTTTATTTTGTCTAGACGGCCTGGTACATGGGCGTGTGGTTAGGCCGTGTCTCCCCTGCACCTAAACTTTGAGAAACAGAATGCTCAGAATTGAGTACACGGGCGTGTGCGTCAGCCGTGTGTGCTATACTGGCCTGGAACACAGGAGTGTGTCTTGGCCGTGTGAAACCTACACCTAGTTTCAAAAGAATTTAATTAACCACACGGCCTAGCACAAGGGTGTGTGGCCGATCGTGTGGCAAAAGTTAGAGACCTACCTATCTTCGAACACGGCCTATAGCACAGGCGTGTCCTATGGTCACACGGATGTGTCCCTTGGACAACACAGGAGTGTGAGCCCTACACCTTGGAAAATTTTTGAAATTTCATGAAAAATTCTTAGAGTTTTGATTAAGTCCCGACTCGGCTATAATGCTCATATTAGGCCTCGAGGGTCCGTTTAACAGATGTTATGAATAAATCTCAGGAAATGAATAATAATTGTTATGAATTATCTAAAAATCATCTGAAAGTTTTGGTAATACTTCGTAAATCTATTTTTGATGATGGACTCAAGTTAGGGGCTTTACAATCTTGGTACTTTTGGTGCCTTGTTGATGCATATGAATATGGCTAAGTTATGGTGCATGTTTGAGTGACCAAATGGTATGTTTGTGTGGAAGTTCTATTGATCATATTTATGGTGTGTTTTAGTATTGAATTATATGAATATGATAAAGATGTGGTAAGTATACATGTTTAGGTGAGTTTGTATGTTTTCTTTTGAGGTGCCTTATATGGCATATTTGTTGTATGGATTTGGTCATTTTATGCATGTTTTGGTAAGGTTTTGGTGCTTTAAAGTTGTGCACAAAATATTTTTAGATGCATGTTTGTATTGGTGATGGAAATGGCTTGATTTTAACCAATTTCATGTCCACACGGCCTGAGACACGGGCGTGTGACTCAGTCATGTATGACACACGGTGATGTGACACGACCGTGTGTCTCCTGTAGGTTTTAAGCCATGCAAGTCAAGCTGTTACATAGCCTGACACACCCGCGTGTGAGGCCATTTCAAAAGTTACACTGGCACGGACACGGGCTGGGACACGGTCGTGTATCCTTACTTCAATTGTTACCCGACCAGTGACACGAGTATGTGTCTTAGCTGTGTGACCCTTGCAGTTCAAATTTTTTAACTTTTTCCTGAACTTTACAATTGATTCCAAATTAGTCCCAAGTTGTTTCTAAAGTGTTTTTAAGGCTTTGAGGGATCGATTAATGGATGTTATGCATGTATATGAATGTTTTATGATATGTTTATGTTGAGGTTTGAAATGTATGTTTTAAAGTCTTGTTCTTACGGTAATGCTTCGTAACCCATTTTTAGCGACGAATACGGGTTAGAGGTGTTATAGACTATCTTTATCTTAGATTTCTCCTTGGCAGATTTTCCACTATGGACAATCCCACATGGCCTAACCTATGCTAGTAAGTCTTGATGGGCACCTTTTTCTTTGTAAAACCCTGGTAGACTTTATCGATCTATCAGCTTTTGGTGACATTCTCTTCCATATGATCCTTTGGTAGACTATCTCTTTTTCTGCTAACATCTTTATTGATCCTTAATTAAGATTTCAACTATAATAATTGTAACACCCCACACCCGGCCTAGACGTTATGAATGGATCTAGCGTGCCACATCAGGTGTTGTTAGAAAACTTTACGTTCATTGGAAAATGTATCTAAGAATCAAACAGTTCCTACCGTAAAAAATCTCAATTTTCGTTGCTTATTAACAAAGCTTGAAATCATCCTTTTCAAAAATATTATTATTCATTTATTATTTTTTTGTTAAAGTCTTGTCTGTTACGAAAGTTTGGTTTAAACATTAGCGGGAATGTGATCTTTTAAAAATAGTGATTATTGTTTTAAAACCCGTGTTTAATAAATTAGCAGGTTGTAAAGAAAGACTAAATAAAAGTTAAAATCAATCCCTACAGCCTTATTACAAAAACTATTAACCTAAAAATTAAAGCAAAGTAAACTAAAATAAAGTAACCAATTTTAACCCCAAGAGCATACAAGACGTGTGGCCACCTCCGAGTCTCTCGCAGCTCCAAATCCTCTATGGCTGGGATTACCTGCACAGTTAAAGTGACAGGGTGAGTTACAAGAACTCAGTGTGTAATCCCCCTATGGGCCCAAGCCCTTATAGTAACAATCTGGGCCTAAGCCCTATTTAGTGATAGTTTGGGCTGAAGCCCTAAGATATGCAAAACAAATATGCACCCAACCCAGTCCAACCAACACACCACCCGTACCACCCAACACACTTGTGGGGACCAAGTCAACCCACCCAACCAGCACACTAGTAATGTAGACTAGCGACTATATAAGATATCGTATCGAGCCACTAATCAAGATAACGTGGCAAAAGCCACTAAATCAGTATAATGTGGCAGAGCCACCAGTACAGTGCTTCCTCCAAATCCATAACCCAACCCATGTAGAATGACATGTCATATTAAAATCATGTAAACAATGCATCACCATCAACATCGATCATACAATTACTACTCATTCAAAAATGATCCTACTACTAAGGGTAAAACGGTCGTCTAAGGGTAAAACGATAATTTTGCCCCTCGGGGGTATTTCGATAATTTACCCATAAAGGGTATTTCGATATTTACCCACGAAGGGTATTTAGGTAATTTACCTACCATAATTTTACCCACCAAGGGTAGTTCCGTAATTTTACCCCTACAATGGCCTTTCCGAAGGCTTACTTTCGCCTCAAGCGACACGATTTCCATTTCCGATCAAAACAGTGCCATTGGGCCTAAAATCTAATTTCGGTCCAAGTGAGTCCACACGCTCGTGTGGGCCGACCAACCCATTTTTAGTCTCGATTCTGCGGACTTCGCAGCCGCCTCACTCACTAGGTACTCACCATGGTTTCACCCGTGGGCCCATTGGGCCCATTCTAGCCCAACAAGGCCCGTTACGGCCTAAGCCCATGAAAAAGATCGTGGCACACCCCAAAGGCCTATCGTCAATGTTTCGTGGCTCGATTTATCCCTGCAAGTGTTCGCACGCTCGAGTGATCTCTGTTGTCGATATTTTGGCTTTACGGTATTTTAGCTTTTAGCCGATTCACAGATTACAGCACTAACAGATTAAATAGAGGTGTGAGATTACACACCTTAGCGAGACGCACGATTAACCATTCGTATCCAACCTACACATCAACATATTACCTTATTAGCTAAACGTTGCTTGAGAATAATCATTTAAAGAACTAGCCCAAAACACCTTCCTCACCTTGTTTGAGCAAACGACCCTCACCACCATGATTACTTAGCACGATTGGCTTCATATCCTTAACAAGAATCTATACAAAATGATACCCATAAGTGTGATTAAAAATTCGCATACAACTCATCCCAAACATATGGCACATTCAACCAAACCAAATATTATGATATACATTCTTACCTCACTTGAACGATGAATTAACAATAAAGGTTTGATTATTACAAACCACCTGCTCCCCTTCGCCCTATTGAAATCCCTACGCCCAACGATGGCCAAAACATAGGAAAGAACGTATTTTTAGCCACAAAGTATAAGAAATAACATACGATTATTAAGGAAGAAACCGAATGGGAACAAAGTTACTAACAAGAAAGAACTATTGTAACATCTTGAACATGTGGGTCTATGCATTTTGTGTGTTGTAGGGCTAAAGGGTTAGCTTGAGGTTTAGAGGTGTGAATTGGGCTCGGGTTTGGGTTGAGACCCGAGTTAATTTACTAATAAAGAATACGGGACATAATTAAGTGGGTAACTATGTTTAATTAGCAAGGTGGTGCTTGTGGCCCAACAATCTAGTGGTGCTGTAAGGGAGCAAGTGGGCGACATCATTAAGGGAGGCATTGGGTTTAAGTTGGCCGCTTGGAGCCCATGTTTTTGGGCTAAAATTTTGCACTCCAAGGGGTGAAGGGTGGACGGCACACTAGCTACCAAAATAAGGGATTTAATTCTTTTATCTTGATTAAATGTTGATAATAGGAAGGGAAGAGTTGGTGTTAAGAAGGCCTCTCTTGAAGGGAGGATATGGATTAAAGATATCAAGTGGGATAAGAGTTATCAGGTGATGGCAGAGTTGGCCAAAAATCCAACTTTGGGAGGGGGTTGTTTATGCCGAATTTGGTAGGCTAAGAGGTCACTTTTCATCTTTTTCTTTTCTTCCTCATATTCTCTTAGCCAAAATTCTTTGTTTCTCTCTTGTGGGTTTCTTTCTTTGCCGCAAATCCCTAACTCTTTTCTTTTCTTTGATATTTTCCTAAAAATCAAAGCCTCTTTGCCATACTTTCCTCTCTCATAGCTGAAACTTTCAAGATCCGTCTCTTTTCCCGAAGTTACACCATAGTCGAATCATCTCTTCAAGATTGGTAAGTTTTTCGTGGTCTTTCCCTTGTTATTTCTCTCTTCCTTATTTAGTTTCCAACTCTAATCACTTCTCTAAGATCCTGTTGGTTCTTACTCTTTACTCATAGGAGCCAAACCTTTCTTGCTATGATCTCTCGGGTCAAACTGTGAGGAAAGCCGAAGGTATGTGATGGTAGTAAGATTCGGCCGAATGGCCACTTCCTTACCTTTCTCTTTTTATTCGGATCTCATCAAGTGTAGATGCAATAATCTTGTTGCTCTAATAAGGGATGTGTGGCCGAATGTAGGTAGGGAAGCGATGTTTTCTTGAGGATTTTTAAAATTTGACAACCTAGGTAAGGGTCTCGATTTAAGTGCTATGGTTATCTTTTAGATTGGATCTTATCATTTAAATTCGATTTAGTGATCAAGGTGTGTTCATGGACTCGAATGCCAGCCAAACAACAGGAAGGGTTGGATTTGTAAACCCAACCCCTAAGTACAAGAAGCGAGTAGTATCAGGAGTGCAAGATTGGCCACCGGGGTGTGGGTCGACATTGGAGAAAGATCGTAGGCCGATAGTGGTAGTCTTGAGTAACAATAGTGTTAAAGCAGTGAGTGCGATAGTACGAGAATCAAGTGTGTAACTCTTACACACTTCATATGTGCTATGTTAAATGTTGTGTTTGTTGAAAGCCAAATTAACACTGGGAAGCACTACGTTACCCTTATAAGGAAGGACTCCGGGTAAGTCCATTGTTGTAAATAATGTGCTTTAACTATGTGAAACATGTGTGTGTGCCATGTTATGTTTTTATGTATTAAGCATGAAATATGGGTATAATGAGAGAAGGGGAAGGCATGATTTATCAGACTGTCACTAGTGGTTTGGTACCACATGTGGGTTGGCCCCACATATTATGATTTCATGACTAAGTCTCAATGGTTTGGAACCACCAGTGGTTAGGTACCACATGTGCTTATTTTGTGACTTGTCCCAATGGTTAGGTACCACAGTGGGTTGGCCCCACATTTTGATTTAAGGGATCATCACCAGTGGTTAGGTACCACAGGTGGGTTGGCCCCACACTTGAATATTTGTAACTTTGGTTACCAGTGGTTAGGTACCACTAGTGGCTAGGTGCCACAAGGGGTAGATTTGGAAGATTTGGATGGATAATTAGGCAATGGGTTGCATGACTTGCATAATATCATATGAATCTGTGTATGAGCCTAACTCTTTTGGGATGGGGATTTACACACTGAGTCTCGGTGACTCACCCCTTCCTTTACTTTTTGCAGATAATACTTAGACCGTGGATCCGGAGCCGGGGTGGACTCGTGGTGGCCATGCTCGACTACTTAGTTTGAATTCGATTTTTATTTATTTTAAGTTTTTGGATTTCAGTACTTGTAATGAGGCCACTTAAACTCTATTTGGGATTTTGGTTATATTTTTTTTTCTTTCCTTTCATTTTCCTTAAACCATTATTAAACGAAAGAAAAACAAGCCAAGTATTTTGTGACACAAACGTTTTTGTAAACTTAAGATAGTTTTCTGAGTTTTTGAAAAGGTATATATACATGTCGAATGAATGATTGACAACAAGGTAATTCAAACACGAAAAAAAATAAGGGTCTAGCTTCAAAACGTTTTAAAAGCCCACCCAAATCAAACATATTTTTAATTAACTACGCAAAAGTTTTGTCTTCCAACCAAGTTGCAAAGTGGATTTCCTATAGTGACAAGCTAGATTTGGTCGTAACGTTTAGACCGGTTTGGGGCGTTACATTTTGGTATCAGAGCCCGGTTCAAAAGATCGACTGTGGGTATAAGGCCCAAGATATTTTTGAAAGGGGTCTGGAAAAAGATTTGACAGAAATACATACTTCGGGAAGCATGGCACCTAAGTCTCCAGCACTGATCCACTCAGGTAAGTATCCTAACCTTTGCTGTGATATGTGTATATTTATATATATATGTATGATGGATTAATGGGTTATAGGGACGTAGATAGCTATACTAGGGCTTGTGGACCTTAGGCTTAGCTCAACAAACTCTTAAACGTCATAAAACTTAATTTCCTTAAATAGTCATGTCTGTAAGCAAGTCAGAAGGACTAGGATATGGTAACAGCCATACGCATGTCTAGGAGTGGATTCAGGAAGAGCTTGGTATTTAAGCAATCCTAGTGACTCACCTCTTCTTCTCTGAAATCCTACCTGATGCGTAGTGACTGTTCACCTTTGCCCCGAAGACTTATTAGCAGGCCAAAATTTTAACTAAACCCAAAAGGGACCAGTACCTATCTTTGTGAAATTACTCATATGACCCAGAATTTTATAAAATCCTCCATAATACCCTAGGTTGAGGTAAACGACCAAAATACCCTCAATTCTTTAAAATGACCAAAATAACCCTGATTGGAAAATTACCAAAGCACTTTTGTCTAGGAAATTACCAAATTACCCTTAATTTACGTAAGTTACCAGAATTTATAAAATTACCAAAATACCTCGAGATTGTAAAATTACCAAAATACCCCCGGATTGCAAAATTACCGAAATACCCTTATTTTGAAAAATCACCAAGAGACTTTATTTTGGAAAATTACGAAAATACCCCTGTAGGTTAAAATTACGAAAATACCCCTAGGTAGTGAAGTGACGAAAATACCCCTAGGCATTGAACTTGAGTTCATGGATGTACTTGTGCGTGAAACCTATATATGGTGCCTTGTTGGATGTTGTTTGAATGTGAATTTCTTCTTTTTGGAATTAGAAATACAGACTTAAGAACCGAACTATGTAGACATGGTTCAGACTCGAAAGAACCACTGTTAAAACTTCCTTCCATAAGACTATTCGTTGTTAATCATTGAAAGAAAAAGTTATTAACCCATAAAATTCTTCAAATTAGAATAAATCGCGAACGGTAGGATGAGCACTCGAGGTCGGATGGCGACATCGCGCGGACGTGGTAGGGTAGGACAATTGTGTTCGAATCGGTAGGGTCTCATTATGGGTCAAAAATAAGGTACTTACCGCCACCGCTATAGGCGCTAGAATATCGTGAGGTGCAGTGTGGTGATGATGCAGTATCGTAAGCTATGCTACGAGTCCTAGAGAGAGTTGCTGGAGTAGGTGTATGGACTGGAACTCAAAAATTTGTGTCCGAACGACTCCGAGCAAATGGAGCCGAGGTATTTAGGGGAGTTTTGGGTGTGGCTACCAACACCGCGGAGTACAGGTTAGAGGCGACAGAGCGTATAATGGATGATTTGGATTTCACGGCGATGGAGAAGCTAAAAGAGGTAGTATCTCTTCTCCGGGATGAATCTTATCAGTGGTGCCTCACGGTCAAGGAAGGTGCAATGGCCGATGACATCACTTGGGATTTCTTTAAGGCAGCTTACCAGAGAAAGTACGTTAGGTCTAGTTATATAGATGCACAACGTAAGGCGTTCTTAAGCCTGGTACATGGGAGTAAGTCGGTATCCGGATACGAAGTAGAATTCTTGTAGTTGAGCAGGTATGCTCAGGGTATTGTGGCTATAGAGCATGAGCACTATGTTAGGTTTGATGATGGACTAAGGGATGAGCTGCGGGTGTTGATTACACCGCAGCGAGAAAGGGAATTTACCGTTCTTTTGGAAAAGGCCAAGATTACGGAGTAGGTGAAGCAAACGGAGAAGCAGAACCAAAATAGGAATAGGGATAAAAGAAGTTATGGGCCTTCAGGATCTGCTGGGAGTTCTCAGAAAAGAGCTAGGTTTGGTGGATGGGATCAAGCTACAAGGCTAGCTGCTACTGCTCAATGGCCACCACAGTGCCCGATATGGGAAGTCCCATTCGGGAGAGTGTTGGACAGGTAATAGAGGATGATTCGAATGTGGGTCAATGGATCACCGGATAAAGGATTGTCCAGGAGGCCGACTAGGACGCAGACTGAGAATCAAGGGCATACCCAATTTAGGGGAGGTGGTCAGCAACCATAGAGGGGTCGAGGTGCAGTTAGGGGTGGTAATAGAAACGGGTGAGGCCGTGGAGCTCCGGGCAAGGGTGCCATAAATACCGACACAAGATAGCTGAGGTTGGTCTATACAGTGAAGCATCGTGAGGAAGGTGACGTATCAGACGTCATAGTCGATACGTTTCTAATTTTTGGGTTGCCTTATATTACTCTGATTGATGTTGGGTCAACACACTCTTACGTTGCTAGTAGTATAGTGGAAACTTTGAACTTAGCCTATGAGACTTCTACTAGGGAGATGACGGTAATTAGCCCTCTAGGACACTCCGTGGTAATAGACAAACTATATAGGGACGTACCCTTAGAACTTCAAGGGTAGTATTTCAAGCTAATTTGATGGAATTGCCTTTCGGGGAGTTCGATCTAATCTTGAGGATGGATTGGTTGGTAAGGTATCAAGTGGGTCTAGATTGTACAGCTAAGCGCATGGTGCTGAGAATAGCTGAGGGTGATGAGGTGGTGATTATAGGTGAGAGAAAGAACTACCTATCTAGTGTGGTATCCACTTTGAAGGCTGAGAAGATGGTGAAGAAAGGATATAAGGCGTTTGTGGTCTATGTTTGTGCCTTGGAGGTTAAGGAATCAGCTTTGGAGAATGTCTGAACGGTGAAAGAATTTATCGATGTCTTCCCGGAAGAGCTCCCGGGTTTGCCTCCGGATCGCGAAGTGGAGTTTGGTATTAACTTGCTACCAGGAATAGCGCCAATGTTAATTGCCCCATATAGAATGGCGCCAAAGGAGTTGGTGGAGTTGAAAGTGTAGATCCAGGAATTGTTGGATCGGGGTTTTATCCGGCCAAGTGTATCGCCTTGAGAGCGTCTGTGCTTTTCGTAAAGAAAAAGGATGGATCAATGAGAATGTGTATTGATTATCGTAAGCTAAATAAGTTGACAATTAAGAACAAGTATCCGTTACCGAGGATAGACGACTTGTTTGATCAACTTAAGGAAGCCTCAGTCTTTTCCAAGATAGATTTGAGGTCGGGATATCACCAGCTTAACGTCAGGGAGGCGGATATCCACAAAATGACTTTTTGTACTCGTTACGGTCACTATGAATTTTTGGTGATACCGTTTAGGTTGACTAACGCCCTAGCAGCGTTTATGGATATGATGAATCGGGTGTTCCAACCATATCTTGATTAGTTTGTTGTGGTGTTTATCGACGATATCCTAGTTTATTCCAAGTCTGAAGAAGAACATGATGCGCATCTTCGTGTTGTGCTGCAGATTTTGAGGGAGAAGTAGTTGTTTGCTAAGTTTAGTAAGTTAAGTTTTGGTTGAAGGAAGTTACCTTTTTAGGTCATGTGGTGTCACTGAGGGGATTAGAGTGGATCCTCGAAAGATTGAAGCTGTTTTAGACTGGAAACCACCAAAGTCGGTGGCGGAGATTCAAAGTTTTCTGGGTTTAGTAGGATATTACAAAAGGTTTGTGGAAGGATTTTCTTTGATTGCAGCAGCCGTTGACTAAATTACTAAGGAAAGGGGTTCGTTTGTATGGTCAGACAAGCAACAAGAGAGTTTTGAGAAGCTGAAGAGGATTTTAACGGAAGCTCCGGTACTGATTCAATCGAAAGTAGGGAAAGAGTTTACTGTTTATTGTGATGCATCACACACCGGGTTAGGTTGTGTGCTGATGCAAGGAGGGAAGGTAGTAGCGTATGCTTCTCGACAATTGAGACCTCACGAGGCAAATTACCCGATGCATGATCTAGAGTTGGCTGCGGTGGTTTTCACCTTAAAAATTTGGAGACATTACTTGTATGGAGAGAAGTCTATTGTGTACACGGATCATAAGAGTTTGAAGTACCTCCTTACTCAGAAGGAATTGAATTTAAGGTAGAGGAGGTGGATCGAGCTATTGAAGGATTATGATTGCTCGATTGAGTACCACCAGGAAAGGCTAATGTGGTAGCTGATGCCTTGAGTCGTAAGGTTGTGGCAGATCTAAGAGCCATGTTTGCCCACCTTAGTCTATATGATGACGGAAGTTTGTTAGTAGAACTGCAAGTGAAGCCAACATGGGTAAACTAGGTTAAGGAAAAACAACTGTTGGATGAAGTTTTAAACGCTCGGGGTTTGCAAGTGCAGAATGGTGGATTGGAGGGGTATAGCTTGAGCAGTGATGGAGTGTTGTGCTTTCAGGGGAAGATTTGCATGCCTAAAGATGTGGAGTTGAGGCAGAAGATTCTTCAGGAGGCTCATAGCAGTCTATACGCTATGCATCCTGGAGGTAGTAAGATGTATCGAGATTTGCGGGGAAGCGATTACGTGGTGAGCCTCAAACGAGAAGTAACAGAATTTGTGGGTAGTTGTTTGACGTGTCAACAGGTCAAAGCTAAACATCAGTTACCCTCGGGATTGTTACAACCAGTAAAGATTCTGCGATGGAAATAGGAAAGGATCATGATGGATTTTGTTAGTAGGTTACCCCTTACGCCTGCTAAGAAAGATTCAGTTTGAGTGATCATCGACCGGTTAACAAAGTCGACATATTTTATACCGGTTCGGGTTGATTACTCTCACTAGAGGTTTGCTAAGTTATATGTGGCATAAATTGTGAGGTTACATGGGGTGCCAGTATCGATTATCTCAGACAGGGACCCTAGGTTCACGTCGAGGTTCTGGAAGGCATTGCATCAATCATTGGGAACAAAGTTGGATTTCAGTATGGCATTTCATCCCCAGTCAGATGGGCAGTCGGGAGGGTAATTCAAGTCTTGGAAGATATGCTAAGGGGTTGTGTTTTGGATTTCAGAGGTAGTTGGGAAGAATTTTTTCCATTAGCAGAGTTCGCATACAATAATAGTTACCAGGCAAGTATTCTAATGGCACCTTATGAAGCATTATATAGTCGGAAGTGCCGTACCCCTACGTGTTGGACGGAGTTGGGAGAACGATAGTTGTTGGGTCCAGGGTTGGTGACTGAAACAGAAGAGAAGGTTAGGCTGATTCGAGATCGTCTGAAGGAAGCTTCGGACAGGCAAAAGTCCTATACCAATCTTAAGCGGAAGGATATAGAATTTGCAGAGGGTGACATGGTTTTCTTGAAGGTATCGCCATGGAAAACGGTGATGAGATTTGGCCGGAAGAGCAAGCTAAACCCTAGGTTTATCGGACCTTATCGGGTATTAAAGTGAGAGGGACCAGTAGCTTATCAGCTCGAATTGCCACCAAAATTGAGTAAGATCCATAATGTGTTTCATGTTTCCATGCTTAGACGCTATCGCTCGGATCCGTCTTATGTTGTGCCGATAGAGGAAATCGAGGTACGCTCAGACTTGTCCTTTGAGGAGAAACCAGTGTAGATCCTGGATCAGAATGTCAAAGTATTGTGTAGGAAATTAGTCCCTCTGGTGAAGGTATTATGGTGAAACCACAGTCCGGAAGAAGCGACATGGGAGCCGGAGGATGTTATGCGACAACAGTACCCTCAACTCTTTTGATCAGGTAAATTTCAAGGCTGAAATTTATTTTAAGGGGGGTAGAACTGTAACATCCTGAACATGTGGGTCTATGCATTTTGTGTGTTGTAGGGCTAAAGGGTTAGCTTGAGGTTTAGAGGTGCGAATTGGGCTCAGGTTTGGGCTGAGACCCGGGTTAATTTACTAATAAAGAACTATGGGACATAATTAAGTGGGTAACTGTGTTTAATTAGCAAGGTGGGCTTGTGGCCCAACAATCTGGTGGTGCTGTAAGGGAGCAAGTGGGCGGCGTCATTAAGGAAGGCATTGGGCTTATGTTGGCCGCTTGGAGCCCATGTTTCTGGGCTAGAATTCGGCACTCCAATGGGTGAAGGGTGGAAGGCACACTAGCTACAAAATAATGGATTTAATTCTTTTATCTTGATTAAATATTGATAATAGGAAGGGAAGAGTTGGTGTTAATAAGGCCTCTCTTGAAGGGAGGATATGGATTAAAGATATCAAGTGGGATAAGAGTTATCAGGTGACGGCAGAGTTGGCCGAAAATCCAACTCTGGGAGGGGGGTTGTTTATGCCGAATTTGGTAGGCTAAGAGATCACTTTTCTTCTTTTTCTTTTTTCCTCATATTCTCTTAGCCGAAATTCTTTGTTTCTCTCTTGTGGGTTTCTTCCTTTGCCACAAATCCCTAGCTCTCTTCTTTTCTTTTATATTTTCCTAAAAATTGAACCCTCTTTGCCATACTTTCCTCTCCCATAGCTGAAACTTTCAAGATCCGTCTCTTTTCTTGAAGTTACACCATAGCCGAATCATCTCTTCAAGATTGGTAAGTTTTTCGTGGTTTTTCCCTTGTTATTTCTCTCTTCCTTATTTAGTTTCCAACTCTAATCACTTCTCTAAGATCCTGTCGCCTTTCTTGCTGTGATCTCTCAGGTCAAACTGTAAGGAAAGCCGAAGGTATGTGATGGTAGTAGGATTCGGCCAAATGGCCACTTCCTTACCTTTCTCTTTTTTTAGGATCCCATCAAGTGTAGAGGAAGTAATCGTGTTGGTCTAATAAGGGATGTGTGGTTGAATGTAGGTAGGGAAGCAACGTTTTCTTGAGGATTTTTAGGGTTTGACAACTTAGGTAAGGGTCTCGATTTAAGTGTTATGGTTATGTTTTAGATTGGATCTTATCATTTAAATTCGATTTAGTGATCAAGGTGTGTTCATGGACTCGAATGCCAGCCAAACAATAGGAAGGGTTGGATCTGTAAACCCAGCCCCTAAGTACAAGAAGCGAGCAGTATCAAGAGTGCGAGATTGGCCACCAGGGTGTGGGCCGACATCGAAGAAAGATCGTAGGCCGATAGTGGTAGTCTCGAGTAACAATAGTGTTAAAGTAGTGAGTGCGATAGTACGATAATCAGGTGTGTAATTCTTACACACTTCATATGTGCTATGTTAAATGTTGTGTTTGTTGAAAGCTGAATTAACAGTGGGAAGCATTACGTTACCCTTATAAGCAAGGACTCCGGGTAAGTCCATTGTGGTAAATAATGTGCTTTAACTATGTGAAACATGTGTGTGTGCCATGTTATGTTTTTATGTATTAAGCATGAAATATGGGTATGATGAGGGGAGGGGGAAGGCATGATTTATCAGACTGTCACCAGTGGCTTGGTATCACATGTGGGTTGGCCCCTCATATTATGATTTTGTGACTAAGTCTCAGAGGTTTGGAACCACCAGTGGTTAGGTACCACATGTGCTTATTTTGTGACTTGTCCCAGTGGTTAGGTACCACAGTGGGTTGGCCCCACATTTCAATTTAAGGGATCGTCACCAGTGGTTAGGTACCACAAGTGGGTTGGCCCCACACTTGAATATTTGTAACTTCGATTACCAGTGGTTAGGTACCACTAGTGGCTAGGTGCCACGAGGGGTAGATTTGAAAGATTCAGATGGATAATTAGGCAATGGGTTGCATGACTTGCATAATATCATATGAATCTGTGTATGAGCCTAACTCCTTTGGGATGGGGATTTACACACTGAGTCTCGGTGACTCACCCATTCCTTTACTTTTTGCAGATAATACTTAGACCGTGGATCCGGAGCTGGGGTGGACTCGTGGTGGCCCTGCTCGACTACTTAGTCTGAATTCAGTTTTTATTTATTTTAAGTTTTTGGATTTCGGTACTTGTAATAAGGCCACTTAAACTCTATTTGGGATTTTGGTTATATTTTTCTTTCTTTCCTTTCTTTTTCCTTAAACCGTTATTAAACGAAAGAAAAACAAGCCAAGTAATTTGTGACATGAATGTTTTTGTAAACTTAAGATAATTTTCTGAGTTTTTGAAAAGGTATATATACATGTCGAATGAATGATTAACAACAAGGTAATTCAAACACGAAAAAAAACAAGGGTCTAACTTCAAAACGTTTTAAAAGCCCACCCAAATCAAACATGTTTTTATTTAACTACGCAAAAGTTTTGTCTTCCAACCAAGTTGCAAATTGGATTTCCTACGGTGACACGCCAGATTCGGTCGTAACGTTTAGACCGGGTTTGGGGCGTTACAACTATAACCTTACCGATTGTCACCCTCCTTGCAAAACCATACAAGAAGAGAAAGAAGCTAATTGAAGAATTAAAGAAAAGGAGATAGATTCGGCTATGGAGAGGAGGCGGTTCAAGAGAGTAAAAGAATAATGTGAGAAGAGGAAAGAAGTGTAGGTATTCAGCTAAAGAAAAGACAAGAGATGAACAAGGTGTGAAGAGAAATGGGAAGAAGAAGATTCGGCCAAACAAGTGCTCAGACTATTAGCAAAAAGAAAGAATTCACAAAAGGTAAAGAGGAGCAAAGAAGGAAGAAACTAAGAATTTGGCAAGACAACTTGAAGAGAAAAATGACCCGAAATGCTAGAGAAGAATCCCTAAAATGCAAAAAACCTTCAAAGATAACTAAATGAAAAATGGCACTCTCCCTTCTCAAAACTGAATATGCAATCACACAAGACCTCCTCTTGGCTAAAATTCCCTATCACCACTTCCCTACATTCGGCCAACACTCCTTCACCCCTTCATCCCTTGATTTTCTACACTATCCTCTCATTGAATTCCTCCTAGCCTCCCATTAAAACTTGTTGACCAAGTCTCCAACTCCCCTTGAAGAGTTTAATCTAAACTCTGCTTCTTTCTCTCCCAAGGCATAAAATAAATGCCCTTATTTGCTTGCCAAGGGAATCAAACTCCACTCCCCCTTGCTCCCTAGTGACGCCACAACCAACTTTCCACTAGCTCATTTGTGTCAGTAGAACACACACAAATTCACTTAAGCCGTACCTCCAACATCCCTCTCTACTAAAGGGAAAAAACTAAAATTTCTCCAAGGCTCACACTCGAACCCAGGCCTCGCTAGAACCCCTAAATACACTTAAATAATCAGCTGAGCAAGCACAACATCGAATTATGCAAAAATTATAACCCCTACCTTTTAGGATGTTACAACTCTACCCCCCTTAAAGAAATTTTGGCCTCGAAATTTACCTGATCAAAAGAGATGAGGGTATTGATGTAACATTGCCTCCTCAGGCTCCCGCGTGGCTTCCTCTAAACTATGATTACTCCACAACACCTTGACTAGTGGAACAGATTTCCTTCTCAGCATCTTAACATCACGGTCCAAAATTTGCACTGGTTCTTCTTCAAATATCAGATCAAGTCTTATATTGATCTCCTCCACTGGCACTATATGAGAAGGATCAGAACGGTATCGCCTTAACATAGAAACGTGGAATACATTATGTATACGGTTTAACTTAGGAGGCAGCTCCAGCTGATAGCGTCGATCCCACACGCTTTATTATCTGATAAGATCCGATAAATCTAGGGCTCAGCTTGCCCTTTCGCCCAAATCTCAGAATTTTCTTCCACGGTGAGACCTTTAAGAAAACATAATCTCCCAATGCGAACTCAATCTCTACACTTCAAATCAAGATACGACTTCTGCTTATTTGATGCTTCTTTTAATCGAATACGGATCAATTTCACTTTCTCCACTGTTTCAGAGACTAATTCTGGACCCAACATGTAACACCCCTTACCAGTAATCCCCGCCGGAATCGGGCACGAGACGTTACCGAACAATTTACCTAATCGCCAATTAGGCTCAACACGACTACTCTTCTCGAATCACTTCAACTACTTCACACTCAACCTATGAGATCTCAATCGTACCTACGAGAACTCTCGAGACCATATTGGAAGTCTTACGGTCCATAAAATTTCTTTTCATCTAAACAGGGAGTGCACGCCCGTGCTAAATGATACACACGCCCGTGTGTAGTCATACACGCCCATGTGCTCACACCGTGCCCAAAAACCCCAACATTCTGCCAAAACTCACACGGCTAAGGCGCACCCGTGTACCCTTACAACCTACCCATGTCTTCCACCCGTAGGAAGTTACTGACTAATTTAGCACGGCCAGACATACCAGTGTCCCTACCGTGTGTCTTCCACGGTTCATGCACACGGCTGTGGGATTTGCCCGTAGCCTATTCAAATT
Source organism: Gossypium rotundifolium (assembly GCA_025506655.1). Lineage (NCBI taxonomy): Eukaryota > Viridiplantae > Streptophyta > Magnoliopsida > Malvales > Malvaceae > Gossypium > Gossypium rotundifolium. The sequence goes on from CP106727.1 coordinate 83,820,478, forward strand.
AGTAATAATAAGGTATAGGGTTAGCACGGCCTAGACACATGCCCGTGTGTCTACCGTGTGGCACATGAAGGCTATTTGCCAAGCCTCTAGCATCCCTATATCTTACACTACATGGGTTTATTCAACAAATTAACAAACCTCTCTTAATCCACATGCACTCACATTGATAACATTAAAATTTCATAAATGATAAAATATGGCATCATTCTTGGCAATTTACAAAATTAATGCCTTAGCAAGAGCCAATACACCTTTGGTCAAAATAAAAAAATAATCTAACTAGTCTAGTCCAATACATGCCATATACAAAATCACTAATCTAATTATACCGAAGTAAGTAGATAGTGTGGGCGGTCTTCTAGTTATCGTCGTATCTCGGCTCGGCTCTTAAGCCCTATAAGACAAGGAAAAGAGAGAGGAGTAAGCTTAAAGCTTAGTAAGTTCACATGTAAACAATATAACACTCTAAAATGAATGAACATTTTTATAGCATTATTTACTAAGCAAGAAATCAATCTACATTCAGCATTAGGCTTACTCATTTCCTCTATTCACACATCCCAAGCACATCACAAGCATGATACATCTATTCAATAACGGTTTCCCTGCACTAAGCATCACAAGGTTACTTAATGTAACACATCACCATCTCAAAATACATTACCCGATGGTTTCGCACTTAGCCCACCATCAATCTTCATTAGGGTGGTATCGCACATAGCCCACCAAGAAGGTTAATTACAGTGGTATCATACACAGCCCACCCGAAAGGTTAACAGACGATGGTATCGCACATAGCCCATCGTAATTAAACAACAAGGTGGTATCGAACTTAGCCCACCATCAAAATTTTATATAACACACTTACATATCTATTTCATCATTCATACCAGAATTATTCATTAACTACCACTTTTTATCTATTTGAATTTTACATGTTCTCAATTACGCTATGCACTGATTAACAACAATAATGTGCATGTAAAATGCATCATTTACACGAAACTTACCTCGATGCAAAACGTGTTAGCTAGCGATTCACTCGATCACCTTGCCTTTCCCACGGTCAAGGTTGATTCCACGCTCTTCTTGATTAGCAAAGAGATGACTGGGCTGAAAGTTTGAACTCCCAAATGCCCTATTTCCTCTTCAATTTTCGGTAGAAAGAGATGAATAAATAGTAAAAGATGATAGTTTTTCTCTTCCCTTTATTTTATTCATCTATTCTCACCTAACTCATCCAATTTTGACCAAAATTTAAATGCTCTTGTCTCCCCTATGCACATGGCCAGCCATCACTAGGTAAAAGGCCTAATTTCACTTTAAAATCCTCTAAATTACCTTCTATAGCTATTAGGTATCTCTACCTTATAAAATAGAACTTTCACACTTTATGCCATTTAGTCCTTTTTCACAATTAAGCATGCTATCACTAAAATTAAAGCACCAAAATTTTCACATAGCCATATATTAATACCATAACACATAAAACAATACTAAAATAATTTCCTCAACCTCAGGTTAGTGGTCCCGAGACCACTGTTCCAACTACCCCCAAAATTGGGCTGTTACAACTCTCCACCCTTTTTGGGATTTTTTCCCTCGAAAATCTTACCGATAAAGAGGTTTGGATATTGCTCTCTCATGGCTTCTTTAGGTTCCCACGTAGCTTCTTCTACACCGTGCTTTTGCCACAACACTTTTACTAAGGCTATGTCCTTATTCCTCAACTGTTTCACTTCTCGAGCCAAGATTTTAATCGGCTCTTCCTCATATGTCATATCCGCCGTATCTTAATTTTCGTAGGAAAAACCACATGCGAGGGATCGAAACGATAACGCCTTAGCATTGATACATGGAACACATTGTGAATTTTCTCTAGCTCTACCGGTAAAGCCAACAGATATGACACTGGCCCAATCCTTTCGGTAATTTCGTACGGCCCTATGAATCTCAGACTCAATTTACCCTTTCGACCAAATCTCAATATTTTCTTCTACGGTAACACTTTCAAAAATACTTTGTCACCCACTTGAAACTCAATTTCTTTTCTTTTCAAGTTAGCGTATGATTTTTGTCGGTCTGACGTAGCTTTCAAACTATCCCGAATCACTTTCACTTTGTCCTCAGTTTCTTTAACTAAATCAATCCCATGGGTTTGCTTCTCACCCAACTCGGTCCAATACAAAGGAGTCTGACACTTACAACCATATAAGGCCTCATACAGTGCCATCCGTATGCTCGATTGATAACTATTGTTGTAAGTGAATTCAATCAAGGGTAGGTATCTTTCCCAACTGCCTTTGAATTCTAACACACAGCATCGGAGCATATCTTCAAGAACTTGGATTACTCTCTCAGACTGACCATCAGTTTGAGGATGAAAAGCAGTACTAAAATTCAACCTTGTACCTAAGGCCTCTTGTAACTTCTTCCAAAACCTCAAAGTAAATCTCGGGTCTCTATCCGAGATAATGGATATATGCACTCCATGTAATCTTACTACCTACGCAATATACAACTCGCTAACTTCTAGTGAATAATCAATATGTCCAGATAAAGTGAGCCGACTTCATTAACCTATCAACAATAACCCATACAGCATCTTTCTTTTTCGGTGTCGAAGGCAACCCCGTCACGAAGTCCATGGTGATCCAATCCCACTTCCACTCAGAACCATCACTGGTAGAAGTAATCCCGAAGGTACCTGATGCTCGGCTTTCACTTGTTGACAAATTAGACATCTTGTTACATGCTCCGAGATGCTTCTTTTCATTCTTGGCCACCAATAAAATCTCTTCAGATCATTATACATTTTCGTACTACCCGGGTGTACTGACAAATGACTATTATGTGCTTCTTGTAAAATTTCTCGGATTAACTCATCATCTTTAGGTACACAAATTCTATCATGGAATATTAAACAACCATTCGAACTTACCCAAAATTCAGAATCAGCTCTTAATTCAAACTTAGCTCTTTTAGCTAACATCTCATTATCATTCCTTTGAGCTTCACATTTTTGTTGGACAAATAGTGGCCTAGCTCTCAACTCAGCCAGTATAACGCCATTATCAGACAATGACAAACTTGTGCTCATAGTTCTCAAAGCATACAAAGATTTTCTACTTAATGCATCTGCAACTATATTTGCTTTCCCCGGGTGTTAATCGATCACTAGGTCGTAGTCTTTCAATAATTCAAGCCATCGTCATTGCCGTAAATTTAATTCTTTTTGATTCATCGAGCACCTCAAACTCTTATGATCCGTAAAAATTTGACACTTCTTACCATATAAATAATGTCGCCAAATCTTTAGCACAAAAACGATTGCGGCCAACTCTAAGTCATGAGTCGGAAAACTCTTCTCATGTGGTTTTAGCTGTCTCGAGGCGTAAGCGACCACCTTACCCTCTTGCATCAACACACAACTGAGACCATTTAAGGACACGCCATCAGAGACCACAAACTCCTTTCCGACTCAAGTTTGTACCAAAATCGAAGCTTCACAACAACGTTTTCAATCTCTCAAAAATCTATTGGCTTTTTTCAGTCCATTCAAACTTAACATCCTTCTGCAATAATTTTGTCATCGGAGTAGCAATCATAGAAAATCCCTCCACAAACCGCCTATAGTACCCTGCCAAACACAAAAAGCTTCTAACTTTTGACATGTTCCTCAGTGGTTTCCACTCCACAATAGCCGAGATCTTTCCTGGATCAACTCTAATACCTTCCCCTAACACAACATGTCCTAGGAATCCGACCTCTCAGAGCCAAAACTCACACTTGCTAAATTTAGCATATAATTGCTTGTCTCTCAAGGTCAGCAAGACAATTCTCAAATGCTTTGCATGATCACACTCATCTCGGGAGTAGACCAATATGTCATCGATAAAAACAACTATGAACTTTTCCAAATACAATGGAAGATACAGTTCATTCGGTCCATAAAATCGCAGGAGCACTCGTTAAATCGAACGGCATGACCGTAAACTCATAATGGCCATACCTCGCCCTAAATGCTATTTTAAGACGCCTTGTTCCTTAATTCTCAACCGATAATATCCGGATCTCAAATCAATCTTGAGAACACCATAGCTCCCTTCAGCTTGATCAAATAGATCATCTATCCTCGGTAAAGATACCTATTTTCACCATCACCTTGTTGAGTCAGTTCGTAATTAATACACAATTTTATCGATCCATCTTTCTTTTTTACAAATAATACTGGAGCACCCCACGGCGAAAAGCTTGGTCTTGTAAAACCCTTATCCGTCAACTCTTGCAACTGGATCTTCATTTCTTTCAACTCCAATGATGTCATCCTGTACGGAGCGATGGAAATAGGTACCGTTCCCGGAACTAACTCAATTTCGAACTCAACCTCTCTGATTGAAGGTAGTCCAGGTAAGTCTTCTGGGAATACATCTAGATACTCACATACAACCAGCACGGTTTCCACCTTTGCCTCAAACTCTCGACTATTCAGTACAAAGGCAAGATACGACTCACATCTTTTCTCAAATATTTCTCAGCTACCATGGAAGAAATCATCACCGGTAGGTTATCTGACTCACTTGATTCAACCCGAATAACATCTCCATTTTCACACTTCAATTCAATAAATTTACTACCACAATTCACTAAAATGCTATGGGCAGTTAACCAATCCATATCAAGAATCAAGTCAAACTCATCAAACGGCAACAACATAAAGTTTGCCGAAAAATAATGGCCCATAACTGTCAAAGGACAGTTCCTACACACCTTATCAACTAACACCTGTTTTCCTAGGGGGTTTGATACTTTTATCACAAATTCAGTAGACTCAATAGTCATATTCAAACTAAATGCCAATCCCATACAAATATAAGAATGGGTCGACCTCGGGTCAATCAAAGTAATAACAAAGGTGTCATAGAGAGAAAATGTACCCGTTATTACGTCCGACGATGATGCCTCTTCTCGAGCGTAAACAGCATAGGTTCTTGCTGGCACCCGACCCTCTGATCATTCACAGTAGTGTCTCGTGATACACCTCTACCACTAGTCCCACCTCTCGGATTCTTTTGTGGCCTACCTTTAAAAGATGCACTGCTTGATTTTACCTCTTGCTTCTTTTCCTTGTCATCTCTTTCAGGATAGCTTCGAATGAAATGGTCGGGGGATCCACACTTGTAGCAATTTCGATTGTTTCCCTAACACTCCCCAGTGTGATGTCTACCACAACTTGGGCACTCTGGTTTTGATTTTGGATTGCCTACACTTTCCATTGAGGTGGCCTGAACTCTTGAACCCGAATACATATTACCTCGATCTCTCAGTAAATACCCGACCGACGTAGTCATCTGAGGGTTCCCTTCTCTAGACCTCTTTGATTGAGATTGGTATGACTTGCTCATCGGTCTCTTCCTCGCATCACGAGCCTCACTCAGGGCTTTCCTCTTTTCCTTACTCAATTCTTTGGCCTTACTAGCCCGAACTACCAGTATCACAAATTCTTTTAGCTCTAAGATCCCAACTAAAAGTTTGATGTCTTCATTTAACCCATCTTCAAACCTCTTGTATAGGGTAGCTTGGTGGATACACATTCTGTATGCATTTCATCGAGCCGAACAAATTTATGCTCATATTCCGCCACAATCATTTTTCCTTGCTTTAACTTAAGGAATTCCTTCCGCTTCTAGTCTATAAATCTTTGACTTATATACTTCTTTCGGAACTCTTCCAAGAAAAAGTCCCACGTCACCCTCTCTTTAGGAACTACTGATGTTAACATTTTCCACCAATGGTATGCCGAGTCCCTCAGCCAAGATACAGTGCATTTCAAACTCTCCTCAGGGGTACAGGAGAGTTCATCAAAAACCCTCATTGAGTTCTCTAGCTGAACTCCGCCTCTCGTGGTCATCATCTTTGTTAGCTCAAAAATCTTCAAATTTCTTCTTCTGAATTTTATCTACTGGGGGCTTATTTGTCCTCACTATTTTTACACCTTGGGGAGCCACAGGAACTGGATAAGGAATAGGAGGAGGTGGAGGAGGTTGAGCATTGGGATTAGCTCGAACATACTCGGTGTACCAATTGCTCATCATTTGGAGAAAGGCTTCTCGAGCCTCTTCTCTTTGATCCCTAGTCTCGGATTCACTTTGCACAAGTGAGGTCTCTTGCAGCAGAGTCGGCACATTACTAGCTGCGTCATCAGCATTCGATTAATCAGAATCCATATACTACATAAAATATTTTTTTAAATCATCAGAAGCCACCACACTATCATTATACGCTTATGGCATGTATAGCTAGACTTCCACACACGCTAAGGTAGTCCTAGAACCGACTAAACCATAGCTCTGATACCACTAAATGTAACACCCCTTACCGTAATCCCTGACGGAGTCAAGCACGAGACGTTACCGAACAATTTACCTGATCGCCACTTAGGCTCAACGCGACTACTCTTCTCGAATCGCTTCAACTACTTCACACTCAACCTATGAGATCTCAATCGTACCTACGAGAGCTCTCGGGACCATATCGAAAGTCTTACGGTCCATAAAATTTCTTTTCATCTAAACAGGGAGTGCACGCCCGTGCTAGATGATACACACGCCCGTGTGTAGTCATACACGTCCATGTGCTCACACGTGCCCAAAAACCCCAACATTCTGCTAAAACTCACACGGCTAAGGCACGCCCATGTGAAATGGAGGCACACCCGTGTACCCTTACAACCTACCCGTGTCTTTCACCCGTGGAAAGTTACTGACTAATTTAGCACGGCCAGGACACATCCATGTCCCTATCATGTGTCTTGCACGGTTCATGCACACGGTCGTGGGATTTGCCCGTGGCCTATTTTAATTTGTAATAATAAGGTGCAGGATTAGCACGGCCTAGACACACGCCCGTAGTGTCTACCCGTGTGGCACATGAAGGCTATTTGCCAAGCCTCTAGCATCCCTATATCTTACACTACATGGGTTTATTCAACAAATTAACAAACCTCTCTTAATCCACATGTATTTACATTGATAACATTAAAATTTCATAAATGATAAAATATGCCATCATTTTTGGCAATTTACAAAATTAATGTCTTAGCAAGAGCCAATACACCTTTGGTCAAAATAACAAAATAATCTAACTAGTCTAGTCCTATACATGCCATATACAAAATCACTAATCTAATTATACCGAAGTAAGCAGATAGTGTAGGTGGTCTTCTAGTTATCGGCGTATCTCGACTCGACTCTTAAGCCCTATAAGACAAGGGAAAGAGAGAGGAGTAAGCTTAAAGCTTAGTAAGTTCACATGTAAACAATATAACACTCTAAAATGAATGAACATTTTTATAGCATTATTTGCTAAGCAAGAAATCAATCTACATTCAGCATTAGGCTTACTCATTTCCTCTATTCACACATTCCAAGCACATCACAAGCACGATGCATCTATTCAATAACGGTTTCCCTACACTAAGCATCACAAGGTCACTTAATGTAATACATCACCATCTCAAAATACATTACCCGGTGGTTTCGCACTTAGCCCACCATTAGTCTTCATTAGGGTGGTATCGGACATAGCCCACCAAGAAGGTTAATTACGGTGGTATCGCACACAGCCCACCCGAAAGGTTAATAGATAATGGTATCGCACACAGCCCATCGTAATTAAACAACAAGGTGGTATCGCATATAACACAATTATTCATTAACTACCACTTTCTACCTACTTGAATTTTACATGTTCTCAATTACGCTATGCACTGATTAACAACAATAATGTGCATGTAAAATGCATTGTTTACATGTAAACTTACCTCGATGCAAAAACGTGTTAGATAGCGATTCACTCGATCACCTTTCCTTTCCCACGGTCAAGGTTGATTCTGCGCTCTTCTTGATTAGCAAAGAGATGGCTTGGCTGAAAGTTTGAAATCCCAAATGCCCTATTTCCTCTTCAATTTTAAGTAGAAAGAGATGAATGAATAGTAAAAGATGATAGTTTTTCTCTTCCCTTTATTTTATTCATCTTTCCTCACCTAACTCTTCTAATTTTGACCAAAATTTAAATGCTCTTGTCTCCCCTATGCACATGGTGGCCATCACTAGGTAAATGGCCTAATTTCACTTTAAAATCCTCCAAATTACCTTCTATAGCTATTAGGTACCTCTACCTTATAAAATAGAACTTTCGCACTTTATGCGATTTAGTCCTTTTTCCCAATTAAGCATGCTATCACTCAAATTAAAGCACCAAAATTTTCACATAGCCATATATTAATACCATAACACATAAAATAATACTAAAATAATTTCCTCAACCTTGGATTAGTGGTCTCGAGACCACTGTCTCAACTAGCCCCAAAATTGGGCGGTTACACAATAGTCACCGCTCACCCAATTCTGTCCAACAAGTTGGGGTATGACACCTGCGACCATATAACGTCTCGTATGGTGCCATCTGAATACTGGATTGGTAGCTATTGTTATAAGAAAATTCTACTAATGGCAGATAGTATTCCCAACTACCCTTGAAATTGATAACACAACTTCTCAACATGTCCTCCAAAATCTGTATTACCCTCTCCGAATGACCATTAGTCTGCGGATGAAACGCTATACTGAAATCCAACCTTGTACCCAAAGCTTTGTGTAACACTATCTAGAATCGAGATGTGTATCTAGGGTCCCTGTCCGAGATGATAGACACTGGTACCCCATGTAACCTCACAATTTCCACCACATATAACTTGGCCAACTTCTGCAACGAGTAATTGGTGCAAACCGGTATGAAGTGGGTAGATTTAGTCAGCCGATCTACGATTACCCATACCAAATCTTTCTTAGTAGGCGTCAGGGGTAGCCCACTAACAAAATCCATGGTTACCCTCTCCTACTTCCAGAGTGGAATCTTAATGGGTTGCAGCAGTCCGAAGGCAGTTGATGCTCAACCTTCACTTGCTGGCATGTCGAACACTTACTTATAACATCCGTAACCTCACGCTTAAGTCCTAACCACCAATATAGTTCATTTAGATCTCGATAAAGCTTCTTTCCAATAGGATGCATAGCATATGGGCTACCATGCGCCTCTCGCAGTATAGACTATCTTAACTCAGCATCCCTTGGTACACAGACTCTTCCACGGAAGCATAACACTCCCTCAGTATTCAGCCCAAAATCCGTAGTCTCTCCCTTCTTCACCAATTGGAAACGAGGAATTAATGATTCATCAAACAACTACTTTTCTATGATTTGACCAATCCAAGTCAGTTTTACCTAAAGCTCAGCTAACAGACTACCATCCTCAAATAGGCTGAGACGAGCAAACATTGCTCTTAGTTCAGATACCACCTTACGACTCAGTGCGTCTGCTACCACGTTAGCTTTTCTCGGATGGTACTCAATCGAGCATTCATAATCCTTAAGCAAAACTATCCATCTTCATTGCCTAAGGTTTAATTCCTTCTGAGTAAGGAGGTACTTGAGACTTTTATGGTCGGTATAAACGATCGAATTTTCCCCATACAAGTAGTGTCTCCAAATCTTTAGAATAAATACCACCGTAGCTAATTCCAGGTCATTAGTAGGATAATTCACCTCGTGCGGCCTAAGTTGACGGGATACATAAGCCACCACCTTCCCATCTTGCATCAGCACACAATCCAAGCCCGTGTGCAACGCATCACAGTAGACAATGAATTCCTTTCCAGCCTCTGGCTAAATTAATACGGGCTTTAGTCAGAATCTTCTTCAGTTTGTCAAAACTCTCTTATTGTTTATCAGCCCAAACAAACGGTACTCCTTTACGCAGTAACTTAGTTAGGGGTGCAGCAATCAGTGAAAACCCTTCAACAAAACGTCTATAATACCCGGCCAAACCTAGAAAACTTCAAATCTTAAATATCGACTTTGGTGGTTTCCAATCTAATACGGCCTCAACTTTTCGGGGATCAACCCTAATCCCCTCGGTAGACACGACATGCGCTAAAAATATCACCTCTCACAACCAAAACTCGCACTTGCTGAATTTGGCATAAAGTTTATTTTCTCTCAATATTTGCAGAACAACCCGGAGATGTGAATCATGCTCCTCCTTAGTTCTTGAATACACCAGAATATCATCTATAAACACCACCGCGAACCGGTCTAAGTATGGTTGGAAGACTCGGTTCATCATATCCATGAAGGCAGCTGGTCCATTCGTTAGCCCAAACGACATGACCAAAAACTTGTAATGTCCATAACAAGTCTGGAATGCTGTCTTATACACATCTACCTTCTTCACCCTTAGTTGATGATATCCCGATCTAAGATTTATCTTGGAGAAAATGCGGCTCCTCATTGCTGATCAAAAGATTGTCTATTCTTGGTAAAGGGTACTTGTTCTTAATCGTCAGTTTATTCAATTGACGATAATTGATACACATGCGCATTGAACCATCCTTCTTCTTTACGAATAGTACAGGTGCTCCCCAAGGAGACACACTCGGTCGGATGAATCCTCAATCTAGTAGCTCTTAGATTTGAGCCTTTAATTCTACCAGCTCTTTCGGTGCCGTCCTATAAGGGGGGATGGACACCGGAGTCGTTCCTGGTAAGAGCTCAATGCTGAATTCGACCTCATGGTTTGGTGGCAAACCTAGAAGCTCTTTAGGAAATACATCTAGAAACTCTTTTACCGTCCTGATATCCCCAACAGACAAACCTTTAACATCAGATGAGTTGACATAAGCTAGGAACCCTCGCAACCCTTGCGAACCAATTTTTCACCCTTAATGTAGAGATTACATTAGATAAATAATCCCTTCTCTCCCCTATCACGACCACCTCCTCAATCTTTGAAGACTTCAGTACCATACATTTAGCAGCGCAATCCAAATTCGCATGGTGTTTCAATAACCACTCCATGCCTAAAATGAGTTTAAACTCGCCAAAAGGCAATTCCATTAAATCTGCCGGGAAAACAACCCTTGGACCTCTAGAGGCACATCTCTGAATAGTTTATTTACTTTAATCGATTATCCCAATGGACTAACCACTGACAGTTCCCTATCAGCAAGTTTAAACTGTATACCCAATGTTCCCGACAAGTGCATGCAACATACGAGTGGGTAGACCTAATGTCAATTAAAGCTGTAAATGGCACATCATGAATGAGGAACGTACCAGTTATGACTTTAGATGCGTTGCAATCCTCTCGACGCCGAAAGAAAGATATACCAACGCCCGGTTGTCTCACCGTGTTGCCACCACCGTGTTGCCACCACCTCTACCTGGCGCTCCTCGACCTCGTCCAAACCCATTTCCTCCTCTGGCTAGACCATAGCCTCTCGGTGGTTGTTGACCCCCTCTCCCTGGCTACACATCACCCTGACCTGCAGCTTGTATGTGAACAGGCCTTTGAGTACAGTCTCTAACCTGATGATCCTTAGAGCCACATCTGAAACACGCCCGCTTCTTTTCCAGCACTCTCCCAAATTAGATCTCCCACACTCAGTGTGAGGCTGCGGTCTGACCGCAACATTAGAAACACCAACTCGAGCTAACCCATCAAACCTAGGCCTCTTCCTAGGCCCACCAGAAGAACTTGAAGGCCCAAAACTCCTCTTACCTCTGTCTCTATCTTGCTCACGGTTCTGATGCTCTGAGCGTTTCACATCCTCGGTAATCTTAGTCTTCTCAACTAGGGCAGCGAAGTCTCTTTCCCTCTGTGGGGCTATCAGTACCCGCAACTCACCCCGGAGACCATCCTCAAATCGTACATTGCATTCATATTCAGTCGCGACTATGCCCCGAGTGTACCGACTCAATCGCAAGAACTCTGCCTCATATTCCGCTACAGACTTATACCCCTGAACCAGATTTAGAAATTCCTTTCTCGGGCATCCACATAACTTGCCCCAACATATTTTCCTTCGAAGGCAACCTTAAAGAAGTCCCAAGTCACACGATCAGCCTACGTGCCTTCCCTCACTGTAAGCCACCATTGGTATGCCTCATCTCGTAGTAAGGACACTACTCCTTTCGATTTTTGCTCCACTGTGTAGTCAAGGCCATCTATGATTCGCTCAACCACCTCCAACCAATATTCGGCTACGTTCAGGGCTACACCAGAGATGCCCTTGAAGATTTCTACCCCATTTGGCCAAAGTCACTCAGAAATTGACCCTGCCTCTGAGACCCGAAGCTCGCTCAAAGAACCCTTTCCAGAACTCATAGCATCTCTTGGGACAGGGCATCATCCCCACTTACTCGATCATGAGACCCCGTCTCAGTCACTGGTCATGCTGGCGCTTCCCTTTCAAGCATATGTCTTGATGTTGAGGACCCAGCCCTAGCACCTAGGCCTCTACCACGGCCATGTGTACCCCTTCCACAACCTCTTGTGCCCATATCGATGTCCTGTAATTTCTAATTAAAAAGTTTTATGAATTAGCTTATAGTTCTCGTAATTATTAACAAGTATTTTATGAAAAGTAGTAATTAGGCTTGTTCCCGTAGATAGCACCTACTACAATTTAAGTCTCCTATAGTCTTTGTTTCTACAGCTAAGTAGTTTTAGTATGCTACTATTGTCCTTAGTAGTTTCTTAGTACATACATTCTAGCATATAATAAAATATAGAGTAAAGACACTTATGGATTTGGTGTTGGAGACTCGATTGCCACACTTTCAGTAATATTACTACTTTTCTAAACTATAATTGAAATAGATTTGAAAATTTTTCAAAACCCATTCCACGGCCGAGTTTTACAACCTGGCTGTGATACCCCTAAATGTAACACCCACACCTAGCCTAGACGTTATTACCAGATCTAGCGTGCCACATCAATTGTTGTTAGAAAACTTTGCGTTCGTTGGAAAACATGTCTAAGAATAAAACAGTTTCTACTGTATAAAAATCCTGATTTTCGTTGCTTGTTAAGCGAGTTTTACTCGAAATCATCCTTTTCAAAAATATTATTATTCATTTATTATTTTATTTTTAAAGCCTAGTCTGTTGCAGAAGTTTGGTTTAAACAGTAGTGGAAACGTGATCTTTTAAAAATAGTGATTATTATTTTAAAACCCGTGAGAAAAACCAAATAAAAGTTAAAAGCAATCCCAACGGCCTTATCACAAAATTTATTAACCCTAAAATTAAAGCAAAGTAAACTAAAATAAAGTAACCAATTTTAACCCCAAGATCAAACAGGACGTGTGGCCACCTCCGAGTCTCTCACAGCTCCAAATCCTCTAAGGCTGGGGATTACCTGCATAGTAAAGAGATAGGGTAAGTTATGAGAACTTAGTGTGTAATCCCCCTATGGGCCCAAGCCCTTACAGTAACAATCTGGGCCTAAGCCCTATTCAGTAACAATATGGGCCTAAGCCCTATTCAATGACAGTCTGGGCCGAAGCCCTAAGATATGTAAAATAAATATGCACCCAACCCGGTCCAACCAACACACCACCCGTACCACCCAACACACCTGTGGGGACCAAGTCAACCCACCCAACCAGCACACCAGTAACGTAGACTAGCTGCTAATAATAGTATACGTGGCTGAGCCACTAAATCAATATAATGTGGCAAAAGCCACTAACTCAGTATAACATGGCAGAGCCACCAGTACAGTGCTTCTTCCAAATCCATAACCCAACCCATGCAGAATGACATGTCATATTAAAATCATGTAAACAATGCATCACCATCAACATCGATCATACAATTACTACTCATTCAATAATGATCCTACCACTAAGGGTAAAACAGTCATCTAGGGGTAAAACAATAATTTCGCCACTCGATGGGTATTTTGATAATTTACCCACCAAGGGTATTTTGATAATTTACCCACGAAGGATATTTCGATAATTTACCCACCATGGGTATTCCAATAATTTTACCCACCAAGGATATTTCAGTAATTTTACCCACCAAGGGTATTTCAGTAATTTTACCCCTACACTGGCCTTTTCGAAGGCCTACTGTCGCCTCAAGCTACACGGTTTCCATTTTCTATCAAAATAGTGCCATTGGGCCTAAAATCCAATTTTGGTCCAAGAGGGCCCACACGCTTGTGTGGCCCGACTAACCCATTTTCAATCTTGATTCTGCGGACTTCGCAACCGCCTCACTCACCCTGTACTCACCATGGCTTTCACCCCGTGGGCCCATTAGCCCACTAGGGCTATTTGGCCCACTACGGCCCAACAAGGCCCTGTTACTGCCTAAGCCCGCGAAAAAGATCGTGGCACTCCCAAAGGCCTATCATCAAAGTCCGTGGCTCGGTTTATCACTACGAGCGTTCGCACGCTCGAGTGATCTCAGTATTTTAGCTTTTAGCCGATTCACATATCACAGCATTAGCAGATTAAATAGAGGTGTGAGATTACACACCTTAGCGAGACGCACGATTAATCGTTCGTATCCAACCTACACATGAATAGATTACCTTATTAGCTAAAGGTTGCTTAAGAATAATCATTTAGAGAACAAGCCCAAAACGCCCTCCTCACCTTGTTTGAGTAAACGGCCCTAACCACCAAGATTACTTAGCACGATTGGCTTCACGTCCTTAACAAGAATCAGACAAAATGATACCCATAAGTGTGGCTAAAAATCCGTATACCACTCATCCCAAACATATGGCACATTCGGCCAAACCAAATATTATGACATACGTCCTTACCTCACTTGAATGATGAATCAACAATAAAGGTTTGATTATTACAAACCACCTACTCCCCTTTGCCTTATTGAAATCCCTACGCCCAACGATGGCCAAAACACAGGCTAGAACCTTTTTTTAGCCACAAAGTGTAAGAAAGAACATAAGGTCATTAAGGAATAAACCGAATGGGAACAAAGTTACTAACAATAAAGAACTATAACCTTATCGATTGTCACACTCCTTGCAGAACCATACAAAAAAGAAAGAAGCTAATTGAAGAATAAAAGAAAATGAGATAGATTCGGCCATGGAGAGGAGGCGATTCAAGAGAGGAAAAGAATAATGTGAGAATAGGAAAGAAGTGTAGGTATTCAGCTAGAGAAAAGACAATAGATGAACAAGGTGTGAAGAGAAATGGGAAGAAGAATATTCGGCCAAACAAGTGCTCATACTATTAGCAAAAAGAAAGAATTCACAAAAGGTAAGGAGGAGTAGAGAAGGAAGAAACTAAGAATTCGACAAGACAACTTGAAGAGAAAAATGACCCGAAATGCTAGAGAAGAATCCCTAAAATGCAAAAACCCTTCAAAGATAACTAAAGTAAAACGACACTCTCCCCTCTCAAAACCAAATATGCACATCACACAAGACCCCACCTTGGCCGAAATTCCCTATCACCACTTCCTCACATTCGGCCAACACTCCTTCACCCCTTCATCCCTTGATTTTCTCCACTATCCTCTCCTTGAATCCTCCTAGCCTCCCATTCAAACTTGTTGACCAAGTCTCCAACTCCCCTTGAAGAGTTTAATCCAAACACTGCTTCTTCCTCTCCCAAGGCATAAAATAAATTCCCTTATTTGCTTGCCAAGGGAACCAAACTCCACTCCTCCTTGCTCCCTAGTGACGCGACAATGAACTTGCCACTATCTCATTTGTGTCAATAGAACACACAAAAATTCACTTAAGCCCTACCTCCAACAGCCCTCTCCACTAAAGGGCTAAAAACTAAAATTTCTCCAAGGCTCAAACTCGAACCCAAGCCTCTCTAGAAGCCCCAAATACACTCAAATAATTAGCTGAGCAAGCACAACATGGAATTATGCAAAAATTATAACCCCTAATTTTTGGGATGTTATAATAATCCTTTTTATATTTGTTTAACCCATGTTGGCTTAGCTTCAACTCAAGCGAACTCTTAATAGCGAACACGAGATTTTCTCATACATTGAAGGGACTTCTAATTCCTTATACTCATACATGCGTTAAGTCAATTCTATCAGCTCCACTCCCATTGCATTTTGGTGGATCCCCTTATTGTAACACCCCAAACTTGTATCCATCATCAGAATAGGGTTACGAAGCATTACCATAAAAACGTAACATAGAAACATACATTTCATACATTAATAAAATTGTGAATTAAATCATTCATTCACATGTTTATCATCCCTTAATCAAGCCCTGGAGGTCTTAAAACACTTTAGAAACAAATCGAGACTAAATTGGAAACATTTGGAAAGTTCAGGAAAAAGTTAGAACAATTTTGACTACAGGGGTCACACAACTGTGTAACAATCAAATAGGGACACAGGGTTGTGTCCCAGCCCGTGTTACTTTTAAAGTTGGGTCACATAGCCAAGCCACACGTCTGTGTCCCAGGCCGTGTAACTGCCTGACTTGTAAACCTTAAAACCTATATAGGACACGCGACCGTGTTACACGATCGTGTGTCACACATCGGCTGAGTCACACGCCAGTGTCTCAGGTCGTGTGGACATGAAATTGGCCAAAATCAATCCATTCCCATCTCCAACCCAAATGTGTGCGTACAAGTAGCTTGTGCACAACTCCAAAGCACAAAACTTTACCAAAACATGCATGAAACAACCAATTTAATAGGTCATTATCATTTAACCAATATGCCATACAAGGCACCTCAAATACAATCATTCAAACATACCTAAACATGAATACTAATCACATCTCAATTATACTTATATAATTCAATACCTTTCCAAAGCATAACCTATCTTGACCATTTTGGAACTATACCCTTACATACCATATTGGTCATAAAAACATGCATCAAACTTAGCCATGTTAACACATACCAACAAGGAATCAAAAGTACCAAAAGTACATCAATCCAAAATAACATATACATGCCAAACTCATCACATAACATTCAAACACATGTCCACCTATACATGCCATTAAAACCTTGGTCAAAACATCAAAAACTATAGATATAATTGCAGGATAGTTTGATAGATCTCCAACAAGCTTCCAAATCGATCAAGCTTCTAATAATATGTAAAGTAAAGGAAAGTAATTACGTAAGCAATGAATGCTTACTAAGCTCGTATAAAACTTAAAAATAATATTCCATTTCAATAATGAACTTTATAGGATAAATGTAGACCTATACCAATGCCATAAGATTTATAAAGTTGCATAACCATTAACTCACAAATGAGTAAGTCCATCAACATCTCATATATTTTTCATTCCTAACATAATAGGATTTTATAAGACATATTACACAATCGTTAACCTTTTCATAAGACTATGAACCACTCCATTTACTTACTTACCATTCTATTTACTTACTTTCCATTCCATTTAATTAGCATAAGCTTAAATAATATTATCAATTCATGAATTAGTGTGTTTATTAATGACATAGCTAAATTCATCCATAGCATAAGTAAATTTATCACATATAAGTAAGTCCTTTAACTCATCAATCCTTTTATATCATCATATTACATCTCAACTATGAACTTACCGTTTCATTACCTTTTCTTACCTGTATCATTTGCATAATACAAGACATAAGCATAAACATCAACCAATTACAAAAGCCTAAATATCATCATCAATACACAAGTTAGTGCATTTATACATAACTCTTTTGGAATCAACTACATGGTAAGCCATTTCATAAGAAAATATATCTTTTGATTCATACAACCTTTTCATGAACATAAGCATATTTACATTTGGACACTTACCATTTCAAAGTATATCATTAAGATTAAGCATGATATAATCCAACCATAAGCTTGGCACAAGCCTAAGCATCATCATCAACACATGTTAGTGCATCAACTCATAATTCACTTGAATTAACAAAAGATAAGTCATTATACATGAACAACATCAATTGAAATCATCATTTTTATGAACATAGATATACTTTCATTAAACATATCTTTTTCAATCATTTTCATAGATTCATGACATAAGTCATTTGAACACTTAAGGTTGATTTCCTTTTCATGCCCATTGAACCATTTAGAATAACATTGGATACGCGGGAAAGCTCACACAAAGTGTGCTAAACATATAACTTTTCCTTTTTCTTTACATCGTTGCTCACTCAAGCTGTAAAATGGGTCTGCTCACACAACCTGACGGTCGAAATCTAAGCTACGTGATGCTGCTCACACAAGCTGTTGAGTATCCACAACAAATGTGGAACCCTAGCCATCGGTAGGACATTCAGGACCAGCACCCGAAACATGGTAACCCTAATGACATGTAATTTGTATCCAAAAAATTCCTAAGGTCTAACTGGGACTCGACATCTGTCAATTCATCATTGCCCCATTACATTGGTATATAAATTGATTTACATTAAAACAACACAATAAGCATTTAATTTAAACAACATTATACCGAGTACATTTCATGTGAACTTACTTGACTAAATTGCAACAATGACTAAGTACAGGGGCTATTTGGTAATTTTTTTTCTTCTTTATTTTTCCACTTGTTCTTGGTCTAAATTAACAATTTTATTCAATTCATTGATTTATACAGAAAAATCAATTCATTTTATGCAATTTAGTCCTTTTGACATTATTATAAAATTGCGTCCAACATTTTACTTTTATTCAATTTAGTCCTGGAGCCTAAAACATGCAAATTTACATTTTTTTCTCAAATTTATGCCTAGCCAAATTTATTGTAACATTACTACAGCCCATATTTGTAACAATTTGACATCAAGTCCTTAAATTATTATTACTTAAGCAATTTAAACCTAATCATTTAAATAATTAAAATTACTTAACAAAATACTTATAAATAACAACTAATACTTCAAATTCATCATTTAAAATAAAAAATCACAAAGATTCATCAATGACAACATTTAAAATCTTTAACAGTTTCAAAAACGAAGGTACGAGCTAGCTAGACCAAGTTGTAACGATCTCAAAAACATAAAAATTATAAGAAAAGACTTAAGAAATCATACCATGCATGAGTAGCTAAGAAGGGATGAAAGCTTAAAAGAAAACTCCCATGGAGCATTCGGTTCCAAAATAGAAGAAAGATGATGCTTATGTTTCTTTATTTTGTCTTTATCATTTAATAATATTATAACATATAAAACACATAAAATTAAAAGAATTAAAGCTTTAACTGTTGACGAACTTAAGAATGGGTAATTCATCCATTAAGGCCATCAAATTATGTTTCTTTAATCAATTAACACCTTTAAACAAATAGCAATTGACTTTTTCAACTATTACGATTTAGTCTTTTTACTTAAATAACTATCTAAACATTAAAATTTCTTAACAAAACTTTAATACAACCTTAATAACCTAAATATTTATGGCTCGATTTATAGAAACGATGTCCCAATACCTCATTTTCTAAAACCACTTGACTTTAGGGTCATACCACTTAGACCTAATTGTTCTTCCATTTAACCAAAAATCAATAAATCAAATTTTATCATTACACCATATATTATTCGTAAATATTAAATAATAATATCATGGACTCACACTTCGAATTTGTGGCCTCGAAACCATTGTTTTGACACTACTAAAAATGGGTTGTTACACTTATTATCCCATTTTCTCGTACTCTCAAAAGTGCCACGATCATTCCGTCATTCTACTCACCATTCGAGTCTTATAGTGGTGTCTCCTTTCATGCCCTGGGGAACTCATAGTGTGGTGTGTAGCAATGGGGTAGGACAATTTTTTCGATAAATTGCAAGTGCGTCGCCATTCATGAGCATGTGCATACATAAACTGTGAATTCTGAAATATTGTGATATTAATGTGTTGATCTAAAGAATTGATACTCTGAATTACTATATGAGTGTGATCGTTTTGAGACTTGCTATGTTGTGTGAGTCATCTACTATTTGCACTGATTTTCTTATAATGGAACTTACATTGAGTTTCATAACTCTCTCCTTTTTTATTTCCATCTCTACAGATAACCCACTAGGTTAGGATATGGACACTACATTTGAAGGGTCTCCGCTCGTTTTCGTTTATTACAATATTTTTTATGACTTTATTATTTAAAGATTGTATTATTTTGTTTTAAACTATGGCAAGGGGCTTAAATTTAGGGTTTATTTAGCATGTATGGTTTTTAATTTAAATTTGGGATGATGAAACATGGATTTAGAAATTAATTTTGCATAAA
The DNA here is from genome assembly GCA_025506655.1 of Gossypium rotundifolium. Taxonomy (NCBI): domain Eukaryota; kingdom Viridiplantae; phylum Streptophyta; class Magnoliopsida; order Malvales; family Malvaceae; genus Gossypium; species Gossypium rotundifolium. The sequence continues at coordinate 83,840,606 of CP106727.1, forward strand.
ATTTATTTTAATTTTACTTAATTAAAACTAAGTTGAAAATCACATATTCGCTTCTAGATTATTAATAAATTTTGGAAGATTAATTAGATTGAAAATTAACTAAGTTTTCAAAAGCAGTCATCGTTACAAGGCAAATGTTTTACTTAATTCATTTTTGTTAACTCGCGAGTTTTTCTAAAAAGAGGCTAAGTTTTCTTATAAGATAAACAAAAGTTAACCTCGATAGCTTACTGGGTCATTTTGGTGGCCAATGTAATCTTCTGAATTCTAGCCTAATGTCTAGGTCGGGTTTGGAAGGTTACATTGGCCCTCACACACGTTAGCCTAAGTGGGCTATGATGGATGATAAAGTTTGGGAATCACCAAGAGTTGATTGGATCAAAATGAATATGGATGGTTTGGTTAGCTTTAACGGTGAAGAAGCAGGTGTTTGTGAAGTAGTTTGTGACTTCCATGGCAATTGGATTGTCGTTTTCATGAAGAATATAAGTGATTCATCTATTTTCCAAGTACAAGCTCGAGCAATTATGGAATACTTGTATTTATTATGGGACAAAGGTTATCGACGAGTGGTGATTGAGACTGATAATGCTCTTTTAGTCCAAACTCTGTGTAGTACTTATGATCCACTTAATGGAATAAGATTCGTCATGTGCAACTACTGTGCAAAAGACTCTAGCATCTAGATTTCTTTTTTTAGTAAAAGATGACTGCAAAGGTCAACACGTATATTAAGTAACATCGCTAATTACAGCATTATGGATTTCCTTAGGATAATCCATATTGAAAAGCCAAATTTTAGCTTCATTACACATTTTAGTACAAATAAGATTGACAACATTATTGCACGACTGATTAGCCCAAACAAGAATGGCAAATTTAAACAAATTGAAATTTTCTTTACACGCCTTAAGTCTAGCGCCTATAATGGTAATGTCCATATCACCCTTATTCATTTTGTTCACTAGCCCTGCATTGTCAGTTTCAAATATCACATCACCGTGAATATTAAGCTGACGCAACCTCAATGCTTCTCTCCAAAGCTATAAATTCTACTTCTTGCACTGAAACTCTATCATCTCTGAAGCCACCACCACCCCCAACACAAAACCTTCATCATCTCTAATGATAACCCCATATCCTATCCTATTTCCTTTGGTCATAGCATCAAAATTTATCTTAATAATTCCTTTCGGAGGCTTTTCCTATTCTTAGAAGTTTCGACCTAAGATAGCAGGGGAGGATTCAACAGATTGTAGATTCGAAAGTCGTTGCTAAGCTTTCTTGCCCTTTCCCAAATGTTTTGAGCTTTGTCCATTTGGCCTTTAAAGATAAAACTGTTCTGACTGTTCCAGCAGTTCCAAAGTGTATTGAACAGATCCGCCATAGCCTTCTTATCAAGGGTTCTCATCAAGTCTTCAATCCAGTCGATACAGCTATGTGCTTCTTCATAATTTTGCTCATATCCTAACCACCCATAAAAAGGACTTCTCTGGATGTTGTACAGTCTCTAAGGGCATGCAAAAGAGTTTCGGTATTGGCTCCACAACTGGGACAACTTTGATTGAAGTTGTTATTGATGGAGGCTATTTTCACATTAGTGGGAAGAATCTCATGACCAACTCTCCATGCAAAAACTCTAAGTTTACGGAGAATATCAAGTTTCCATATGATTTTCCAATAGAATTTATGCGGGCCATACCCCAATTCTTTCAACAACAGCCACGAATAAGCTATTTTCAAAGAGTAGTACCCATGAGGGTTGTGAAACCACACCATGAAATCTTTATGGCCATCGTTTACAATTGGTAAATTGCAAATTCTCCCCCCTAGTCTTTACCATACAGAAAATTGATTTTATCAATATTCCAGCACCTACCATTAGCCATCTAGAGATCTCTTACCCTGATCATGCTTGGTGTAAGCATATTTGAATCTAGGATACTACCATTAAGACCTTCCATGCCCCAGTTGTCCTCCCTGATATTGATACTCTCACCATCACCAACTTGCCAACCAAAACCATTTTAAGAATCTCGGCAGCAGCAATACTTGACCATATAAACAAAGCTTTATTAGCTTTTTTGGGATTGAAAATATTTCCATCGAAAAATATTTAGACGATAACACTTTAAAGTAGAGAGTGTCTTTGTTGTTGATAAGTCTTCAAACTTGACAACCCAGAAGAGAGATATTGAATAACTTCATGTTACGTAAATCGAAGTCTCCCATTCCTTTTGGATGACAAAGATATCTCTAAGGAAGCATGGACCACCATGTTCAGCTAAGTTTGGTTTGAATGTCCTTTATCACCCTCTTCAGGGCGAGGAAGATAGAGAGCGCATAAGAAGGAATGTACTGAAACACAACCTTAATCAGGATCTCTTTGCCTCCATATGGTAAAAGTCATTTCGTCCATTTATTAATCCTAAAAGAAATTCTATTAGTACTATGAATAAAAGCTTTTCTCTTCTTACCAATAGGAAGGGCAGACCCAAGTATTTGTCTAACTTCTCAACAACCTTCATTCTAAGAAGATTACTAAAAATTATTTTTTGCTCACTCGGGGTATTAGGGCTGAACAGGACCATAGACTTTTCTAAATTTATTTCTTGACCCGAAGCTTTGGCAAAGTTACTAAGAATATTAATGAAGCACTTAATTTCATTTTTTTTGTTACGCACAAATAGAAGAGCATGTCAGAAAAGAATAAATAATTGATTCTAGGACCGTTCATGCTAGTACGGATACCTCTTAACATTTTGTTATTCTATGCCTGATTAAGCATCCTCGAGAATGCTTCCATACAGAATAAAAACAAATATGGAGAGAGAAGGTCCCCTTAACAAAGGCCCTCTTAGGAAAAATAGTATCCGGTAAGAAATTGTTGCACTTAACCAAATACTTAATGGTACGGACACAACCTATTATTTTTCGATCCACTGATTTTCAAAACACATTTTTGTATGACCGCTACAATGAAGTTCCACTCCACGCAATCATAAGCTTTACTCATGTCTAGCTTGATCACACAACCTTTGTTGGAGCTGTAACGGGCACTTTGATGATAATGGAGGAGTTCATGCGCTATAAAGATATTATCATGAATCATCCTATTTGATTTTGGCTAATACCAGTTGGGAAGGATTACTTTCAACCAATTTGGCATCACCTTAGCAATAATCTTGTAGAATACCTGCACAAGCTTATTGGTTGAAAATTAGTAAAGTCATAAGGGTCTTTACTTTTAGGGAATAAAATGATAATAGTTTCATTAAGAGAGGAAATATTTCGCTTTCTATTAAGAACATTTAAGCAAAAATGTGTTGTATCCTTGCCCACAATGTCCCAATGCTGCTCGAAGAAATTACCAGATAGGTCGTCGATTCCAGGAGCTTTTCTTGGGTCTATTGTTTGATGGCTTGTTTAACTTCATTCTCATTATACTCCCTCGTGAGCCACTAGTTATTCTCCCTAGTTATACACTCACTCATATAACTCAAATCAATCTGGGTGATATCATTACCATTAGTCTGGAATAAATTCCAAAAATAATTTTAGCAATATTACAAATTTCCTTACTATCCATGACCCAGTTACCATTCTCATCTTTTATCTTCTCAATACTATTTTTCTTTAGCTAACCTATTACTTTAGCATTGAAATATTTTATATTTCTGTCACCTTCCTTTAGCCATTGAGCCCTCGATCTTTGAGCCCAGTATCTCTCATCCCTTGCATCCGGTATTCCAACTTACAACGGACTCCCTTAATTTCTTCACATTGTCACCACCGTTTGAGGAGTCGATTAATCTATTTATATCATTCTCCAATTTGTGCATGTCTTTCTTCATCCTCTAATATTCATTTCTTTGCCATTTACCAAGCAAATCATGGAAATTTTCCAACTTATTCCCATAGTTACCCCCATCTATCTCCCAAGTATTATTTATAATCCTTTTGACGTCCTTCTCCACTGCCCAACATTCTTCATAATGAAAGCAAATTCTATTGTCATGGGGATGGCTACTAGGCTTGTGGCCATACAAGTCCAATAGAATGGCATCATGATCAGACTGTGATTGTCTAATAATGCTAGACGCGATGAAAGGGTACTTATCCGCCATAGAAACAGACATAATGAATTAGCCAAGTCTCTCCTTAACCAACTTGTTCCCTTCCCTATTATTAACCCATGTGAACCACCCACGATTTGACTTAATATTCATAAGAGCCTAGTCATCTAGAATACCATGGAAGTTGTTCATATGAGCCCTCACAATTTGTCGCCCACCTTCCTTCTCAGCATCATTCAACATTGCATTAAAATCCTAGCCCACAACCCGCTCCTCATTGACAGTCAGCACCCACATTTGAACCATTTCCCAAGAGCTATTCCTTCCATTAGGATTGGCATGACCATAATAACCTGTAACCTAAATATTGCTATTTCTTCCCATCTTGACAATAGATTCAATATGATGCTTAGAATAGCTTTAAATAGTAACTTCCATATCTTCCTTCCACATCAATGCGAGACCCCACTCTGCCCCTCAGAATTCACCACAAGGCCGTTTTGCATCTATTTTGGACCCTTTGGAACTCAGTAGCATTCATTTTAGTTTCACACAAAAAAATAATATCGAGGTTATTAGCAATTAACAATATCTTTAGTTCCCGAACTATCACAGGTGACCCTAACCCACAAAAATTCCAATAGAGATACTTTATTGGTTTTGGCGGGGCTGTTCGCCAGCCACCGCCTTCAAGGGTGTTGAGCCGTTCATTAGCTTTCTACAAACTAATCTATTTAGACTTTTTTGAGATAACTCCCTATTATTTCCTCTAAATCTCTTTCTTTTCGACTTTATTTCATGTACATTCCCGTCCAATTTTCATAATCATTTTTTATGTGGTGTACTTTATTCTGATTCATCATCCGTATCCTTAACTTGTTCCATTTCTACTTGATCGAATACTGCCTTCAACCCGAGAGCCTTACTAGTCTTTCTATATTGCTTTCTAGCATCCTTTTTATCCTCTATTATCATTTCTATGCCATTCCTCCACAACCCATTGTTTTGGTTTGTAGCTCCTAAGGGAACTCTTAACCAATTCCCATACTGGAAAACATTGTACTAACTCTCATTGTTAGCTATCTTCTTCTCGCATTTTTGTGTCGTATGACCTATCAGGCCACAAATATAATAGAATTTTGGTAGTCGCTCGTATCGGATCGCACAAACTAACTCTTCCCTTCATGAACAATATAATGAACAACCCTTCACAGCGGTTTTTGTATATCAATAATGATTCTAATTCTCATTTATTCTGTCCATCCATCGTCTTTGTCACGCCAATCTATAACGAACACTTTCCCTATCGCATTTCCAACCTCTAGTGCCATTTTATGTCCTTATATTCCTTTGGTATATTTTAGATTCTGACCCAGAAAGGTGAGTGATTAAACTCATACTCCTCCTTTGTTTTATCTTTACTATATGGAACCATGTTAAATAAACATTAGTCAAACAACTAAGGGGAAAGGTTTAGAATTCTCTTTCTATCTTCTTCATTGCAAAATTTCACTAGTATGACTCCTTCTTTGAGGGATACAAAATTTACATCCTCTTTCGTGTACCATAGTGACTTAAAGACATGATACATTGCCTCTCTGTTCACTCTCTCCTTTGTCATCAACTTACAAATAGCCCAATGTTCATAACCTTTCATATTGTTATTGTCCTCCTTCTTGCTTACCACCCTCGGCGCTTCCTCCTCCGAAAAGTTTAGTTTTGCCAAAAAGAACAAATATCATCTTCTATGATTACCAAGAAAAGGGAGCAAAGAGCCACTCAAAACCACCCTCCACCCTAAGCCCAAACAGAGGCTACCCATTAAGGAACAACTAAACCAAGACAATAGAAGAACAAAAAACTAAACTATTCGACAAAAGAACTACTAACAAAATTGACAACTAAGTTCAATAAAAGAAAACCTAAAAAAATAATTGAAATAACTCCTAAAGTAGCAGAAGAAGCCCCCCATAAAAGACAAGATAGAAAGATTTAACAAAGATATCGAATAAAATTCAAAGAAAGTTATTAATGCTAAGCTATGCAATTTTACCTATCTTTTTGCATAAAAGACATGCATAGACATACAAAAAGAACAAAAACCAAGGAAAAATCTAAAAATCAAGAGAAAAACAACAAAACCTGAAACCCGAAGCAGAAAACTATCACATCAAATAGGGCCTATGATTGACAACAAGAATCATGACCACCTACATAAAAGCCTTCCTAACACCTGGGACGGCTCACCACCACTACACAACCACCCCACCGTCGGTAGCAAAATCATAAACCCTCACCACCCAATTATTCTTTAGAAAGAATAAAGATGGGAACTGATATCAAGACTTATTTTGGCATGATTATAATTCTAGCATCTAGATTTCGTTCATATAAATGGAGAACAAAATGCTTGTGCAAATAGGTTGGAAAGATTCAGTAGAATTGCAATAAGGGGACTTCACATATTTAAAGAGTCTCCTAGTTTATTGATAGATTGCTTACACAAATATCACTCTAATATTGCTATTTTTAATTCTATATTGGCTCATAATTGTAATAGCCCAAATTAGGTGAAATCGAAATTGTGGTTTCGAAACCACAAATTCGAGCCGAAGATAACATTTATTTTAATTTTATTATATGGTCTGTATTATGTTAGAAATATCATGTGAAAATTTTGATAAGAAAATTTTACCGATTATGTGCTTAATTATGGGAAGGACTAAATCGCATAAAATGCAAAAGTTGAATTCTAGTAGCTAGAATGATTAAATAGCTATGGAATTCAAAAATTGAGGTCTTTATATGGTAATTAGACCATTAAAGAAAATTATGTAGATATTTTTGGTGACTCATCCATGGAAATTTAGAAAAGGGGCAAGGACTAAATTAGAAAGTGAATTAATTTAATTAATTAACAAATGATAAAATAATTATCATCTTATTTTATGTCATCTTCATCCCTAAAATATATGGAAACCCTAGGAGAGAGAGAAGAAACTTTCATGGCTCAATTGGGTAAGTTTTCTTGTCCCGTTGTTAGTAATTTTGATATTTTTAAAAATGAGATAGCTTAATTTATCTATTTGGGGGATTAATTTGAAAAGTTATCAAGGTGTGGAAATTAAGTCATGGATGGATATGCTTAAAACTTGAAAATTATGGTAGAAAATGAAAGGTTGTTGATAGACAAACAACTTTTACAAAGTGATTTTTGATGAAAACATGATTTAGGGACTAAAACATAAAGTTGTGAACCTTGATGAAAAATTCTAAATTTTTATGAATACATGTGCTGTAAATTTTGTGATGGAATTTTTGTTAGGCTTGGAATAGAGATTAAATTGCACAAGTTTCATTTTCCGAGCCTAAGGATGAAATTAGAATTTATGGAAAAGTTAGGGGTAAAATGATAATTTTGCCTAAGATGTAAATTGAGTCCACTTGAATATGAAATGTGATAAATTGATGTTAAATTTACTCATATAGATCCGGATAGACCAAATTCAGAGTTAGAACGAGAAAAGAGGAAAATGTCGGATTAGTAGATTTTATGTACACGAACATTTGTCGAGGTAAGTTCGTGTAACTAAATTGTGTATATTTATATGCTTGAATGAAATGTTGTGTTTGTGAATTGTATAAATATTGTATATATATGACATTGAAAATATATGACATTGAAAATATATCTGATAAAGTCCGATTAATAATAATGCCCAATAAATGATAAATGATAAAAATGTTACTTATTTGCTTGAAATGTATGTGGAATGTGTTTATTTGAATTATATGAATGTTATAGATGTATGAAATAAGCCATGGCGATAATGCTTGAAAAATGTTAAATCTCATTTGAATAAATGAAAAATCGATGACATGTAATTTCCCGAAATGAATGAGGTCCTGCATTTGTTGTATATTGGTAATTCTAAAATAAGTCATCTCGAGTATATGTTATATATTGGATTTAGCCCGAACAGGTAATTCAGATTAAACTCTTTAGAGCATGTGTCATGAAAAGGATTTAGCCTGGACTTGTAATCCTGACTAAGCTCTGTTGAGTATATATATATTGGAGACAGGATTTAGCCTAGACTGGTAATCTTGATGTATATATGTGTCGCTCAAGAGTGTACTATCTGAAATAGTACCTTATGGGTACCATTGGACATGAATTGACGGATCCTGATTTGTACACCTCGAGTGTACTACTTGTGTATCCATCGATATTTTGAATAAATTCAACGGGTAAAGATCTTGACATGAGAATATATGAATAAGAAATTAGTTATTATACGTTTTCGTCTAAAATGCATGAAATTGATGATACAAGACAATTGATATAAGAAAACATGAGATGATGATACTTGTACATGGAATTCATTTGATGAATATATTAACCTTGATTATAGACTTGTACACTTTGAGTGTACTACTACTCATGTGATATTGATATTTAGAATAATATAAGTAAAGTTCTTATATGAAATAATCTAAACTCGAGATGAATTATATGGAAATATACTCGAGATATAATGATGTGATTCATACATATTTTATGAATACAGGATATGGAAAGTATATACATATATGTATGTGTCCGGAAATCTGATTGTTGATGAGCCAAAATATGTTTTAATGTTATTATGGAATATATGACTAACAAAGGGCAATGAAGATATGTGTAGGGCTTGAGGTCAAATTTATTGAATATGCCTCACATAGTTACCTCAAAATAGAATAAATGCTAAGTTAAGTATCATGTTGTACTAACTTACTAAGCATTTTATGCTTACTTAGTTTTATTTCCCTGTTTTATAGTAAATTGAAAGCTCGTTGGATTGGAAGCTTGGAGGAGATCACTCACACTATCCATCGGCCTATATCGATACATATGGTAAATCAATTATGGTTATAATGGCATGTATAGGTTATATTGGCCATATTGACATGTAAATGTAAATAATTATTGTAATCTAGCCATTGGAATGGCTAGTGATGATTATGTTTTTGTATATGTATACATGTATTAAGTTTATTTTATGTAGATAACATAAGTGTTTAATATTGATTGATTGAGAAAGGTTAAATGAGTATGCTTATAAAAGGTAAGATTAAAAGCATGAATGCATGTAATGGTATGCCATGTTGAATGATAGAATTTGCTTAATTTGAATGCTTGAATTGGTTGGTTTATAGAAGTGAGTTTTAGTGTAGATCATTGGTATGATTTTGGGTGAGAAATGAAGCTAGAAATGGCTTTATTTTGTCCACACGAGTAGACACACGAGCGTGTGTCTAGACCGTGTGTGACACACGACTTGGTACATGGGTGTGTGGTTAGGTCGTGTGTCTCCTGCACCTTAAATTTGAGAAAAAGAATGCTCAGAATTGAGCACATGAGTAGAGACACGACGTGTGTCTCAGCCGTGTGTGCTACACGGGTGTGTGTCTTGGCCGTGTGAAACCTGCACCTAATTTCGAAAAGAATTAACTAACCACATTGGCGTGTGGCTGGTCGTGTGATGCAAGTTAGAGAGCTACCTAGATCGAACACGGCCTGTGGCACGAGCATGTCCTAGGGTCATACCAGCGTGTCTCTTGGACCACACAAGAGTTTGAGCCCTACATCTTGGAAAAATTTAAAATTTCATGAAAAATTCTTTGAGTTTCGAATTAAGTCCCGACTCAATTCCAATGCTTATATTGGGCCTCGAGGGTGTAACAGCCCAACTTAGGGCCTAGTCAGAATAGTGGTGCGAGACCACAAATCTAAAGTAGAAATATATGTTTAAATGACTTTTATAAGGCTTATGAGGTGCTTGCATAATTGTGTGAAAATTTTATGAAGGAAATTTATTAATTAGTGAATAAATTGCCCATTAGGACTAAATTGAAAAAATTAGAAAATATAAAATTCTAGAAAATTTAAGTATGAAATAGAATTATAAAAATTATTAGAAGTCCTTATTTAGCAATTAGACCATTACATGTTGAGATGGATAAAAATGGACATAGGAAAAAAAATCTTAAGAAATAATCATTAAGGGCATTTTTATCATTTGGTAAATTAAAGAATTAAAAAGGAAAAGAAGTAAAAATTAGTGTTCATCTTCTTCCTTCTTGGCCAAAAATCACAAGGAGTCATATCTAGGGTTTTGTTCAACTTCCAAGCTTGATAGTAAGTGGATCCTAGCCTCTTTTTTAATGTTCTTCATACTTTTGAGATCCTCGTAGCTCGGTTTAGCTATTTCTAGCTATATTTTGAGCTACGGATTATGTTCAAAAATTTACCCATGTATGACATGCATGTATTTTGATGTTTTATGGAAGATTATGAAAGTTTGATATAGGATAAACATCTTTTCCTAAGTGATTTTCATGAAAAGTCCATGTAAGGACCAAATTGCAAAAGTTATGAAAATGATCATACATGAGTAAAATAGTGGAAATTGAATGTTTTTATAGTTGATAATATGATTCATCTAGGCTTGAAATGCAAGAAAGTTGAATAAAAATCATTTTACGAGACTAGGGGCAAAAGTGTAATTTTGAAAAATTTAGGGGCAAAAATGAAATTTTGCCAAAGTATGATTTATGAGTCAATTTAGTCAATGTAAGTATTAAACAAGTTAAATTTTTATTATAGATCAAGAAACACGAAGCCTGGACTAAAATCGAGGCAAAAATAAGGTTGAGGACTAAATTGCACAACTCTACACATTTTGAGTATCGAGGTAAGTTTGTATGAATTTAAAGCTACATATTACTTTTACAATTGAATTACTTACTATGTCGTACAATGTACATTATTATCATAAAGTTAATTTACAATGCCTAATAAGAAAATCAATGAGAATAAGTAATTGAAAGTCCCAGTTGAAGATTCGGAATAACGAGGATACCTATGTCATAACATGAGACAAGGAAAGCCTGTGTAAGACCATGCCTGGGACATGGAATCGGCATCAAGGAATGTAGGTCCCATGTAAGACTATGTCTAGGACATGGCATCGGCATCGAACATAGATCCTATGTAAGACCATGTTTGGGACATGGCATCAGCATCAAATAAGGCAAGGACATCATGTAAGTCCATGTCAAGACATGGCATTGATAAGTTACTATAAGGCAAGGATCCCATGTAAGACCGTGCCAAGGCATGCCATTGGTGAGTTCATAAGGTAAGGATACCACGTAAGACCATGTCAAGACATGGCACTGGTAAGTTTCAAAGGAAACATATAAGGAAGATCTCGTATAAGACCATGCCTGAGACATGGCATCAACATCAAGCTAAGGAATCCCGTGTAAAACCTTATCTGGATATGGCATCGGTATCATAAAGCGATCCCATATAAGACCATATCTGGGATATAGCATTGACATCGAGATACATGTTTGACGAGATTGATTATCCTCCGACCTTCCGAGTAATTCAACGGGAAAAAGAGACAAGTATGAAAGAAGTAACAAGAAAGCTAAGTAAGCAAAATGACACAAGTTAAGTTATTCAAGAATAATAAAGGATTCTACATAAGTTAAAAAAGATAATGATTTGATATTCATGTTATATTAGCAAAAGTGATAATCTATGTGATTAAGTGGTACAGGTACCCTAATTTAATTACAAGTATGAAATTTTAATGTGGTAAGTGATGAGAAAGAGTAAGTAAGTTCAAGCACTTGAGATTTATGTTGCTTCTGACTTGCAAGGGATGATTTTAATTATAAGCTATTATTATTACTTTTTTAAATCCTCATGCAAACTTACTAAGCTATATGTTTACCTCTCTCCTTTCCTTTTTCCATGTAGGTTCACCAAGTTAGCTCGAGGATCATAGGCGTCGGAGCTCGGATCACACTATCATCCACTAATTGGGTATAGTGAAGTTAAATAAATTTTGAGTATGGCATGTATAGGAGTTTGATCATTTTGGTCATGTCATATTGTGAGCTAAAGGCTTGGTTATTAAGATTATACATTCTTTTGTATATGGCCATTAGAAATTGGTCAATATTTGTTAAGTTATATGCCCTTTCATGATAATAAGTTTATGCATTTAAGTTTATGCAATGGATGGAATAATTGAGTTGTTTAAGATAGTATAAGTGTGTTTATGTTTCAGGGTGGCAATTGGCTTGAAAAATAGCCCTATAATTGTCCACACGGATAGACATACAGGTGTGTGTCTAGGCCGTGTGTGACACACGGTCAGCCCCATAAGTATGTTGATAAGCCGTGTCTCCCCTGCATTAATTTACAAAAATATGATTCGTCACACGGGCCAACACACGGGTATGTGCCATGGTCGCGTGCTATTAAAAGTATGATGACATCATAAACAGAGAGCTCTACAGGTTATATACATGGGCGTGTGCTCAGTCGTGTGGAATAAGTCAGTGTCGACCACGGGTGTCGAACACGGGCATGTCTTAGGGGCACACGGGTGTGTGGCCTCTGTTTAGGCAGAAAGTTTTTAAGAGCTTTTAAGTTCCCGGATGAATTTTGAATACCTTCGAACATACAATTAGGGCTCTGTTGGCCCATTATATGCGCATTATGATTAAAAAGAATATTTTTTAAGATGTAACTAAATTTAATGGCCCGTAAATGTAAAATTAAGTATGATTAAGTATAGTAATGTCTCATATTTGATCCCGGTGTTAGACTCGGGTAAGGGGTGTTAAATTTAGTGGTATCAGAGCTATGGTTTAGTCGATTTTAGGACTAATGTAGCGTAAGTATGAGTTTAGCTATACATGCCATACATAAAAGTATTTATATATTGATAGTGTGACGACTTCTGACGACTTAAATTGTATTTCTTATAGTAAATGGATCCCGAAAGAGCTACGGTGGATGATGTAGAAAGTAATGCGCCGGCTCCCACTGAAGGGACGGTGCCGAATGAAAATGAGAATAGACCCACGATAGTAAGTCAGAGAGGAGGAGAAGAGGCTAGGGAAACCTTTCTCCACATAATGAATGCTTGGTATACGGAGTTCGTTCGCACGAACTCGAATGCACCACCCCCTCCACCCCTGCCTATTCCTCAGCCTACCCCTTTAGCCCCTCAAATGGTAGAAGTAGTAAGAAGAGAAAAGCCTTTGGTAGATAGAATGGAAGCAAGGAGCTAAAGAATCTCGGGCTACTAAAGATAACGATCAGGAAAGCGCAGAGTTTTGGCTTAAAAATACCATCAGGGTATTTAATGAGTTGTCGTGCACACTTGAAGAGTGCATGAAGTGTGTAGTTTCTCTCTTAAGAGATTCTGCATATCAGTGGTGGAATACCCTTGTGTCGGTTGTACCAAGGGAAAAGGTCACATAGGAGTTTTTCCAAGAAGAATTCAAGAAGAAGTACATTAGTCAGAGATTCATCGATCGGAAAAGAAGGAATTCTTGGAACTGAAACAAGGTAAAATGTTAGTAACAGAGTATGAGCGTGAGTTTGTAAGGCTCAATAAATATGCCTGAGAGTGTGTATCCACTGAAGCTATCATGTGCAAGAGATTTGAAGATGGACTAAATGAAGACATTGAATTATTTATTACTATCCTAGAATTGAAAGAATTTGTTGTATTGGTGGATCGGGCTTATAAAGCCAAAGCATTAGTAAAAAGAAAAGAAGAGTTGAAATGGAGTCTCTGACTCAAGAAAGAGACAATGGAGTAAGTCATTCTAGCCCTCGTCCAAGAATTTAAGAGATTTCTCCACCCGATCAGCTACTTTGGCTGGGTTTTCAAGTAGAGGTAAGAGTAAACAGTATTTCGGGAATAAGACTCAGGCTACTTCATTCGCTAGTGTTGGGAACGTTTGATTTAATAGACCAGAATGCTCACAGTGTGGTAGGCGACATCTTGGTGAGTGCGGAGCACATGAGAATGATTGCTCAAATGTGGTTCCCAAGATCATTTTATTAGAGAATGCCCTGAGATGGTTAAAAGGAGAAAATTCAGAGTGCGAAATCTGGAAGCACTACTAGGGGAAGACCACAAAGGAACCTGGGAAGTAGGGCGAGTAGTAAGGGTACACACCGAGACCAAACTGCAAGACCCGAGGGTAGAGCACCTGCAAGGACTTACGCCATTCGTGCTCGCTGAATAGGCATCGTCTCCTGATGTAATTACAGGTACATTTTCTCTTCATGATACTAATGTTGTTGCTTTAATTTATCCGGGGTCTACCCATTCATACATTTGCATGAAATTAGCATCTAGCATGAGTATACCTGTTGAGTCTATAGAGTTTGTGATAAAAGTGTCTAATCCTCTAAGCAAAAGTGTTTTAGTGAATGAAGTATGCAAATATTGTCCATTGATGATTAGAGGTCATTATTTTAAGGCAAACCTCATGCTATTGCCATTCGATGAATTTGATATTATTCTTGGTATAGTTGGTTAACCACTCATGATGTGACATCAAATTGTGGAAGGAAATATATTGAATTGAGATGTGAAAATGAGGACACTCTTCATGTTGAATCAGATGAACAAGATAGACCGCCAGTAGTGATCTCTCACATGTCGGCTCAGAGGTATATAAGAAAAGGGTATGAGGCATATCTTGCTTTTATGATGAATTCCAAGGAAACTGAGTTAAAGATTGAATCGGTCCCAATAGTCTGTGAGTACCCAGATGTTTTTCCTTAGGAATTGTCGAGACTACCTCCGATTAGAGAGGTTGAGTTTGGCATCGAGTTAGCTTCCGGTACTGTGCTGATATCTATTGCAACTTATAGAATGGCTCCAACTGAGTTGAAGGAATTGACGCCAAATTTGCAAAAATTAACGGACAAAGGTTTTGCTAAACCAAGCTGTTCTCCATGGGTTGCTCCGGTATTATTTGTGAAAAAGAAAGATGGCTCCATGAGATTGTGCATAGATTACAAGCAGCTTAATAAGGTAACTGTGAAGAACAAGTACCCATTTTTGAGTATCGACGATTTGTTTGATCAATTGAAGGGAACCGCTGTGTTCTCTAAGATAGACTTGAGGTCGGGATACTATCAGTTGAGAGTAAAAGACTCAGATGTACCGAATACTGCATTTTCGACGAGGTATGGGCACTATGAATTTTTAGTCATGCCTTTTGGTTTAACTAATGCTCCGGCGGTGTTTATGGATCTAATGAACAGTGTCTTTTGGCCATATCTAGATAAGTTTGTGGTTGTTTTTATTGATGATATATTGATATATTCCTGAGATCAGCCTGAGCATGCCGAGCACTTAAGGACAATTTTTCAAATTTTAAGAGATAATCAGTTATACGCCAAGTTTAGTAAAAGTGAATTTTGGCTCAAGGAAGTTAGATTTCTGGGACACATTATTTCGAGAGATGGAGTTTGAGTTGACCCAAGTAAGATTTCAGCCATCGTTGATTGGAAACCCCTGAAAATGTATCTGAAGTTAGAAGTTTTCTAAGCTTAGCCGACTACTATAGATGGTTTGTCAAGGGGTTTCCATGATAGCGACTTCAATAAAGAAACTGTTACAGAAAAGTGTAAAGTTTGAATGGACGGAAAAGTGCCAACAAAGTTTTGAGAAATTAAAGGCAAGGTTGGCAGAGGCTCCAGTTCTAGTACAACCTTAGTCGGGAAAAGAATTTGTGATTTACAGCGATACATCATTAAATGGATTGGGTTGTGTACTAATGCAAGAAGGTAAGGTAATTGCATATGCCTCTAGACAACTAAAGCCACATGAAAGGAATTATCTGACACATGAATTAGAGTTAGCTGCTATTTTTTTTACATTGAAGATTTGGAGACACCATTTGTATGGAGAAAAATGTCGGATCTTCACTGATCACAAAAGTCTAAAGTACTTGATGACACAGAAGGAATTGAACTTAAGGCAACGAAGATGGTTGGAGCTGATAAAAGATTATGAGCTAATTATTGGTTATCACCCAGGAAAGGCGAATGTAGTCATCGATGCTTTAAGGAGAAAGTCTCTATTTGCTTTGAGGGCTATGAACACACAGATGACCGTGTCCGATGATGGTTCCATTCTAGCTGAGTTGAGGGCTAGACCAAAGTTTCTTCAAGATATTTACGAAGCTCAACAAGATGATTGTGAGTTATAAGCTAAAAGAGTTCAGTGTGAGACGGATGTTGAGACCGACTTTCAAATCAATTCAGATGGATGCTTAATGTTCAGAGACAGAGTTTGTGTACCAAGGGACGATGAACTTATTTCCAAAGTTTTGCATGAGGCACATAGCAAAGTTTATCTGTACATCCGGGTAGCACCAAGATGTATAATGACTTGAAGCAACGGTATTGGTGGCCAAGTATGAAGAAAGATATTTCAGAATTCGTGTCAAAATGCTTAATTTTTAGCAAGTGAAAGTTGAGCACCAAGTACCTTCAAGTCTGCTTCAACCTATTATGGTTCCCGAATGGAAATGGGACCAAGTTACCATGGATTTTGTAATGGGTTTTCCGCTGACACCGAGTAAGAAAGATGTTGTATGGGTTGTAATTGATAGACTTACTAAGTCAGTCCATTTCATACCTGTTCGAGTTGACTACTCACTTGACAAGTTGGCAAACTTGTACATTTCTGAGATCGTGAGGCTACACGGAGTGCCCTTATCGATTATATCGGATAGATATCTGAGATTAACATCTAGATTTTGGAAAAGGTTGCAAGAGGCTTTGGGCACAAAGTTGAATTTTAGTACAGCCTTTCACCCCAAACCGATGGCCAGTCGGAAAGATTGATCCAAGTTCTCGAAGATATGCATAGGTGTTGTGTTCTTGAATTTCAGGGCAGCTAGGAAAAGTACTTGCCATTGGTAGAATTTACCTACAATAACAGTTTTCAGTCAAGCTTGAAAATGGCCCCTTATGAGGCTTTGTATGGGCATAAGTGCCGAACGCCTTTATCTTGGACTGAACTTAAGGAAAACCAAATCCATAGAGTTGATTTGGTTAGAGAAACCGAAGAAAAAGTAAAGGTAATTCAAAATTGCTTAAAAGCTACTTCTGATCAACAAAAATTCTATTCGAATTTGAAAAGGAAAGAGATTGTATATCAAGTCGGAGATAAAGTATTCCTGAAAGTGTCGCCATGGAGAAAAGTCCTTAGATTTGGTCGAAAAGGTAAACTGAGTCCACGTTTCATCAGACCGTATGAGATCACCGAGAGGATAGGGCCAGTAGCTTTTCGTTGGCTTTGCCACCTGAGT
Organism: Gossypium rotundifolium; assembly: GCA_025506655.1. Lineage (NCBI taxonomy): Eukaryota > Viridiplantae > Streptophyta > Magnoliopsida > Malvales > Malvaceae > Gossypium > Gossypium rotundifolium. The sequence continues at coordinate 83,857,882 of CP106727.1, forward strand.
TAGAAAAGATTCACGATGTGTTTCACGTGTCCAAGTTGTGACGCTACCGATCAGACCCTTCACATGTGATTACACTGACGGAGGTTGAGATATAACCTGATATGACTTATAGCTAAAAACCAATTAAGATTCTAGCCCGGGAAGTCAAAAAATTAAGGAATAAAAGTATAGCTCTTGTGAAAGTCTTATGCCAAAGACATGGGGTAGAAGAGGCTACTTGGGAGTCCGGGGAGGATATGAGGAATCAGTATCCAAACTTTTTTACTAGTAAGATTTTCGAGGATGAAAATACCTAATGGGAGAATTATAACAGCCAGACTTAAGGCCTAGTCGGAATAATGGTGTGAGACCACAAATCCAAAGTAGAAATATGTGTTTAAATGATTTTTATAAGGCTTATGAGGTGCTTGCATAATTGTGTGAAAATTTTATGAAGGAAATTTATTAATTAGTGAATAAATTGTCCATTAGAACTAAATTGCAAAAATTAGAAAATATGGAATTCTAGAAGATTTAAGAATGAAATAGAATTATAAAAATTATTAGAAGTCCTTATTTAGAAATTAGACCATTATATGTTGAGATGGACAAAAATGGACACAAGAAGGAAAAATCTTAAGAAATAATCATTAAGGGCATTTTTGTCATTTGATAAATTAAAGAATTAAAAGGGAAAATAAGTCAAAATTAGTGTCCATCTTCTTCCTTCTTGGCCGAAAATCACAAGGAGCCATAGCTAGGGTTTTGTTCAACTTCCAAGCTTGATAGTAAGTGCATCCTAGCCTCATTTTTAATGTTTTTGTATTTTTGAGATCATCGTAGCTCCGTTTAGCTATTTCTAGCTATATTTTGAGCTAGGGATTATGTTAAAAAATTTACCCATGTATGACATGCATATATTTTGATGTTTTATGGAAGATTATGAAAGTTTGATGTAGGATAAACATCTTTTCCTAATTGATTTTCATGAAAAATCCATGTAAGGACCAAATTGCAAAAGTTATGAAAATGGTCATACATGAGTAAAATAGTGGAAATTGAAAGTTTTTATAGTTGAGAACATGATTCGGCTAGGCTTGAAATACAAGAAAGTTGAATAAAAATCATTTTACGAGCCTAGAGGAAAAAGTGTAATTTTGAAAAAATTTAAGAGCAAAAATAAAAGTTTGCCAAAGTATTATTTATGAGTCAATTTAGTCAATGTAAGTATTAAACAAGTTAAATTATTATTATAGATCAAGAAACACGAAGCCCAGACTGAAACCGAGGCAAAAACAAGGTTGAGGACTAAATTGCACAACTCTACACATTTTGAGTATCGAGGTACGTTTGTTTGAATTTAAAGCTACATATTACTTTTACAATTAAATTACTTACTATGCCGTACAATGTACATTATTATCATAAAGTTAATTTACAATGCCTAATAAGAAAATCAATGAGAATAAGTAAGTGAAAGTCTCGGTTAAAGATTCAAAATAACGAGGATACCTATGTCATAACATGAGACAAGGAAAGCCCGTGTAAGACCATGTCTGGGACATGGCATCGGCATCAAGGAATGTAGGTCCCGTGTAAGGCCATGTTTGGGACATGGCATCGGTACCAAACGTAGATCTTGTGTAAGACCATGTCTGGGACATAGCATCAGCATCGAATAAGGCAAGGACATCATATAAGTCCATGTCAAGACATGGCATTGATAAGTTACTATAAGGCAAGGATCCTATGTAAGACCGTGCCAAAGCATGGCATTGGTGAGTTCATAAGGTAAGAAAATCACGTAAGACCATGTCAAGACATGGCAATGGTAAGTTTCAAAGGAAACATATAAGGAAGATCTCGTATAAGACCATGCCTGAGACATGGCATCAACATCAAGCTAAGGAATCCCGTGTAAGACCATATTTGGGATATGGCATCGGTATCATAAAGCGATCCCGTGTAAGACCATATATGGGATATGGCATTGGCATCGAGATACATGTTTGACAAGATTGAGTATCCTCCGACCTTCCGAGTAATTCAACGGGAAAAAGAGACAAGTATGAAGAAGTAACAAGAAAGCTAAGTAAGCAAAATGACACAAGTTAAGTTATTCAAGAATAATAAAGGATTCTAAGTTAAGGAAGATAATGATTTTATATTCATGTTATATTAGCAAAAGTGATAATCTATGTGATTAAGTGGTACAGGTATCCTAATTTAATTACAAGTATGAAATTATAATGTGGTACATGATGAGAAAGAGTAAGTAAGTTCAAGCACTTGAGATTTATGTTGCTTTAGACTTGCGAGGGATGAGTTTAATTATAAGCTGTTATATTGCTTTGTTAAATCCTTATGCAAACTTACTAAGCTATATGCTTACCTCTCTCCTTTCTTTTTTCCATATAGGTTCACCAAGTTAGCTTGGGGATCACAGATGTCAGAGCTTGGATCACACTATCATCCACTAATTGGGTATAGTAAAGTTAAAGAAATTTTGAGTATGGCATGTATAGGAGTTTGATCATTTTGTTCATGTCATATTGTGAGCTAAAGGCTTGGTTATTAAGATTATACATTCTTTTGTATATGGCCATTAGAAATTGGTCAATATTTGTTAAGTTATATGCCCTTTCATGATGATAAGTTTATGCATTTAAGTTTATGCAATGGATGGAATAATTGAGTTGTTTAAGATAGTATAAGTGTGTTTATGTTTCAGGGTGGCAATTGGCTTGAAAAATAGCCCTATGATTGTCCACACGGGTAGACACACGGGCCTGTGTCTAGGTCGTGTGTGATACACGGTCAACCCTATGGGTGTGTTGATAGGTCGTGTGTCCCCTGCATTAATTTACGAAAATACGATTCGTCACACGGGCGTGTGCCATGGCCGTGTGCTATTAAAAGTATGATGACATCATAAACAGAAAGCTCCACGGGTTATAGACACGGGATGTGCTCAGCCGTGTGGAATAAGTCAGTGTCGACCACGGGTGTTGAACACGGGCATGTCTTAGGGGCATACAGGCGTGTCCCTTAGACCACACAGGCGTGTGGCCCCTGTTTAGGCAGAAAGTTTTTAATAGCTTTTAAGTTCCCGGATGAATTCCAAATACCTCTAAACATACAATTAGGGCTCCATAGGCCCATTATATGCGCATTATGTTTAAAAAGAAAAGTTTTTAAGATGTAACGAAATTTAATGGCCCGTAAATGTAAGATTAAGTATAGTAATGCCTCGTATCCGATCCCGACGTTGGACTCGGGTAAGGGGTGTTACAGAGGGTCCATTTAAGGGACGTTACGAATAAATATTGGGAAATGAATAGTAATTGTTATGAATTTTCTGAAATTGTTCTGAAAGTTTCGATAATACTCCGTAACTCTGTACTAGCAACGGTACTGGTTTGGGGTGTTACAATAATGTTGTTTAGGTTCCTTTGAATATCTTTTTTCTACCCAAAAAAAGTATTTTATTCTATAAGCACGATTTTGTTCCAATATATTTATTTTATTGTATTTTAATGTGATAAAGTAACATTTAATTTTTAATTTGATAATTTTTCTTAACTTTTTTTATTTTTTATCTAGATTGGTTTGAACTTGGATTTCATCAAACAATTTAATCATTTTTATTACACTTTAAGAGATGAAGACATGGCATTTGGGCATGTCATGTCATCATTCAAAATTTTATTAAAATTTATATAGAATTTTTTAAAAAATTAAAAAGTTATAAAAAACACAGTAAAACTATCAAAAATAGTTGCTATAATATAAAAAATTAGCAAAAATATAAATAAATAAAAGAAGGCTAGAAAAGGGCAAAGAAAATAGAGAGTAAATCTCACTATTGTATTCTCATTCACTTGAATCACATATTTATAGTACAAAGTATTTGAGGATAAGATATAATGATAGAGCTTTTAAAATCAAAGATAAATAAGGAGATAAATGAATATATAGTGATAAATAAAAAATTAGTAAATTACCACAATGGATATGTACAATAATCTATTATTTGTAATACTCTTTCTTGGATAAACATAATCACATTAATATTATATGCCTCATTAAAAATTTTACTATAAAAATCAAATGAAATAAAAGTTTAGTAAAGGAAAATAGTAGTGAATGAGAAAATTACATAATATTAACACTATTGTCTCATTAAAACCTTTGTTAGAAAAAAAGAGCATAACATATACTTACTCTTCTTATTGACAACACCATTTAATATTTGTCAAATTATTACTTTAGCGGACTCATTGAATATCTATAGTAACATTCTTTGAAAAATTGTACATGAAAAAACTTTCAAAAATTCTTTCATTCGATCTCTTTCAACATATCCTTCTTTTAACTAAGCTTATAGAATTATCTTCATAACTACCATTGGACATTTTAGCTAAAGATATATTTTTGTACCACTAACATATTGATATTTAAAATATTTATGTATATTAAATATTTTTAAAAATATTTATAAATCTAAAATACTACACTAAAACAGACATATACCATTACATACTAGATATAGTTAAAAGAAAAACATTGTATCTACCAATACAATATTAATTACCTTCCAATAGACATTGAATCAAATTCAAATAGCATAAAGGGTTAGTCAATCACCTTTTTTTTTTTTTTTTTTTTTTTTTTTTGATAAAGGTTAGTCAATCACTTAAACCGCCAACAAAGGGTTACCCATTGCTTAATGGGAAATTTTAGTAAGTGGTTACCCTGCTTATTGGTTGAGCCTTTACGCTATTTGAATTTAAACCCGAATTTATTGCAAGATAATCGGTATTGTATTTTTCTATTGAAATTGATATGTATTGTATCCATCTGATTTGGTGTATTATTTTGAATTTATTGATATTTTAAAAAATATTTAATATATGTATATAAAAATATTTTAAATATTAAATAAAATTTAAATTAATAAAAAAATGCACGATGCATGACGTTCTAGTAAATTTTTTATTATTAAATTTTATATATTTTTTTAATATTTTTTATGTATTGGCATGCACAATGTTTCAATCAGTGCAATTAGAATTGAGCAGAACTGACTGGTGCAACTGAAATGGATCAAAATTTTTACTGGTGAAGAAAAGAGAGTTAGTTGTACCAATTTATTACGAAATGGTGCACACCAAGAGGAACAAACAGAACAGGTGCAAAACCGACTATGTTGTTTGACAATTTTTCTGAAATTATTTTTTAAAAGTTGTTGCTTGTAAAACTAACACAATATAAATTCGGTTTGGTTATAATTCAGTGTGTGAGATTAGATAAAACAAGTAAGTCAAGTCAATTTTGGTTTTAAAAAATGAATTAAGTACCTTTGAATATATATTAAACTTATTTTTATATTTTTAAAATATATAAACCCAGTTGATTGAGTCTTAGCTCAATTAGCATGGACATTGTTGTCAATGCAGGAGGATGTGGGTTTGAGTGAGCTGAAGTACATTATCCTCCTATTTATGAATTAGGAACGGACTATAAGTAATTCTAAAAATAGTACAAAAAAAAAACAGATATAATCAGAACCTATAATAAAATTATTCAAAAATAAAATAAAATATATAAACCCAATCCATTATCCGAACTCAAATCCAATTATAATTTATACTCATAATCGAAAAGTTAAATCTATATACACTACACCAAAACAGACTTTTAGCGGCGTTTTTTATGGCTTTTAGCGGCGTTTTTAAGCGCCACTAATACTATTTGCGGCGCTTTTGAAAGAGCCGCTAAAGCACGCGCCGCAAAAGTTAGCGGCGCTTTTATAAGAAACGCCGCTAAAGGTGGGGTCTTTTAGCGGCGTTTTCTATAAAAGCGTCGCTAAAAGACCACGCCTTTAGCAGCGCTTTTATAAGAAACGCCGCTAAAATACCCCACCTTTAGCGGCGCTTTTTTATAAAACGACGCTAAAGGTTGGGCCTTTTAGCGGCGTTTCTTAGAAAAGCGCCGCTAAATGCGGGGTCTTTTAGCGGCGTTTATTATAAAAGCGCCGCTAAAGGTGTGGTCTTTTAGCGGCGTTTCTTATAAAAGCGCCGCTAAAGGTGTGGTATTTTAGCGGCGTTTCTTATAAAAGCGCCTCTAAAGGTGTGGTCTTTTAGCGGCGTTTCTTGTAAAAGCGCCGCTAAAAATGAAACTCTTTAGCGGCGTTTCTAACAAAAACGCCACTAATTTGCATGATTTGCGGTCTATTTTTACGCAATATCCTACCCTCCCGCATTAAAACCAACCAAAAACAAAGAACAATTGCATATAATTCCAACCAAGGCAACAAATAAAACATTTAAATCTCACCAAAAGCATTAAATCTAAACGATACTTCAAATTTAATAAAAGATATATGATATTTATTAATAAATGAAGCATAATTCAAACAATTTTATAATAATGTTAAGCGTAACAATGTTAAAAAAATCTTACAACAATAAAACAAATGTCTAAGAGGCGGCCTCTGCATCGCTTCTTTGGAACAATCGCATCATAGTCTGCGGTAGAGTGGAGTTTTCATACTTTACATTACGCTTTCTCGCCTCCGTGCTCACTTGCCCTCGCTCTAAGTTGAGCAATATGCTCGCCTCCTCATTCTTGCCTCTGCTCTAAGTCGAGAAATTTGCTCAATCGTGCTCGTTTCCATCAGAGATATCGGTATTTCAGTCTACGAACTTGAGACGAGATTGACTCCGGAAGGCATGTATTGCCGGAGCCGGATCAAAATATTGAGTCGGGGTAACACACGATCCTTGACATCGAACCCGACCATACCTTGTAAGACCCAAAACATTAGTGATAATTTTGTTATAAATATACTCAAGATTAACAAAACTATCAATCGAAGCGATCGTACCTTTCGGGACCCAAAACATCGTAATAATTACATTATCAATCTCCTCGAGATTAACAGAATGTCGACAAGCAACCGCTTCATACTCCGCTTCTTCTCCTTTAGTTTATCCTAATAAATCAATAAAAAAGTTAGAAATGAAATATATAATAAAAAGAATGGAACATAACTTAAAATTATAAATTTAAAACTACAAACGATGAATTAAACTATTGTAATTAAACATTATAAATATTTATAATAAATCAAATTTTATTAAGTAAATATACCAAAATTTCTGCGACCTTGGATGTCATCGGAGATCCATCCTTCTTCCTATATGCGTAATGTCAAAAAGTGAAGGCGTCCAACTTTTGACTGATTGAAACTTCCTACATTATAGCAAAAAAATATAATTTAATAGTATAAAGTAATTAATATTTGAAAGAAGTAATAAATTATAATACCCGGCCTCATTTACACGAGCAAAACTTCGGAACACATGCGGTGTGCGTGAATTGTTGTTTCTGTCTATTGTTTGTTCCAACTCGCTCACGGTCCTACATAATGGAATTTGAATTATGTATATAGTAAATACGATAAACCGAAAATTTTATAAGACTTTGAAAGTACGTAATACCTCTCCTTTCTTTGAATTCCAGAATCTAACTTGATCTTCCCATTGGTATCTCAACATTCCCGGCAGGACATTTTGCAATTTTTCGTCGAGGCTTATGTCTTTCTTAAAATATTGTTTTTTTAGGGTGCTTTTATTGTCTCTCCATTTTTTACCCAACGTCTTCTTAACATAGTCATCGGAGACCTCTAAAGTAAATTTACCCTAGAAAAAAAATTTTTAAAAAGTTAATATAAATGAAGGTTAAATTAAAGTATTATAAATTACATTCACCTTTTATTACCTTAATATTATCGAGAGCACGATTTTGTTAGCATCGGGCACATGATGCCATGATTAAGTAGTTAATGGGCAACATATTCGCATTTCGTGCTATAATGCCCAAATAGCCTGCCAACAGTCGAGCTTCAGATCCGATAGGCTGGCTATGATTGTTTCTCCTTACTTGAACACGCTCGGTAGGCTCTAAGTCGTATAAATCTGTAAGTAATGTATGTCCCCAAGCTCTGCTCGTCCTACCACCCTCAGCTGAAAAATGATATATTATTATATTAAAATTGAAAAATGAATCAATGATAAAATTCAACATGCATGTAAAATAAACTTAACATTACTTTGGAATTGTCCATGCTCGTCATCTATGTCCCAGGACTAGAAGATCCAACAAGCGTATCCCATCCACTATTTACTTCTTACGGATTTGGAGTATTCGGACAATATTTAAACCTTGTAATCGTCTTCTAGGCATTTTCCCCGCAATACACATAAAATAGTTCAAAATTTTAGTAACAAAAACAACAATAATAGGACATTTAAAATAGATAAATTATATAACATGACCAACATGAAAATTATAATATAATATATAAATAATAAATCGTTAAATCTTACTACATCATATTTCGTAAATATCTTCGTCCACATCCTGACGAACCCATTGAAATTGTTGACTAGTACTAGGGATATTTTCAGTTAAGTCTTGTTCTAGAAAAGGCAAAGTTTCTGATCTTTCAACTATGTCATCTCTACTTCCACTGCCAATGTCGAACAAGTCTCTAGGGGTGTTTTGAAGTACAACATACCAACCCTCATCAGTTGGATCTTTGGAGTCAAAAACTTGTTTAACTTGAGAAGAAAACACATATGGCTCGTCCATCAGTTGTTCTTCGGTGTGAATCAATCGAGAGAAATTCACCATTGTAAAGCCATATTGATCGTTTTTAATTCCGCAAGCCGTATTCACATCAGCCCAATCACCTCGAAATAAGACAACTTTGCATTTGCCGTAATAATCCAACTCAATGATGTCAGTAATAAGTCCGTAATATTCCAAATTCCCTCAAGAATTCTTGTCCCTAGCACTAGCATAACTTGTAATCGAAGAATTAACAACAATTTCGTAATTTTGGGTTCTCCTCAATCTCTCGCGATACCTTGTATGAAATCAGATCCGTTGATGAGGAAGCCTTTGTATCTTTAACTATTACATTTGGACCTTGTGAAAGCCATTTAACATTGTCATTTACTTCATTCGACTCCAAACCTATTTAAAAGATATATGATATTTATTAATAAATGAAGCATAATTCAAACAATTTTATAATAATGTTAAGCGTAACAATGTTAAAAAAATCTTACAACAATAAAACAAATGTCTAAGAGGCGGCCTCTGCTATCTGCTCTTGGAACAATCGCATCATAGTCTGCAATGTAGGTGGAGTTTTTCATACTTTACATTACTGCTTTCTGCCTCCCAGCTGCTGCCCCTACGCTCTAAGTTGAGCAATATGCTCGCCTCCTCATTCTTGCCTCTGCTCTAAGTGAGAAATTTGCTCAAGCTGTGCTCGTTTCCATCAGAGATATCGGTATTTCGGTCTCGAACTTCAAGACGAGATTGACTCCGGAAGGCATGTATTCTCGGGGCCGGATCAAAATATTGAGTCGGGTAACACCGATCCTTGACATCGAACCCGACCATACCTTGTAAGACCCAAAACATTAGTGATAATTTTGTTATAAATATACTCAAGATTAACAAAACTATCAATCGAAGCGATCGATTTTCGGGACCCAAAACATCGAGAATAATTACATTATCAATCTCCTCGAGATTAACAGAATTGTCAGACGAAGCAACCGCTTCATACTCCGCCTTCTTCTCCTTTAGTTTATCCTAATAAATCAATAAAAAAGTTAGAAACGAAATATATAATAAAAAGAATGGAACATAACTTAAAATTATAAATTTAAAACTACAAACGATGAATTAAACTATTGTAATTAAACATTATAAATATTTATAATAAATCAAATTTTATTAAGTAAATATACCAAAATTTCTGCAGCCTTGGATGTCATCGGAGATCCATCCTTCTTCCTATGCGTAATGTCAAAAAGCTGAAGGCGTCCAACTTTTTGACCTGACGAAACTTCCTACATTATAGCAGAAAAAATATAATTTAATAGTATAAAGTAATTAATATTTGAAAGAAGTAATAAATTATAATACCCTACCTACCACTACGAGCAAAACTTACGGAACACATGGTAATGCGTGAATTGTTGTTTCTATCATTGTTTGTTCCAACTCGCTCACGGTCCTACATAATGGAATTTGAATTATGTATATAGTAAATACGATAAACCGAAAATTTTATAAGACTTTGAAAGTCGTAATACCTCTCCTTTCTTTGAATTCCGAATCTAACTTGATCTTCCCATTGGTGTCTCAACATTCCGTGAGGACATTTCGCAATTTTTCGTCGAGGCTTATGTCTTTCTTAAAATATTGTTTTTTAGGGTGCTTTTATTGTCTCTCCATTTTTTACCCAACGTCTTCTTAACATAGTCATCGGAGACCTCTAAAGTAAATTTACCCTAGAAAAAATTTTAAAAAGTTAATATAAATGAAGGTTAAATTAAAGTATTATAAATTACATTCACCTTTTATTACCTTAATATTATCGAGAGCACGATTTTTGTTAGCATCGGGCACATGATGCCATGATTAAGTAGTTAATGGGCAACATATTAGCATTTCGTGCTATAATGCCCAAATAGCACATAACAATGAGCTTCAGATCCGATATATTTGGCTATGATTGTTTCTCCTTACTTGAACACGCTCGGTGAGGCTCTAAGTCGATATAAATCGTAAGTAATGTATGTCCCCAAGCTCTTGCTCGTCCTACCACCCTCGGTGAAAAATGATATATTATTATATTAAAATTGAAAATGAATCAATGATAAAATTCAACATGCATGTAAAATAAACTTAACATTACTTTGGAATTGTCCATGCTCGTCATCTATGTCCCGCAGACTAGAAGATCCAACAACCGTATCCCATCCACTATTTACTTCTTACGGATTTGGAGTATTCGGACAATATTTAAACCTTGTAATCGTCTTCTAGGCATTTTCCTGCAATACACATAAAATAGTTCAAAATTTTAGTAACAAAAACAACAATAATAGGACATTTAAAATAGATAAATTATATAACATGACCAACATGAAAATTATAATATAATATATAAATAATAAATCGTTAAATCTTACTACATCATATTTAGTAAATATCTTCGTCCACATCCCGACGAACCCATTGAAATTGTTGACTAGTACTAGGATATTTTCGATTAAGTCTTGTTCTAGAAAAGGCAAAGTTTCGATCTTTCAACTATGTCATCTCTACTTCCACCGCCAATGTCGAACAAGTCTCTAGGGGTGTTTTGAAGTACAACGTACCAACCCTCATCGATTGGATCTTTGGAGTCAAAACTTGTTTAACTTGAGAAGAAAACACATATGGCTCGTCCATCGGTTGTTCTTCTGTGTGAATCAATCGAGAGAAATTCACCATTGTAAAGCCATATTGATCGTTTTTAATTCCATAAGCCGTATTCACATCAGCCCAATCACCTCGAAATAAGACAACTTTGCATTTGCCGTAATAATCCAACTCAATGATGTCGGTAATAAGTCCGTAATATTCCAAATTCCCTCGATCAATTCATCATCCCTAGCACTAGCATAACTTGTAATCGAAGAATTAACAACAATTTCGTAATTTTGGGTTCTCCTCAATCTCGCGATACCTTGTATGAAATCAGTATCCGTTGATGAGGAAGCCAACGTATCTTTAACTATTCTGTTTGGACCTTGTGAAAGCCATTTAACATCGTCATTTACTTCATTCTGACTCCAAACCTATTGAGTCGAAAGTAAATCGAGTAATTATGAATGTTATGAGAAAACATTATTACTAGTCAATGAAAATTTAAATTGCATACCATTTGGCTTAACCATTCATGGAATGATTCTGCGAACAACTTATTAATTTCTCATCGATTTAATCTTCGGGATCGTGAACGAGCTCTCAATATATGTTTTTACTCACTACGGTAAAAAAAGGTTTCACTTTGTTAGAAGACAAATAAATTATAATTTATAAGTATTTATCAAATTCTAGAACTTACTTCCGAAATGGTTCCATTGAATCGTGATGAAAAAGAACGTATCGATGTGTTTGGACCCACGATCTATCGTCTAATTCTGCAATTTCGGCTTTGCTGATTGGTTCTCCGAAACTTTGAAATAAATAAGTTTCGGCCAAATTATAATCTGTGAGCCCAAACATTTCTACTTGGTCTACATTCATTCTTGTTTCAACATCTTCCAAATACCTCGAGCGAAAGTTATACATTCCTCGCCAAATAGCCCTCGACAATTGATCCTTCAGATAATGCTTATTGCGGCGGTATGACTTCGATTTAGAAAGGAACCTAAACACGATTATACAACATTATCAAAAGTTGCAACTAAAGGCATTGAGTGAATGAAGGAATATTTTGCAAATAAAGTAAGACCTTTCAATGGGATACATCCATCGATAGAAAATGGGTCCACCAAGAAGTGCTTCCGCGGAGATGAATTAACAAGTGCACCATAATAGTGAAGAAGGAAGGCGAGAATATCTTCTCCAGTTGCATAAAGTCAATGCGGCTTGATCTTGTAGTCTCTCTAATTCTTGAACAATCAAAACTTTACCACAAATGCCTTTCATTATATTGACGGTTCAATTACTGAGGCCGTCACCTTTTTGACATACAACACCCGCATAGCAACCGGTAGTAAGTCTTGCATCAAGATGTGATAGTCATGCAATTTTAAGCCATATAGTCTTCGATCCTTAAGACTCACACATCGCGATATATTTGATGCATACGCATCCGGGACCTTTATATCCTTCAACACCGTACAGAACACTTCTTTCTCTGTCTTCGACATTGAAAAAATAGCAGGCGGTAATCGATATTTTATATTCGAAAGTGCTCAGGGATGAAGCTCACGCCGAATTCCCATGTGGACTAAATCAAGTCGACTCTAAAGATTATCTTTCGATTTTCCATCGACATTCAAAATAGTCCCAATGATGTTCTCGTAGACATTTTTCTCTATGTGCATGACATCAAGATTATGACGTAAAATCTGATGCTCCCAATAAGGCAACTCGAAAAAAATACTTCTTTTTTTTCACAAGTCCGCCTCATTAGGATCATCCTCTTCATCAGATTCATCATCAAATTCATCCCTAGATCTTCTATTTCTTTGCGGGTTGGCCGGTTGATTCATCTTTCCATAAATGAAATTCATATCTTTCAACATTAAGAATATTTTGGATCCACCGGTCTGCGAAGGAGCTAGTCTGAACTCTTCAGTACCATCAAACTGAGCACTCTGAAATCTAAATGTATGATTTTCTGGTAACCACCGACGATGCCCCATGTAAGATAACTTCTTCCCATTATATAACCATTGCGATCATGTTCTGCGAAGACAACACGGACAAGCATAACGTCCTGGTACTCCAACGGATAAATTAGCATAAGCCGGAAGTCGTTAATAGTCCACATTAAAGTCGCACGTAAATTAAAGTTCTCTTTTCTCATTGCGTCGTATAATCGAACACCACCCATAGTTGTTTTAACTCGTCAACAAGTGGCTGCAAATATACGTCAATATCATTCCCGACCCTTTCTCTCGGTATAATCATAGACAAGATAAAGAAGATTGTTTCATACAAACCCATGGAGGCAAATTGTGAGGAACAAGCACCACGAAGCCAATCAGCATCGTTGTGCTCATGAGTTTGTAAGGTTAAATCCATCGGATGCTAGCCCAAGCCTCACACCCCGAGGATCGCTTGCAAAGGTTGGAAATTTGGAGTCAAAAGATTTCCAAGCTAAAGAATCTGCAGAATGCCTTAACAACCCATCATTTGTTCGTCCATCACGGTGCCACGTCATTGATTCGGTTGTCTTCGACGACATGAAAAGCTGTTGAAGCCTTGGTATTAGCAGAAAATACCGTAAAATCTTAACTAGCTGCTTCCTTGACTGTGTATCGTGTTCATCCTCGTTCATCATCCTCTGTATTTCTATTAATCCAACGGATTGGCCGTATACATGACAAAGACTTGTTGGTTTATCCGGTCGCCTCTAATACAACATGCAGTCATTTGGGCAACTGCAAATTTTGTTGTAGCCAAGGCCTAAATCCTTTATCAATTTCTTCATGTCTTTGGAAGATTGAGGGATTTTTGCAAAAGGGAACATTTCTTGCAGAAACTCTAATAGCATTGTCAATGATTTTTCGGTCCACCCCCAAACATTTCAAGTGAAAAAACGAATCTGAGAATGACAGTTTGGAAAATTTTGATCCTCATACGCTTCTTCATTCATTTCACCAAGTAACGTGTAGAACCTCACCGCTTCTTCATTTGGTGTTCATCCGGTACACTTCTTCCCCTTTCGGAAAGTATTTCCACCAAAATTATGATCATCGGTTGCACCCAAGTCGGTGGAAATGACCAAACCATCATGCGTATATTAAAAGCATCCGTAACATGCCTTCCATGTTATCGTCTCTAACATTCGATTGAAAGCACTATGAGGATACCCAGATTCATTGATGAAGATGCTCCACTAGATGTACACTCTCCATGAAAAAACCATTTTTTGTACCCCCGAACAAAGCTATTAACAACTAGATGTTCGTAGACCACTTCACGATAATGCCAGTTAATATTGTAGCACGTCTTACACTGGCAAAGAATCATATTCTCTTGGCTTGCATTTTGAAATGTGAAATTCAGAAAAGTTTCTACTCCATTTCGATAGTCGTTGCTTATGCTTGACAATTTCATCCAACTCCTATCCATTTCGTAGTTGTTGAAGTCTAAAGTTGACAATAAATTACACGGCTAAATTGTTAATTAATAATTTATGTAAGTAATGATATGATCATATATATAATCGAGTACTATGTAAGTTATGCAAATTATGTAAGTTATGAAGTTTGATCTTAACTTAAAATTATGTAAGTTATTAAATTTGATCTTAAACTTATGTAAGTTATGAAATTTGATCTTAAAATTAAGTAAGTTATGTATTCTTTAAGATTCATCATCGTGGCATTGTTACACCTAGGAGGATCCATTATATCTAAGCTGTGATATATAAGGCAACCCGTCGGGTTTCCGACCTATATACTTTGAATCTTTTTTTCTATACAAGTATTATGTAAGTTATGTATTCTTTAAGATTCATCATACGTGGCATTGTTACACCGGGAGGATCCGTTATATCTTACATGTGAGATATAAGGCAACCGTCAGTTTCGACCTATATACTTTGAATCCTTTTTTTCTATACAAGTATTATGTAAGTTATGTATTCTTTAAGATTCATCATCGTGGCATTGTTACACGGGAGGATCCGTTATATCTTCTGATGAGATATAAGGCAACCGTCACGAGTTTCCAACCTATATACTTTGAATCTTTTTTTCCTATACAAGTATTATGTAAGTTATGTATTCTTTAAGATTCATCATACGTGGCATTGTTACACAGGGAGGATCCGTTATATCTTACGAGTGAGATATAAGGCAACCCGTGAGTTTCAACCTATATACTTTGAATCTTTTTTTTCTATACAAGTATTATGTAAGTTATGTATTCTTTAAGATTCATCATACGTGGCATTGTTACACAGGGAGGATCCGTTATATCTTACAGTGAGATATAAGGCAACCCGTCTGGTTTCCAGCCTATATACTTTGAATCTTTTTTTTTTCTATACAAGTATTATGTAAGTTATGTATTCTTTAAGATTCATCATACGTGGCATTGTTACACCTAGAGAGGATTTGTTATATCTAATAAATGAGATATAAGGCAACCGACATGTGTTTCGACCTATATACTTTGAATCTTTTTTTCTATACAAGTATTATGTAAGTTATGTATTCTTTAAGATTCATCATACGTGGCATTGTTACACCTGGGGAGGATCCGTTATATCTTACAGTGAGATATAACTTCTAGATTTTCACCTGGAATTTGTTAGCCTTGAGGCTGCAACTAAGGTTTCCTTCAGTCTCTTTTAGTATTTTAGGTTCGTGGTTTGGTAACACTATACATGTAGTTTGAAGCCTTGTGTCCTTGCAGATACAATTAAAATCTTTAGCAGAAGAAATGCAAGCTATAATATTGTGTACCATTTGGTAGCCTCTCACAGTATCATATTGTGAACATAGTTTTAAGAGCACAAAGATCTAACCTCCAACCTTAGTAGATCTAAGAGAGCAAAAGAAACACTTGTATTACAAAAGATACAACATTTATTTTAAGTTTAAATATTGACACTCAAACCTTTCTAAGCTCGCATTTTAACTAGATTTTTTTTTTTTTGTAAAACTCATATTTTAAGTTTAATATTTTCACTCAAACTCTTTCCAACATAATTAGACTTCAAATTTAAACAAATAACCTGATACATAAATAATTCTAACCTAATGTTTTCTTAAATAAAAACCCTTTTTCAACAGGTGAAGCCTACTTAAATAAATAACCTGAATAAACAAAGTATTCAGGAATAGAAATTAAAACAACAAATAATCAGAGGACATTTCTTTTACACAAGCATCAGCAATTAATTTCGAAGTTCAAAATAAACTGGAAATACAAGAACTGAAGTTTACCGATTTTTTGTGGTGTCGAAAAGCAACAGTGACAGTGACGCAACAAAGGAGATGGCAATGCAGAAACTCCTAGGCTCAGAGACTTTAGTGGGATTCAAGAATAGAAATTAAAACAACAAATAATCAGAGGACATTTCTTTTACACAAGCATCAACAGTTAATTTTGAAGTTCAAAATAAACTGGAAATACGAGTACTGAAGTTTACCGATTTTTTGTGGCGTCAAAAAGCGACAGTGAGAGTGACGCAGCAAAGGAGACGGCAATGCAGCAAGTCCTGGGCTCGGAGACTTTAGCGGGAGAAGGATGTTCGTTTCTGATTTGGGGAAATTTTTTAGGGATTAGGGGAAAGGGATTTGGGGAGAGATTTCGATGGGGTAAATTTTTGTTCTTTCGGGTTTAAGTTTAGGGATATAGCAGATGGAACAAAACGACAACGTTTTGAAATAAAACTGAATCCCTTTGCGGCGTTTTTATATAAAATGCCACTAAAATCAAATGACAAAACGAAGTCGTTTTTGTAAACGCCTCTAAAAACTAAGCAGAATAACGGCACCGTTTTGTAAACAGTTAATATATCCGCAGCATTTTTACTTAAAATGCCAGTAAAACACAAGCCTTTGCGGCGTTTTTATATAAAACGCCACTAAAATCAAATAATAAAGCGAAGTCATTTTGTTAAACGCCTCTAAAATCTAAGCAAAATAACGGCACCGTTTTGTAAACAGTTAATATATTAGCGGCGTTTTTACTTAAAACGCCAGTAAAACACAAGATTTTATGGCGTTTTACTTTAAAACGCCACTAAAATCAAATGGTAAAACGAATTCGTTTTTGTAAACGCCTCAAAAAACTAAGCAGAATAACGGTGTCGTTTTGTAAATAGTTATTATATTAACAGCATTTTTACAAAAAACGCCACTATAAACAAATAAAACGCATCATTTTCTGCCGTTTTGGATAGAACGCCACTAAACATAATCTTCAAACGGCGTCGTTCAAGTTTCCCATATATTACCGACGTTTTTAATAAAAACGCCACTAATCCTAACTTCTTATTATTTTTTAATTTATTTATAAATATTTTATAGTTTTGTATTTATTTTATAAAAATTAAACATTCAAATATATATAGATATATTTTTTCTAAGTTTTGTAGGTTTTTTAGAATAAAGATCAAATTAATAGAATATGTAAAGTTAAGGGGTTAATTTTGTTGAATTTTTAAAATTACGATTAAATTGATAGAATCTACAAACATTAACTTTAATTAATCTAGTTAAATAATAAGCGAGAGGATGAAAGGTGCAACAAAAACTAAAAATTCCAAAATATGAAGTAAAATGGTTTAAAATCCTTTAATGATAATTTTATATAAAAATTTCATAATATCTCTTTTACGATTATATAATAAATTAATATTTAATATATAAATTAAAATACTTAACTCCAACCCCATTACATAACCCCAAATCCAAACTCAAAACCCTAAACTAAAACACACATACCTCCAAATCCCAAACTATATAGTGATAATTTTAATATTAAAATTCATATTATCTATTTTTCAATTTTATATCGTAAAATTATTTAATATATCAATTAAGGATTAAAATTTGAACCTATTTTAAAGAAATAATCATTGGGGTAATGGATACATATACCGTTCGGGGTTATGGGAAGATAGTTTCACAATAGAATGAAGGATCGGTGAACGATGGCAGATCTGATAGCTTCGGGGTTATGGGATTTAGGGATTTTGAGGATTTGAATTAGGGGAAACTGATTTGAGGGATTTCAATTTCGGGAATTTTGGGTCATATAGCTAACACCTTAATCCTTAAACCTTAAACCCTAAAATCCTAAACTTAAACCATAAACCATAAACTCAGAAACCTAACACATTAACCATTTCCCCCAAACCCCTAAACCTAAACTCATACACTTATAAACCATAAACCCTAAACTCAAAACCCTAACCCATTAACCATATTTCCTCTTAATTAAACCCCAAACCCTAAACCTTAACCCCTAACCACTAACACTTAAACCTTATCAGGTAAACACTAAGATATTAAATACTATACAATAAACCCAAACAACAAAATTTAAAACACTAAACCCATACACCAAAATAACAAACCCTAAACCATGAAATTAACACACTAAACATTAAACCCATATTAAATCAATTTTAATAGCCTAATTTGTACCTTAAATGAAAACTTCTAAATTGTTTAGTTAACAATTTGTAACTTTTCATAATTAAGTAACTAAAATGAAACTTTCTCATTGCTTATAAGTGAATTTATCAAAATAAAATATAATTCAAAGCAAGAATAAGATAAAAATATGAAAAACTTTTAGCGGCGCTTGTAAAACAAAGCCGCTAAAGCTCAGGTCTTTAGCGGCGTTTTATCAAAAGCGCCTCTAATGCTATGATTTATAGCGGCGTTTTCTCAAAAGCGCCGCTGATTCTTAGATCTGTAGTGAAACACCCCAAACCTGGCCCACGAGCCTTGACCGGATCTGGTATGTTCCCCGGTGTAAACCGTTTCAAATTCTTTTGTTACTTAGGAAAAACTTGTGTGATTTGGAAGAAAGATCGTTTTGGGTTGGGCTTGAGTTGAAAACAAGTTTAATTCATTGTTAAAAATCCTTTACTTTAGGTGACAAAACGTTTGGGCTTTTTTTAAAAAAATATTTTACTTAATCTTTTAATAAATTAAGGTTTGTAAGCTTAACAAATAAAGACAGAATAAAATATTCCTACTAAGGCCTTATTACATCAAATAATTCCCAAAATTTAAATTCAAAATACTTAAAGTAAAATAGTCCAAATAAAAGAAATCAACTTCACATGGCTTCCACTAAGCATCTGGGCTGGTCCATCAATGGTCGTCACGAAAAGTAATCCCACAGCGGGTGAGTCAACAGACTCAATGTGTAACCAACACTAAGAATTAGCATTTCGTGCATGCATTATCATATCACATACATGTTCATATAATAGGTAAAAATAATGATGCAATCCCGAACCCAAACCTATATGCCATCTGCTACACTCCACCCGTACCATCCTGCACACCGTGGGGACTACTAAGTCAACCCTCCTTCCGCTACACTCCATATCGCGGTCTTAGGTCACCGCATTCGTGGTCTTAGGTCACCACGTTCAGATTTCGTGGTCTTAGGTCACCACATTCAGATTACTGTGGTCTTAGGTCACCACATTCAGATATCACGGTCTTAGGTCACAGTGTTTGTGGTCTTAGGTCACCACATTCACTTCCCCAAAAATAAACCCATATGCCCCATATAATAGTAATATGCATAAATATGCCAGAGTTCATATTCTTATTCTTATTCTCATGTTACAATTAACATATTTCATAATCCTAGTAGGAGTAGGAAACGTACCTGAGTACTTTGTACCATAGCATGGTACTTAGCCATATTTTCACATTTTTAATATTTCAGTTAATTTAAACATAGCCATGAACATATCAAGACTTAGGATAGGTACACACCGATTAAACAGCAATTCCTTGAGATCCCGAAAAGCTTATCTAATGCCTTAGATCTTAGATCTCTACATTTATTCAAACACTTAATACTTAGTAAAGAGCGATTTGACCATAAATCCAAATCCTAGTAGGATTTGTGCACTAAAACTTACCTTGTTACCGATTGAATTAAAAATCAAATCCCGAAAACTTATATTCTTCTCCTTTGAAATCGGCTAATCACTAGATCCCTTGAATCTGTTAGTTTATAGCTTAAAACACATAATAATAGATCTACTACTAAAATAGGGTCTTGGCCGAATATTCATAGTCACTTACCTTAAGGATCTTAAATCCTAAAATTCACCAAAGAACTAGGGAACACACGGCCTATGGTGTACCTTCGGGAAAAGAACTTCTCTTTCCATGATTCGGCCAAGATTAATAATCGAAATTAGTCCCTAAATTTTCATAAGTCTAAAATATAAAAGAATGGAAACTAAACTTGAATCTTACCCTTATTTAAAGGAATCGATTGCACCTTCACTTCAACCTTCAGAGATTCGGCTATGGCTAAATGATGCTCTCACAACTTTCGGCTTTTGGAGAAATTAGAAAGAAAAGAGAAGGAAGAATAAAACTATAGGAATTTCGGTAGAGAGAGGAGAATCTGCTTAAGGAATTCGACAAAGGAAGAGTGAATGAATGAATGGCCTTCTTTCTCTTTTATAGCCGAGATTACTGAGCTAGAGTCCCCTACTTGGCCACCACTCTTCCTATGTGATAATTATCACTTTATCAAAAGAATTAATCCAACAATTATCTCCTAATTAGCGAAATTCTAAAGGAAATAAAACTCCTCTTTAAGAGCCCACATGCCATCCACCTCTCGCTTCTTTGTAGCAAAATAAAACTTATTTTATTTGCTTCCTAAGTGACTCGATCCACGGCCCAAATACACTTGCATGTGGCGCCATTTCAGAGGCCCTAAGTGGCATCTCCAAGCCACTTTTCCAAGCCTGTTGTGTGTCAAATTTCACATACTTTTCTCTTAAGGCCACATTGCCTTAATTTCCTCTTTAAACTTTAAAACTCGACATTTCTAAGTCATTTCTAAGTTTCCAAAAATTTTCGTTTGGCTCTTTAAACTTGACATTTCCTTACATTTCCTAGTTTCTAGAAATGTTCACTTTCCTCTTTTGAATCATTTCTAAATCATTTTCCTAGTTTCCATAAATGTTCACTTTCCTCTTTTGAATCATTTCTAAATCATTTTCCTAGTTTCCATAAATGTTCACTTTCCTCTTTTTAACTTAGAATTTCCATACATTTCCTTACATTTCCATACATTTCCTCACATTTCCATATATTTCCATACATTTCCTTACATTTCCATACATTTCCATATATTTCCATACATTTCCTTACATTTCCATACATTTCCTTACATTTCCATACATTTCCTTACATTTCCATATATTTCCATACATTTTCTTACATTTCCATACATTTCCTTACATTTCCATACATTTCCAAGGTTCTAAAAATGCACACCACACATCCATATCATAGTAAACATGCTATTTCATAAGACTAAGCAAAATGTACACAATGGGATTCAAACCTCTTCCTCAAAGTACTTCACTTGATGCCATAACCCTTGCACCTTATGTGGCGTCCTTGCCACTTTTCCACATCACTTCTATTTTTAACTTAAAACCAATAATTGTCCAAAGCTTTCTCTTCCATCCTAGGATTTTAAAAACCCTTAATTCACTTCCAAACACTGCCAAAACCTACTACTCATGAATTATGCACAAACGCATAACCCCTAATCTAGGATGTTACAGTTCTACCCTCCTTAAAAATAATTTCGTCCTCGAAATTACTTACTAACAGTCGTACAATCCTTCTCACCGCACTTATGCTTATGCTGCGCACTTTGATATTAATAGAACCATGATACTTTCCAGGCACAATTTCTAAGTTCACGTCCCTCAAAACTCATTTCTAACGTCGCGATTTAATCTGATTAAGAAGTTTTATGTATTAAAAAAAAATTTTGTTTCACTGATTAACCGCAAAGAAGTTTTATGGAAAGAATTTTTAGAAGTGGTTCTTTCGTATTCATACATGCACACAGTCTTTACATTCATACATCCATCAATCAATTATGAACTTTCGTTCATTCAGAGAAATGTTGTAGTTTTCATTGTTGTTGGTTTTCCACTACCAAGGTATTTTCGTAATTTACCCTACAGGGGTATGTTTGTAATTTGTCAAAATAAGGTTCCTTGGTGATTTTGTCAATAAGGGTATTTTGGTAATTTTTAAAATCCTGGGGGTATTTCAAAAATTTTGAAATTACAGGGGTTTTTCGGTAATAAACCAGGGTAAATTTATAAATCTTAATAAATCAAGGGTATTTCAAAATTTACAAAACTTGAGGGTTCTTTTTGAGAATTTGTTTTCCAAATTGGTGCTGTTGCAAAAATTTTGAAAATCAGGGGTCGTTCTGGTAATTTTGTAACTTGGGGGTATTTCGGTAATTTGTAGGGTAGGGGTAATTTCATAATAATTTTTTTAAAACAGGGTATTTAGTCATTTTGCAAATTAGGGTTTTTGAACATTTTATAAAGTAATGAGATTTTGATAAAAATTGTGGGTACTTGGAAATCTCATAAACCAAGGACATTTTTGTAATTTTACAATTAGGGGTATTTTTGTAATTTTATAAATCTGAAATATTTCAAGAAAGTTTTATAAAAATAATCTTTTTCAAATCAAGAGGATAATTTAGAAATTTTTAAAACTAGGGTTTCCATAAAATACGGCTAGTCCCTTTCGGTTTTAGTTGGGGTTTAGCAGTGTATAAGTCCTCTTGGTTAAGGTGAACCGAGGCTACGCACTGTAGGATTTGAGTGGAGAGGAGGTGAGTCACGCGGACTACTTAAATACCAAGCTCCCACTAAAACCAATCCTAGACATGCGTACCATGGTTGCCACACCCTAACTCGGCGACTCAACCACAGGTTTGTTTAATTAGATATTTAAGTCTTATGTATTTGTTGGGGTACACTAGTCCTAGGGTTCAAATACTTATCAGACTAATCTACATTGCCATAAAAGCCCATACATTCTACATATTCAAATCACTTCAGAAGTCAGAAGTACTTACCTGGTGGACTGTGGGTCGGAGACTTAGTGGGCCATGCCAGAAAAACCTGCTTAGTTCACAAAAATCATTTTGGGCTTAACTTTGAAAACGTTTTGGGCCTTAAACCCAAGGTCGAGAGTTTAAAACTGGGCTCTGATACCAAACTAAAACACCCCAAACCTGGCCCACGGCCTTGACTAGATCTGGTATGTTCCCCGGTGTAAACCGTTTCAAATTCTTTTGTTACTTAGGAAAAACTTGTGTGATTTGGAAGAAAGATCGTTTTGGGTTAGGCTTGAGTTGAAAACAAGTTTAATTCATTGTTAAAAATCCTTTACTTTAGGTGACAAAACGTTTGGGCTTTTTTTTTAAAAAAATATTTTACTTAATCTTTTAATAAAATAAGGTTTGTAAGCTTAACAAATAAAGACAGAATAAAATATTCCTACTAAGGCCTTATTACATCAAATAATTCCCAAAATTTAAATTCAAAATACTTAAAGTAAAATAGTCTAAATAAAAGAAATCTGAACTTCACATGGCTTCCACTAAGCATCTGCCGGCCCGGTCCATCAATGGTCGTCACCTGAAAAGTAATCCCACAACGGGGTGAGTCAACAGACTCAATGTGTAACCAACACTAAGAATTAACATTTCAGGCATGCATTATCATATCACATACATGTTCATATAACAGGTAAAAATAATGATGCAATCCCGAACCCAAACCTATATGTCATCCACTACACTCCACCCGTACCATCCTGCACACCGTGGGGACTACTAAGTCAACCCTCCTTCCTCTACACTCCATATCGCGGTCTTAGGTCACCGCATTCGTGGTCTTAGGTCACCACGTTCAGATTTCTGTGGTCTTAGGTCACCACATTCAGATTACTGTGGTCTTAGGTCACCACATTCAGATATCACGGTCTTAGGTCACCGTGTTTGTGGTCTTAGGTCACCACATTCACTTCCCCAAAAATAAACCCATATGCCCCATATAATAGTAATATGCATAAATATGCCAGAGTTCATATTCTTATTTTTATTCTCATGTTACAATTAACATATTTCATATTCCTAGTAGGAGTAGGAAACGTACCTGAGTACTTTGTACCATAGCATGGTACTTAGCCATATTTTCACTTTTTTAATATTTCATTTAATTTAAACATAGCCATGAACATATCAAGACTTAGGATAGGGTACACACCTGATTCGCTTAGCAATTACTTGAGATCCCGAAAAGCTTGATCTAATGCCTTAGATCTTAGATCTCTACATTTATTCAAACACTTAATACTTAGTAAAGAGCGATTTGACCATAAATCCAAATCCTAGTAGGATTTGTGCACTAAAACTTACCTTGTTGCCGATTGAATTAAAAATCAAATCCCGAAAACTTATATTCTTCTCCTTTGAAATCGGCTAATCACTAGATCCCTTGAATCGGTTAGTTTATAGCTTAAAACACATAATAATAGATCTACTACTAAAATAGGGTCTTGGCCAAATATTCATAGTCACTTACCTTAAGGATCTTAAATCTTGAAATTCACCGAATAACTAGGGAACACGCGGCCTATGGTGTACCTTCGGGAAAAGAACTTCTCCTTCCATGATTCGGCCAAGATTAATAATCGAAATTAGTCCCTAAATTTTGATAAGTCTAAAATATAAAAGAATGGAAACTAAACTTGGATCTTACCCTTATTTGAAGGAATCGATTGCACCTTCACTTCAACCTTCAGAGATTCGGCTATGGCTAAATGATGCTCTCACAACTTTCGGCTTTTGGAGAAATAAGAAAGAAAAGAGAAGGAAGAATAAAACTGTAGGAATTTCGGTAGAGAGAGGAGAATCTGCTTAAGAAATTCGCTAAGAAATTCGGTAAAGGAAGAGTGAATGAATGAATGAATGGCCTTCTTTCCCTTTTATAGCCGAGATTACTAGGCTAGAGTCCCCTACTTGGCCACCACTCTTCCTATGTGATAATTATCACTTTATCAAAAGAATTAATCCAACAATTATCTCCTTTAGCCAAAATTCTAAAGGAAATAAAACTCCTCTTTAAGAGCCCACATGCCGTCCACCTCTCTGCTCTTTGTAGCAAAATAAAACTTCTTTTATTTGCTTCCTAAGTGACTCGATCCACAGCCCAAATACACTTGCATGTGGCGCCATTTCAGAGGCCCTAAGTGGCATCTCCAAGCCACTTTTCCAAGCCTGCTTGTGTGTCAAATTTCACATACTTTTTCTCTTAAGGCCACCTTGCCTTAATTTCCTCTTTAAACTTTAAAACTTGACATTTCTAAGTCATTTCTAAGTTTCCAAAATTTTCGTTTGGCTCTTTAAACTTGACATTTCCTTACATTTCCTAGTTTCGAAATGTTCACTTTCCTCTTTTGAATCATTTCTAAATCATTTTCCTAGTTTCCATAAATGTTCACTTTCCTCTTTTGAATCATTTCTAAATCATTTTCCTAGTTTCCATAAATGTTCACTTTCCTCTTTGAATCATTTCTAAATCATTTTCCTAGTTTCCATAAATGTTCACTTTCCTCTTTTTAACTTAGAATTTCCATACATTTCCTTACATTCCATACATTTCCTTACATTTCCATATATTTCCATACATTTCCTTACATTTCCATACATTTCCATACATTTCCTTACATTTCCATACATTTCCTTACATTTCCATACATTTCCTTACATCTCCATATATTTCCATACATTTTCTTACATTTCCATACATTTCCTTACATTTCCATACATTTCCAAGGTTCTAAAATTGCACACCACACATCCATATCATAGTAAACATGCTATTTCATAAGATTAAGCAAAAATGTGCACAATGGGATTCGAACCTCTTCCCTCAAAGTACTTCACTTGATGCCATAACCCTTGCACCTTATG
This sequence comes from Gossypium rotundifolium, assembly GCA_025506655.1. NCBI lineage: Eukaryota > Viridiplantae > Streptophyta > Magnoliopsida > Malvales > Malvaceae > Gossypium > Gossypium rotundifolium. Next base: position 83,883,997 of record CP106727.1, read on the forward strand.
TGGCGTCCCTTGCCACTTTTCCACATCACTTATTTTTAACTTAAAACCAATAATTGTCCAAAGCTTTCTTCCATCCTAGGATTTTAAAACCCTTAATTCACTTCTAAACACTGCCAAAACCTACTACTCATGAATTATGCACAAACGCATAACCCCTAATCTAGGATGTTACATGTAGCGGCGTTTTTACAAAAGCGCCTCTAATGCTATGATTTATAGTGGCGTTTTCTCAAAAGCGCTGCTGATTCTCAGATCTTTAGTGGCGTTTCTTCAAAAGTGCCACTAATGCTATGATTTATAGCGGCGTTTTCTCAAAAGCGCCGTTGATTCTCAGATCTTTAGTGGCGTTTTTTGAAAAGCGCCGCTAATGCTCTGGTTTTTAGCGGCGTTTTCAGAGAAAAAAAAGCCTCTATTTATCTTTTTTAGCGGCATTTTGGTAATAAATGCCACTATTGCTCAGTTTTTTGCGGCGTTTTCCTTAAAACGCCACTATTGTGTAATATTTACGGCGTTTTTTGTTTACAACGCCACTAAAAACTCCACTAAAAGTCTGTTTTAGTGTAGTGATAATAGTTTATATACATATTATTCAAAGAGGTAAACCCAATTAATAAAATAAACCCCGAAATACTAAATCAAACTCAAATATTCAGTTCAGTTGACTGAAACATAATTTGGAATTTGTGTTATAATGTATTGTGTTGGATTAATTACTTGTTATGTAGCAATTTGTCTGATAAAAAAAGGAAAATGAAGTTAGTCGATCGACCTAAAATAAATTATTTTTAAGAAAAGATTATTTTAAAAGAAAAATAAAGGCAATTGAATTTTTGAAAGTTGAAAATAAATTAGGAATATATTGAAAAGGACTGAAATCATTATAGATTAAATAAAATATTATGTTGAATTGGAAACTTATTTGGCAAAGCACAAGGAATGAATAACCATATATAAATCATTAATTATAATGTTTTTGTTGCACAAAATGCCAATATATGAGTGGAAAATCTTGGAAGAACCCTAAACTGTCTTTTCTGTTGACCTCTGTCAACCACGTGTTGCATGTAAACTCAATAATCCATTAGCAATTTAAGACATAATTTACTAAACATCCCCATTTACAACTCTTGGTCTTAAATTTTAAATCATTTTAATTACTTTTTCAAACTATTAAGGTTATATTTATTAAGTGTTTTTTATTTTAAAATTATTAATTTAATTATTAAATAATATATTAAATTTTACATGACATAATTAAAAATAAATATTATAAAATATTTATTTATTTTGATGTTTTTGAACCTTTCACATCTGCTTCATTGTTCACTGTTTTCTTCTTTTAAATTTACTTTGTAGGCTGTGGTTGAGGCTTAACCTCCCCACCCCTCTCCCTCCAATGCCAAGGTTCGAATCTTGGGTGATGCTTAATATCCACATAAAAAAATATTAATAATTTTAATAATGAAAAAATTTGATTGATATAATAATAATAATTTAATAATATAATTAGAATATTTTAAAATTTAAAGATCAATTTAATATAAAAGTCATATTTTAAGGATTTCTAATGCAATTAACTTTTATTTAAATGAGATAATTAAGGAGTCTTAATTAATTATTATACTAAACATGAAAATGTTGATAAAGAAAATCATCTACTCCTATTGATAAAATGAGTTAATGTTTGACCGCTGTCCTATAAAAATGATATCTTATTTTATTGTCAATGGTTTTGCACTTTAGGAGAAAATGGCCTATTTTTTCCCAACTCACACTATTGGTAAAGAAAATAACATTTGATTCTTTTTTATTTAAGGAAAAGTAAATTTAATTACCCAATTTGGGAAGAAAATTAGGAAAAAAAGTGATGTTACTTTTATATGTATAATTTACAAATGAAAAAAAAATCACTATAATTAACCATTTTTTAACTATCCGTAATTTATTATTGAATAATATAAAATCTTATTACATTAAATAATTTTATTTTAAAAACCAGGGTTAAAATATAATAAAACTAATAATATCACATAGTTATCAAATACTATTTTGAAAAAAAATTATAAATTAAATTTTAAAACAAATTATATCTACATCATAAAAACGTCAGATTAAGGAGTCAAAATCAACGACTTTAAGCATGATAATTATAAATGATCTTAAACATGAAAAATTACAACAACAATCATCACAACATATTGTTTTATTGGTCGCTAATTAATTTGTCTGGTCAAATTTCTACAACAAATAATCTTGTTTTTCCTTTGGTTTGGAATAAATCTAATATATTTTAAGATTTTTCTTAAAATTTTAATTTTAATTATAAAATATATAAATGTTAATTTCAAATAATTTTTATTTTTAAAATTCATTTTTATGATTCTACTTTTAAATATAATAATTTCTAATTTCACATTAGTTGTATGTGATTGTACATGTTTAATATTTAATTAAATTTTTAAATATTATATTTTTAATTGCATTAATTAACATAAAATCAGGGGCAGATCAAGGGTGCTGGCAAGGTCCCGTTCCCTTAATATGAAAAATTTCACTTTTACTCCTTTTATAATTTAAAATTTTTTAAATTAGTATATGGTAAAATTATATTTTGGCCCCATCAGGAATAAGAAAAAATTGATTTAATCTTTTAAAAATTATAAAGATATAGGTTAGTAAAATGGTGAAATTTCGCTTTTGTTATCATAAAATATACAACTTTATTCGGACCCCTTCAAAAAATTTCTAGCTCTACCCTACATAAATTAATATTTCTTATTTGAATTATTGAATATCATTTATTCAAAACAATAACTAATTCACTTTAATGTTACTTAAGTGATAATTAAAATGCTTAGAATTATATTCAAGTAACAACTCTATTTTACATCAATAAAATTAGCACAATTGTTTAAAACTAAAATTAGCAAAAAAAATTACATACTTTTTAACTAATAATTGTAATTATAATCATAATTATCACAAATTTTCCTTCATTTTATACTTAAAGTTCAGCTAATTTTGAAGAATATGCTGAAATTTTTTTAGTAAGTAGGTTTTTTTTTTAATTTATCGATCTCTGATGCCTTTGAGGAGAGAAAGGAAAACACGTCCTATAAAGCACCTTGTAACACCCCTAACCCGACTCTGTTGTCGGGTTAGGGTTGCGGAGCATTACAATACAATTCAGAACATTTAACTTCAAATAGAAACTATTATTCAAATTAAATACTAACATTCAAATGCACATTACATTTATAGCATAAGAACATTTACGGGCCTTAAATTGAGCCTATTGAGCCTTAAAATAGTTTGGTAAACTTAAGGGACTAATTTGAAACAAATTAAAAAATTTTGGAATTAGGGGTCACATAGTCGTGTTGCCAAGCCATGTGGCACAAAGGCATGGTTGTGTGGCCAACAGTGTACAATTCGAAGTCTGAGACAAACAACTGTGTCCCAGCCCATGTGTTCACCCGTATGGGTATTCGAAATAAGGTCACACGATCGCGTCGTAGGTCGTGTGCTAAATCGTGTGTGCAGTCGAAGTGTCACATGAATGTGTCACCAAACCGTGTTAAGATAGTGTGGTTCATCCTGCACCTAAAAATTTCAATGGCGCACGACCATGTGGGGTGGCCGTGTGCTCCCCAAATGACCCCTAATGCAAGCCAAATCCACCTCAATTACTTGGGTATCAAACCAAACCATTTCCACACACATTCAAATGGTTAAAACACATTCAAACACACATATAACATACCAAATTCATACAACTTATGGGCCAAGTCAATGTGTCCTTATTGACACCATAATTGTTATACAAATACAATAAATATATCACCAAAAAGATTTCCATCATACACATAAGTTCAATTAACAACCATGTTTACAATTTCCAAATACCAAAAAGCATACCAAAAGCAAATCAAACATGTCCAACATCATGAATTACCTATCAAATTGGCCATACTACATTTTCGACATCATTAAAGATACCAAATCAAAACAATGCCTAAACAAGGCCACAACATTACCTTACCAAAATAGTATCAACATGAAACATAGTTTACCAATTCATAACCATATAACCTTAATTATAATTCAACTAACATGTTAACCTTAACTTCATCAAACACTATAAACATGCCACAACCAAAATGATCCAAAGACAAAAGCTACTGAAAAGAGTCGGGTAGTGTGAGCGTTGAAGTTGATCTGTCCGACCCATTCCGCAAAATGTTAACTACAGAAAACAAAACAAAACAGGTAAGCTTATGAAGGTTAAAATTTAATTTAACTTACATTATGTCACACCCCCAAAATAGGGCCTAGGAGTTTTAAGGGGATTTTAGGAATTTTACCCTTCGAGTGTTCGGAATTTTGTGGCATGGCACATCGATAATGTTTTCAATTATGGTTTTAGAAAATTAAATCAATTTTTGAAAATGAGTTTTAAATAGCTTTAATTTTGAAAATAGGATTAATTTGAAAAAAAAAATTCAAAATTAAGAGTTTTTATGAAGCAATTTGACCAAATGTCCAAAATCAACCTCAAAACCCCATTTTCCAAATAGTTCTCACATCAACTTCTCCTCCCCTATATTGGTGTCATCCCTATGTTTTCCCTTTTAATCTCCCAATCAATTTTTACTTTTAATTCCTAATCCTCTTTGATTTCTATCACCCTTGAACCTTAAAATTTCCATTTAAACCAAGAAAATAACTGAAAAACTTCATCATCTACATCATCATCTCCAAACGTGGGTTTTTTCAAATTTGCGTCAAATCTAAATTTTCATTTATCGAAGGTAACCATTCGACTTTCTATGAGTTTTAAATGATATCTAGTCCCTTAAACTGAAGTTGTAGCCATTGAAACGCATATTTTAAATAAAAGCCAAAAATTGAGTTTTTAATGGTGAATTTCGGGTTTGTGGATAAAAATGTGGTTTCAAAGTGTTTTTCAATTTATTTTAATAGGATTAGAAGGTTTCTAAACTTACTTTAAAGTTTCATTAAAGATTTCTAATGATTTAATGAATTTTTGTGAAAATTTCCATAAACATGTCGAAAATTTTGATACCATGAATTGAGTAGTTTTGAAAATTAAAGGGACTAAAGAAGCAATTATGCCATTGTTTTTAGTGAGGCGGCATAAGTGTAAAATTTATTATATATGTTATTAATAAATTAAAGTTAATATATATATTACAACAAATTACTTCAGCCTATTTCTATTCTTGAATGGAAATGAGATTGTATCACTATGGATTTTATAACAGGGTTACCTTTACAGCAAGTAAGAAAAATGCTATTTGGGTGACTGTTCATAGACTTACAAAATCAGCTCATTTCATTGCGGTCAGGACTGATTGGTCACTTCAAAAGATTACTGAAGTTTATATTCAAGATATTGTGAGATTGCACGGTGTTCCTATGTCGATAATCTCTGATCGAGATCCATGGTTCACTTTGAGATTTTGGAAATAGTTGCACGAATCTCTTGGTGCGCGACTTAATTTTAGCACATCTTTTCACCCGCAGACTGATGGACAATCTGAATGTGTTCTTTAGATTTTGGAAGACATGCTTCATACTTGTGTTATTGATTTTGAATCAGGTTGGGAGCATTAATTATCTTTGGCCGAATTTGTATACAACAATAGTTTTCAATTGAGTATTCAAATGTCTTCGTATGAAGCCTTATACGATCGTAACTGTCAATCACATGTTTGTTGGATGGAATTGAGTGAACGACGAAGATAGGGTCGGAATTAATTCAAGAAACGGAAGACATTGTTAAGAAAATTTGAGATAGATTGAAGACAGCTTTTGATATATAGAAATCATATGCGGATTTGAAACGTTGAGATATTGAATATTCTGTTAGCGATAAAATATTTCTTCAAGTTTAACCTTGGAAGAAAATTTTAAGATTTGGTCGAAAAGGGAAACTGAGTCCTCGTTTTATTGGACTGTATAAGATCACAGAAAGAGTGGGACCAGTTGCGCATCATTTAGCTTTGCCTGTGGAATTACAGAAAATTCATGATGTTTTTTACATTTCAATGCTTAGAAGATATCAATCGGATCCATCTCATGTTATTTCGACAGAAGATATTGAAATTCAACCTGATCCGTCATACGAAGAAAAACCAGCTGAGATTTTGGCACGTGAAGTGAAAGAGTTACGTAATAAGCAAGTTTCGCTAGTGAAAGTGTTGTGGCGTAGTTGTAATATCCCGAAATTGGGCCTAGTAGAATTGGGCTTATTAGGCCCGAGCATAGAACCCTTTTAGAATTTTTGAGAATATGTGAATGGCATAATTATGAGTTGGACTTATTGGGTAAGTTAATTTGGAAGCTTACAGGGCTTCTATGAAGTCTCGGGTTCGAGTTGGAGCCTTGGTAAATTTTTGTGTTTAAGAACTTTAAGAAGAGAAGGTAAGTGGCATCAAGGCTTATGGAAATAACTTTGCATTTTGCTAGCACAAGCGAAGCTAGTAGAAGAGTGGTGTGGCGTTGCATGTATGGGCTTGAGGGGTGGAGTTCGAATCCCACCTAGTGCAAATTTTGAGATTTATTTTTGTGTTCCTTTCCTAAGTGTCGGCCATGGTGGTAATTAAGGTAAGGAAGACTTTTTAATTTTGGAAAGGAGGCTAAGAAATATGGCATGGAGGAAAACAAGGGATAATGAAGGAAAGAATCAAAAGAAAAGGCAAGAGAAGGGAACATGTTGGCCTATTATATGGGTGATGTTTTGGAAAGATTTTTATTTGGTCAATGTTCATCTTTTGGTATTGTATACACGGTTTTGTGGGGAAAGAGGGTAGCCGAATTTTGCTAGGAGCATTTTGATAGTTTTGGTGCTTGAGAGGTATTTTTCTCTTTGAACATTTTGTGTCTCTTTTTCCAAATTCTTGTCACTTTGCTTGGCCGAAACCTCCTAGACCTTTTGTTTATTTTTCTACTTTGTATGAGCCGAAATCTTCAATGAATTTTTGGTCATTTCTCCTTGATAACCGAAACACACTCCTTGATAACTCGACTGTGGTTTGGGTTCAAAAGCGTTTTCCAAAGTTGTTTAAAATTTTAATTTATAAATGCATGTTCTAAAGGAAGTATGGCACCACGGTGTCCGCACCAAGTCAAGTAAGTTTATGTTTTCAATTTATGATTATTATGGTATGACTGTAGAAATACTCTAGAACTTTTTAGCTTTAGGAGCTGAAACTATAGAGACTAAAACTTTAGGATACGTTTTGCGAAAACAACTTTACTTCCTATATTCCATAAAATATTGTTTAATAAACATTGAATAGCATAATGATTCATAAGACTCTTAATCAGATTAAATCGATTTAGCAAACATAAGCGCTAGAGGACGTGGACGCGGTAGATGTGGCAGTGGTAGAGGCCAGGTACTAGGGCTGAATCTTCGGCACCAAGGCATGTGCCCGAAAGGGAGGTGCTGGCATCGCCAGTGGTTGAGATGGGATCTCATGATCGAGCTGGGGTTGATGAGCTAACTCAGATAGTTAAGGAGGTATTGGAAGGGTTAAAGGAATCGGTGAAGCACTTCGAGTTGAGTGTGTGGACTGTAAGAAGAAAAGAGATCGCAGTTCTTTTGGGTCACAATCTCGTTCCGTAAAGCGTGTTAAAGCACGTCCAAACTTTCTGGCTTACTATTATTGTAGAAGGTGTCATCTGGGAGAATACTAGAGAAGGTCAGGAGCATGCTTGAGATGCGGGTCTAAAGAGCATAAAGCTCGGGATTGTTCCATCACCATAAAATTGGGTATGTTTCGGTTAGATGTGGTGTTGAATATAGAAAATTTATGAATGTGTGGTAAGTACCTGTTGATTTCTGTGATTAGATATCTGGTTGGGTGAAGAGATTTTTAGATTTGGTGAGAAGTGTATTAATGTTATTGGGATGATAGTGCACAGCGGTAGCGTGGTAGAGTAATCGGTGCTAAACCACTGTTAGATAGCTAGAAATTTTGAGGACGAAATTTCTGTAAGGGGGTAGATTGTAACATCTTGAAATTGGGCCTAGTAGAATTGGGCTTATTGGGCCCGAGCATAGAAGCCTTTTAGAATTTTTGAGAATATGTGAATGGCATAATTATGAGTTAGACTTAGCGGGTAAGTTAATTTCGAAGCTTACGGGCTTCTATGAAGTCCCGGGTTCGAGTTGGAGCTTTGGTAAATTTTTGTGTTTAAGCACTTTAAGGAAAAAAGGTAAGTGGCATCAAGGCTTATGGAAATAAGTGTGCATTTTGCTAGCACAAGTGAAGCTAGTAGAGGAGTGGTGTGGCGTTGCATGTATGGGCTTGAGGGGTGGAGTTTGAATCCCATCTAGTGCAAATTTTGGGATTTATTTTTGTGTTCCCTCCCTAAGTGTCGGTCATGGTGGTAATTAAGGTAAGGAAGACTTTTTAATTTTGGAAAGGAGGCTAAGAAATATGGTATGGAGGAAAACAAGGGATAATGAAGGAAAGAATCAAAAGAAAAGGCAAGAGAAGGGAACATGTTGGCCTATTATGTGGGTGATGTTTTGGAAAGATTTTTATTTGGTCAATGTTCATCTTTTGGTATGGTATACACGGTTTTGTGGGGAAAGAGGGTAGCCGAATTTTGCTAGGAGCATTTTGATAGTTTTGGTGCTTGAGAGGTATTTTTCTCTTTGAACATTTTGTGTCTCTTTTTCCAAATTCTTTTCACTTTGCTTGGCCGAAACCTCCTAGACGTTTTGTTCATTTTTCTACTTTGTATGAGCCAAAATCTTCAATGTATTTTTGGTCATTTCTCCTTGATAACCGAAACACACCTTTATGCTCATCTTCTCTTTGGTAGCCGAACCATCTAGTACTATCCTCCATCTCTTCTTTTCTTTTTACCATTTCTTCAACTTTCTCTTTTTCTCTCTAATCGATACAACCTTGTTTGGCTGAATCTTCTTTATTCTTTTCTCTTCAATAGCTGAATATTCTTGCTCATTTTTCCTCCATAGCCGAACCTTAGAATCCTTCATCTCTTCTTTATTATTTCTTTCTCATTCGTGTTGACACTCACTTCTTTGATCAATCGTTAAGTGGTTCTATTCTATCATTTTATTTTCTTTTTCCTAGCTGAATGTGTGTTTATCAACACTCAAATATTCACTTTGTTCCAACCGAAATATCTTCCTCTCATAATTCTTTACAATGTGATCACCTTCTAATGTAGAGTTATAGTGGAAGGCCGAATCTTTGACTCATCCGTAGCCATTGTACAATCTTTGGGAATCGGTTTTATAATCATTAAGGTAAGGGATTCATCATGGTTCATTTTGATCTTTTTCGTTGACCGGTTAGTTTGCTAAGCGGGATAGTGGTTGTGACGAATAGTTTATTTTTAGGGTCTAAATCTCTCAATCTATCCACTTGTTGATCATACGAAAATAGTGGTAAGCCGAACCTTTTTCCTTAGCCAATCATTTTATATCATCGTAATATCGTTTTTGATCACGACTTTTTCCAATGGAGGCAAGTAGAACCGATTCGAAAGGAAAAGTGATTGGAGAACACAAAAGGAGAGGATTTGCTATTCCTACTCCTAAGTTCAAGCGTAAAGCGATATCGGCGGTTCGAGATTTCCCACCGGGTTGTGGACCATCATCCGATGAGAATAGACAAATCGTGGCTGTCGAAACCATTTTTTTGAAGTTTAAAAAAAATGGGGATCGACTTTAAAATACAAATGGAAATGGAGTCGCCACCAATCTTTTATTCAAGGTGTGATTGGATCACCTTGAGATGGATTATTTTAATAAGGCATTTTTATTAAAACAATAATTTTGGTCTACGAAATTTAAGAAAACGGGTTCGGGAGTCGGTTACATACGAGGAAGGATTAGCACCCTCGTAGCGCCCAAAATTCGTACCAAATTGATTAATTAATGTCCTGACGTCGAAAATTTAAAAAGATTTTAAAATACGATCCTTTTTGTTAGGGAAAACGTGAAGAAATTAGGCACGATGCGAGACACGCTTATTTCAAGGAACAAAGTATCATACCGGTGAGTTAGGATCTGACATTTCGTGTCCTCGAAAATATGCTTATCTTTCGACATTCAAGACTCGTACATTTAAACTTAAGAAGGATACTCCATTATTTGGGTCAAATGAAAAATCGAAGCCCAGTAAGTTCTCAAGATTCCCGAATACAGAATATTGCCTTTGTTCTTTTGAAATTCTTATCTCGAGATGATAAAATATCACACCCTGTAAGTTAGGGCGCAATGTCTCAAATTCCCGAGAATAAATTTTTTGTTTGATATATTGTGCATTTGAATTTAAGATAAAAAGGGGTACTCGGTTGCTAGGTTTCAACGAGAAAAATTGGAACCCAGTAAGTTAAGGCATGATTTCCTCGAAACCCCCAAACACGAGCATTGCCTTTCTTTAAAAACTTTGAGTAAAATGATTCAAAAACTTAAAGATGTTAAAATATGACTTCTTAAGTGAATAAAATACGATGGAATAATGACATACGACGTAGAGTAATTGTTTACAAATGAAATACAATGCTATTGAATCTCAAACAACAAATAAATATAAAACGAGAATTAAAACACACATCATGGCAATAATGATCAAACATTGGATCAATGATAAGCAAAATAATAAGAGTAATAGAATACATGCACCAACAATATTACCAAAATCAATAGAATAATTTTAATACTAATTATGCAATTCTTTAAAACAAGAAACATAAAAATATTTGCAGTTAAACATTTAAAAGAAAATACATGCATAAATAATATGAAATTAAAACACACATCATGGCAATAATGATCAAACATTGGATCAATGATAAGCAAAATAATAATAGTAATAAATTACATACACCAACAATATTACCAAAATCAATATAATAATTTTAATACTAATTATGCAATTCTTTAAAACAAGAAACATAAAAATATTTGAAGTTAAACATTTATATAATAAATAAAAATATACAAATGATATATAAAAGTAATTGGAATAAATAAATACATAATTTTAAAATAAGATCTTTAAATGAGCAATTATATTTATATAAAATAAAATATATGCATAGATGAATTTAAAAGAAAATACATGCATAAATAATATGAAATTAATAATAGATACAATTATAACAATAATAATGTCACAACTAGTAATAATAATAATATTTAAATGATAAAAATATAGAAAAAATAATTAAAGAAAATAAAAATAGAAAAAAAGGACTAAATTAAAATACACATAAATAGTCAAGGATTAATCTAGCAAATATTTTATTCTTGAAACCGTTGCGTTTAAGCGGGGACTAAATTGAAATAGTGCACAAATTATAGAGGGCAATTAAGAATTAGCAGGTTTAATTGAACAACAGCGTGAAACAGAAGGACCAAACACAGAAATTCCCCACTGATAGGAAACACGCGGATCTTGAATGGCGCGGGTTAGGTCGAGCGGGTCGGATGGCCCCATACGGCGTCGTTTTGAGGCTATTGTGATGAGCCTTAACGACCTCGTTTTCTTGATGACGATCATCCCCTTTTAAAAACCAAGTTAAAACAGATTAAACCCTAGTCCCCCCCATTTTTTTTTGTTCTCAGCTGCCTTTGAAACCCTCTGCTAACCACTAAAAGAGACGCCGTTGTGAACGGCGAAGAGTGGTGCACGAAGGTACGATTCATGCTTATGAGCGCCTATTTGGCCTACTTTCCGACCAAGGTCCCTGTTTCGACCCCGATTGTGACAGAGAGAAAAGGTAACCTCTATTTACCATGGTGAATCTTTCCTTTTTTATTTTCTTTATTTTCGCATGCACCAAAGGAATAAATCGAAAGCCAACCCAATAGGATTTTAAAAATTAAAGGAGATTAAATAAAATAAAAATAAAAACCTTCGAATTTCTGTGTCTTTGTATATATGAAGTATATAAAAAACGAAAATCTATATATGTATGTATATGATTTCGAAGAGAAAATAAAGAAAGAAATGACGAAGGCAAAAATAACCCTTTTTTTTATTTCTTCGTATTCTTTGTATTACAAAATCATGAAGACCTTTACAGTGGTTTGTTTTGGGCTCTTTAAAGCCGAAACGAAAATAAAAATACAAATACAATTGTTTTCTTTTTTTCTCTTTGCTGTGTTGTTCGTCCTTGGTTGCAGATACGGAGGTTCATGTGGCTGTACAGAGGCGGTGACGTGGTGTACGCGTGATACGGAGGCGTGACGCACGTGTGGGGCTCGTGGAGGCTGTTGCGGCGTAAGATTGCCCTTGGAACCCCATAGGGTTTCTGTTTGCCAGAACTATTTGGGCCATTCGGGCCAGGTTTTGCATTGGACTTGGTATTTGGGTTCAGTTTGGGCCGATTGGGTACTACTATTTTGTAAATAAGGACTGTGGACTTTTTATTGGATTTTGTTTAAATTCTGCTTTGGTTTTATTTTAGTTTACTTTGACGGGCCTGGGCGAATTTGGGCCCTTACAGTGGTCATTCACGATATTGAGAGTAAGCGTTTCAATAGATCGCTTGGTTTAGATTTAGATTTAATAAAAAAATACCGTTCATTAGATTAATCGAATATTATGTTGTCATAGGTGCCGACAATCAAGAGATTTTAATACTTACCGTAATCAGGTGTGTAATCTCACACCAAAATCCTGTAAATCTGTGATTTAGCATCATATTAGAAATATCGATCATTGTTGCCTAAAACTTAAAATCGGTAAAATGGTATGAAACGAGTATTTTGCCTAAATATCGTAAATACTAAGATTTGTCAAATCGGGGATTATTTGTAAAATTTATGAAAATGCCCTTATGGGCTGAATTACAAAAATGCCCCTATGGGCTGAATTACGAAAATGTCCCTATGGGCCGAATTGCTAGAATGCTTTGGTGGGCCAAATTACAAAGTTCTATAGTTGGCCGATTTACCGTAATAAATTACTAGATTAATGATTGTTGTTTATATATGTGAATATTATGCTTTATTATGTACGTTGCATTTACATAATTTGCATGGGATGGGAAAAATATCGAAGAGAAGTGTAGCCTGGTGGTTCTGCCACAAATTCTGATAATGGCTATGTGCCTAACATACGAATCAATGACTTTGTGTCGATCATATTTACCCAAGGCTGTGTGCCGATTATATTACCATCAATAGTGGCTATGCCACATTTATTCTGTTATTCCGGTGGCTTGGCCACAATAAAAATATATTATAAATGGCATCTTGCCTGCGATTGGTGTGTTTGGCGGGGTGGGTTGACTTGATCCCCACAGGTGTGATGGGATGGTACGTGTGATGTGTAGCGGATGGATTACTAGGATGGGTTGGGTTGCATATATTTATTTCATTTATATGTTGTTATGAAATGGGCTTCGGCCCAAGATTATGTTTTATGGGCTCAGGCCCAAGATATTGCTTTACGGGTTCAGACCCAGTGGATGACGGTAAGGGGATTATGCACTGAGTTCTAGTAACTCACCCTTTTCCTTAACCCTTGCAGGTAATGCTCAGTGATGTGGGACTTGGGCCATGGATGACTCGGTGGAGGCCATACTTCAGAAATGGTTTGTATTGAACTTTAGTTTCCTATTTCCGTTCACTTTATTACTTTTATTATTTTGGGTTTATTTTGTGTTGTAATAAGGCCTCTGGAATATTTTATTTTGCTTTATATTTGACGTACTTATTATCTTACTTAAATTGTTTTAAATGAGAATTTTTCTAAAAACTTAAATAAAGATTTTCCAAAATAGCTTAAAAATGGATTTCATAACAAACTTTTACAAATATTTTAACTCGAAATTTTCTCTCAAATTATCAACAATATTTTCAAAAGTCATAGTTTATAAGATCTCTAGTTCAAATTATCGATTTATCAATCAACCTTGAGGTTAGTAGTACTTTATCAAATACTTCAAATCAAACTTATTTTCTTGATTATAATACCTATTTTAGTATGAATAAAAAGGATTTAATATGTTTTTCTCATGTGACATGTCAGATTCGGTCATAACGCATGGGCTGAGTTTGGGGTGTTACAGTAGTCATAGTATTGAAGAAGTAACTCTGGAACCAGAAGAGACAATGAGCTCTCAGTACCCCTCCCTCTTTTCAGGTAAATTTCGAGGACAAAATTTAATTAGGGGGAGAATTGTAACGACCCGATAGTCTGGGGTATCGAAAAGTGCATTCCCGAGACTCTATTCCCTTAAATCAGACTCGTAAATATTTTGAAGTTAGTTGTGTAGTTAATTGGATTTTGGTTAAGTGAATTTGCATGAATTAAAAGTAATTAGGTATAAGGACTAAATTGCATAAAGGGTGAAAGTTGAATTATAGATTAAACAAAAATTAAAGGGACTAAAGAAGCAATTCTGCCATTGTTTTAAGTGAGGCGGCATAAGCGTAAAATTTATTATATATATTATTAATTAATTAAAGTTCAAATATATATTATAATATGTTTTACTTAATATTTAAGTAAAAATATATAATATAATAAAACAAAAGTAATAAAAGAAAGAAAAAGAGAGAAAGCCAAAACAAAATAGAAAGAAAGAAAGAAAAAGAAAAAGGGAAAGAAAGAAGAAAAGAAGGAGACGAACAGCCTTAGGGGTTTCAAAGTTTCAAGTTAAATTGGTTAGTCAATTTAGTCCCAATTTCTTGTAACTTTTATGTTTTTGGAATCCCGATGTTAAGTACTACCTTACCTATGTCAAAATTTTAGCAATTATTGAGTTTTTAAATGTTTTTAATGTTGAACAATTTTAGTTTTAGGGATTAAATTGATAGATTTAAAAGTTAGAAATGAAAAAGGATTGAATTGTAGAATAAATTGTAAATTTTGAGTAATAGGGCTAAATTGTGAAAATTTTAAAATTTAGGAATTTAAGTGAAAATAGGAGTTAAATTTAGTTTAAAGTGAAATTTGTATGAAAATATAGGATTAATTGTAAAGAAATAAAGTTAGTCTCAGTTTAGGGACTAAATTAAAATTTTAGCAAATATTGAGTCAAAATTGAAATATTCAATATGAAATTGAATTGTGTTGTATTGATGAATTTTAATTGTTTTAATTTCGTAGCTAACTTCGTACCGGAATCTTTGACTAAAAAGGGAAAAGAAAAAGTCGACTTGGAATAGCTCGGAATTCCTAGTTTGTATTTCTCTAATCTGAATCTAGTTGTTAATTGTTGTATTTTAAATTAATGTATATGGTAAGTGGTTAAGGTGAGTATATGGCACTTTGATTATTGAATTGATTTAAATTTGATTGAATTGAATTGAATTGATATATATATATATATATATATATATATATATATATATATATTATGAATATATATGTGCCAATATGATATTGGATATTTGTTGTATTGAAAAGTGAATTGAAACCTTATTAACTGTATCAAGCTGAGTCGGATATAGATGGCATGCCATAGGATTGGAAGAGTTCAGGGATTTCTTCGAATTTGAGTCGATGAGGCACTGAGTGTCAAATTTACTTCGGCGATAAGACACTGGATCCATGTATCCATCTGAGTCCGAGTCGTATTAATAGGGGTAGTTAAATGAAATGGTACTATGATTGATATTGGATGATATTGTATGTGAATTGAAAATGGAATAGTGAATTGAAACATGAAAATGAGACACATGAATTATATATTCATGAATTGGATATTATTATTGTTTCAAATGATTTGTGGATCAAATTGTGAAAAGCTATTATATAGCAAGTGATGAGAATTGAGTATGGTATAAAATGATGTAATTATGATTTGAGTATTGAATGGTTAATGCTATTATATAAATAAATGTGGATTTTAAATATTCAATTGTGCTTAATATTCAATTGTGTCTATTATATTATTTTGTCTTTAAATATTCAGATTATAGAAATACCACTGAGTTTTACTCAGCGTATGGTTTTGTTTTCTGTGCACAGGGTAGGTACTTCACTTTTTGATCGTCGATTCAGCATTCAACAATGATCCCGAACTCAAATGTGGTGATGTCTATCTTTTGAGTTGACATGTAACTAGGGTGTCTAAATAATAGTTATTTTGTGGATTGAATGTAAATGAGATTATAAGTTTAATATTGGTTGGTTTTATACATATAAATATGTGTTTGTTTTTGAAGCCATATAATGGCATAGTAAATTGAACTAAATCTAGATAGATGCATGTGAATTTAATTCTATGTTTAAGTGCTCATGAATTAGGCAAATTGATTTGGATTTGGTATGTTTATAATTTAGATTAAAATTATGCTTTGATGACTTGTTTTGATTATATGAAATGTTTGAGAATTCTACCTGTTTGATCGATAAACTTCAGTAATGCTTCGAAACCCTATTTTGATGATGGATATAGGTTAGGGGTGTTACATGTATGACGTACTGATTTTAATGCACACATTTGTAGACGAATATATGATGGCTCAATGAGCATTATTGTGGCACTTTAAGTGCAATTAAATGTGAATTTGATAAGCATGCATTGTGTACAAGTTTGTGATGTGAATTGATGAATATGAACAGAGATGATGTGCATTAAATCAGTAATTAAAAATGTGTAATTATATTGTGAATATTTTGGCCTTTTGACCTTATGAGACCATTGGATATAGTTGGCATGCCATAGGATTATGAGTACTAACTTATATGTGTTAAGTGAGTTGGGCGTTGAGGCCTTGGAACATGGTTGAAGAGATAAGGGAATGTGAGCTAAGCTCTATTCAACGGGACATGTTTGGTGTGTAAGAGAGTGTTAGCTTTATGCTTCACTTTTTGAAATATGTTCAACTATATAAGTCATTTGGTGTGTTGGAGATTCATGTATCCGATGAGTGATGATAGAGCTCACTTTATGTTTCATAGCCTCAAGTGACAATTTATCATTTAAATGTGATATTATATGTTATGATAATATGACAAGAGATTGTTGCTTTTAATTGTGAATAATATGTTAAATGAGTTGATTGAAGTTACATGAAAACATTAGTATGTTCTCATAATAAATTGCTTATGTAATTGTGGATTGGGTTGTTTTCATATAACTTGTGATTGCCTATGAATATATAAGTTAAATTTGTGGGTTTTTAAAGCATGTATATGTTGTTTAGTCTTGATGAATTATTGTGAGAAGAATTAATGAAGAATGAACATGTAATTATGATTCAAATGGAATATGGTTATGAATGTGTTGTAGTATGCTCTTGATTAACATTTGATATTGTGTATACATTGCGGTTACTCTGAGCATTCACCGAGCTTGTTAAGCTCACCCACTCCCTTCTTAAACTTTGCAAATTAGTTGTGTGACGGTGTGAGCGACATGGTTCCGAGGAGTGATCCAAGCAAATCCATTTTCGTTATTTGTAGGTGTTTATTATTTGGTTATGTTTGGGAATAAGGCAATGTGGTAGTCTTAGTGATTGTATTGGATTTGATATTTTAGGTTGTTTCCATGATTTAATTGCTCTTAGGATTTTGGGATTTGATTTGTAACATATTGACTATTGCTCAAATTTGCTTTGATGTTTGAAACTATTATTATGGTTGTTTCGGTGTTTATTTGATGATGATATGATAGCATTTCGAACTGTTACGAGTTGGAATGACTTATTTGCTTAAAAATGTTGTATTTTTTGGGTCTGGAGTAGAAGTATCGATATTCGTGTTTTAAAAATGATACCTCTACATTCTCAAACATGCAGGAAAATAGAATAGAGATTTGGAATCGATACTTTATCTCGAGTATTGATACTCGGGGTAGAAATATCGATACTTTTTCATGGGAATCGATAATTTTCAAAGTTTGAGTTTTTAAGTGAAAAATAGTAAGCAGTTTTGGTACCAATTTTCCAAGCGGTATCGATACCTCTTGAGAAAAATATCGATACCATGTCTTTAGTATCGATCCCTACGTTGATGTTTTGAGATTTTGCTAAAATGGATCATATGTATGTTTAATTATTATTTTAAGGCTATTTTATGTATTTTAGCATGTAACGACAACAACTAAAACTTAAATAGACTCTAAACTTGTGCGAACGTTAAAATGGGAGACGATTTGATAAAAATGAGCTTTTTCTTGTTGTGTTGACATGAGACGGTGGTGTAGCATCTCGATATTCGGGCTTGGCATTCAAGCTAAGTATAGGGTGTTACACCTTAACTTAAAACTAATCACTAATTAAACTTAAATCATTATAACCTGACAACCATTTCGAAAATCACATATCATTAGTACCAAAACATTCAACCATATAATTCAATATACACAATGGCTCAAACGAAAGTAATCCATGATTCTGTATATATATACATAAATCCAACTCAAAGAGTAATTTAACATTTCAACATAAAATTTCATGGCCCATTGAACTATAGCAAATTGATTCAGATACTTGGATTTTCCCAAAACACACTAGAGAGCATTAAAATGCTAACAGAGGCACCATAGTGCAAATACAGAGGCATCAAAGTGCAAATAGAGACATTGAAGTGCAATTCTGTACAAGCACGCATACTAATCCTATTGGCATGCCAATTGTATCCTAATTGTTTACTACGTTCAACCGGGCATTATACTTAAATTCATAATATTAGTAAATCAAACCATTCAGAGGAACTTCTTATTTCCGTACACATACTATATAAATCTGTTACGTTCTTTTCAATATTGTGTAACCACAAGATTTACCACTACCAAATATTCATTTTCTATTTGTACTTAATTGCAACAATTAATTATTTACAACTAAATAATGAAACTTCACATTTATTACAATTAACTAGCAATTAATATATAATCATAAAGAAACACACATATACATATTATTACACAATAAACTTACCTAAATTATGTTTTTGCTTGACTTGTAAGGACTAATCCACAACTTTCTATTTTCCCGATTAATCTACATGCGATTCAATTCTAATCTATATAATGATTAAATTCAATATATCAATTTCAAATATAACATCGAACTTATTTCTATGCATATACCCTTAAATATTTATATTTATAAATTTTTCCTAAACTTATTCATTTTATATAATTTAGTCCCTAAATCCAAAATTCCAAATTTACTAAAATTTCATAGATTCCCATGCTAGCAAAATTTCTTTCTAAACTAGTACAACCCATAATTTTTCAAAATTCATAAGAATTCCATGTAAATTTTAATATTTTATCAACTTAGTCCTTTAACTAAAACTAACAAAATTCCTTTACAAAATAGTCCTAAACCACAACCAAGATTACAAATTCATCATTTAACATCAAAAATATCTAGAATACATCAATGGTAAATTCCAAAACCTTTAAAAATTTTACAAAATGGTCTCCAAGTTTGCTAGATTAAGCTACAACGATTAAAAAACGTAAAAATTCCAAGAAACATATTCAAAACGGACTTACATGCAATATAGGTCAAACCTTCAAAATCCATCCGTGGTGTTTTCTATTCTATTTTCGTGGAGTATAATGCTAAAGAAGATAATGATTAAATTTTATTTTTACTTTACTTAAGTTATAATTAATTAATTACTAGTTTACCCTTATTTAAACATACATTTTAACTAATCATAAAACCTATAATCGTCCACTAGTTTATAACATGGTATATTTGCAATATAAAACTTCCTACAATTACTAAATAAGCCATTAAATCATTAAAATTCAATAGTGATTAAATTTTACTTCTTTTACAAGTTAATCCTTTTTAGTTAATTAGCTATTCAAAGATTAAAATTTCTAAATCGAACTTTCATATACCTTAACAGTAAATCTGTAAATATTTACGAGCTCGATTTACAGAAACGAGGTCCCGATACCTCATTTTTTTAAAACCACTTGCTTTCGAAACAACCACTTATACTTAGCTATTAATTTAATTAGCTAAAATTCATCAAGTAAAAAATTCAATATAAAATTGTTGTTGGCTCGTATAATTTAAATACTAATTATTACAGACTTACTAGTCGGGTTTGTGATCCCGAAACCACTATTTTCGACACCACTGAAAACAATTTGTTACCACTCTCCCCCTTAGAAAATTTTGTGCTCCAAATTTCTTACCTAAAAATAAATCGGGCTCTGTGATTTCATAGAGTATTTTGTTCCCCACGTAACTTCTTCAACTCCATGTCGATGCCATAACACTTTAACCAATGGAACACATTTATTTCTTAATTCTTTTACTTCTTGAGCTAAAATTCTAACTGGTTCTTCTTTGAAATTCAAATTGGGTTGTAATTCAATTTCGTCCCTAGACAACACATGTGACGGATCAGAACGATAATGTTGGAGCATCGAAACGTGAAAAACATTGTGGATTCTGTCAAGTTCCAAAGGTAATGTGAAACGATACACCATAGGTCCGATTTCTTATAAAATATTATATGGCCCAATGAATCTTGGACCGAGCTTTCCTTTTCTACCGAAACACAATACTTTTCTCCAAGGGGAGACTTTCAGAAACACTTTCTCACCAACCGAAAATTAAATATCTTTACGTTTCAAATCGATATAAGATTTCCGATGAACAGATGCATCTTTCAAATTATCTCGGATAATTCTGACTTTTTATTTGGTTTCTCGAATTAAATCAACCCCAGCTAACTTTCTTTCATTCAGTTCAGACCAATATAACGTACTTCTACATTTACACCCGTATAAAGCCTCGTACGGAGCTATTTTTATGCTCAACTGATAACTATTGTTATAAGAAAATTTAGCTAATGGCAAATATTTTTCTAGCTACATTCAAACTCAATAATATAACTTCGTAAAATATATTCCAAAATCTGTATTGTCCGCTTAGACTAACCATCTGTTTGCGGATGAAAAGCAGTATTGGAATTCAATCTACAGCCCAAATTCTCATGTAACTTATTGATGGAAAATGTGCGCATATTGTAATAAACATGTACTTGTTTTCTATTTATTTGAACGATGAATAAATAAATAAAGTTAATTTCATATTTCATGTAACGCCCCGAAATTTTAGGCTTAGAAGTTCTAGGTTTTTAGTGTAGTGACAGTGAGGAGGTTGCACACATAAGTTAAGTTGTGAAATTTAGTGACAAGAATGGGCCTGCTGGTCCGATGGATAAGTGGAGTGTTATTATGCTTGAGGTCCTGTGTTCAAATCCCTGATTGAGCTAGGGAGATATTTTGTGCACTTTTTATTTATGTCATTTAGATATTATTTTATTATAATAATTCTTTGATATTTTTGTTTTGTTAAAAATTATTTTTTTTATTTTTATTTTTATTTTCGATTTGGATGTTTCTTCTCCCTTCTCCTTTCTGCTGTTCTCTCTTTTTTGGTTATTGCTCAAACGTTTTTAACTACGGTTTCAGGATTATTGCTCCTCCGCCGTTCTCTTCATCGTCAAATCAGTGTGAGATTCAAACTGTAACTACATTGTTTTTTTTTATTTCCTTAATGGTTTTTACAAACTTATGATTCGGGTTTTCTTGAGTGAATGCCCAATTAGAGGATTTTGAGTTTTAGCAGATGGAAGTGTTGAGAAATCTCCACTTTTCGGTATACTTTGATAGGTCAAATATTAGGTACGGTTCTGGTAGCCAAAACGGCATTTTTGGGGCTGAACTGGGATGG
This sequence comes from Gossypium rotundifolium, assembly GCA_025506655.1. NCBI lineage: Eukaryota > Viridiplantae > Streptophyta > Magnoliopsida > Malvales > Malvaceae > Gossypium > Gossypium rotundifolium. The sequence continues at coordinate 83,905,691 of CP106727.1, forward strand.
TTTCGTAGCCTTCCTGACGACCACACGGGCATGTTCCGAGGCACACGGCTGTGTGGATTTGTGAATTAGGGTTTTCGATCGATTTTGGTCTCCACACGGTCTAGCCACACGGGCGTGTGGCCAATTTTGGGGATTTTGTCTATTTTCACACGACCGTGTAATTAGGGAACACGAGCATGTGAATTTGGGAATTAGGGATTCTGAGTTTTGGGGTCACGCAGTCTGGCCGCACGGTCATGTGATTGGTTTGGGGAAATTAGGGCTTCTACAAGGGCGTGTGTTTCGAGACGCACGGCCGTGTGACAGATTTGGGGCCTAGGAATTCTACACGGGGTGTGTTATAGGACATACGGCCATGTCTGATGGCCACACGGGCATGTGACACCTTCATACACTGCCGTGTCGGCCCTGCACCTTAAGTTAGTGAAATTAGACATTGAGTTACACGATCTGTTCACACGGCCATGTCCCTACACCACACGAGCGTGCACCTCTATCACATGGGCATGTGCCACCCCTCACACGGGCGTTTGGATCCCCACACGGCCTGGATTACTCCACACGGACGTGTGGCCCTAACTCGCCAAATTCTAATTTTTGGGCGAATCGAATGCCATCGTGACCTTGTTTGTTTCAACCCTTAGCTAAGCTTTAGCAAGTGTAGTTATGACTCTACTTACTTCGATTTATGTGTGTTAATTGTGGTTGGTTGTGTGATAAGCTCGACACCGAACTTAAGTTATGAATGTGCAAATATCTGATTCTGTAGCTGACTGATTGGAGGTGGGTGTTTGCTTTTGATTAACTATCTGTAACTGGTGTTCTGATTGTGTTCATCTGACTGCATACATACATATGCATTCATACATTTGGATAAATTTATTTTGAGTGGGATGTTGAAGAGAAGGGAGATTTACAATTTGGAAATTTATCTGCATTCTGATAGTCTCAATACCCTGAAGGTTGTGGACAATGCGGATGATCATCTTTGCCGAGCAACCTCAGATGACATCATAATGGTATAGCGGATTACCGCATTGCATTGTACCGCATGTATGTTAGCTACACTACGTACCACTATCTGATCTGGCAATTTTACTACAACTTATCGATATAGCGGATTATCGCATTGCACTGTACCGTATGTACGTTAGCTACACTACGTACTATTATCTGATATGGCAATTCATACTGCACGTCTGTACAGCGGTTTACCGCATTGTACAGTACAACTTATACGCTAGCTTTACTGCGTAAGTTATGATTTGGTAGTTATCTGCACTCTGATAGCCCAATTCCCAGAGGGTCGAGGGTGGTCCCAATTCCCTGAGGGTCGTGGACAATGCTGATGATCATTGTTGCCAGGCAACCCGCGATGACATCCTATGGGGTATAAGGTTGGATGGGCTTTTCGAGGTCCTATTCGGAGTGCAGGGATGGGTGGGTTGATTAAATCGCCACAGTAAGTGGAGGGTCGGACGGAGATGGTCTGTTGGTTAGATGGGTGGGTTAATTTATAACTCATTTGCACTCATATGCATCTGATTAACACTATGGCTGAATGTGACATTGTAACTGCAATATATGATTGACTATTTAACTGGAATATTTGATTGTCTAATTGACTGAAATGTCTGATTGTATCATTCGACTGAAAGGCACTCGTGCCTAAGGGAACCTTGTGTGATGGGCTAAGGTCAAATCAAAGCAAATTGATTACGATTTCGAAAGGTCTTAGGCCCAGTCTGTAACTATTGAAAGTGACCGCTACTGTGTTTGATTGGGCCATATGACTGTAAAGTTACATATGGGTTGTGTTGATTATTGGCAATATGCTCAACTTTCATCGGACGGTATGGTTCGCTTTGGTATATATATTGACTGGTTTATTTAGTTCGGTAGGTTGGTTCTACTTCGCTACTGAACCTGAACTGCTTCTAAGCCTTCCTATTTCTATTCTATTTTCATTTTTTGTAGCTTTACTGGTCTTGATCTCACACTGAGCTCGAGTAGCTCACCCCCTCTTTTGTTTTCCCTTTCAGGTACAGTTTTGGATTCTGGATGCTGGACTCAGTACGTGGAGGACTCGGACAATCTTGGTGGAAATGAGTATAAGGTTTTATTTTTAGGTTTAATTGTTATTTGTTTAAGTTGATCTATAAAGTTTCAAAATACTGTGGTACAACTTTTGTTTTAAGTTTTCATTCGTAAGTGTTATACTGTTAAACTTACTAGGAATTTAAATGATTAAACGTTTTTGAATTGATCCGAGATAAACGTTTTTGGAATTAAATTTTTAAATGACTTGATTTGTAAAATTTTCTCACTATCACTTCGGTGATCAATGTAGTGTTTCGAATTCAGTCTAGACTTCTAGGCCGGGTTTGGGGTGTTACATTTCACTATTATATCTTTTGAATTTTCTGTCTTTTATATTTTGCATGCATATTGAAATTGTGACAAGCAAATATTAGCCCATTGATTGTCTAAAGTTCAAACTGAAGATAAGTGTCAATGTAAATAATGTTTACATTGCGAGAAAGACAACTTACTTCAGTAGATAATCTAAATGAGTCTGTAATCCCGTAAAAGAATCAAAGTGAACTTTTAATTTAAATACTGAGAAGGATTATTATGTCGTCTATAATTCCAATTGGGGAGATGGCTAGTCTTGGCTATCAGAGCTAGGGGTGAGCAAAATTTGATTCAACTCAAAAAATATAAAAAAATTCAAATTTCAAGTTAAACGAATCGAGTTATTCGAATTAATCGACTTATTTGAGTCAACTCAAATTTTTTTGAGTTTGAATCAAATTTGGTTTTCGAATTCGAATAACCCAAAAAATTCGAATAAATCGAATAAACCAAATACTAAATTGTATTATTTTACATTTTTATCCCAAACTCCCAAACCTCTTTACTTTTCCCCCAAAACTTTTACTCCTCTCCCATCCCATCCCCCTTCTACCCCAAACTTATTCCCCCCCCCCTTTTTTTAAAAAATATTTTCCCTCAAAAAATTTACTCCCCATTTACTTTCCCCCCAAAATTTTAGTCCTTCAACCCCTAAAACTTTTTAATTTCCCCCAAAACTTTTATTTCTCACCCTTTATCCCCAAATCAAAATTAAAATCATCCAAACAAAATCCCTAAACCTAAATGGTAATAATTTTATTTATATCTACTATTTATATTATTAAATTAAATTTTATATTTTGTACTATTTATATTATTAAATTTTAATCTTATTGAATCTTTATAATTTTTGTTAAAATTGAATTATTGATGATGTCATAAAATATTCGTGTTAAAATTTTATGTTGGCATCAATTTCACATTTTAGCTTTAAGATAACTTTTATTAAAAAATCACATTTTTACATTTTAATATTTTTAATTTCAAAATACATAGTGATAAGAAACAAAAGATAATTGAAGCAACTAAGCAAGTAAAGAAGTTAACTCAGATACAAAAGATTAATAAATAAATTATGCGGGGATGAAAGTTAATAATAAATTTGATTACGGTAGGTGACAATGATTACAAGGAACCAAAATCTTTTTTTTTTTAATTTAACTCGAACAAATATATTCGATTCGATTCTATTCAAATTCCATCTCAATTGACTCGATTCGAAAAATTTCAAATCGTGTTAGGAAGATAAAATATGATTCGTCAACTCGATTAACTCGAAATTTTTTATTCGATTCGATTCAATCGAATGCTCACCCCTAATTGGAGCAATTGATTCCACGATTAGAGACATAGATGTATTCATTGGTAGAATGATACATTGGACTGGACCCAAGATGAAATAATTCTGAATTCATTTGTAAATTAATTCACATGTGACATTCATGGTGTGATTAACTTAAATCCTGAGTTACTCACTGACCATACGTATGCAACTCATGTGCTTTGATATAAGTGGAGGCTTATGCTCTAAAGATGATTGAGCCCATAGCTGGTATATTGGATAAATGACTTGTGTATAGCATGACTTTACTAGCAACAGTGGAATTCATAGCTCAATTAAAGAGTTAATGATATCCTCTCATTGGCATTGTATGGATTGATAAATATGGAACGTGGCCACGGGTTGCTTGTACTCCAACGAGCAATTTATTCCAGTCATTTGTTGCTAGTGATCATATTAATCATTAAAAAGACACAATGGTGACAATGAGATAAAATAGGATTGCATTGAGTGAACGATTTGAACTCAAAGGAATCAAAGATATCATATGAGGGTAACACACACATGATGAAGTCATTGGACAAAGTAGTTGGATGAATTGCTTTCGTAAATAGTATACAATAAGGAGTTTTCAATCATGGTACTTCTTATAGATTGACTCCATGATTAAGTAATTGCGAATTATCGGAACGATAATTTTGGATTAATTGCAATCACTAGAGTCTAATTGTTTATGTCCAATTGGTCCCTCTACTAGCTCAACAAAAGCTCGATCGAACTGTATTTGAATCAAGAGAAAATTCTACCACTTTGGGAATAATTTAATTGAGTCGATTTATTCGATATGGAATTAAATTAGTTGGTCGTAAGAATTGTTCAACTAGAGAATTTGATTAAAGAATTTTCTTGAAAAATTAATTTGGAAAATCTAAGTGATTTTTGGAAAAATTAATTTTGATCAAGTAAAATTAAATTAATCAAATCAATTAAAATTAATATGATATTTTTGGAAGTTAATTTTCAAGTTAGACAATTAGCCCAATTGGTAATTAAATTTAAAAGTTGGACCTAAGATCATAAACTGGGTCTAAAAGCCCAAAACTAAAACCAAGACCCAAAAACTGGTCGAACAGGGCTCAATATGTGAAACCGAGCCGACAGTCCAACCAATGGCTAGACCAGTTGGGTTGTCATTGACTCGGACCGAACCGGCTCGGGGTACCATAAGGGTGACACACCTACTTCATTTGACACGGCAGTGCCGGTGGCAATGACGGTGGCGTCCCGGTGGCTAACAACGATTGGTCATCGGTGGTTGAGTAGTGAAAAAGTTACACTCCTACTAAAATTCTAACAAAGAATTTGATTTCAGATTAATTATTCCAAAAATAATATTATTTTAATAGTTTAATATTAAATTAAATTAAATATTTATGTTAATAGTATTTTATTAATTTAGTACTTATCTTAATACTTATCTTAATAGTATTTTATTATCTTAATATTAAATTTAATTTAATGTTTATCAACAAGATAAATATTTTATTATTTTAATAAAATTTAATATTAAAGTGATTAAGTTTAATCATAGTTGAACTCTCTAAGCTCTCCCTATATAAAGAGAGCCTTGGGTCATTATTTTTCCACACTTGAATTTAAAAGAAAGTTGTAGAAAGAAAATTCTCTAAAGAGATTATTCCGTAAAATGTCTAGAGATATTTTTCTAATTTACAACTTGACCCAAAAGTTTAGAGAAATTACAAAATTACACCACTGGTAATTTTTGTGAAAAATTTTGATTCGAAGCGAGCCCACACTCGGTAGACGTGAGCTTGAGGATAATGGAGAAGACTACTCAGTCGAAGTGCTCATCCTACACAAATCAAAAAGGTACAATTTTGATTAAGTTTTTATTACTTTAGATATCACAACCAAGATCTTATTTTAGAAAAAAAAATTAAAAACTCTGGTTTTTCTTTAAATTTATTTTTCACTATGTTTTCCAAACTCGTTTTTTTCCAACACTTACCCCAAAATCTAGAGGTAAACCTCCTATCACGATCAGATAGGATCGACAATGGTAAGCCGTGCAATCTCACAATTTTCGAAACATATAATTCAACTAATTGCTCGAGCGAATAATCAGTTCGAACAGGTATAAAATGAGTCGATTTTGTCATTCGAGCAACAATAACCCATATCTTTGCTTTTCAGAGTCATTAGTAACCCTGAAACAAAATCCATAGTAATGCATTCCCACTTTCACTCTGGAATCATCAAAGGTTGTAACAAACCTGACGAAACTTGATGTTCGGCTTTCACTTGCTGACATACCAAACATTTGGATACAAACTCGAATATCTCATGTTTCATACTGGGTCACCAGTAACATTGTTTTAGATCATTATACATTTTGTTACTTCCAGGATTTACCGAGTAAATGCTACTGTGAGTTTCATTTAACAACTCTCATTTTAACATAGAATCATTAAGTACACAAAATCGATCCCGAAAATACAAACAATCATCAACTCTAATACGAAAATCAGTCTTCTGACCACTTTTCAATAGTTCAAACCTCGACAACAAATCTGAATCATCTTTTTGAAGTTCTCGAATTTTCGATAAGAATACCGACTTCACCATCAACTCAACCAAAATAGAATCATCACGTTCCAATGTCAAATTTGCATTCATGGCTCTCAAAGTGAATAGAGATTTTTTACTCAAAGCATTTGCGATAATATTAGCTCTCATGGGATGATAATCAATTACTAAATCATAATCTTTTAGCAATTCAAGCCATCTGCACTGACACAAATTCAATTTTTTCTGAGTCATCAAGTATTTCAAACTTTTATGATTCGTAAAAATATGACATTTCTCACCATATAAATAATGTCGCCAGATTTTTAGAGCAAACACAACCACTGCCAATTCTCAATCATGTTTTGGATAGTTTCACTCGTAGCGATTCAACTGTCTTGAGGCATAAGCAATTACTTTCCTACTCTGCATCAAAACACAACCCAATCCACAAAAGGGATGTATCATTATAAACGGTAAACTCTTTCTCAATTTCAGGTTGAGTCAAAACTGGAGCTTCTGTTAACATATTCTTTAGTTGATCAAAACTTTTCTGACATTTATCGGACCAAACAAAATTAACATCTTTTTGCAATATTTTAGTCATCGGAGATGCTATAATGGAAATGTTTTTAACAAAACACCAATAATGTCCCACTAAACCTAAAAAGTTGCATACCTCATAAACATTCTTTGGTATCTTCCAATCAAAAATTGCTGATATTTATTCGGATCAACACAGATACCATCAACAGAGATTAAATGACCTAGAAATCTAACTTCCCGTAACCAAAATTCACATTTACTAAATTTCGCATAAAATTATTTTTCGCGCAAGGTTTGAAATACAATCCTCAAATGCTTGGCATGGTTTGACTCGTTCAAGGAGTAAGTCAAAATGTCATCTATAAATACCACAAAAAAATGATCTAAGTACAGCTAAAATACCTGATTCATTAGGTCCATAAATGCAGTTTTAGGTTATTACAATTTTTTTTGCAATTAATTATTACCGTAATGAGTTCTGAATGCAATTCTAGGCACATCTGGCTCTTTAACTCGCAACTGGTAATAACCTGACCGCAAATCAATCTTCAAAAATATTGTAGCTCCCTTTAATTGATCAAATAAATCGTATATTCGAAGTAATGGATATTTATTCTGTATTGTAACTCAATTCAACTGTCGGTAGTCTATACACAATCTCATCGATTTGTCTTTCTTTTCACGAGTAAAACTAGTGCACCCCAAGGCGACACACTCGGTCGAATAAAACCACGATTCAACAATTCCTGTAACTGTGCTTTCAACTCTTTTAAATATGTGAGAGCTATTCTATATGGAGCTACCGAAATTGGAGCTGTCTCTGGTACATGTTCTATTATAAATTCAACTTCTTTGGTCGGTGGTAACCTTGGTAACTCTTCGAGAAACACGTTAGCAAATTCTTTAACTATTGGCACTTGATCAATTATCGTTTTTGACACCCGTGAATTAAGAATGTACTCAAGATATGGCTTACAATCCTTTCTAATCAATTTCTAAGCTGGCCATGCCAAAATTATATTAGTAGCATATCATGTTCCACAAGCTTCGACACAAACAAGTTCATCATCTTGACATTTCAAAGTAATCTACTTCTATCGACAATTTAATATTGCATCATGTTCAGTCAACCAGTCCATACCCTAAATGAGATCAAAATCATCAAATGGAAACAAAATTATATTGGCAGAAAAATAGCAACCTTGGATTTTCAGTGGACACATTCTACAAATTTGATTAACTAACACACATTAACCCAACGGATTTGTGACTCTGACAATGTAATCAATTGACCCAACAGATAAATTCTTTTTGTTTACTAATGTTGTGCATATAAAAGAATGAGTTGACCCAAGGTCAATCAATGCATAAACTTTAATATCAAAAAGGGAGAATGTACCAGCAATAACATCTGAAGTAGAAGCCGCCTCATGAGCTCTAATAGCATAGGCCTTGCTAAGCGCTCTACCTTCCGACCGCTCTGTTGTACTAAAAATTTTCCCTCAACCAGTTATACCACATCTAGTATTCCCCAGCTTTCTACCTCTCTAGAAAGTAGTATCAGGTTTGGAAACTTGATACCCTGAGTCGTTATATTACTTTGGACAATTTCTACGAAAATGCTTAGTGGAACCGTATTTAAAACAAGCTCCCAACTTGAATTAACAATCATCGAAATGGCCTTTACCACAATGTTTGCAAACCAGTGAATTTACATATTTAAATTGCTCTGCCTTGGCCTATCTCTACCAGTGAATCTTGAAGGAGAAGTAAACTGACTAGCATTATTACAAAATTTTCTGAACTGATTTGGATGCCCTTCTTTTACTAAAATCTCAAGACTTCATATTTGATTGTCTTTTATTTATGCAAATTTCCTTCATTTTTTGCACGTGTTCTGATAGCACCACAAATTCTTACAACTTTAAAGCTCAAACCAACATTCAAATTTCATCATTTAGTCCATCTTCAAAATGAATGCACATCTCTTCTTCCGATAATACGATATTTCGAGCATACTTACTAAAACGAATAAATTCTCATTCATACTTTGCTATTGATTGATTTCCTTACTTCATCTTGAGGAACTCTTTCTTCTTCCTATACAGATATAACTGACTAATAATTTTCTTTTTAAACTCTGTTAGAAAGAAATCTCAATTAACCCGATCATTTGGAACCATAGTTGTCAACATACAACACCATTAGTGTGCTTCATCTTTCAATAGTGAAATTGCACATTTCAGGTTACCTACGGGTGAACACATAAGTTCAGCAAATGCTCTCTATATATTCTCAAGCCAATACTTAACTGTAGAAGGATCTTTGTCAACTTTAACCCTGAATTCTTCAGCCCAACATTTACAAATTTTATCAATAGGAGGGCAATGAGCTATTGCAAGTACAAGATTTTGAGGACACAGAGGTGCTGGAGGAGGCATAGGCGGGGGTAGATGTTGCGGAGCCGTAAGGTTCACTCTCATAAAATCACTGAACCATTGATTCATCATTTCGTAGAAAATATTTTTCATTTCACTATCAAATGATTGAAGAACTAACACACTTTGACTTGCTTCCTGATTGGATGTTTGGCCGTTACTTTTATCTTTATTTTCTACTGCACGATTTGATTCAGCCAACATCTTGTATCTATAATAAAAACCGAATCAGAATGAATCAAAAGCATCACACTATTGCAGGGTATATGTGGCATGTAAATTATAGACACGATATGCACTACGTTAGTCCTAGAATCAACTAAATTGCAACCTTGATACCACTAAATGTAACTATAACCTGTCTTCATTTTTGAATTAAGGTTACGGAGCATTACACTACAATTCAGAACATTTAACTTCAAATAGAAACTACTATTTAGATTAAATACTAACATTCAAATACACATTACATTTATAGCATAAGTACATTTACGGGCCTTAAATGAAACTTACTGGGCCTTAAAAATAGTTTAGGAACTTTTAGGGACTAATTTAAAACAAATCAAAAAATTTGGAAATTGGGTCAAATGATCGTGTGGCCAGGCCATGTGGCATAAAGACAAGACCGTATGGCCAACCGTGTACAATTCGAAGTATAAAACACACGACCATGTCCCAGCCTATGTGTTCACCTGTGTGGGTATTCAAAATAGGGTCACACAGACATGTCGTAGGCCGTGTGCTAGATCTTCTGTGCATTCGAAGTTAGGTTACATGGCCGTGTCACCAGGCCGTGTAACTATGAGATCGTGTGGTTTATCCTACACCTAAAATTTTAAAAGACACACGACCATGTGGGGCGGTCGTGTGTGGCACACCTTGTGTCCCAAGCCATGTGCTCCCCAAATGACCCCTAATGCAAGCCAAATCCACCTTAATTACTTGGGTATCAAACCAAACCATTTCCACACACATTCAAATGGTTAAAACACATTCAAACATACATATAACATACCAAATTCATACAACTTATGTGCCAAATCAATGTGTCCTCATTGACACCATAATTGTTATACAAATACAATAAACATATCACTTAAAAGATTTCCATCATACACATACTATTCAATTAATAACCATGTTTACAATTTCCAAATAACAAAAAGCATAACAAAAGCAAATCAAACATGTCCAACATCATGAATTACCTATTAAATTGGCCATACCACATTTCCAAAATCATTAAAGATACCAAATCAAAACAATGCCTAAACAAGGGTGCAACATTACCATACCAAAATAGTATCAAAATGAAACATGGTTTACCAATTCATAACCATATAAGCTTAATTACAATTCAACTAACATGTTAAACTTAACCACATCAAACCCTTTATACATGCTGATAAACCGTAAAAGTAACATATTTTAGGCCCACATTTAGTATGCTTTTAGATGATTTAGCCCTTGATTTATGTAAAAAGGTGCTTTTAATCCTTTCTTTTCATGTTTTTACTCAGGAAAGCACCCGATGATGAAAAGAACAAGAAACGGGCTTAAAACGGGCCAATTTGGGCCAAAGAGGAAATCGACACGGCCTAGACTTCAAGCCACACGATCGTGCCTCGACAATTAACTAAGACACAGCCATGCTACGATTTACAAGGCCGTGCCCCAATCGATAGAATCGAGACACGGCCTGAAGACGATTTATACGGGCGTGTACCATGACCGTGTCCTTGCCACAGAAAAGAGCAATTCTACTCGAAATAGGATACTTTGAGGCAAAGAAACACATTCCAAAGCCTATTCAAACACCAGAGTAGGAATTATACTTGAATTAGGATACTTAGAGACCAAGTAAGGCATCTCGAAGTCTATATAAACACCCAAAGGTGCAACTTAAGGGAGAGTTCGACGGGGTTCGACAGAACCCTTCTGTCGGCACTTTTGGTGTTAGAGGCGGTTAGCTAGGCCAAGGAGCCGAGCCAGAAGGATCATATTTGTGGGAGTCACTTGAAGATAGACAAGTGGATCCATCTCAAGAAGCCGGAATTATACTCAAGACGGTAGATTTCTCCTTCAATTCCTCCAGTAGGTTTTAGGGATTTTCTATGTTTTGTTTTATCTTTTCTCTTGAGATATTTTCTTTATTTGTTATGAACTAAACCATTCGGATGCCTGAAGGGGATGAAACTTAGATGAACCTTGTTATTTATTTTCTGAATTATATGATAAATACTTAGTTTGTTCTTAATTATGTTGCTTAATCCAAATCTATGTGCTTAGGTGGAGGAGGAATAGACCCTGCCTAAGAGTAGATCTAGCATAATTAAGTGGAGTTGATCGAGCACCTAGAGATAGGGTTATGAGATTTTGTCGGATTAGGGTGAAACCTAATATGGGAATCCATTGATTGATTTACTGCTATTCTAGGGGGTTATTATAAGCGAACGAGAGTTCCACTAATTAACCTAGGGTTAGACGTTATTCGCCTCGAGAGAGGGTTTAATATAGGTTAGGGAGTCCTACGGATCAAGCTGAGTAAAGAGATCATATGATTCAGTAATAAGTAACAAGTGAAGTCTAGGTGGATTCTTCCTGAGGGTTCGTCGTAATCAATTGAGTTTTTTCGAGTTATTTCCCAATTTGTTCTTTTTGTCTTTGTCTTTAGCTTAGTAGTCGTTAAACTAGATAAAATCCACCAATCACTCCATATTCTAGGCTAAATAATAAAAAGAAAGTGAGTATTAGTACTTTTAGTTCCTTTGGGTTCGATAATCCGGTCTTGCCTAAGCTATACTACTGTTCGATAGGTACACTTGCCTTTAATCGTTGTTAGAGTTAGTTTCAAGGTTCGATCTCATTCATTATAAATTTAAAGCTCTGATTTCAGTGATTAAGTTTTTGGCGCCGTTGCCGGGGAACTAAAATATTAAGAAAGCTTAATTTTTATTACTTTAGCCAATTTTTTTATTACAATTTATTTTTATTATTTTTTATTTTTTTATTATTTTTTTACTTTGCTAATTTTTCCTCTATTTTGCTTTTGGCAGAAAATTTTAGTCTATAGAAAAGATGGCACTAAATAATTATCAGTGGCAAGTCATGATGACAATTCCTACTAAAACAGCCAGTGTCTTCAACCTCGACGTGGTCACTAGGTTATCTAATCAGTTAGAGATGATGAATAAAAGATTGATGATTGGTATAGTCCTCGCAGTACATCCGTAAATACAATATGATTTGAATCTTGGAGGCGTGGCTAATCTTGAGTACCCACCCTACGGATGTGGCATGGAAAAGCGAGCAAGCTCACTATACAGTAACTATTCTAGATATCAAAATAATTTTTATAGTGACACTTATAATGCAGGTTGGAAGTACCATCCCAATTTCTCGTGGGATGATCAAAATAGCCAAAGATCAGAACTTCCTCCAGATTTTCAACAACCACCTCACCAACAAGAAGAGGAGCCGAATCTTGAAGAGATGCTGACAAAATTCATGGCAAACACAGAAAATCATTTCCAAGAAACTAAGAAAACACTTAAAAGCAACGAGAACCGATTCAGGGAACTTACTAAGCCAGTCAAGGCAGCCACTAATGCAGTCGAATAACTAGCAAAACTAATGTCAGAACGACCGCAAGGATGTCTACCAAGTAACACCGAGATTAAATCGAATGAGCAAATTCAAGCCATCTCAGCCCATGCCAGTAAGGGGTTAGATGAACCTAATCCAATAAAAAAAGCCAAGGTAGACGAAGGTAAGGTAGAGGTAACACAAGAAAAGCTGAAACCAATAATCAAGGAGTACCAACCTCGCATACCTTATCCCAAAACAATGAAAAGAAACGATTCAGAGGAACAGTTCGGTAAGTTTCTTAAACTCTTAAAGAAATTACATATTAACTTACCACTTCTTGAAGCTCTTTTTCAGATACCAGACTCGAGGAAATTTTTAAGACAGCTCTTGACTAACAAACACAAATTAGACGAAGAGCACCACATAGAGCTAAACGCAATGTGCTCAGTAATTCTACAAAATAAACTGCCACAGAAATTAAAAGATCCAGGGAGTTTTACAATTCCATGTTTAATTGGTAGTTTATCTATTGATAATGCGTTATCGGATTTAGGGGCAAGCATCAATATTATTCCTTACAAAATGTTTAAACAGCTAGGTCTAGGGAAACCCAGACAAACTAGGATGAGCATTTAATTAACTGATAAAACTATAAGAATTCCTAGGGGTATAATAGAAAATGTTCTAATCAAAGTTCATAAATTCGTATTCCCAGTAGACTTTGTCGTTTTAGACATGGATGAGGACAACACGATCCCTTAATTTTAGGAAGACCCTTTTAGCAATCGCCGAGCTAAAATTGATATCTATCCAGAGAACTCATACTTCGTGTAGGCGACGAGATAGTCACTCTTCAAGCTCTTGACTCAGCCAGAACATCAAGTGATAAAGGTGAGAAAGTAAATTCAGTTGATAACCAACTTGTTCAACCTTCATTGCAGGAAACACCACAAGGCTACAAACATGAGCCGGATCATAGACCTCATGCCAATAAAGAAGAATTACATGAGGAACCAGAACCACACAAAGTCAACCCGAAGGAAACCTCAGACGAGCTGATAGGAACAATAAATCACATCAAAATAGAGGATCGGATATTGTTGAATAAGGAAGACCCTTGAATCACCAATTCAGACCTCAAGACAAACAAAGAAATCACTTTTGAGGTACTTAATGTATTCCTATACGGCACAATCGAGGTAAGCAATCTTAAATTCAACACAAGCAATCTTAAATTCAACACTTTTGAGGTAAACACTACTCGACTTAAACTTTATATCCATAACCTAGTTGATCACATGAGAAAGGATTTCCACCTCCTTAAACCACCATGATTACGCAAATAACAGGTAAGTCTAGCTTAAGACTATAAACGAGCGCTTCTTGGGAGGCAACTCGAGCACTAATCCCATTTTTATTTTTCTATTTTATTTTTATTTTTATTTTTATTTTTATTTTCCCTTTTTAAGCATTCAAATAAACCAAAAGTGCAGATTTCCAGACCACACGGCCGTGGCCGTGACCGTGTGGGCACACGACTAGGCACATGGGCATGGACTGTATCTCTATTTAATTATTTTTATTTTTATTTTTATTTTTACTTTCTTTATTTATTCTTCGTGCTATTTAGATTTAGTTTAGGATACAATAAAATCAGATGTGCTACTTTGAGGATTCAATTTCAAAGCGGTTCGAGACGCTTCCCACGTTCACCTCCAATCCTATCCGATTTCTTTTCAAAGACTTCATCCATAATTTAGGAAGTTTCACTTCTCTCCCTATCTTATGATTTTATTATTATCTTGCTTTGTACATTGAGGACAATGTACAACTTAAGTGTGGGGGGTTAACTACAGCATTATTCAAAAAATCCTGAATTTTAAATCTTGTTTTTAAGTATTTTTCTCATATTACTAATTAGGATGAAATTTCTAATGATTTATGATTTTTATTGATATGTTTTGGATTAAGTCATTGATAATTGTGCATTGATGATTTAAACTTTAAGATACTAGAGAATCAAGCATGATAAGTCTATTTTTCAAGAATCAAAAAAATTTTCTAGGTTGTTGAACTGAATTTGAATATTACCTTGAAGTTTGAAATTCACAGGATTGATGTCAAATACCCATAATTTGTGTGAGATTTTGAGCCTTATAGAGCATATATTCTTTTTCATGCTCACTCTATTGATTATGAGTGTGTCAACACTGAATTGTTATTCTAGAACTTGCCTCGATTATACTTCTTGAGACCACATCTATGATTTGATATACTGAGATGATAAAGGTACCTAGGTTTTAACCCATTCACACCACTAAAAAGCCTACCCACATAATTAACCCTTAGTGAACCCTTTTTAATCCTAACAACCCTTTTTATTGATTTACCCACTAATAGTAACCCAAAAAACCCTTTGAATTTGTTATCATCATTCTTTTGACTACCCATCTATCGAGAATTGATTTGATCAAATTGCCTAATTAAGTTTATTTCAGTTGGTAAAGTTCTTTCTTTATTATTATGTATTTATTTAGTTTGTTCTTAAAAAAAATTTGAAAAATCAAAGTATATTCAGTATTAGTGAGCTTGTACATTTAAATTTAAATTATCAAAGAAAAAAAAACTCGTAGTATTATTAGTTGCAAAGTTTCAATTGATGTAATCATTTATTTTCTAGTTCATTATTTTTAGTTAGGTGATTTGTCAAAATCAATCTCGATTCTAACCCTTCTAATTCAGCCTTTATCCACACCTTTTAACCCAAGCCCCGTTACAACCCTGTTAAAGACCTTTTGATTTGTGTATCATCTCATATTACAGTGGTGGAGATTTGATTTTCAGGCAAGCCTATGGGATTAACTTTTCAGGTTCGACTGTTGAGTGCTTAGTTGTGAACCTTAAACACTTTGAGTGATTTGAGTGAATCTTTAGTGAAGATGTCAATCCTTGTCGGTTTTGAATCAAAGGTAAATATTTAGAAGAGGGGAGACACCTATGTTTTTTGTGCTACAAATATATGACTTAGAATTGTTTGAATCTTTACGAGTCTTTGAGTTAAAATTATCAATGTATGAATTATCTATGAATTATGATGAAGCATTATTGATAGGAATTATGAATTGTGGAAAGTTCATTTTAATTGTAAGTTGAGAATTTTGCTTGAGGACAAGCAAAAGCTTAAGTGTGGGGGTATTTGATAAACCGTAAAAGTAACATATTTTAGGCCCACATTTAGTATGATTTTGGATGATTTAGCCATTTATTTATGTAAAAAGGTGCTCTTAATCCTTTCTTTTCATGTTTTTACTCAGGAAAGCACCCGAGGACGAAAAGAACAAGAAACGGGCTTAAAACGGGCCATTTTGGGCCAAAGAGGAAATCGACACGGCTTAGACTTCAAGCCACATGGTCGTGCCTTGACAATTAACTAAGACACAGCCATGCCACGATTTACACGGCCGTGCCCCAATCGACAGAATCGAGACACGACCTAAAGACGATTTACACGGGTGTGTACCATGGCCGTGTCCCTGCCGCAAAAAAGAGCAATTCTACTTGAAATAGGATACTTTGAGGCAAAGAAACACATTCCAAAGCCTATTCAAACACCCGAGTAGGAATTATACTTGAATTAGGATACTTAGGGGCCAAGTAAGGCATCTCAAAGTCTATATAAACACCCTTAAGATGGCGGATTTCTCCTTCAATTCCTCCAGGGGGTTTTAGGGATTTTCTATGTTTTGTTTTATCTTTTCTCTTGAGATGTTTTCTTTATTTGTTATGAACTAAACCATTCGGATACTCGAAGGGGATGAAACCTAGATAAACTTGTTATTTATTTTTGAATTATATGATAAATACTTAGTTTGTTCTTAATTATATTGCTTAATCCAAATCTATGTGCTTAGGTGGAGGAGGAATAGACCCTGCCTAAGAGTAGATCTAGCATAATTAAGTGGAGTTGGTCGAGTGCCTAGAGATAGGCTTACAAGATTTTGCCGGATTAGGGTGAAACCTAATATGGGAATCCATTGATCGATTTATTGCTATTCTAGGGGGTTATTATAAGCGAACGAGAGTTCCACTAATTAACCTAGGGTTAGACGTTATTCGCCTCGAGAGAGGGTTTAATATAGGTTAGGGAGTCCTACGGATCAAGCTGAGTAAAGAGATCATATGATTCAGTAATAAGTAACAAGTGAAGTCTAGGTGGATTCTTCCTGAGGGTATCGTCGTAATCAATTGAGTTTCTTCGAGTTATTTCCCAATTTGTTCTTTTTATCTTTGTCTTTAGCTTAGTAGTCATTAAACTAGATAAAATCAACCAATCACTCCATATTCTAGGCTAAATAATAAAAAGAAAGTGATTATTAGTACTTTTAGTTCCTTTGGGTTCGATAATCTGGTCTTGCCTAAGCTATACTACTGTTCGATAGGTACACTTGCCTTTAATCGTTGTCAGAGTTAGTTTTAAGGTTTGATCTCATTCATTATAAATTTAAAGCTCTAATTTCAGCGATCACATGCCACAACCAAAATGACCCAAAGACAAAAGCTATCGAAAAGAGTTTGGATAGTGTAAGCATTGAAGTTGATCTGTCCAACCCGTTTCGCAAAATGTTAACTACAGAAAACAAAACAAAACAAGTAAGCTTATGAAGCTTAGTAAGTCTATAGTTAAAATTTAATTTAACTTACCTTAACTGATAAATGATCACTAATTAATCTTAAATCATTATAATCCTAACAACCATTTCCAAAATCACATATCATTAGTACCAAAATATTCAATCATATAATTCAATATACACAATGGCTCAAACCAAAGATATCCATGCTTCCATATATATACACACAAACATATCATTATACATAAATCCAACTCAAAGAGTAATTTAACATTTAAACATAAAATTTCATGTCCTGTTGAACTATAGCAAATTGACTCAGATACTCAGATTTCCCCAAAACACACTAGAGAGCATCAAAATACTAACAGAGGCACCAAAATGCAAACAGAGGCACCTAACTGCAAATAGAGGCACCGAAGTACAATCTCATACAAGCTTGCATACTAATCCTATTGGCATGCTAATCGTATCCTAACCGTTTACTACATTCAACCGGGCATTATACTTAAATTCATAATATTAGTAAATCAACCATTTAGAGGCACTT
This sequence comes from Gossypium rotundifolium, assembly GCA_025506655.1. NCBI lineage: Eukaryota > Viridiplantae > Streptophyta > Magnoliopsida > Malvales > Malvaceae > Gossypium > Gossypium rotundifolium. The sequence goes on from CP106727.1 coordinate 83,923,727, forward strand.
CTTATTTCCGTACAAATACTATAAATCTGTTACATTCATTTCAATAATGTGCAACACAAGATTTACTACTACCAAATATTCGTTTTCTATTTGTACTTAATTACAACAATTAATAACTTATAACTAAATAATGAAATTTCAAATTTATTAAAATTAACTAGAAATTAATATATAATCATAAAGAAACACACATATACATATTATTGCACTATAAACTTACCTATATTATGCTTTCGCTCGACTCGGAAAGACTAATCCGCAACTTTCTTTTTTCCCCAATTAATCTCTGTACGATTCAATTCTTGATCTATATAATGATTATATTCAATATTTCAATTTCAAATATACCATCAAACTTATTTCTATACATATACCCTTAAATTTTCATATTTACAAATTTTCCCTAAACTTATCTGATTTATATAATTTAGTAATTTACTAAAATTTTATAGATTCCTATGCTAGTGAATTTCTTTCTAAACTAGTACAGCCCATAATTTTTCAAAATTCATAAGAATTCCATGTAAATTGTAATATTTTATCAACTTAGTCCTTTAACTAAAACTAACAAAAATTCCTTTACAAAATATTTCTAAACCATAACCAAGATTACAAACTCATCATTTAACATAAAAAAATACCTAGAATTCATCAATGGTAAATTTCAAAACCTTTAAAAATTTTACAAAATAGTCCCCTAGTTAGCTAGATTAAGCTACAACGATTACAAAAACATAAAAATTACGATAAACGAATTTACATGCAATACAGGCCGAACCTGCAAAATCCATCCACGGTGTTTTCTTTTCTAATTTTGGTGGAGTATAATGTTAAAGAAGATGATGATAAAATTTTATTTTTACTTTACTTAAGTTATAATTACTTAATTACTAGTTTACCTTTTATTCAAACATACATTTCAACTAATCAAAACCTATAATCGTCCACTAGTTTCTAACATGGTATATTTGCAATATAAAACCTCCTACAATTACTAAATAAACCATTAAATCATTAAAATTCAATAGTGATTAAATTGTACATCTTTTACAAGTTAATCCTTTTTAATTAGTTAGCCATTCAAACATTAAAATTTCTAAGTCGAACCTTCATAATGAGGTCTTGATAACTTATTTTCTAAAATCACTTGACTTTCGAACTAACCACTTATACCTAGCCATTAATTTAATTAGCTAAAATTCATTAAGTAAAAAATTCAATAAAAAATTGTCATTGGCTCGTATAATTTAAATACTAATTATTACGGACTTACTCGTCGAATTTTTGGTCCCAAAACCACTATTTTTGACACCACTGAAAATGGGTTGTTACACGTATTTTCCTTTCAACAATAACTATGCCAATGGCTACAAGAGCTCCAACAACCATAATTTTTCCTATATAAACCCCTCCAAACTTCATTTTTTTAGCTCAATACTTAATCCTCAATCATCAATCATCAATTCTCAATTTGTAATTATTTTTTAAAATCTTTTTTTGAATTTTATTCTCTTCGATTTGATTTTACTCCTTATAAATTTTAAAATAGCAAATCAACTTATTCATGTGGATGACAAGCATATCTCCAACGTTCAATTACAAATGGTAAGAAAAGATTATTAACTTATTTAGTTTTAAATAGTTAATTATTATGTTGTTAACATTATTAATTTTTTATGTTTATGTACTCAACCCGAAGATTGGATTTTGGAGACGTACATAAACAATTTTAGCGAAGGTACATCGGATGTCATTTATGGACACTTGCGAGATGCAAGATTTGTAAACATGGCTCGCATGCTCAGGGGGACTAAATTGGATCCCCCGCTTATCAGTGTTTTGGTTGAAAGATGGAGACCAGAGACACACACATTCCATCTTCTCTGTGGTGAGTGTAAAATTACACTCAAGGGCATTAGTTTACAACTCGGTCTATCGGTTAATGGGGAAGTCATTACGACGCCAGTGCTTAGTGCCGATTGGAGCACATGCGAGCAACTACTAGGGAATGTGTCGAACAAGTTTAGGGATAGTTGAATCGAGATAAGATGGTTGGAGGACAACTTCAAAACTATCAAGGCTTTCGCAAGTAACATTGAAAAAGAACAATTCAAGTGCGCACTCATATTGAGGTTGATCGAGGGTTTTCTCATTCCAGATAAATATCAACATCTGGTACATTTAAGGTGGCTACTACTATTAGCCGACTTGAAAGAAGCGGGACAACTTAGTTGGGGATCAACGACGCTGGCGACATTTTATCGAGAAATGTGTCATGCGACGAAACCAGAAAAAGTTAAAATCGAAAATTGTATGCTCCTTTTTCAATCATAGGCATGGTATCGACTAACATTTTTATGCCCCTGAATGGACCTCTCTTATGAATTTCCATTCATAATATGGTGAAATTCTTTTGATAATATCATTATCGTTTTAATTTTTCATTGTTGTAATTTTGAAAAAAAATTTATTTGAATAGGTGGAACAACCTCGCGAGACATAGCAGTATACTGACTGAGCTCGAGGATATCTGGCTAGCGTTAGATCAACAAACCAAAGAGGAGGTTAGTTTATGACTTTCAAATTTATCGATTTTTATTCCAACATTTAAAATTAAATATTAGACATGTGCTAAAATTTATTAATTCATATTGCAATTTGTATGGATCCCATATGTGGATTTGAGGATTCAAGAATGCGTCCAATCCAAATTTTTGGTCAATCGAAACATCTGGCATGTCAATATTGCATCGATCATTTTTGCAATGGTCGAGATGCACGAATCTTACTTAGTGATGCGGTAGTTCAGGTGTATGCAACATATTCCACTGCCACCTTAGGAGCACAATGACCTGCACAATATCGACTTGCAAGAGAGACTCGAGGAAGATTGGCCAACATTCCACAAGAAGTATATCGAGATTTGGCATTGTAGGTACGATTACTTGCCAACGCGTGAACCATTTCTCACACCAGAGTTGGCGACATCTCCAGATTACATGAATTGGTTCAGGCATAACAGCAAGTCGTATCTACTGCCGGCTTCAGAAAGAAGTAGGCAAAGTCATCTTAAGAGGCCAGAAGAGGGCCCCATCAATCTTAGGTCGGGAGAAGATGCCGCGGGGGGATCAACATTTGCTCCAGCTCCACACAATGACCCAATAGTCGTGCAACCTCCCTGTCAATATTCCTAATGCCAACAATAACGTAGGTACAAAATTCAAGTTTTTCACGACAACCTCGATAATTCCTAATGCCAAGTATTCTTATGGAAACAATCTGCTTGAAAGCTTAGTATGGAAACTCAATGGAGTGCATTGAGTTTATTTTATAGAGCTCGTACCCCAAAGCACATCAAAGAATTCCAGCAACAACACATACCCCAGGCAACACAAGTTTTTGAAGAATAAAGTTAAAGTTTATATTTGAAAACGCTCCCCCGTAGCTTTTTTAAGCAAGCCACATGCTTGACATGTCAGTGGAAAATGCGTCCTTCTCTCTAGCCATTCAACACCCAAGCCAACTTGATTGCTTCTTCCTTTGAGCCCTTGCAACTCGAAATTCCCGAGATAAATTTCATTCATTGCAACCCGAGATTCCTAGGATAAATTTAAAACTTTCTCTTTTACCCGGCCCTATCCCTTATATAAATGATCATTCTCATCCCCTACTCCAACATATCTTAGTCTCCTTTAAATTGTTTTCTTTTTCTTGCGTGTTAAAATTTATGGGTTTAAATATTTATTTCTCTCTGGGTTCACGATGATAGTTTAAGTTGTGTTTGGGTTCATGGTGATGTTGTGGAGTTCGATAACCTACAAATTTCACCTGCCGTATGAATATGGAGCCATCACCTAAGAAGCCAAGATTGCATTACAACTTGAGGTCCAAGTTGACAGTGATTATACCTTCTCGGGTTGAATTGTAACTAAGGCTTCAAGTTTACAAAGGTTATGTTGTCAAAGGATGAAGCATAATTGGGGCCCTAATTGACGATGGTTATGCAGGCACGACAATGAGTTTCTCTTCGACAGAGGAGCATGCTTTATAAAACCCATGCGGAAGTGTGATGAAGGAAAATGCAAGAGTCTTCAAGTATAATCAAGTAATTCGTGTTGTCCATCCCTACCAAGGTAGTGACCTTATTAGTAAAACATGTTACACCTCAATTCTGTCATAGGTTATAGTAACGGGGTCACCGCCTTTGGTGGACATGGATAAAATGAAATACTTTATTATACTAAAACGTCACTACTTTTTTCTTTCTTATACTTATGTTTAGGTTTTATAAAGCATCCACATCTGATAAGGAAAAGCTTGTTGTAGTGACCGCATAACCATTGTCAACTAGGGCTCCATTTATGCTCTATCCCTTGACAGCATAACCTTTGTAAACTTGAAGCCCTAATTACAGTTCAACCCGAGATTCTATAATCACTGTCAACTGGTACTTGGAGTTGCAACACGATTAGACTTCTTAGGTGATGGCTCCATACTCATATTGTAGATGAAATTTGTAGGTCATTCAGCTCCACGAACTTCTAATTTCCAACTACAAGAAAAATAAATAAATTTTAGCAAAGTGAAAACGAGTTCTACAGGGGGCGTTTTCCTTTCTATCCAAAAATAATGTAAATCAGTAAATTTAAAATAAAATAAAACAACCTACTTTCTCAAATTTTTTTCCTAGCATATTCTTCAAAATCAACCTTTAGAGTTTTATTCAAGTAATAACTCTATTTTAAAATTAGCATGACTCTTTTAACTAATAATCGTAAATTAAATTATAATTATTTTTAAATGTGTAATTTTGAGAACTTCTATTAAATTAATATTTTAAATATATATAATTATCACAATTTCTATGTTACTTTAATTTTATTTTAAATATGAATTTAATAATATGATAAAAATAAAAATGTTTTCACCGATTCAAAAATATTTTCGAGACTCGTACGTTTATATATTTATATATATTACATAAACATTTTACTTTTGTATCTTATTATGTACATGTCTATTTATTTTTCATATCAAGTAACAAAATTGCAAATTCTTTCGATATCTTCAAAAGTGTTAAAAATTATTGAAATTAATTTAAATAATTATCCACTCAATTTTGAACTCAAGAAATTAAATTACCGAAAATATAGAATTAATGGAATTAAAATATTAACAACTAACGTAACAGTATTGTAACATTCTATATCACTCACAGGGTTTAACTTTAATTCTTTTGATTTTTAGATTTTAAAATTTAAGTTTATTTATTAATACTATTAAATATTTTTGTTAAATTTATCATTATAATATTTTCAAAAAAATTCACTTGATAATAATATTATTTAAAAATAACATCTTAATAAACATAAATTTAATAAAATAACTATAATAATAATTACAATTAAATCTATATTTTAAAATTTAAAATAAAAATATAGAAATTAAATTTCATACATATTTTCTCTTCCAACAAAATAATATTGTACCACTACCAAACTTTGAAGTCGTAGATTGTTGGTCAGTATGAAATCAGATGGTGATGCGATCGTCATTTTCGAATGAACTTTACCTTAAAAGGACCATCATTCTCTTGGAAGGTAGAATTAGGCACATTATCAGAAGTTTACTTAAATTAAAATATTATTTTGTAAAATTCCATTTGGGAATATAACTACCATCTAATAGTCAAATTATATTTGGATATATACAAACTTTTGTGTATGTACTTGCCATCTGTAAATGGAAATATCTTTTTAAGTATTAATTACACTCCATACCACTTCAAACTTTATAAACTTTCTTCTGGACTAAAATAGTTTTACATTAAAATATTTTAAAATTAACTTTATTTCGAATTATTTAATTTTATTAATACTACATAAAATTATATATTATTAGTGCATTCAATATTAATTTATTTAAATTTATCAAACATATGATTAAATTTATTATTATAAATATATTTGTATTGCATATAAAATTTTATCATATTTATATAAGATATTGTGTTTGTTAATATTAAATTATGAGATACAAGAAAATATATTTCTAAAATATTTATATAAATTAAAAATAAAGTTTGGTTGAACTTATTAGGATTATGGTGTTCTACTTCTAGTTTTAATAGAAACACCCTTAAATCATAATTATTATTTTGTAAAAAAAACTTTTAGTAATCCTCTCGTTAAGGGTATGTTTGCTAAATTGAAAATTTAAGTATTAAAAATTAAATATAAAATTTTATTGTTAAATTTTTAATTGCTGAATTTTATTAGAAAATTGTTCGTAAATTAGTAAAAATAAATACTGAATATAATTATATTGTTTGATAAAATAATTTTTAATTTTTAATTTTAATTTTATTAATATAATATTTTATATTATTTTAGATTAAAAATAAATATGGTAATTTGAATATCTCATTTTTTAGAAAATAATTTAATTTATTTTTTAATAAATTAAAATGGATTTAATGCTTTTTACATTGAGAGATAAGTAGCTACCTAGTTACTTATCTTATTCAACAATATTTTTGTTAAAATTTTATATTAAATAAAAATAATTATTAAACACATTAAAATATTAAATATTAAAATCTTCATTTCCAATGTTGAAAATTTTAATGGTTTATCAAACACACCCTAAGTTGTTTTTGAATATCTAATTGACTCGTCATACAAACTCAATCAAAACTTAAATAATAATATAGATAAATATATTTAATAATTAATTATTTTATATTAAAATAATTTTAATTTACTTAAAATTCCACGTGTTATTAATCCAGTGAATGAGAGTAATATAGATAGGTAACGGAACCTTTAAAACAAAGGTAGTCTTTTCAATTCAGTATTGTTGGTAGCTGCTTGGTATTGCTTATCAAACAAATACTTTAATATCCATGGAGATCAACAATCCTAATCCCTCAAAAATGGATAGGAAATTCATTGAGAGAAACAGGAGAATTCAAATGAAAGCTCTCTATTCTAAGCTCAATTCCCTCGTTCCACATCACAGCTCTAGGGTTTACTCCTCTCTCTCTCTCTCTCTCTCTTAATCTTTTACCTACGAACTTGCTCCAAAATGTGCACAGATCTTTGCTAAATCTGGGGTTTTTCTTCCCCTCTTTATTTGCATTGCATGATGCATGGCGTTTATTCAATTTGCAGGAAGCAATATCACTGCCTGATCAACTACATGAAGCTACAAATTACATAAAAAGTTTGAAGGCAAACTTGGAGAGGATGAAGGAAATGAAAGACGGATTTAGGGGATTAGTGGAAAGGGCAAATACAAGTCGCAGCTATGGGTCAAAATCTCCTCAAATCCAGATTCAAGAAATTGGTTCTTCTTTGGCGATCGCCTTGAACACTGGCTTCAACAGTCAGTTCATTTTCAATGAAACCATCCGTATTGTTCATGAAGAAAGAGCCGAGGTTGTGAATGCCAATTTCTCTGTTGTCGATGATGATACTGTTTTCCACACTATTCATCTCAAGGTACTCATTGCTACTGTGCTTTCTTCACATTCATTTAACCCCCCCCCTTTTTGATGAATATTGGTTTGTGGGTTTTGTTTTTGAAATTCTTGGGTTGAAAACGTTGTAGATTGGAGAGCCATCGGCAGCTGCCAGGATATCTCAAAGATTGAACAAGTTTGTCCATGATGCTGATGCATCCAATAAGTACTGAAAGGTACTGTATTAATGGGGTAAATAATCTGAATCATTGACCTTATAAACTGTTGTAGGGATATAGAAATGTGAGTCAGCAATGCCTCTTGGTGATTAGTATATCATGAAATAATGCTGCTTGGCAACTACACCTATTGTTATGAAATTATAAATGATGTTTTCAATTCCCCATATGAAATCTTCTTGTTGTTTTAGGTTGGAAATGGTGTTACTGAATATTTGGAATATAACACAGAATCTATTTTCCTGAAATATGCCACCTTTATTTACATATGAATTTCTAATGAATTAATGTTTTTTTTTCTTTTAATTTTATAAGTTCAAATAAATATTAGCCTATTTTACTTGTTTCTATTTTCGTTAGTCTTGTATGTAAAGTGCATTTTAAAGCAAAGAAAGAAAGCCTTAACTTGTTTGAACCGATGAATCGCAATACTTGACTCTTAAGATTATTGGGAAAAGCTTTTCTATAATCAATTAGAAAGATGGTTGTTAAAAAAAAAAATGTAGGAGATTTAACTCATACAATCACTTAAAGATTGGAAGTAAAGGTTTTCCCACCTAAGAAAAGCATGTAAGTTTAGTATAAAGGCATGTTTGTAATTTTCAGTGAAACTTCCTTTTGTTCTTTTTAGATTAGTACCAGGACATATATTTACATGGAATGAGAATTCAATTATGTTATGAACAAAAAGGGAGTCAGTCAATTGTGGAAGTCTTTGGAGAAGTTCTTAGGAAGTTGGATCATATAATATTATAATACAATATATGTATGTTTGTTAAAATTATATAAATTCTACTCTATGTATGAAAAAAGAATAAATTCATCTGTATGTATTGAATGACGTTTGCTTGCCTTTTTTTTCTTCAATTAATTTAAAACATCATATTTGTACAGTGGTTAGATGAGACGCAGATAGAGGGAAGCAGAATTATAACACACACTTTATTTTAATATAACGTTTACAAATTTTGCAATACAGCAGAACCCTTGTATTCACCTCGTCTTAATGTGATTTGAATTTAAAACTAATTATTTTATTGTTAAAGTTTTACTCTCCTCTTATAATTCACTGAAAAAAATATTATTATAACATAGTGATAATTGAATTTAGATATACTAGTTATTTTGCACTCACACTACAAGTCTAATTAATTAATTTTTAATTATAAAGTAAAATTTTAAATATTATAATTTTTATATTTAAAATTTAGTTCTCATACTTTTATGTTAAATTTAAAGTAAATTTAAGTAATGAATATTTTTTGCTCCATAAATTAACAGATAATTATTTAGTACGAGTAATAGAAAGTTTTATTCCACAAGTAGGGTTGAGGTTTTACCACATTTTTATTTTAATTTTTAAATACAATTTAAGGATATATTGTTAAATCTCAAACCTACTTGTGGAGTTAAAACTTTCCACCGCCATTGTATCAAATAAATATTTTAAATTAACACCGACTAATAGATCTAATATTCAAATATGTAATATATAATTCGATAAAAGATAATTATTCAATTAACTTTTATTATACATTTAATGACTATATAAAACGAAAGATTAGGGTTAGGTATAGATTATCTTAGGTCATATTATGGTTTTGGTCATTCTACTATGCTTACATTTACGATTTAATCTATATACTTTTGTTTGATCTAGTTTGGCCCTTCTATTATTATATATAGTTAGTTAATCCAAATTATTAGCACCCTTAGGGTATGTTTGGATAAAATATAATAATTGGATGAAAGTGTAATTACTAAAGTAGTAATTTACAAAAATTGTATACCTTAGGAATATTTGGCTAATAGAGTGTAATTATTTCGTAATCTCACATGTCATGTTCTATAGTACAAGTTGTAATTGCACGTTACATAATTTGTATTTTTAAAATATTAATTACTATAAAAAATTATCAATACGATAAAATAATTTCTAAACGAGTAGCAAAAATTAAAATCAAATCATCATATGTAATTTATTAGTCCAAGAAAGTAGTTGATAATACGATGACTAATATAAATAACAAGAGAAATAAATATTATATGCAATTTTTCTAATTTCTTTAGCATTCCATATTATTGGGCTATTCCTCTTTAACATTTAACACATGTCCATTACTCCTTATCATCATTTGTTAGTCTTTAATCGAGTCCATTATCATCCAAATTTGAATCTAAATCTGAAACTTTGTATATGTCATTAAGATTATCAAGATCTCCTTATTCCATATACTCTTTGTATGCAACATGTTAATACAATCCAACGTTTTTTTTTTATGCTATATTGAGGTGATATTGTTAATATAGGAAATCTTTTTAGAACAACAAATGTCCTCTAAACCACATTTCAAAGCATTAAATGTTTTAAATTAAAGAGTTTGTAATATCTCCATATTTTTTACCATAATTTTTATATATAAGTATATTATAACACTTTCAGCTTTTATAATTTTTTTATATTATACCTTTAGATTTTACATAATATAATTTTTCTTATAATTTTATAAAATTAAGATACACATAAATTACTTTTTACAACATAATTTTTTTAAGATTTATAGTATTATTTTAGAAATTTTTAACATAATCATCCCAAACACTTATACATTTCGTGCTTATAATATAATTTTATAACTTAAACTTGTATAAAAATAATTTCTTAAAGTTAAATCATGTAAAACCAATGTGCTATATAAGTGAAGAGTTATATTGGAAATATGCATAGCGGAATTTCTCAATTAAATGAAATGTGATATATCAATAATAGTAAATAAGGGTATTCGATATCGGAGGAAATTGAAATAAGTAATATGTTGTTAGATATTAATTTGAGGTATGGATTAAATTTTTTAAAAAATGAAAACTGAAAGGGTTAAATCATAAATATTCAAAAGTTGAGGGGTTAAATTGAAAATATAAAAAATTTGAAGGACTAAAGTTACAATTATACCAAAAGTTGGAATGGCTCAATTGTATATATTAAAAATTTTCAAAGGCAAAATGATTATTTTGCAAGTGAGATAATTTTGTAAAATTACCAAAATGCTCTTAGACACAGTGTTTTGAATTTGAGCCATTGAATTTGCTTTATGATGAAGGATTTAATAAGGGCCATTGGATCAAAAATAAATATATTTATCATAATTATTAATCATGAAGTGTTGGCACATCTTGAGCCATTGGATTTTGATGGAAAGTGAGATGAAATATTAGCCATTGAATTAAAATTATTATTATAAGATATTTTATATTATTTTATGATTATAAAAAGATAATAATGAATAATTTTCTTCATTCATCCATGCATCACATGTCTATAGCATGGAGGAAGAGAGAAAATTTTGGTTTTCTTACAATTCGGTTCCCTATTAAATTTCAACTTTTCAACCCCAAATCTTAGAAATTTCTGTAATGCCCAAAACCCGATTCGATTTATTGGGTCTAGATCTCGAGTGTTACTAAACAATACAAATCACTTAATAAAAATAGTTTACAATGTCTCATTTGTTTTAAAACTGTTATTTGTAGCTCCAAAAGAAAAGCTTAACATTTGGTAATTTAAAATAAAATATACGTTAAATAACTTATTACATCATATTTAATATATGTCTTTACAAGTTAGAAATTTGTTTTAAGGCAGACTCAAAAGGCATATTCAAGACTGCGCCATAAATCCAGTGTATGCATAATAGCCGACTCCGCCACCATTTTGGCATAGTCATGGCGTTGTCCCCCCAAGCGAAGCCTCATCAACAACAAACCTGAAAATAATAACAAACCTTGTAAGTACAAGAGTACTTAGTGAATCCTACTATAACCATACATTTATGGATACATTGCAATCTTGTATGAATTTCTATGAGTCAACCATATTCTGCACCATTTAATTTGGCTGGTACCATCACAATGTTATCATTTTTTTATACGCTAGTTATCATGTCCTTATCATACTTAATCTTCCATATCTTGTTAACTGAGGAATCCTTCCAATCATTTCATAAATCTCTTGTCCTATAATATTTATCTAACAGAACATATCCTTAGAAACTACTTCCAACAATCCACATCTTAACACATACTCTTATTTCAAACAACTGCTCACTGACATTATCTTGGGCGGATACATATATATGGCAGATACTTATGCAGAGTTTCATACCATTGGTTCACACTCAGACATATCCTGATCCGGATCTGTACACATATTCATACTGATAATTCACTACGTATAACATCCATATGAATTTCATATCATGCTATATTAGAATCTCATAATTCAAAATAGCATTAACTCAGATTTAAAATAAATTTAGAAAAAGATGCAATATCCCTTACTTTTCATATTTACAGTTCATTATGATAGATACCCTTCTCAACATACAGATATACATTTCTTTTCCACGAAACCCTTATGACTTTATTCAACTCTTATTCCAGAGCATATCAATACATTATCTTGGTCATACTTATTACAAAATAGACAGACATTCAAATTCATAGCTTACCAAATATTCCTAATAATGCACGCCATATAGACTTAGCAAAGCACACCATACATGCAATCAGATAAAGTACGCCATTAAGGCGATCCATTTAGAGTTAGCCACAAAAGCATTCCATTTAGAGTTTGACACAAAGGCTATTCTTTGCTGTCGTGTTTACGATATGGATTTTCCTAAACTTACATTACGTGAGGTTTGCCCATCATCATCCTGGGACACACAGAGAACCCCATTGGGTAATCACCATTCCCTAGTTCTTTTTCAAAGGGTGTCATGACCATAGACTTTTCCTTTAAAATTCGTGTTTTTAGTCCCAACGGACTCATTAGACACCACCGCGATGAACAGCCCCAGACTATCTTGACAGACTCTTCATGTATTGACACAATCTAAATTCAATATTTTACTTCACTAATATACACTCAATCAGAACACACACATCTCATAGCATACATTTCAGACATATACATACTCAGCCATACTTCAATGTTTCTATGCTCGTACACCAATTATCATATAATATACTTTTCATGACTTCAAATCCATTGTTCAATAAATTTCCTATAGATGACTCACAATATGATCAGTATACATATAGAAGTCAACATAAAACTCATCTGACGCCCACGTACAGTAGCTTGAACTCTATATTCAAACTTTCATCATGAAATTGCAACAACCACTGCTTACAAAATATAGAAACACCATTAAAACTCATTCGCATACTATTTACCGTCATCTCGAGCACAGATAACCCCCATGCAAAGCTTTATTTCTTCATCTTACTGTTAATGTACCCATACAAACTTAAACTTTCATAACTTAACATGTAAAGTCATAATACTTAACTTGGCATAGAGTATCTACTGATAAAAATACAGAATTACAACTTTCAGCTTAAAAAAGAAAGAAATGTTTTTGGTTCCTTAAGAATAAGATAATAACACTTTAGAAGAAGGAAGAAGAAAACACCCCTTTTTTTCAAACTTGAATACATATATATACAACCTATATCCTTGTTATAGAACTTGACATGTGTCACAATATTTCAAAATTGTCCTTATTTTAGTTTACGACCCTTGAGAAGAACATAAATGATCATCCAATAAATTTATTTATACCTAACTCATCTACTCAATTGATTCCTAACTAGAATGTTTACAATACTTTTGGTGTTAACCCAATACTTTTGGTGTTAACCCAACTTGCAACGAGCTCTTTCTCTTTGCAACTCAATACATTTTAAGGTCATTCTTTACCTAATATCTCAACTTCTGTTTTACGCCCATTCTATATGCCTAAAAGAAACTATTGGGCAGATAGAACTACGCCACATATATTACTCTCAGTCTACATGCCAAAATAGGGATGCTACAATTTCTATAGCAACCAAAGATAAGAAAGTGATGAAAGTATTGTAGACAAAGGGAAGAAAGTGATAAAAGTGTGAAAGGAAGAGAAGAGAAACAAAGGGAGTGAAATCTAGCTAAAAAGAGTGTGCTGAAAGTGATCGTGAGTGGCTTACCGAATCACATGGCATCAACACGTGGAAAAGTATGAATTTCAATTTATGGACAATAATGTGGCATGTACTTAGGTAAGGAAGGTGTTAAGTAAATAGTGCAATGCCTTGAAAACAAGTTTTGTTAAAGTGGGAATGTCTTGAAGATTATGTGGTTAATGATTAGTGATTGAACATGGATAGGTTACAGATGTTTTAAAGGATATATTAAGGTATTTTACAGATAAGAATGGAACTTAAGTGATGTATTAATCTTGAAATGTGCATCTTTTGCTCGAGTTATTGATTTGACTCGTGTAAAGGATGTTATCGTTGATTCTATAAGAGTAAGGCAAGTTGTATATCCAATCACATTCTAGTAGAGCACTCAAGGCTCTGCTACTAGCACTATATGTTCTTACATTATAAGATATCTATTTAGTGGAAGCCACATCAAGCTCCTCTGTATAACCCTCTTCGTTTTTAAGAAAACTCCAAACACTTAACACACTATTGAAACCCTGCCCAACTTTTTACATCTTCTTTAATGGATCTTCATGTACTAGTGTGAACCACATCCAACTATCATCTCAACCTTTTTAGTGCTTCTTGACACACCTTTGCAAACCATGTTCGACTATTGTCTAAATGTTGCATTGACAAAACTATTGCCATAACATAAAAAAAAATTATTAATATAGGACACTTACAAAGCTAAGCTCTTAATCTAGGGGTAAAATACCCAAATATACCAAAAAATAACAAAATATACGGAAAAGGGCCAGTTTTAAGAAAATTTACGGAAAAGGGTCATTTCCCCTCAAAACGCATCCACGTCAGCACGTTTTGAGGAGATAAACCAGGAAAGCGCACCCTGGGACGCGCTTTGTGCCACATCAGCAAAGCACGCTGACGAGGACGCGCTTTGTGCTGATGTGGCAAAAGTGCATCCCCAAGGGCGCGCTTTTGCCCTCTTTCCCGTCTTGACTTTTTAGCTATTTTTAGCGTTAGGGTATGAAATTTTAAGGTTTTTGGGTTAGGGTTTATGATTTTTTAAGGTTAATTAGGGTCGTTAGATTTAGGATTTTTAGGGGAAATTTAATTAGGGTTAATTAGGCTTTAGTAAAAATATATTTAGGGTTTCGGGCAAAATATATTATCAAAAAAAATTATTTGAATTTTTTTGACAGTTGTATCTGGCAAAATAATTTTGAGAAGATGTTTCTGAACAAGCAGTGGCCAAAACGCTTCAAGCATGATGCACTGTCAGCAGAGGTACTGAAAAGAGCTCCCACGTGGACCCTCTTTTGCTACAGTAGTCTCCAGTAAAATAATTTTGAGAAGATGTTTCTGAGCAAACAGTGCCCAAAACACTTCAAGTAGGATGCACTGTCAGCAAGGGTACTGAAAAGAGCTCCCACGTGGACACTCTTTTGCTATAGTAGTCTCTGGTAAAATAATTTTGAGAAAACGTTTCTGAGCAAACAGTGCCCAAAACGCTTCAAGCAGGATGTACTGTCAGCAGGGGTACTGAAAAGAGCTCCCACGTGGACGCTCTTTTGCTACAGTAGTCTCTGGTAAAATAATTTTGAGAAGACGTTTCTGAGCAAACAGTGCCCAAAACACTTCAAGCAGGATGCCTGTCGTTAGGGTCTGAAAAGAGCTCCCACGTGGACGCTCTTTTGCTACAGTAGTCTATAGCAATCCTTAGAC
The DNA here is from genome assembly GCA_025506655.1 of Gossypium rotundifolium. NCBI lineage: Eukaryota > Viridiplantae > Streptophyta > Magnoliopsida > Malvales > Malvaceae > Gossypium > Gossypium rotundifolium. Next base: position 83,939,147 of record CP106727.1, read on the forward strand.
TATAAATTAGCCAAATTTCATTCTCAGGTTGCATAACAGAAATTGAGGCAAAAGAAAAATAGAAATTGAAAATGAGTGAACGTATTAATGTCGTTATTTACTGCAATGGTGAGGTTTGTGACACCGAAAATGGTGTTATTTTTTATCGAAGAACACAGTGCGACTGGGTTTTAATCGAACATAGATTTGTCAGAACTTCACAAAAGAATTAGGCACAAAATCTTCGGAACAATGCCAATGAAAGTTTAGTCTATTAAGTATAGATTTTGCGCTTTGGTTGATCCGGTGAGATATGAATCATTCGACATCAAAGGTCCTCAGAGCTTGGAGGCAATAGTGGAGACTCATCTTGCCAGTGGATCACCCTATCTTGAGGTATATGTACAATTTTCATCGCCAAGTGATCTTCCTTCGACCTCAACATCTACTTCTATTTGAGGGGAATACATGACCCCAAGTCGACACTCTGTTAGTGGAGGCAGAATACGGAAGTACCCATGTTTGGTGGTATTATGGAAAACATAACCCCCGCACGACACTCGGTTGATGGATGGGACATGCATATCCTTCCTTCGACGTCCGATGATAGAAATACGTATTGGAGAACGTCATCAACTTCTAATGGTTGGCAATCCATGTATGATTGGGAACATTACAAAAGATGTTTAAGGAGGGATAATGTATTCCCCACGACATCCACCGACGAGGGGCCCTCGTTCGTTGCAAATTATGGTGGATCGGATGATGAGTCGATATGGATCCACCTCGAGAACCTGGGCCTGATGGTGTAGAAGTTGAATTATTTTCTGAATCGGAGCCTGTTCAATAGTACCTGAAGATGTTGAGGGCGGTTCAGACGAAGAAGAAGAAGATCCGCTATTCAAGGCGTACTCGTCTCCAGCCCACATACATAATGTCGATCTATCCCAAGACGATGCATTGGAGTTTCTTGAACTACCACACCGGACACGTGACCGTACAACTTTATCGTTAGATTCGGACAAATTAAAAGTTGGTAACAAGTTTTCCAACAAGGATGCTTTTCTTGCTGCATTGAAACAATACAGTATCAATAACAGGGTTAACTACATCATGGTTAAATCTAAGCTCGATAAGTACGAGGCGAAGTGTGCAGTGCAAGACGGTACGTGTTCATGGAAAGTCATGGCCTCGTTGAGGAAAAGGACAAGCTTGTGGAAGATCAAAAAGTACAAAGGTCCACATACATGTCTTGTCGGTACAGTATCACGATGTGTTCAATGTTTTTGAATAATACTAATATTACATAATGTTGCATTATTTAATGTACTTCGTTGACAGGTGTTACACAAGATCATCCGAAGATGGATTCAGACATGTTGGCTGACTTAATAATGCCAACGGTGAAGGCCGATCCCAAGACTACTGTGCCGTCCTTAATTGGCAATATTCGTAGCCAATTGGGGTACACCCCTTCTTACAGGAAGGCTTGGATAGCCAAGCAGAAGGCGTTGGAAAATTTGCATGGTCGGTGGGATGCTTCATATAATGAAGTGTGGCAGTGGTGTCAGGTGCTAAAGAGATATGTCCCAGGTATCATAACAGACCTTGAAACGGAACCGGTGTACTACAACGATCGTTTGCTCCATGGATGCGCAGTGTTCAAGCGTCTTTTCTGGACATTTAAGCAATGCCGAGATGCATTTATATATTGCAAGCCATTGGTACAAATTGACGGTACCTTTATGTATGGCAGATATACGCATCGGCTATTGCTAGCTGTGGCACAGGACGGCAGTGGGAGAATCCTCCCGATTATGTTCGCAATAACACCGGGGGAGTCAACTGATGATTGGGATTTCTTCCTATCTAGGCTAAGGAGGCATGTCTGCCCTCAACCTGATATATGCGTTATATCGGATCGGGGCCCTGAAATACTAGCCGTAATAGAGCGCCAGAGAAGCCTGTGGCATCGCACACACCATCGATATTGCCTAAGGTATGTTGCATCCAACTATTACGGGCAATATCGATCTAAAAGTCAGCGACGGCAAATGACTGATATGGGTATGTAATATCTATTAATATAATTTCGTTTGTAATATTCAATTTATTCTCAATTGAAGAGTGGTATGTAATATTTGCTATCAACGTATATTGGTAGGGTACGAGATCAATAAGGACCATTTTCAAGAGATGTTGGTGAGTTTACGATCAGATAACGAAGAAGGCGCAAACTACCTGTGTAATATTACTTTCGAACAGTGGACACAAGCATACGACGGCGGCCTACGATATGGTCATATGACCTCAAACCTGTTAGAATTCATAAATTCTGTTCTAAAAGGTACACGTCATCTGCCGATAACATCGGTTGTGCAAGAGATATATTTTCGTTTAGTGGCACTATTTTTGAAGCGAGCAGCGAGTTATAAAGGCCAAATGCAAGGAGGCTATGTATAGAGCGCGAAGGTCCTGCGAGAAATTAACAGGGGGAAGGCACGGGCCAACACCATGCACACAGTGTGTCACGATCGCAACAACCTATGGTTTCGTGTGACGGAGTTTGACAGGCTGAACCAAGGTATTGTTGGCGGGCAGTATCGTGTGCACTTGAGGAATAGGACCTGCGACTGTGGGATATTTGATGCACTTCGTTACCCATGCGCTCATGTACTTGCGGCTTGTCAGAATCTCCGTCTTGATCCCATGAGCTATGTCGACGAAGTGTATAAAATAGAAAACATGTACAACGTGTGGAGACACGTATTCCCACCAGTTCCAGATGAACGTAAGTGGTCGTCGATATCGCTTGCACCGTATAAGCTGTTGCCGGATAGACAACTGAGGCGCAAACCAAAAGGTTGACCTTGCTCGACTAGAATACGCAACAATATGGATTCTGAGAAACGTCCAACCAACGTAGGTTGTGTGGATGGTGTAGGAACCCGGGCCATACATCTCGCTCGTGTCCAAATCGAAATAGTTGATAGTTTGCTTAACTTTTTCTATCTCTTGGTGTCAATGTAAATTCTATTTATTTGTTGATGAAAACGGTGAACTTTTGTAGAATGACTAATTTGGAAAAAAAAACCTTTAAGTTACAATAAAATTACAAATGTTGGACTTTTATTTTTAAATTTAAATTTCAAAAAAAAATTAAACAAATTCTATTTTATTAAAGATATTAAAATTAAATTACAAAAACATATAAGCAACTATTATTTTATTAAATATATTAAAACTAAATTACAAAAAATAAAAATAAAAACTTCTTATTTTATTAAATATATAAAAACTAAATTACAAAAAATAAAAATAAAAACTTCTTATTTATTAAATATATTAAAACTAAATTACAAAAAATAAAAATATATTAAAAAATTAAAAAGGGCTTTTTTGTAAATATTAAAGAACTATTTTGAAATTTTAGAGAAAGTTTCAAGGACTTAAAGAGAAATTTGAGAGGAATTTGAGAGAAGAATGAGTAAGGACTAAAGTGTGAAAGAAATAAAAGGGTTGTGGGTTTTTATAGCCTTAATTTTTTGATCGGGCAAAAGCGCGTCCCTAAGGGCGCGCTTTTGCCACATCAACACAAAGCGCGTCCTCGTGGGCGCGCTTTTTTAATTTATCTCCTCAAAACGCGCTGACGTGGACGTGTTTTGAGGGAAAATAGTTATTTCCCATAAATTTTCTTAAAACCGGCCATATTTCGTAATTTTTTTTTTTAGTACATTTGAGTATTTTACCCCTTAATCTAAGTAATTAACGCTTAAATTTTAATAGTAAAATGTCACTTAAAAATTAAATATAAAACCGCTTTTAAGTTTTGCATTGCTGCAAGCATATTCGTTCCCACTTAAAATATATTTATATGAGTACCACTCAAATAGTGGAGGCCCAATTAGAGATTCGAGTTCTCATATAAATGTAAACAAAAGGCCCAAATTCCTATGGTAAACCTGTCATTTAAGACAATGTAGATCCCCTCCGTCGGTCTAGGGTTTTCTTCTATCTTCTTACTCTGTTTTACTCTTTATACACTTCGGCTCCACTGCAAGCAAAATCTAGAGATCCGTCTACAATGGTAGGAGTTTTCGAAGTAGGCGCCGTTCCGTTTAATCCTGACGGCTGGGGTCCGCCCGACTCCACCACCGCCACGGCGCCGTCCACCACCACCACTCTCCCTCTTCACGTTCCTTTCGCTCCCTTCTCCCGCTCTGAAAAACTCGGCCGAATCGCCGACTTCACCCGATCTTTTGCAAATGCCAACCCATCTAACCGCCCTTCTTCAGGGAAGCCTGGCGCAGCCTCCTCAGAGTCGCCCTTCGATTTCTTGCTCGACCTCGATACGTTCCCTCTTGCAAACCCCGACGACGATTCTTCCTTTCGTTTAGTCGACGCAAAGCCACCCACTCGGCCTAAATTTGGCCCCAAGTGGCGCTTCAACCAACACCGACCTCAACTTCCTCAACGGCGAGATGAAGAAGTTGAGGCCCGTAAAAGAGAAGCTGAAAAAGAACGAGCCCGACGTGACCGTCTTTATAATCTCAACCGATCGAACCAGAACCAGCAACGTCGTGAAGCTGCGATTTTCAAATCCTCTGTCGATATCCAACCAGAGTGGAACATGCTGGATCAAATCCCTTTCTCAACATTCTCCAAATTATCCTTTTCCGTTCCAGAACCTGAAGATTTACTTCTCTGCGGTGCTTTAGAATATTACGATCGGTCCTTTGATCGAATTACCCCGAAGAACGAACGGAGACTAGAGAGGTTCAAGAACAGAAACTTCTTTAAAGTCACCACGACTGACGACCCGGTGATCCGAAGATTGGCAAATGAGGACAAGGCAACTGTTTTCGCCACTGATACAATTCTGGCAACGTTAATGTGTGCACCCAGGTCAGTTTATTCTTGGGACATTGTGATTCAACGTGTTGGGAATAAACTATTTTTCGACAAAAGAGATGGGTCACAGTTAGATTTGCTATCGGTCCACGAGACCTCTCAGGAGCCATTGCCTGAAGCTAAAGATGATATTAACTCTGCTTATTCATTGAGTGTTGAAGCAGCTTACATAAATCAGAATTTTTCACAGCAGGTTTTGGTTAGGGATGGGAATAAGGTTAGTTTTGATGAGCCGAACCCATTTGCCAATGAAGGTGATGAGGTGGCTTCTGTGGCATATAGGTATAGGAGGTGGAAACTTGATAATGATATGTATTTGATTGCACGGTGTGAGGTTCAGAGTGTTGTTGAGGTTAATAATCAAAAGTCTTTCCTCACTTTGAATGCGCTTAATGAGTTTGATCCCAAGTATTCTGGTGTTGATTGGAGGCAGAAGTTGGAAACACAAAGGGGGGCAGTCTTGGCTACCGAGTTGAAGAACAATGCGAATAAGTTGGCTCAATGGACTGCTCAATCAATTTTAGCTAGTGCCGATTTGATGAAATTGGGTTATGTTTCGAGGGTTCATCCTAGGGATCATTTTAACCATGTGATATTGGGTGTTGTTGGTTATAAGCCAAGGGATTTTGCTGCACAAATTAATCTGAATACTGCTAATATGTGGGGGATTGTGAAGTCCATTGTGGATTTGTGTATGAAGTTGAATGAGGGCAAATATGTGCTTGTGAAGGATCCATCAAAGCCTCAAGTTAGGATTTATGAGGTCCCAGCTGATGCTTTTGAGAATGATTACGTGGAAGAACCATTGCCAGAAGAGGAGCAGGTTCAGCCACCGGCGGAGGATACTGAAGCTGGGGAGCCGAATGGCACTACAAATGATGTTGAGGCAAAAGAGACTGAGACACAAACTTAATGGTAATGGTTCCTTGGGATTTTTCTTAATATATTCCTCTGCATTTTGTGGTGTGCCACTAGACTATTATCTCAAAGGCTTCTATGCAAGTTAATTTCCCTTGTTCTTATGTTAGTACTTGGCATGTTGTATGGATCCAAATATTATTGAGTTAACCACAGTACCACATACTAGTATTTATAACTTGATTTTCTTTCTTTTTTTAATATACAAATCGTTTGTAATCATATGAAACTCGGCTTTTCATGTTATCTTATCCTCCCTTAATGATGTTCAATTTTCTTTTCTATTTTACCATTGCTCATAAAATTTTAAGAGGTTAGAATTGTTTAGCCACTTCCCTACAACATTTTGTTCAATTTGAAATCCTGCAAATCTATATAGTTCATCTGGGGTTATTGGAAATATCTTTTTGATTTGGTGGTATGTTGTTTGGCATGCAGATTTCAAATTTCAAAAACTTTATTAGTTGCTTATGTATTGAAGCAATCATTTGTTTTGTGGGCGACTCTTCATTCTTGTACTTGCTATATTGTGTGGATGCTTTGTCTTTGATTGTCTGCTTGCTATGTCAGTTGTGTCTTATGCTTGCGGTTTTCAGTGTTGATTGCTAGAGCTTATTGGTGATTAAGGAGGACAACAATCCAGGGGATGTTATCGCCTCAAAAGGACCACGTTTGTTGCTCAAAATTAGTCCAATGTATTTTTCTTTCTTAGCTATTTTTGTGAATTTGTAAGCCGACTTGGCAACATGTGCGGGCAGATTTTGTAGGAGCATTTATTCAACTTTTGAAAGTGATAGATAAGTATGCTTTGAAGCTTTCATGCAAGTCAAGAACTGTGATACCGAGTTTACAAGCCTTTTGCATTTTCATATTCTCTTTTATCTGGAGGCTGTTTCTTTTCCTGGAGTGTTATGAACTTCGCATTCTTTAAATGTTATAATTTTGGTAATCTGATTCGAGTTACTCTTAACACTACTTTTGGATTAAAAGAGTGGAAAGCTAAAGAAAGTAAGTGACTATATCTCATGGGTTGGGTTAGGTCAGATTAAGTTAAGCTCATGTAAGGTATTTAGATCAATTTTTCATGTTAGAGTTTGGCCTCACTTAAAAAATGGGCTTAAAATTTTACTTATGTTTTGCCAAATTTAAAAAAAAAAAAAAAAAGAAAAAGGAAAATATGGATCCGACTTGATTTGCTCATATTTGATTTTTTTAATTAATTTTTATTTAAAATATGTTTTTGAAAAAATAATATACTGAATGTACTAAAAACAATAAAATATAAGTTTTTAATACATTAAATAAAGCATTTATATTAAACAACATTATCATAAATATAATAAATGTTTTATTATATTAAAAAATAAATATATATAATAAATATTTTATTGTATTAAACATATATTTTAAGATTTTATATTTGAGTTGGATTATTTTATTGGGTAAGTTTTTTTTTTGGATTTTGAATAATGACTTAATTGTTATTGGATTAATGATTGAAAATAAATATATAATTATTATTTTATATAACTAACTTTTATAATATAATATATTTGTGTTGGGTAAGGTGCGTTGTGTTGCGTTTAGTTTACTTTTTTATTCATGTTCTGATATTATTGCAAGATTTAATTTTACCGTCATTGTTGTTTTTACATTAACCGTAGGTAAATGTACTACCCATCCAAACCTACTCTAATTTAATATTTTGTTTAGATAAATAATTGATAGGAAATTATTATAATTTGTATAATTACAACTTTTCATAAAATTATTTATGGTAAATTATACTATAGGTCACCTAATTATGTTCAGATGTTTTTTTAATCAAAGTTTTAAAACTTTCAAAATAATCACTCAATTAATCAGATTTGTTCCTTTTTATCCATTTTTGTTGGTGATATGATAATCCAATGGTATAATAATAAATTTAGTCTTTACTTTTTACATATTATACCAATTTAGTTATAGTTTTAAAAATTTACTCTCAACATTATAAATTTTCTCAAATTGCTCTTAAATCTTAAAAAAGTAAAAAAATACACAGATTTTCAAAATATAATAAATTTAAAAAGTATAAATTACATTGTACTTTATTTAAAATAATAAATTAATCTAAAGCCCTATGAGCAAACCCTTCTTCATACTGGTGATGGTGGTGATGACGAGAAGCCAAAGCTAAAGCACCATGGAACGAGTGAGGAGCAGATTTTGAAGGTGGAACTGAAAGCGTGCACCCTGTGAAACATTAAGGTTCGAAAGTTGGCTGATATAGCACCAGTTCCGGTGGCTGCAGTTATCGCCGGTTCAGCCTGTTGTAAAAGTCATTCAATGAATTACTTCATGTTTCTCGTGTCATATTTTTTTTTTTAAATTGTGACTAAATTAACATAATATTTAAAAATTAAAAACTAAATTTATTATTACACTCAATTTTGGACTGTCACGTCACCCTCCTGTCAAATAGTTAATGTCACTAATAGGAGATAGACTAAAAAAGAATAAACCTGATTAGTCGTGTGATCATTTTGAAAGTTTTAAAAATTGAGTGACTAAAAAAGATTTTTATGCATAGTTTAGTGACCAGCAATGTAATTTACCCAATTATTTATAAAAGACTAAAAGGACATTCTACACCTTAAAATTTTGTTTTACTTTCCTTTTACTAGTTTTCCTCCCCAAATTAGAGTAAATAAAATATTTAAATTGGGAAAATAAAGAAAATATTTTTAATTAGTGTAAAATAATATTTGCAAATTAAAATGTTGGATATAATTAAAATATATTAAATTGTTTAATAATTCAATCATTATAATAAAAATTTAAATATAATGAAAGCATTTTCATTGCTTATAATGTATAATACAGTTTTATTTTATATTTTATAATAATTAATGCAAGATAATATTATTTAAAATAATAATTAATTAATATAATTATATTATAGGATAAATTTTAAATTTATACATGAACTTTAATTTAATGTGTAATTTAATACATAAATTTCGATTTGGTGCAATATACACATAAAACTTTGATTTTGATCAATTACAAACATTTAAAAAATAACTACACCATTTTATTTCTATATTGGGTAAATATAATTATATGTATATGCAATATATAAACATAAAATGATGTTATATCAATAATTATGTTAATTATTTGTGAGAATTAAATCAAATCAAAATTTCGTATAAAAATTACACATTAAACTAAAATCCATGTATAGTTTTGAGATTTATGCATTGTAATATATTAGATTTTTGTTTATAAAATTTTATTGTATAAATAATTAAAATTTTCTATTTAAAAATAATAATATATTTTTCTTTTTACTTTATTATTATTAATAATGAAAACGTAATACTTTAAACGTAAAGTAAATTTTTAATCCAATAAACATAAAGTGATTTAATTTATCATCTATTATTGTTCAAAAATATTATTTATTTAATAAAAATATTTTAATAGAATCAAAAAAAAAAATTAACCCATAGAGATTTTTCTTGACTCAGGTTGACCATTTATAATTTAACTGCAATTAATTTGCATCTTCTGCCAGTCAAAATGCTAAAATGTATGCTAGAATCCGACATTTTAAAATTTTAAAATATTTTTGGTAAGTTATTTTAGATTTGGATTATTTGAATTTGAAATCTGGGTGTTTTGAATTATTTTAGGTTTGATTACTTTAAATTCAAATAATTTTTATTACTTATTTTAATATATTTAAATTTATTGGAGTTGTTTTATTTCCTTTCATTTTTCAATTTCACCAAATAATGGTTGAAAAGAAATTTATATTTATATATAATTTTTAATTTTAACTCATTCAATTTTTATATTTCTAATTTTCTTTCTATTCTACCAAAGCCTAGGTTGAAGTAGTTTTGTATCCCAAACTTGTTGACTGAATATAGAAAGTATTAAGTATGAGAGTTGTAAAATCCAAGTTGTGGCTTACTGGAAGTGGTAGTGGCAGGAGTTTCGGTCTCTTTAAAATAGAAAATTATTTATTTAGAAATTTTAAAATTTTAAATTAGTAAAAATAAAATTATATTTTAACTCTTAAAAATAATAAAAATTTAATTTAACCCCTTAAAAATTATAAAAATATAAACTATTAAAAATAACAATTTAAATTCAGATTCTCTTAAAAAGAAATTTCTATTCACTTATTTCAAGAATAATTCGAGTTAGAGAGAGTAAGAGAGTGGTATATGGCATTTGTTACTCAAAGGAATGAATGAGGGTAGTGACTCTTCAACACTGCAAACTGAAGCAGCCAAAGCTTCACAAAAAAAAGTCTTCAACTATCATTTCAATGTTTCCCATTATTAGAAACAGCGATCCACACCTTACTTAAATCTAACATTGCCTTGCCTTCAACCATCGCTTTTCAATTCATCTACTGAAACCGCTCCCAAGCTACTTTCAGTAAAACTCCATGCCCACAATTACCCGCTAATCCTTCACTCGACGATATGCGCATTCGCTATTTGGAACCTTTAACTTTTCCCTAAAACCATTTTTTTAGGGTTAATATATTATTTACTCCTAAAATTGCACCCACTAATCATTTTTTAATTAGTTTGTCATGTCACTGGGTTTGTATTTTATTTTGACTAAATTTAAAAATCAGAAAAAATAGCTAAAAAATCTCTCTTTTTTTGAAAAAGAAAATATATAAAATTCTCATAAATTAAAAAGATTTTTATTTTATTTTTAAAATCATAAAATATAAAAAGAGCGAAATTACAAAAAAAAGTCAAACAAATTTAGAAAATCTCAAAAAATATATCAAAAATAAGAAAAAATGCGATAATTATAAAAATTTCTAGAAATTAAAAATAAAATTTTATTTTTAAAAATACATATAGTTCAAAAAAAGAGCGAAAATGCCAAAAAAAATCTCAAATTTTATTTAAAAATCATAAAAAGGAAAACTTTAAAAGGACTTGAGAACCAGCTGGTACGTTATCCAAATTTTGATACGTATATAATTATGTTGTGATCTGAATTTTGGCAAAATGATTTTTTGTCCTCCAATTTTATAAAAAATCATTTTAATTTTTATTTAGTTTTTTATTTCTTTTAGTCTTTAAACTTATATTTTTATTAAATAACCTCAAAATAGATGAAAAAATTAATATTTGTTAACTTTATGAAGTGACATACACGTAGATCGCCACATGGATGATATATCAGTATTTAATTAATTTTTTAATTTAAAATGTTAAAATTTTTCTATAGTTTTATACTTTTAATAATTTTAATGATTTTAAATTTTAAAATAATGTTTTTATAATTTTTTGAATTTAAAAATCTAATTAAATATTGACATAAATATTAATTTTTTTATTCATTTTAAGGTGACTTGACAAAAAAATAAATTTAAGAGTTAAAAAAGAAAAATTAAATAGAAAATTAAAATAATTTTTTTAAAGATTAAAGGGCCAAACAGGTTGAAATTTTGTAGGAATTTGGACACTCAAATCTTGCTAAGACTGCCAACTAGTAAATAAATAAAGTTTTGTTGAGCCTAGTTTTCTGGGCCAAAGTTGGGTATATAAAATAGTGTTGACTTGAGCCTTGCATCATATTCTGATGGTAAACCTCTACTTGAACTGCCGTTTTTCTCCTTGTAAAATTAAATTACATTTATTCATGCATGTGATAGCCAATAAAGTATATTTGGATCTCCACCCGGAATTTAGTATGCCTAAATTTGTGTGAAGAATAGCGCAAACAATTAAAGATAGAAGTAAATAACAAGTAACCAAAATCAAAGCTATGGAGATTAGTAAGTCAATGAACAGCTCTTCGTGATGAGGCACATATTGACTTGGTTGATACAGTGCCACTTCTAAAAAACAACTATTTTTTGTTTGCCAAAGAAAGTAGAATATGCTGATGGATATACTTAAACAAAGATTATTGACCTTGTCCCCCATTTCAAATTATGCATTAATGCACCTAGGAACAAGTGTCATACACTGAAATTGTCATATAATTTTGTAAGGAGGTTAGGGAATCCAAGCTACACTATCATGTCCCCATCTTTACCTAAAGAAAGAGCACAATATTTTATAAAGGGTCCGATCTCCACCAAATCTAACTTCTTTTTTAATATATTTTATATCTTTCTAAAGTTTATTAAACAACCATTTGCTTTGGCCAATTTTGGAGCAATAAGATTAGTTTTTCCATTTTCGTAATTCCTAATATATTACCGAAAAATTAAGTAAATACTATAATCCCCATTTTAATGTGTAAAAGGAGATTCAAAATAAAATTTTTTAGCAATAGTTAGAGAGGGAGAGAATTACCGCTGGGAAAGAATGTAGTAGTAGATGGGAGCTGGGTAGACGAGATCATCTTGGATTTAACCTAACTTAATATGTATATATATTAGAGGTAATTTTGTTAATATAGTGGGATGAGACGAGATAAGTTTACTCTGTAACTCTTTATATCCAATTTGATTTACTGAATTTAAATATAGAATGTCACGATACTTACATACTTAATAAAATTTTATAACTAACGAAAACTATACTGGATGTACTTATTATTACTTTTTTAAAAATCTTTTCCAAGTCAAAAAGATTTGAATGAAACGTATATTATTTATAACAGACTCTTAAAAGCAGTACAAAACATTACAACTTAAATCTTTGATAAGACATACATGTTCGTGGTGTATAATACTATTCGCCATTTGAAAACATATTCTCAAAAGTATCCCTTTGTAAGCATAATATCACACTATGATCAACCACCTTGGCGCATTCCTGACTTGGTCCCTTTTGGTAAACTGGTTCAACTCAATAACCTGCATTACAAATAAACACTCATAAGTTTAATGGAACTTAATGAGTCTCAACCAGTTTTACCTTTTAAGACCACTAAAGAAATCATCGACTTTAAGAACTTGGACTTCCTTTTAGACCTTGGCTGAAACTTTTTGATTTCTGGTTGGCAGATAACTATACGCCAATCTCTATACTTAAACACCTTATATACAATTCAATTGATTGGCGGATCATAGACTTCACACCATAGTTCGAATCTTATTACACAATCTTTTTGAAGATAGTTGTTGGATATACACTCCTCATAATGATATTTATATGGATACTACTCCTAATTGATTCTCCTACTAACTTTGGCAACTGTCAAAATGCCGTTCTCGCCGAATCTTCAAATTAATCCAAACAAATGTACTTACTCGGATGAATGTATTATTTTAGATCATCCCATAAAATTCCAAATAACTTTGATACATAACGTGAAAATATCCAGGTTCGACGAACTTTTACCCCATTGTACCTCCGGATACACCAAATTCTCTGTCTTGGTGGATTACTAAGGGAGATTCCTCGGTTAGATACACTACTGATAATTCATTCAGAAAATTATTCAAATGGATACCCAGATTTCACTGTAAAGGCGATCTAACCACTCGTCACTTAGGCGTTACAAAATTCGTTATATAGGCTTTCCATACAATACACCATAAAGACTTTTTAGATAATTCGCCACAAAGGCTTTACAGATAACTCATCACAAAGTCTTTTCAGATAATTCGCCATAAAGGCTTTATAGATAACTCATCAGAAAAGCTTTTCAGATAATTTGCCATAAAGGATTTATAGATAATTTGCCATAAAGGCTTGGTTTGGTTTGCCACCAAGGCACCACATAAACCTTTGTGTTTGACGATATCGATTTGCCTAAGCTTAGCATCACCTGAAGTTTGCCTATCATCACCCCTGGGACACGCAGAAACCCTAGTAGACAAATGCGGCTTATCTGTCATTCCCAAAATATGTTATGGCCATGGTTTTTTCACATATTTTCCATATTGACATTTTCTCATTTTACAGTCCCAACGGACCTTGTGTTTACGATCTCGATGGACTACATTTCTCCATACTGACCTTCGTGTTTAATGTCCTGGCAAATGTCATCAAAGCACCGCCGCGAGGTCCGTTATCATATCACATACTTTCTCGACACTCCACTAAAGCCCATTATCGCCAACCATACTTGGTCATGCATTACTCAAATAACATAATGAACACATTTATACAGATTTCGCTCATATTTTTAACATAATCATATTTTTTAACACATAATTTCTCATGCATGCTTACCACACATTGTCATATTCATGCAGTGTATCGTACACTTTAGTACATACATATAAATGTTTCACAGAAAATACATAAAACACATGCATACTGCAACTCCTGAAGAAGATACGCTTATCTATATAGACGCCAATCATGCAAAGAATCATTGTAATATAATGTGTAGGCGATGGGCTTAGAGACTCACCTTTACCTCAGTTCAAAGTTTCTATTTCGATCATCTATCCTAATCCAATAGCAACAATTACTTTAAAGACAATGGAATTTCTATTAGAATCTCTATTACAAATAGTTTACTAATGTTTCAACTACATGCGACCCCAAGCAATGCCTTCCACTCACACCCTACTGTTCTTACATCCTTATTCCTCAATATTCGTAACATATAGAACTATAAGACTTATTAGAAGGTCGAATCATCCACTGACTAAATGAAATCTTAGCTCTACCTTAATGACGACGAAGAAGAAGAAAACATTTAGCTCTGAAGGAAGAACCAGAACATAGGGTAAAAAGAAAAGCCCTGCAGTATTATATCCTTAATTACCTTACAAAATAGGGATACAATGACCCCTTTAAATATGTTAATATTAGAGTTCTAATCATACTAGAATAGCCCTAGAGCATTTAGAGTTTGACTGGAAAAAAGATAGTAGATGTATGACCCAATTTTACCCCAACCAAAGCCCAAACAACAAACCAAAACAAAATCAAACCAAACCCAATTAACCAAGCCCAAGTAACCCTAACCCAACTAGACCACTAAACCGACCACTAACTCCACCACCCCACTAAACCGACCACTAACTCCACCACCCCACTAAACCGACCACTAACTCCACCACACCACTAAACCGACTACTAACTCCACCACTCCACTAACTCCACCACTCCACTAACTCCACCATCCCACTAACTCCATCACCCCACTTGCATGCATAAGTTGTAGAATTTGGCTATAAAAGCCATTCAAAACCATTGTAAGGAGTGAGGTTTTTTTTTCTTCTATTTGTCTGGATAGTTACGAATACGAGAAGATTCAAAATATTCAAGGTGTTCTTTTTATTTTATTCTTTTTATTCATTTTTTTACACTTGTTTTTAAGAATAAACGCGAAAATACGGAAAAAGAGGTAGAAGCGTACCCATTTTGAGATCGTCGAAAAAAAAGAAGCTTTTTAGTTTGTCATTGCCAGTGCTTGTGTCATGTAATTTCGCTTTTGGAGGGTGGGGATATTTTCCCTTTTAGCCCCTCCTTGTTACTCGTAAGTTCTAATTGGTCCATCTTTTTAATTTTATTTCTGATTTTGCTCCAGATGCTTGTCTTTAAATTCAATTTAGTCGCTATTTCTTTTACTTTCAAATCAATTATCTCTAAATATATTATTGTACTTACTGCTTTTAATGTGGCCATTACCATTATTGTTTTTAATATTTTTTCCTTTTACTTTATTACTATTACTAGGTTCGTTAGCATTGTTAGCATCATTTTATTATTGCCACTATTTTACATGTATTATTATTATAAAATCATCTTTTATATTACTATTTATTATTCCTATTTTTCATTACTATTATTTTTTATCACTATTATTACATATATATTATTACTATAATTATACTTATTATAATTATATTTATTTTTACTACTACCATTATTTTTATTATTACCATTATTAATTCTAATATTATTACTATTATTTTCTTATTGATATTTTTATTTATGCTTTTTCCCAAAAGTCATAAAAAGGGTTTCTAAAGGTAATATTTCAGATCTCGAAAGTCCAGAAATCGTGCTCAATCGTCTTTGGGTTTCGATTTTTCGTCCGTCTAGATCACTAAATATCCTTTAAAGATTTCAATCGTATTTTTTAAAAATAAGGCAATGTTTCGTGTTTGGAAGTTCAAGAAATTCGTGCCCAATCGTGCTGGGTTTCAATTTTCTGTTCATCTAAACAACTAGATATCCTTCACAGATTTTTTTTATCGTATTTCTTAAATAAGGGCAATATTTCATGATTGGAAATCCAAGGAATCGTACCCAATCGTGCTGGGTTTCGGTTTTTAGTTTAGCCAAATAGTGAAATACCCTTTCAAATTGCACTACATGTATTTTGGAAATCATAAAATGATCTTGGTATCGACAGTTTGAAGCATCGTGTCCTATCGTGCTGGACATGATATTTCAGCTTTTCAGAACAAGAGTTTCGACATCCAATACGAGTCATCCAAACATTTTTTCCATACTTTAAAATATTTTCTAATTTTCGATATTAAGGACATTAATCAATCAACACGGTACCAATTTTGGGCGTTACGAGGGTGCTAATCCTTCCTCGTATGCGAATCGACTCTTGAGCCCATTTTCTTAAAATCAGTAGACCAAAATGTTTTCTAAAGTGACCCAATCGTACTTCAAAAAGATTGGTGGCGACTCGCTTTTGTATTTTAAAGTCACCCGTTTTCCAACAAAAAAATGGTTTCGACAGCTTGGCGACTCCACTGGGGACAGCTTGAGAGTCAAGCCGTAAAATTGGTTGATTAATGTCCTTTTTATTGAAAATAAACTTTTTTTTGTTTTTCCATTTGCATGAGTTTTTGTCGCGTCATATATTTGTTTTGGGTTTGAGACACATGAGATATCTCTGCATTCATGTTACATGACCGTTGTGGTCACACCCTTTAAGTGGGAGCGAGAAGCTATGCCTTCGTGAGGTTTTCACCTCCGCATGGGCTAGGGACGCTTGAGATACATCCGTATCTATGGTTCCGTGAGGTTTTCACCTCCCATGGCCATAGGGAAATGTATTCCCTGAATCGAACTCGATCTATATGAGCCTATAATGGGTGAGGATTGAGGAATCACTGGTTCAGTACCTTTTCTTTCTTTAGAACCAAACCACATATAGTGAACCCTAAGAGCCCACCCTAGGTAGAGCCATGCTAAACCTTAGTGACTACCTATGTAGTGGTTAGACATTTTTCACTTGTTTTGGTTACTTTTATGTGATACTAACTTGTTTTATTTTGGTCATATTTGCATGTCATTTCATACTTAAAAGGCGCCGATTCTGCTTTTAATTACTAAGTTAGAATACTTGTTATGGGGGACTGATTCCTTGATAAAGTAGAGGATAATGCGCTGTGCGATATGGTCGAGAAGACACGACTTGAGAAGGGGATAGCCTAACCAAGGGTACACATCGTAATTATGGTGATCTACCTTACTTACTCGACATCAGAGTGGACAAACACTTGTTCAGGGCTATGACTCAATATTGAAATTCCGCTTATAGCTGTTTTACATTTGGGGAAGTGGACTTGGTGCCTACCGTGGAGGAATATACGGCTTTGCTTCGCAGTCAAAGGGCTCGGGTCGACAAAATTTACTTCAGGGCCGCTAATGTACCGACTTTTGTAAAGAAGTGATGAATATCACGGGATGAGTGAACAATGGGTCATGGCACTAATTCGTGAAGGGTGAAGGAAATGCATTCCTTGGGTAAACTTGAGGGACTGATGACGGCACACCGGATATGAAGAGGAAAGTCGACATTTTGCCTTAAGTATCTATGGTTTGGTAATTTTTCCCAAGGCTTTGAGGCATGTAGACAAACAGTTATTGATTTGTTCGACCGTCTTGACAAAGAGGTTACGCAGCAGTACAAGCGATTCCACCAAACATTTAGATCTTTGAGCTCGTCTTGGGAGAAGCGGTGAGGAAGATTCATGGGATGCGCACAACTATTCTTCGGGTGGTTCCATAGCCATTTCGGAAAGTAGATAGAAATTTTGTCGGGTCTTTTTACTAATTACTCCCGTTAAAGGAGTTGGCCGCCGCGCCTAGGAGAGATGACATATCAGAAGAGAACTAGATCGCGCTTCTTTAGAATCTTCAGGAAAAGGATGTGGAATAGAGAGCTCCTTGGTTCGTTTCCGATTAAATCCTTTACCGGTGTGGGAGTTATGATTGGGTTCCTCTGTTAGGGATCTGGGGAGCTATTGGGTATGCTCCTTTACTCGTGCTAAGGTAATACCAATCCAGACAGTTTATACCGGTAACGCATGGGTTAGCTCAGTTTGAATTCTCGTATAGTGGGAATAATTATAAGAAGAGAGTTCGAGAAGTTTCTGATGCGTGGAAGCAGATCCACCGAATGAAAAGAGTTACTATAAATCCAATGGCAACCCTCGAATATAATACATGGCGGAGCAGAAGAGTAAACGATAATATCTCCGGACCGACACAGGATGCTGCTCGATCGATAGAAGAATACCTGCAAGTAGTCCCTTCTGAGTTGAAGATCATGAAGCAGGACTTTGAAAGTAAAAATTCAGAGTTAGGGAAAAAGATAGAACAACTAGAAGAGGAAAAAATAAATCTGATGTTAGATATTGATATCCAGAAATCAGAGGCCGAGAAGCTGAGGAAAGGAAAAAGGAAGGCCGAAGAAGATTTGGATAGCTTGAAGACCGATTACAAGAAGTTGCATCTATCAATGAGGACTGCTGGGCTGGGTAAAACCTCGGAACAATGGCGTCAAGAAGTTCAGGAGGAGAAGGCCAAGGTCGACCAGTGGAAGAAGAGATTTCATGGCGTTCAAGCACAAAAGGATGCCCTGGAAAAGACTGTGGGTGAGAGCCAAAGCAAAAATAAGATGCTAAGAGCTCGAGTAGCAGAATTAGAGAGGGCATTGTGTCAAAGTCGCAACTTTACGGCAAAGTTGGAATCAAGCCTAAGCCAGATTGAAGAATTGGAAGGAAAGGCGGTGGAGCTCGAAATGGTGCTGCAAAATAGTGAGCTCCGGATCCAACTATTGGAGGCAGATAACCAGCGAGGGAAAGAACAACTTCAACGATCTCAGAACCAAGTCAGAGAAAGAGACTACCTTATGGGCGAAGCTGTGGTTCAGATACGAGAGGTGGCCGATCATCTACAAACCTTAGCGGTTCAGGCTGATGTGTTAAGTATATTTTATGAGTCAAAGTCAGACCAGGGTCGAGAGCTAGCTTCACTTCTTGAGAAAGTCAAAACTTTGGGCATAAGGGCTAGGTCGTATATGTGACTCTGCTTTTATGTAAAGGATTTTGTCTTTTTCAATTAATATTCTAAAAGAAATTGAATCAGAATCGACTCTTTTTATTTTTGCATTCATTCATTTGCATTGCATTTCATGCATTTGCATTGCATCACATCATTTGCATTAAACATCATAAGACAACCTTTTTAATTAGAGGTTGTATTATAGTAACCCTGGAACATCATTACTACACACGAGTGCAGAAACGGCTAAAGACATGTTAAAAGCCTTGAGCATCAATGCCGTATTCGATGAGAGATCGAATGAAGGAAACCTAGGAGGCATTCGCCCCTACGAGCCTGAAAGTGTTTTGAATAACTGGACTGTGAAGGAAACTCCTGTAGTTTTTAGAGCTAACACAGAGTAATGTTCGAAACACACTTGTTGTTTTAAGCCTAAAAATAATAAGAATCTTTTGTGAAATAGGCTCTGCTCAAACATCTTTATTTTCAATAAAATGCATTTTGTGTTTCATGACGAGCAAATATTCTCTCATTTTCTCCATGTCATACTATACATTCTTTTGTTTTTTAGGATGTCTTCCATTCTTCATCATCCTAAGAATCGCTTATTCATTGGAATTTACCTTCGTACCTATGATAGGTACCTAGATATCAAGACATGAGCAACGCTGTTACGGACTCCCTTTTGAGTGAAATATGGGTCTAAAAGGATCTGAATATTTTGAAGATGTCAGAGATTACAACTTACCCATTGATCTATTAAGGATGGTAAAACAAAATGAAATAGACTCTATCGTACAAAGGGTCAATGGACGTTGTGAGTCTGGGAAATGAGTGAAGATCGAAACATTGCCCACCATAGAAACAAAGCGAGACGACATTGAGTTATTCAAAGAATTCAAAGATGTCTTTGTATGATCGCATCAAGATATACCTAGGCACGATGAGGCTACCATGAAAGGGAGATTTCGTCAGTATTGCCGTAAATGCCAAATTGAGAAGACATGACTTATATGCTTTTTCTATACGTGGGGCATAGATGTTACGGGGATGATTTCGTCAAAAGTATCTAGTTGACGCCTATTCATTTTCGTGATTGTCAATTATTCCACTAAGAGGGTGATGGTCGGTTCCTATGACAAAGTTACAAGGTCAATCATCAAGTTCAATTTCAACTTCGAGTTCAAGTTCAAATTTAAAAAAAAAAACAAAACAAAACAAAAAAAAAAGAAAAAGAAAGAAAGAAGAAAAGAAAAGAAAGAAACCATCCAAAAAAAAGATTTTGAAAGATGATGGAAACCTGTAAATATTAGCATAGACTAGTTACCATTTACCCTCTATGCTTCTCGAATGTTGGCGAGGACGTCCACCGGGGCAACATCCTTCTTATTGGTTTATGGATGGATACAGTCTTGCCCATCGAAGTCGAAATTCTTACTCTTTAAATTTTGTCAGAACTAAAGTTGGACGAAGCAGAATGGGTTCACTCTTTGTATGACCGACTGAAACTGATCGAGAAAGTGGCTAAGAGCCATTCGCCATGGTCAACTGTACCAGAAGCGGATGATGCGAGCTTACAATAAGAAAGTCCGCCCCAGAGTATTCCATGAAGGAGACTTGGTATTGAAACAGTCCTCCCTATGCAAAAGGACTTCAGGGGAAAGTGGATGCCTAATTGGGAAGGACCTTATGTTGTAAAGAAGGCCTTTTCTGGACGAGCTTTGATGCTAGCCGAGATGGACGGCAAAAGTCTGCCAAATCCAATTAATGTAGACTCATTCAAGAAATACTTCGCTTGAAAGTGGGCCAAGATGAAAACCTACAAAGGGCATCTTGAATCCAAAAAAAAAAAACCGGAGAGGCCAAGGTGAAAACCCGCAAAGGGCACTTTGAGACCAAAAGGGCTTTGAGTCGAAAACCCAAAAAGGGCGGCTCAAGTTGTAATCAAATCATGATGGGGCATACAATAGCTTGGCCATGCTTGAATTGACAATGAGGAAGTATGTTACATCTTGGGGCATCGACAAAGTACTCTGAATCCCTTAAACACATATTGAGCTTAAATGGTCCTCAAGAAATTTGAACAAAGAAGCTTAGTCGACGATATCTGGGGCACCTAATTGCCATCTTACCCATTCTTAATTTGCCCGTTTCAAAATACACTACCAATAAATTTCCTTCTTGATTGCATTTGCTATCTTATTTGTTTGAGCTATGCTCCCAATTAATTTCTTTCTTGTCCATTATTATGATCTTTTCCAAGCATTTTCATTGAAATAATGATTATTGAACTAATAATGCTTTCATAAAAGAAGTTTTATGTATTACTCGAAAGTCTCTAAATAATACAAGAATCAAACAGGATAATTATTTAGGACTAACCGTGCTTAAAGGGCTCGAGACTTGAGATGAGGACTAGCGGTGATTTACATCTTCGATTAGTTGTTAGAAGTACCAAATGAATAGAAGACATACGTCGTGGTCACCTTAATAAGCGACAAGCAATAATGACCCAAATGTTAAAATGGATATTCTCATGACATTTTGCATTCATTCATAACATTCATAATACACATGGTTAGGAGCATTTTGCATGACATCCTAATCATTCGGCATAAACATATACCCCATGAAATCAATTCTCTGGTAGGATCCCCATAGGACAATGTAGCAAAATTGATGGGAGTTACAGAAAATACTGCACCTTATCCCACCGAAAGGAGTGGAACAGTCAAAAACATTGAGCCTCAATTCCCTAGCAAGAGGGTAGCGGTCGAAAATATGACCTTATCCCATCGGCGGGAGTGGAACAGTCGAAAACACGAGCCTTAATTCCCTAGCGGTAGGGTAACTGTCGAAAATATCGACCTTATCCCACCGAAAGGTGAGTGGAACAGTCGAAAACATTAAGCCTCAATTCCCTAAGCGGAGGGTAGCAGGCAAAAATAGTGATCTTATCCCATCGAAAGGAGGTGGAGCAGATCGAGAACGACGAGCCTTAATTCCCTAGCGGTAGGGTAACTGGTCGAAAATATTAGACCTTATCCCACCGAAAGGAGTGGAACAGTCGAAAACATTGAGCCTCAATTCCCTAAGCAGAGGGTAGTAGGCCAAAATAGCAGATCTTATCCCACTGAGCAGGAGTGGAACAGATCGAAAACATTGAGCCTCAATTCCCTAAGCAGTAGGGTAACAGGCCAAAAATAGCAGATCTTATCCCACTGAGCAGGAGTGGAACAGATTGAAGTCGATGAGCCTTAATTCCCTAAGCAGTAGGGTAACAGGCTAAGGATAGTAGATCCTATCTCCACTGAGCAGGAGTGGAGCGGATTGAAGATAACAGATCTTATCTCTACTGAGCAGGAGTAGAGCAGATCGAAAGATTGAAGCCTTATCTTCACTGAGCAGGAGTGGAGCAGGCTAAAGATAGTAGATCCTATCTCCACCGAAAGGTGAGTGGAGCGGATTGAAAATATCGACCTTATCCCACCTGGCGAGTGGACCAGTCAAAACATTGAGCCTCAATTCCCTAGCGGTAGGGTAGCGAGCCAAAAGCGGCGAGATCTTATCTCCACCGGCGGGAGTGGAGCAGATCAAGATTCCACCTTATCTTCACCGAAGTGGAGAGGAGCAAAGCTAAAGATAGCGATACTATCTCCATTGAGCAGAGTGGAGCGGATTGAAGACAACAGATCTTATCTCTACTGGAAAGGAGAGTAAGCGGATCGAAAGTAGCAGATCTTATCTCCACCGGGCGAGTGGAGCAGATCGAAGATTCCACCTTCTTCTGGCGAGAGTGGAGCGAGCTAAAGATAGTAGATCCTATCTCCACCGGCGAGAGTGGAGCGGATTGAAGACAACAGATCTTATCTCTATCGAAAGGCGAGTAGAAGCGATCGAAAAGTAGCAGATCTTATCTCCACCGAAAGGCGAGTGGAGCGGATCAAAGATTTCACCTTATCTTCACCGAAAGGCGAGTGGAGCAGCTAAGGATAGTAGATCCTATCTCCACCGAAAGCAGAGTGGAGCAGATTGAAGACAACAGATCTTATCTCTCTGGCGAGGAGTAGAAGCGATCGAAAGCAAGAGATCTTATCTCCACCGAAAGGAGTGGAGCGGATCAAGATTGAAGCCTTATCTCTCATCGAAAGGTGGAGTGGAGGCTAAAGATAGTAGATCCTATCTCCACCGAAAGGGAGTGGAGCGGATTGAAGACAACAGATCTTATCTCTCGGCGGGAGTAGAGCGGATCGAAAGATAGCAGATCCTATCTCCACCGAAAGGGAGTGGAGTGGATCAAGGTCGCAGATCTTATCTCCACTAAGCGGTGTGGAGCAGACGGATACGATGAGCTCTAATTCCCAAGCGAGAGGGTAACTGCCAAAGAATAGCAGATTTTATCTCCAATCGAGCAGGAGTGGAATAGATCTAACAAAATTTCTATACCCTCAAGATGCAATGGGTCAAAGCAAGGCTACCTGAAGAGAAGAAGCGCCAAGAAATCAAGACTCAGCAAAACGGGGCAAAATTGGCTCCTTTAGAATCTTTGCTTTGTTCTCATATTACGACAAGAAGCAAAGAGGGGCAATTGTATGACCCAATTTTACCCCAACCAAAGCCCAAACAACAAACCAAAACAAAATCAAACCAAACCCAATTAACCAAGCCCAAGTAACCCTAACCCAACTAGACCACTAAACCGACCACTAACTCCACCACCCCACTAAACCGACCACTAACTCCACCACCCCACTAAACCGACCACTAACTCCACCACACCACTAAACCGACCACTAACTCCACCACTCCACTAACTCCACCATCCCACTAACTCCATCACCCCACTTGCATGCATAAGTTGTAGAATTTGGCTATAAAAGCCATTCAAAACCATTGTAAGGAGTGAGGTTTTTTTTTCTTCTATTTGTCGGATAGTTACGAATACACGAGAAGATTCAAAATATTCAAGGTGTTCTTTTTATTTTGTTCTTTTTATTCATTTTTTACACTTGTTTTTAAGAATAAACGCGAAAATACGGAAAAAGAGGTAGAAGCGTACCCATTTTGAGATCGTCGAAAAAAAGAAGCTTTTTAGTTTCATTGTGTCTTTCTTGGTGTCATGACGTTCGCTTTTGGAGGGTGGGGATATTTTCCCTTTTAGCCCCTCCTTGTTACTCGCAAGTTCTAATTGGTCCATCTTTTTAATTTTATTTCTGATTTTGCTCCAGATGCTTGTCTTTAAATTCAATTTAGTCGCTATTCTGCTTTACTTTCAAATCAATTATCTCTAAATATATTATTGTACTTACTTGCTTTAATGTGGCCATTACCATTATTGTTTTTAATATTTTTTTCCTTTTACTTTATTACTATTACTAGGTTCGTTAGCATTATTAGCATCATTTTATTATTGCCACTATTTTACATGTATTATTATTATAAAAATCATCTTTTTATATTACTATTTATTATTCCAATTTTCATTACTATTATTTTTATCACTATTATTACATATATATTATTACTATAATTATACTTATTATAATTATATTTATTTTACTACTACCATTATTTTTTATTATTACCATTATTAATTCTAATATTATTACTATTATTTTCTTATTGATATTTTATTTATGCTTTTCCCAAAAGTCATAAAAAGGGTTTCTAAAGGTAATATTTCAGATTCTGAAAGTCCAGAAATCGTGCCCAATCGTGCTGGGTTTCGATTTTTCGTCCGTCTAGATCACTAAATATCCTTTAAAGATTTCAATCGTATTTTTTAAAAATAAGGCAATGTTTCGTGTTTGGAAGTTCAAGAAATTCGTGCCCAATCGTCGTTTGGTTTCAATTTTCATTCATCTAAACAACTAGATATCCTTCATGATTTTTTTATCGTATTTCTTAAATAAGGGCAATATTTCATGATTGGAAATCCAAGGAATCGTACTCCAATCGTCTTTGGTTTCGGTTTTAGTTTAGCCAAATAGTGAAATACCCTTTCAAATTGCACTACATGTATTTTGGAAATCATAAAATGATCTTGGTATCGACAGTTTGAAGCATCGTGTCCTATCGTGCTGGACATGATATTTCAGCTTTTCAGAACAAGAGAGTTTCGACATCCAATACGAGTCATCCAAACATTTTTTCCATACTTTAAAATATTTTCTAATTTTCGATATTAAGGACATTAATCAATCAACACGGTACCAATTTTGGGCGTTACGAGGGTGCTAATCCTTCCTCGTGCGTAACCGACTCCCGAGCCCATTTTCTTAAAATCCGTAGACCAAAATGTTTTCTAAAGTGACCCAATCGTACTTCAAAAAAGATTGGTGGCGACTCCGTTTTTGTATTTTAAAGTCAGCCCGTTTTCCAACAAAAAAATGGTTTCGACAGCTTGGCGACTCCACTGGGGACAGCTTGAGAGTCAAGCCGTAAAATTGGTTGATTAATGTCCTTTTATTGAAAATAAACTTTTTTGTTTTTCCATTTGCATGAGTTTTTGTCACATATATTTGTTTTGGGTTTGAGACACATGAGATATCTCTGCATTCATGTTACATGACCGTTGTGGTCACACCCTTTAAGTGGGAGCGAGAAGCTATGCCTTCGTGAGGTTTTCACCTCCGCATGGGCTAGGGGACTGCTTCCGAGATACATCCGTACCTATGGTTCCGTGAGGTTTTCACCTCCGCATGGCCATAGGGAAATGTATTCCCCTGAACTGAACTCGATCTATATGAGCCTATAATGGGTGAGGATTGAGGAATCTGCTGGTTCAGGTACCCTTTTCTTTCTTTAGAACCAAACCACATATAGTGAACCCTAAGAGCCCACCCTAGGTAGAGCCATGCTAAACCTTAGTGACTACCTATGTAGTGGTTAGACATTTTTTCACTTGTTTTGGTTACTTTTATGTGATACTAACTTGTTTTATTTTGGTCATATTTGCATGTCATTTCATACTTAAAAGCGCCGATTCTGCTTTTAATTACTAAGTTAGAATACTTGTTATGGGGACTGATTCCTTGATAAAGTAGAGGATAATGCGGCCGTGCGTATATGGTCAGAGAAGACACAGCTTGAGAAGGGGGATAGCCTAACCGAAGGGTACACATCAGAATTATGGTGATCTACCTTACTTACTCGACATCAGAGTGGACAAACACTTGTTCCGGGCTATGACTCAATATTGAAATTCCGCTTATAGCTGTTTTACATTTGGGGAAGTGGACTTGGTGCCTACCGTGGAGGAATATACGGCTTTGCTTCGCAGTCAAAGGGCTCGGGTCGACAAAATTTACTTCAGGGCCGCTAATGTACCGACTTTTGTAAAGAAGCTGATGAATATCACTGGGATGAGTGAACAGTGGGTCATGGCACGAATTCAGCAGAAGGGTGAAGGGAAATGCATTCCTTGGGTAAACTTGAGGGACCTGATGACGGCACACCCGGATATGAAGAGGAAAGTCGACATTTTTGCCTTAAGTATCTATGGTTTGGTAATTTTTCCCAAGGCTTTGAGGCATGTAGACGAAACAGTTATTGATTTGTTCGACCATCTTGACAAAGAGGTTACGCCGGTACAAGCGATTCTTACCGAAACATTTAGATCTTTGAGCTCGTGCCGGAGAGCAGGTGAGGGAAGATTCATGGGATGCGCACAACTATTGCTGGGGTGGTTCCATAGCCATTTCTGGAAAGTAGATAGAAATTCTTGTCGGGTCTTTTTTACGAATTACTCCCCGTTAAAGGAGTTGGCCGCCGCGCCTAGGAGAGATGACATATCAGAAGAGAACTAGATCGCGCTTCTTTAGAATCTTCAGGAAAAGGATGTGGAATAGAGAGCTCCTTGGTTCGCTTCCGATTAAATCCTTTACGGTGTGGGAGTTATGATTGGGTTCTCTGTTAGGGATCCGGGAGCTATTGGGTATGCTCCTTTACTCGTGCTAAGGCAATACCAATCCGCATACGGTTTATACCCAGAACGCATGGGTTAGCTCGGTTTGAATTCTCGTATAGTGGGAATAATTATAAGAAGAGAGTTCGAGAAGTTTCTGATGCGTGGAAGCAGATCCACCGAATGAAAAGAGTTACTATAAATCCAATGGCAACCCTCGAATATAATACATGGCGGAGCAGAAGAGTAAACGATAATATCTCCGGACCGACACAGGATGCTGCTCGATCGATAGAAGAATACGCAAGTAGTCCTTCGAGTTGAAGATCATGAAGCGGACTTTGAAAGTAAAAATTCAGAGTTAGGGAAAAGATAGAACAACTAGAAGAGGAAAAATAAATCGATGTTAGATATTGATATCCGTAAATCAGAGGTCGGAAGTCGAGGAAAGGAAAAGGAAGGTAGAAGAAGATTTGGATAGCTTGAAGACCGATTACAAGAAGTTGCATCTATCAATGAGGATCATTGGCCGGGTAAAACCTCTAACAATGGCGCCAAGAAGTTCAAGAGGAGAAGGCCAAGGTCGACCAAAGGAAGAAGAGATTTCATGGCGTTCAAGCACAAAAGGATGCCCTAGAAAAGACTGTGGGTGAGAGCCAAAGCAAAAATAAGATGCTAAGAGCTCGAGTAGCAGAATTAGAGAGGGCATTGTGTCAAAGTCGCAACTCTACGGCAAAGTTGGAATCAAGCCTAAGCCGATTGAAGAATTGGAAGGAAAGGCGGTGGAGCTCGAAATGGTCTTGCAAAATAGTGAGCTCCGGATCCAACTATTGGAGGCAGATAACCAGCGAGGGAAAGAACAACTTCAACGATCTCAGAACCAAGTCAGAGAAAGAGACTACCTTATGGGGAAGTCGTGGTTCAGAATCGAGAGGTGGCCGATCATCTACAAACCTTAAGCGGTTGGTGATGTGTTAAGTATATTTTATGAGTCAAAGTCGGACTGTGGTCGAGAGCTAGCTTCACTTCTTGAGAAAGTCAAAACTTTGGGCATAAGGGCTAGGTCGTATATGTGACTGCTTTTATGTAAAGGATTTTGTCTTTTTCAATTAATATTCTAAAAGAAATTGAATCAGAATCGACTCTTTTTATTTTTGCATTCATTCATTTGCATTGCATTTCATGCATTTGCATTGCATCACATCATTTGCATTAAACATCATAAGACAACCTTTTTAATTAGAGGTTGTATTATAGTAACCCTTGAACATCATTACTACACACGAGTGCAGAAACGGCTAAAGACATGTTAAAAGCCTTGAGCATCAATGCCGTATTCGATGAGAGATCGAATGAAGGAAACCTAGGAGGCATTCGCCCCTACGAGCCTGAAAGTGTTTTGAATAACTGGACTGTGAAGGAAACTCCTGTAGTTTTAGAGCTAACACGAGTAATGTTCAAACACACTTGTTGTTTTAAGCCTAAAAATAATAAGAATCTTTTGTGAAATAGGCTCTGTTCAAACATCTTTATTTTCAATAAAAATGCATTTTTGTGTTTCATGACGAGCAAATATTCTCTCATTTTTCTCCATGTCATACTATACATTCTTTTGTTTTTAGGATGTCTTCCATTCTTCATCATCCTAAGAATCGCTTATTCATTGAATTTACCTTCACTCTATGATAGGTACCTAGATATCAAGACATGAGCAACGCTGTTACGGACTCCCTTTTGAGTGAAATATGGGTCTAAAAGGATCTAAATATTTTGAAGATGTCAGAGATTACAACTTACCCATTGATCTATTAAGGATGGTAAAACAAAATGAAATAGACTCTATCGTACAAAGGGTCAATGGACGTTGTGAGTCTGGGAAATGAGTGAAGATCGAAACATTGCCCACCATAGAAACAAAGCGAGACGACATTGAGTTATTCAAAGAATTCAAAGATGTCTTTGTATGATCGCATCAAGATATACCTAGGCACGATGAGGCTACCATGAAAGGGAGATTTCGTCAGTATTGCCGTAAATGCCAAATTGAGAAGACATGACTTATATGCTTTTTCTATACGTGGGGCATAGATGTTACGGGGATGATTTCGTCAAAAGTATCTAGTTGACGCCTATTCATTTTCGTGATTGTCAATTATTCCACTAAGAGGGTGATGGTCGGTTCCTATGACAAAGTTACAAGGTCAATCATCAAGTTCAATTTCAACTTCGAGTTCAAGTTCAAATTTAAAAAAAAACAAAACAAAACAAAAAAAAAGAAAAAGAAAGAAAGAAGAAAAGAAAAGAAAGAAACCATCCAAAAAAAAGATTTTGAAAGATGATGGAAACCTGTAAATATTAGCATAGACTAGTTACCATTTACCCTCTATGCTTCTCGAATGTTGGCGAGGACGCCCACCGGCAACATCCTTCTTATTGGTTTATGGATGGATACGATCTTGCCCATCGAAGTCGAAATTCTTACTCTTTAAATTTTGTCGAACTAAAGTTGGACGAAAGAGAATGGGTTCACTCTTTGTATGACCGATCAAATCGATCGAGAAAGTGGCTAAGAGCCATTCGCCATGGTCAACTGCATGCGAAGCGGATGATGCGAGCTTACAATAAGAAAGTCCGCCCTGAGTATTCCATGAAGGAGACTTGGTATTGAAACAGGTCCTCCTATGCAAAAGGACTTGAGGAAAGTGGATGCCTAATTGGGAAGGACCTTATGTTGTAAAGAAGGCCTTTTACGGACGAGCTTTGATGCTAGCCGAGATGGACGGCAAAAGTCCGCCAAATCCAATTAATGTAGACTCATTCAAGAAATACTTCGCTTGAAAGTGGGCCAAGATGAAAACCTACAAAGGGCATCTTGAATCCAAAAAAAAAAAAAAACCGGAGAGGCCAAGGTGAAAACCCGCAAAGGGCACTTTGAGACCAAAAGGGCTTTGAGTCGAAAACCCGAAAAGGGCGGCTCAAGTTGTAATCAAATCATGATGGGGCATACAATAGCTTGGCCACGCTTGAATTGACAATGAGGAAGTATGTTACATCTTGGGGCATCGACAAAGTACTCTGAATCCCTTAAACACATATTGAGCTTAAATGGTCCTCAAGAAATTTGAACAAAGAAGCTCAATCGACGATATCTCGGGGCACCTAATTGCCATCTTACCCATTCTTAATTTGCCGTTTCAAAATACACTACCAATAAATTTCCTTCTTGATTGCATTTGCTATCTTATTTGTTTGAGCTATGCTCCCAATTAATTTCTTTCTTGTCCATTATTATGATCTTTTCCAAGCATTTTCATTGAAATAATGATTATTGAACTAATAATGCTTTCATAAAGAAGTTTTGCGTATTACTCGAAAGTCTCTAAATAATACAAGAATCCGAAACAGGATAATTATTTAGGACTAACCAGGCTTAAAGGGCTCAGAGACTTGAGATGAGGGACTAAGCAGTGACGACATCTTCAGATTAGTTGTTAGAAGTACCAGCTGAATAGAGAAGACATACGTCAGGGGTCACCTTAATAAGCAGCAAGCAATAACAGCCCAAATGTTAAAATGGATATTCTCATGACATTTTGCATTCATTCATAACATTCATAATACACATGGTTAGGAGCATTTTGCATGACATCCTAATCATTCGGCATAAACATATACCCCATGAAATCAATTCTACAGGTAGGATCCCCATAGGACAATGTAGCAAAATTGATGGGAGTTACAGAAAATACCAGACCTTATCCCACTGAGCAGGAGTGGAACAGGTCAAAAACATTGAGCCTCAATTCCCTAAGCAGTAGGGTAGCGGGCCGAAAATACAGACCTTATCCCACTGAGCGGGAGTGGAACAGGTCGAAAACACGAGCCTTAATTCCCTAAGCAGTAGGGTAACGGGCCGAAAATATCGACCTTATCCCACCGGCAGGAGTGGAGCAGTCGAAAACATTAAGCCTCAATTCCTAAGCAGAGGGGTAGCAGGTAAAAATAGTGATCTTATCCCACCGAAAGGGAGTGGAACAGATCGAGAACGAACGACGAGCCTTAATTCCCTAAGCGGTAGGGTAACGGGTCGAAAATATCGACCTTATCCCACCGAAAGGAGTGGAAGCAGTCGAAAACATTGAGCCTCAATTCCTAAGCAGTGAGGGTAGTAGGCCAAAATAGCAGATCTTATCCCATCGGGCAAGAGTGGAACAGATCGAAACATTGAGCCTCAATTCCTAAGCAGTAGGGTAACAGCCAAAATAGCAGATCTTATCCCATTGGCGAGGTGGAGGGAACAGATTGAAGTCGATGAGCCTTAATTCCCTAAGCAAGAGGGTAACAGGCTAAGGATAGTAGATCCTATCTCCACCGAAAGCAGAGTGGAGTGGATTGAAGATAATGATCTTATCTCTCTTGGCGGGAGTAGAGCAGATCGAAAGATTGAAGCCTTATCTTCACTGAGCAGGAGTGGAGCAGGCTAAAGATAGTAGATCCTATCTCCACTGAGCAGGAGTGGAGCGGATTGAAAATATCAGACCTTATCCCACTGAGCAGGAGTGGACCAGGTCAAAAACATTGAGCCTCAATTCTAAGCAAGTAGGGTGGCGAAGCAGATCTTATCTCCACCGAGCAGGTGGAGCAGATCAAGATTCCACCTTATCTTCACCGAAAGGTGAGTGGGCAAAGCTAAAGATAGCGATACTATCTCCATTGAGCAGAGTGGAGCGGATTGAAGACAAGATCTTATCTCTCCGAGTAGAGCGATCGAAAGTAGTAGATCTTATCTCCACCGAAAGGAGTGGAGCAGATCGAAGATTCCAGCCTTCTTCATCGAAAGGTGAGGGAGCAAAGCTAAAGATAGTAGATCCTATCTCCACCGAAAGGTGAGGAGCGGATTAAAGATAGCAGATAGCGAGATCTATCTCCACCGAAAGGGAGGGAGCGGATCAAGATTTCAAACCTTATCTTCACCGGCAGGAGAGGAGCGGGCTAAGGGTAGCGGATTGAAGACAACAGATCTTATCTCGAGCAGGAGGAGCAGATCAAGATTGAAGCCTTATCTCACCGAAAGGTGAGTGGAGCGAGCTAAAGATAGTAGAGCGGATTCAGATCTTAAAGATAGATAGCAGATCTTAAGTCTATTGTTCTAATGTCTTTTTACAATTATTTCTATATAATATCTTGATACTTATGTTTTTGAATCAATTTTAGTAACTTAATATCTTCATAGTATTTTCGAAATCTCCAATCTAATCTTAATTTATTGTCATTTAACTTTCAGATTAGATTTCATATCTATTAATTGTTCATGATTTGAAAATCTTTCTAGAATCTATGACATTTCTTAACATTCTAGTTACATTTTTATAACATGTTATGCATAGTTCAATATCTATTAAATTTTTATACTATGATTTATCATGTATTTGTATGAGCTTAGATTATGTATTGCCTTGTATTAGTGAATTTTGTATAAATCTCTTCTGTCAATGTTAAGTGATGCCACTTTGAATTTTTCCTTTATACAAAATTCGTGCATATCAAAGTATCAATTTCACATAGCTTTACACTATATTGCATATCTCACCTTACTTTTAGACATTCGAAAACAATTATTCCATCTATTGAATAATTGATTATATTTATTTTTACTACTACCATTATTTTTATTATTACCATTATTAATTCTAATATTATTACTATTATTTTCTTATTGATATTTTTATTTATGCTTTTTCCCAAAAGTCATAAAAGGGTTTCTAAAGGTAATATTTAGATTCGAAAGTCCGAGAAATCGTGCCCAATCGTCTTTGGGTTTCGATTTTTCGATCCGTCTCAGATCACTAAATATCCTTTAAAGATTTCAATCGTATTTTTAATAGAATTTAAATAGGAGAAGAAACTTAGTGTTTGTAGGAAACACGTCGCAACGTCCTTATTTGCGTCATTATGATGTCGTTCGTCATCGCAACGTCGAGAAGCTTCTCCTTGTAACGTGGTCTGTTGACTTTGGTAAGTACTTGCAAACTATTCGGTAAATGCGAGGCATACCTTACAAATCTTTACATTGACTTGTATTTACCATACCTTATTATCCAGGCCCTGTCAAGGGCCAAACTCGATCTTTACAGAATGTCAACCAAGCCCAAATCATTCTCGAACTTGGAAACCAAAAAACTCATAATCTTCAAATCAAGGTTGTATAATACAACAAGGGTCAGTGATACACGAACTGACATTTGCTTCACAATAAGAGAGAAAACATTGAGGAAATCAACTCCTTCACTTAACTGTCATCCTTTGCGACCAACATTGCTTTAAACACTCTGCTTTATCCAAATTTGCTACAATCTAAAATTAGTGATTCCATTGAACTTCTCGATATCAAAATCCATTGTTGCCATCCCTGAATGGGTCAATTGTAGAAACGTAGCTTTGTTCCGATACCAATTTATTAGGGATCGACCCTTATAAACAACGAACACAAAAAGTGAAAAAGATTAAAAACACAAAATTTAAGTAAAAAACTCCTCCAAAAAGGATAAAAACCACAGAAAAATGAGGCTTCGGCTTTTCATGAAATGAGTAAACCACGTAGAAACCCAAACGCCGAAAACCAAGCCTTAACTCCCATAGAGTTCTCTCAAAAGGAGTACAAAAATTCTCTGCATAATTACCATGAAAACTCTCACCAAAAGTCATCTACGACTACATCTTGTCGCCCTCAGAAAAAAAAACCCTATAGTACTACATCATTAATTGACTTTTTAACTTCCCTCGCCTTTGAGCTGTAACACCCCTTATCTATATTCAACGCCGAAACCGGGTATGAGGCATTACTGGACTTGACTTGCTTGAACATTCAACTTTGGGTTATAAAATTTCGTTCCAACTTAAAACTTTTTCATTTACATTCGTAACGTCCCCATTACAGGTCTACGAGACCTTATACATATACTCGGGATACTTCGGGACCAAACCAAAACTTTTAAACACTTAGAAAATTTTGACATAAAACAGGGCCCCATGCTCCGTATGAAGAGTGGGACACGCCCGTGTGACATATCACACACTCGTGCTCCATGCCCGTGTAGAATTATTTCTCAATTCGAACCTACAGGGGTTTTCACACGGCCGGACACACGCCAGTGTCTTTGGCCCGTGTCCTTCACACGGCCTAGACACGCTTGTGTTCTACCCGTGTGTGAAAACCTGGGTATTCTGTTTATGACATCAGCAACCTCATAAGGGGCACACGGCCTAGGCACACGCCCATGTGTCTAGCCCGTGGTCGACATTATCTTGCAATACTAACATACAGGGGACACACAACTCAGCCACACACCCATGGAACTGACCATGTGTCACACACGGCCTAGACACACGCCCGTGTGTCTACCCGTGTAGACAAATTCTAGGCTATTTTCCAAGCCATTTAGTCACCCTACTTGCACACATTCACAAAACATCACATAGCATTCTCAAATCATCAATTATGATACTTAAATTTTCATATTTAAACCATGAAAACCAAACTATCTTCCCATATAGGAGGGAGCACTATCACCCGCACAAATACAATCGACATAAGCCATCATCCATGGCTATACACAACTGAACCATAAACTGTTTTAAGCCAACACATTTAGTTACCTTAACTATGACTTAATTAAACAAAGAATAAGATCTCTATACATGTCATATCTCAAGGAGATTTGAAAACTTATACCCAAACGACTACTCAATAGTGTGAAAGCATCTTCGGCGATCTCCAACCCGAGCTAGTTAAGTTAACCTATAAGAGATAGGAAAGGAAAAGGAGTAGGTAATAACGCTTAGTAAGTTCATATGCAATTAATAATCAACTACTGACATTCATTTATTTTACTCAACCATAAAGGTATTATAATGATATTACATTTAAGCTCATGATTTCCCATTCAATCATTCATAATGCTTACTCATTTCAAACCTTCACATATCACAAACACATATCATAAAGCATTGTTCACCTTTACTTGCATTTATACCCTGTATTTATCACCACAAAGCCACATGAAAATTTCTCTTAGTCAAGTTTCTCGATATCACTTCGAAATAATAATAAATACTCGGTGGTTTCACACACAACCCATAATTTAATAATTAATAAAGTGGTATCGCACACAACCCCACCATTAATACTTATCACGATGGTATCGCACACAGCCCACCATTATCTCACATTCACGGATATTTATTCTTATCCACTTTTCTATTTTGAATATTCATCCGAGGATTTCCTCACACTCTGTCATTTTTAATAGATCTCTACAAAAATTATACGCATTCACGCAATGCATTAATGAATAAAACATACGCAATAAAGAATGCATCATTTACGCATAAACTTACTATAGATTCATCATATAACGAAATCACTTCATATAAGTTCTGGGTACATACCTGTACCACTCATGAAATATCCACATACTTCCTTGTTTTTAACATACCTGTTGAATCACTCAAAATGCTACAAGGTACTCTTGAGTCTCATACATACGGTATTACATCAACGACATATCCTCGATATGGTCTTACATAAAATATTATATCGATGCCATGTCCCTAACATGGTCTTATAGGAAATCTCACATTGAGGCCATATTCCAAATATGGTCTTACACGGGACCTTAATAACCTTAATATCATAGTATTTACATTCTATTCATTCTTAAAGTTCGATTGAAGAATTTCATTCCTTGACATCTCGTCAAAAACGAATTTAATATATATTCATATAGACAATATACAATTCATACAACTTCAAATTATTAAATACTTCACTTATAGTTACATTATTAGCACACGAACTTACCTCGATACCAAAAAAGGACCTAGTTGTCCATATTTCTCTTTTCTCCCGTTCTAGGTCCGAATGCCTTGATCTATAACAATAAAATTTACTCATTTAATCTCCACACTAATCAATACATTTCAAAATTTCTACTTTGGCAAAATTACCATTTTTGCCTTTGAACTTTAGAAAAAATTACGATTTTGCCCCTAGGCTCGTATATCGATTTTCATCTAATTTATTTGCTAATCAAGCCTAGCCGATTCATATTTCCTCCTATAGCAACTCAAGATTTCAACTATTACACACATTCACTATTTATTTCACAACTTTTACAAAAAGGTCCTTTCAGGTGTTTTCATGGTAACACTTTTCACAAAAGTTGTTCATCTAACAACTAAGACTCATTTTCTTCCATAAAAATGCAGCAAACAACATGAAATGTCTCATGGAAAGTCCCTAAACTTTCAACCATTTAGCAAAATAGTCCCCTCATTAGCTAGCTCAAGCTTTAGGGGTTCCAAAAGTACAAAAATCATAAAAAATAATCATCAAGACGACTTACTTGTAGAGGTGAGGAGTTGCTGAAAATTTTCAAGCTTCCATGGCTGTTTTTCTTTAGAAATTTCGGTGGATAGAAGGGAAAGAAAAGATGATATCTTTTCTTCTCTTTATTTTATTTTATTCTAGACAAATTACCATCAAAACCTCACCTAATTCATTTAAAAATTATTTCTATGTCCCCTATGATTAGCTATTAACCTTAGAAAGGTCTAATTGCATATTAGGGACCTCCAATTAATATTTCTTAGCTATTAGACACCTCTAGCCAATAAAATAAAACTTTCACACTTTATGCGGTTTAGTCCTTTTTCGCGATTAAGCATGAAATCGCTAAAATTAAAGCACCAAAATATTCATGCACCCTTATAAACATGTTATAACTCATAAAATAATATTAAAATAATTTCATCCAATCTTGAATTAGTGGTCTCGAGACCAATGTTCCGACTAGCCCCTAATTCAGGCTGTTACATGAGCTCTCTTAAGCGGCGCATGCAGCTACATCTTAATTGGCACATCAAATTAGGGTTATATTGGCCCTTTAAATAGGCTCAAAACTAAAGGAAAAATGTCTTAAATAACCTTGAAGTAATTAGAGTTTGATTAGAAAAAGAAGTCTTACTTGGAGTAAAAAAACATGGCTGCTTACGTGGAGAATACGTTGCATCGTCGTGACGTCCCATGCATGTTTGTCACGTTGTTGTCACTGACTTAAGTTTG
This sequence comes from Gossypium rotundifolium, assembly GCA_025506655.1. Classification (NCBI taxonomy): domain Eukaryota; kingdom Viridiplantae; phylum Streptophyta; class Magnoliopsida; order Malvales; family Malvaceae; genus Gossypium; species Gossypium rotundifolium. The sequence goes on from CP106727.1 coordinate 83,976,183, forward strand.
AAGTTTATCGCATCGTCATGACGTCCATACTTCCCTCGTCGTGACGTTGCTCCTTTTCATGACGTTGATGTTCTCCTCGTCGTGACGTTCTGCTTGCTTTGGCTCTTCCTAGGTCAATCATCGTCTGTCTTCCTAAGTACTTGCAAAGTGTCCAGTAAATACGAGGCGCATCCACAATTTTTATTGTAAATGTTTGATTCTACACTTTATTCTAGTTCTAAATTTGTGCTACAATAGTTTAATTCTACACTTTGTGGTTGCTCTTACGTATAATTATATATAATTTGATTGAATTTGTAAGTTTTAAGAAAATCTTCTCATTTACTTCCATTTCCATGTGTATATTCCCTTCATGCATAATTGCGCTCTATTTATAGCTAACATTTTACAATTAAAATTATAAAAATATAGATTCAACGTCTCAAAATTAAAATAAGAGAATTTAAAATTTTAAAAAGTATAAGGACCTCTAATATCTTTTGGTTCAATCAAAACTTATTTTACATTATAATTTGGGATAAATATCAAAATTATACATGAATTGATTCAATGTGCAATTTGATAATGAACTTTGATTTGGTTGTGATTCAAATGTATAAATGAAACTTTAAATTTAATTCAATCATACACATTTAAAGAAATAAATACATCAATTTATTTATATATTGGATATAGAAACATAAAAGGTGAATTATTTATATATTTGAAAAAGAAAAAAATTAAGTAAACATGTTTTTTTTTAAAAATACTGATCTATGTTGTTTTTTGAGAGAGAGAAACATGTCCTGTAGGACGCGTTTTCACTCATGTCATTGAAAACGCATCTTAAAGGGTGCGATTTCAGCCACATCAGCTGAAAACACGTCCTACATGATACATTTTCACTGAAAATTGATAACTTAGCTTTTTTGATTAGATGGTTAAATGTTAGTACTTTTGTCCTTAAGTCTTAGGTTCGATTCATCTCTTACTCACATTTGTATTTTTTTATTTCATGTTATTTTAAGCTTTTTTTTAATTAATATTTTTGACACATTAGCTTTTTTGGTTAGATGGTTAGATAATTGTGATTTCATCCTTGAGTTCTACGTTCAATTTCTCTTATAAGCATTTTAGTATGTATTTTTATTTCATATTGTTTCAAGCTTATTATTATTATTTTAATTAATGTTTATAATTAATAAATATATTGTTTTCAAGTTTTTTTAATTTTCAATTCATATCTTTTATCTATAAAATTAAATAATAAATATGTAATTGTTTTTAAAATAATAACTAATTATTTAGATATATATTTTATATATAATACTTATATGTCAAATATTTATTTTCTCCACATATACTATGGGGATATGGTGATTTCTAATTTTATAAAACCAAATAATTATTTCAAATATCATTGTTTTTTATCTACATTGTGGGTATGATATTTCAAATATTCTTATATGTGAAATATTTCAAATAATTATTTAAATACACATACAAAATATATATTTACTAAAATTAATGGTATTTGCAATAATTATTTGATTTTATAAATAAAAGAGTTATTAATTAAAAGATGAATTAAAAATAATAAAACTTTTAAAAATATTTATTAATTATAAACATTAATTATAAATAATAAAAAGCTTAAGACAACATGAAATAAAAATACATATTAAAATGCTTATAAGAGGAATTGAACTTTAGATTCAAAGATGAATTCACAATTATCTAACCATTTAACCAAAAGAGCTAATGTAAAAATATTAATTAAAAATAAAAAAATTAAAACAACTTGAAATAAAAAATACAAATGTGAGTAGGAGAAGAATTAAACCCATGACTTAATGACAAAAGCACTAATATTTAACCATCTGACCAAAAGAACCGAGTTGTCAACTTATAGTGAAAACGCGTTCAAGATGCGTTTTCAGTTGACGTGGCTGATAGCGCGTCCTGTAGGATGCGTTTCCCTTTTTCTCTCTAAAAACAACAGAGATCAGTAAATTTAAAAAAAAACACATTTACTTAATTTTTTTTGTTTTTCAACATATATTGATAATTCGGCCAACATAAAATGATGTTTTTGATTTTCAAAACATATATTGATAATTCAGCCAACATATATTGATAATTCAGCCAACATAAAATATGGAAAACATATTTTGATTTTCAAAACTAAAACTCCAAAAAGGGTTTTCCGCTGCAAATTAAGTAATTTCTTAAGTGGTTTTTGAAAACGAATAAATAGTTTTCTAATGACTATTTGCGAAAGTCATATTTGCTTAATACTTACTGAAATTAGTTTTCCAAGTGAGTCAATGTAATTTCTCCAGATTCAATTATAACTTCTAGGTTGGGTTTAAGGTGTTACACCAATTAAAAAAAAAATTATAGTTAGATGACCAAAAAAGAAAATGACCCATAATTAGGTGACATATGGTGTAGTTTACCCTTTCCCTAAATTATAAGTTAAAAATCTCAAAACTATACATGGACCTTAGTCTAATGTGCAATTTTATACATGAATTTTGATTTTGTGCAATTTTATAAATGAATTTTTGGTTTGATTCAATTCTCACAAATTATTAGCATAATTATTGATATAACATCATTTTATGTTGGCTGACGAATTAAGCAAAACCCAAAACGAATTCAGAAATAGATTATAAACCCAAAAGATCAAAAAAAAAAAATTACTAAATTCACATATTTACATTAAGTGCAAAAACAATCCGAGCTCCCATACGCCGTCCAGTCCTAAGTTAGAGGTTTACCTGAACAGACAAAGATAAAATAAGGGGTGAGCTATAAAGCTCAGTGTATAACTAAACTCAAACAAAGATCAAACAAAACATCATATACAAATCAGAGTAACGCAAAGAATTTCATAACGATCATATAACTAGAGCAAAAAAAAAAAAAACAGAGTGTCACAAAGATTTTCATAACGATCGTATAATGGAACAGAGAATGTATGATTATGCTAATGCGGTGTTTTTCATAAAATCAGAATGCAGATTTATCAGAAAATATTCTACCCAACCCCGCTACACACAAAAATAGAATTTCCCTAGAACTCATCCAACCAAATCACACCAATAGATAATTGGAGACAGTGCCACCAGAATTGTAGTTAAAATTGCCAAATCAGATATATGTGGTCAAGCCACTATGTTGCAGCCAAGTTGCCAGAACAGATGTATGTGGTCGAGCCACCATAATTGCAGGCAAGCTGCTAAATAGAATTGTGGATAAACCACCAAATAATGTAGATCATTGAATTGCCAGAAACTTCTTCCTTTCATATCATTCTGAACCCCATAGAATGTGTCATGACATGAATATAAAATTAGAATGATAAGCATGTAGGACATGGTGTTGTCTAATAATAGAAACAGAACGCATAGAAATCCATGCTTTGCAAAACAGATTGATCAAATCTTAATGAATCATAACAGAATTCCTATGAAGTCACATGCATGGTTACATATCAGAATCAATATCAAACACAACAACTTATTCGAATATCACACGTTCACAACCAGCAAGGTAAGATAGAAACGAACCATCAAAATTAACAGAGCACAGATCATACCTGAATAAATAACATACCTTAAACACACGCCAAACTAAAACACATTATACGCTAACAGATCATGTTTACTTAGCTTATATCATATCAGAAATATATACAAGTAACGAATTATTCATCAACAAATCATTAAAACTTAAGTTTTATATCTTGTTTCAAATCATACGGACCCCATGGAAGGCTTATGTTTGAGTCGAACGAAGTTTATGACCGTAGGGGAAAATTCTGATTTTTTGGCCCACACGGCTGTGTGGATTCACACAACCTATATGGATGGCCTGTGTGGCTCACATGGCCTAGCACATGCCCGTGTGGCTCAGTCGAGAGTCACACGGTCTAGACACACGCTCGTATCATTTGCCCGTGTGACTAACAATTAAAATAGTCCTTGACACGGTCTGGACACACACTCGTGTGACCCAAGTTTGAGAGTTACATGGCCTACCACATGGCCTGGCACACGGTCATGTGGCGTTGACAATCACGAATTTTAGCTTTCGTCTTTTGCAAAATTCTAGATTTTCGTTACATACCTGGTTTGATTTTGACGTAGAAGCAACAAAGATGAATTCTGAACCCTAAAAACAACAATCAAACCTTGATCAAACGATTTCCATAATCAATTCAATAACTAACATATTTACTACAAAAGTTTTGTCGAAAAATTTTGACCCAAAAACCCCAAATCGAACTTCAGTGCTTACCCTCGTTCGTATCCCGCAACACAAATACTTAAATCAATGGAGGATCTTGATATGCAACCCCTTCACTTAAGAAAGAGAACCAATTGAATCCTCAAAAACCGAAATTGGACAAAATGATCAGAAAAATTCATTTTTGACAAATAACAAATGAGAAGAACATTAACAGAGCTTCAACAACAAAACTTACGCAATTAACCTTTCACTAAAAAATGATGAAATATGCAGTTCCCTCGATAAAACAACAACAAAATTAACGGAAGGAAATAAAAGGAAAAGAAGAACATAAAATAAGAAGAAAGTAATGGTAGAATGTTGGAAGAACAAAACATGAAAAGAAATATTTTAGAAAGAAGACTCTCGATTAGTTTAAAAAAAAAAACTAGCTCTCAAAGGCAACGTAAAAAAAAAAAATTCTTCTTATCGCTTTCACATAGACTTGAACATAAGACCAAAGGATATACAAAAACTTAACCATTCAACCATTAGGCTCATCGTTGACATAAGTTGAACACAAATAACTTATAAATCAAATGTTCAAAAATAGGGGTTTAGGCAAAATAACAAAAATTCAAGAAATATGATTCAAATCTAGAACCTCGGACATACAAACACAACACTTAGCCACTAAACCAAATTGATTCACTTATCATATTTTATAACCTTAACTCAAACTTAGGACGTAACCAGTCTTGGTTCCACTAACTCAATATTTGCTAACCTAGTTTTTGGGATGTTACAATTGGTTATCTAACTAATCGAGATTAATTTTTTTGTCCATTCCTGTTAATGGCACTAACGAGAGGGTGGCGTGGTAATTGAAAATTTGGTATAAATTTAACCCTCAAGTTTTACATATCATATCGATTTAGTCATAATTTTAAAAAATTAACCCTTAAAATTTATAAATGGTCTCAATTTATTCTATTTGTAAAAAATTCAAAGAAATATAGAAAATTATGTAACTAATTTTAAAAATAAATAATAAATTTAAAAAATATAAAAATAAATAAATATTTTCAAAAAAAAATAGTAAAACTAAATTTTATATTAAGATTTATATTAAGATTTAAATAATAAATAAAGGCTCCCTCTCCCTCCCGTTCCCTCTCGGTCTCTCCGCGTAAAAATAAGTCAAAATAAGTGCCTCTTGGCTCTTCATTGAATTCTTCCTTGTAGGTTTGCTGGGAAGCTTTTGCTTATGTTAGACAACTTGAGTTCTTTGTTAGAGAGGCACAAGATTGAATGAAATCCATGAGCGCAGGGCTTTTCCTTACCACCATTTCAATGGGGTTCTTTGTGGGCAGTTTATTAGTGTATATCGTGGACCATGCCACTAAAAAGAGCTGGCTAAGGACCAATCTGAATAAATGAAAGTTAAATAACATTTACTGGTTATTTGCAGTGTTGGGATTTATAAATTTATTGGTCTTTCTTATCCTTGCATCAAGACATCAGTGCAGAACGCATCTGCCTATTAAACCTGAGTCAAGAGAGGAGCTTAAGAGCTTGAACAATGAAATGATAGAAGACGTGGAGAAGAAGACAAGCATCCAATCATTGGAAAATATAGAGCCATAGAATTGGTGGAGGGGAGGGTTCTTTTAAATTTAATATTAATATTAATATTAATATAAAATTTAAAATTATTATTATAAAATATTTATATATATATTTAAAGTATTATATAATTTTAAATATTTATGTATTTTTTAAAATTTTAGAATTAGGATAAATTAAGATCATTTGTAAAATTTGAGAATTAATTTTTAACCTAAAATTAAATTCATATAATATATAAAAATTAAAAGTTAAATTTATTATTTTATTAAAATTTTAAGAGTCACATCATCCTTCTGTTAATACAATTAATAAAATTGATAAAAAATAATCTTGATGAAATGCCTAATTGGATGATGAATTGATAAAAAAAAAAAAAAACCCTAATTAAATAACGTGTGATGTAGAACAAATTGGTTGTTTAATTAATAGAACCTCTAATATATTTAAATCATAACAAAAGTCTTACTATTATTTTCATTTGAAACTTGTCATAAGAAAAAGTGAGAAGAAAGAACCGTTGGGCCCAATATTTTGTTTGCATTACCATGTCTATTTTTATCGTCACAAGAGTTTCCTGATTAGAGATAGCAACGTGGCGAACGTGCAGTGGTTTTTTTTCTTCTTTTCCCCATACTGAGGGTCAGTTTAGTAATATTTTTGAAAATATTTTTGAAAATCTTTTCGAAGTGTTTCGGAAGTCTTTTGAAGTTCTTTTAAAAATTTAAGTATTTGGCGTTCTTTGTGAAAAAATCTTTTGTAAGTAAAATATCTATTTTAGTATATGATATTATAAAGTAACAAATATGTATTTAAATAATTTTAAATTAGTTAATATTATAATATTTTAGCAAAATATAAAAATAATTTATTATAATTTGTTATTAATATTTTAATAAGTAATATTAATATTAAATATTTCTAAGTAATTAATATTAATTACTTATTAAATTTAATTAGAATATATAAACTATATTTAAATATTTAAATATAATAATTAAATATTTATAATTAGATATTGGCACAATTATATTATTTTAAAATTATTTTTTATTTTTAATGCTTTTAACACATTTGTAAAACTCATATTAGATATTAACATAACATATAAAATATAAGCGTAACAAATTAAAATATTACATATATTTGGATTAAAGTTTCAAAAAATGATAATATTTATATACCAAATATAAATACAAAAAATTTTACAATAGCATTTACAATTTAAAGTAAATTAGCTAGACTGCAATTTTGAGGCTTCATATATACTTATTACTGTAAAATTATACTGTAAGGATTTTTTGTCTACTATGACTAAATTTTAGAATTATGTTTGCTTTGATGTTTCTGCTTTGTCATTCATATATTTTTGAAGAGCTGACAATTTTGGATTGGATACAATTACAAGACAAAAAACCCCTGTTAAGGCCTTAATGTTCTTGCCTGAGCACATACAAAATCATACACACACAAAGCAATGTTGTGTAATGTTTAATCAATAGCCTTTTACTCTCTTTTTTTCCTATCCAATTTGGCCCTAGAATATGATGATCATTAAGTTTTGAGAAATATCCAAAATGAATAAAAATTATATTAAAGTTGCTTATTAAGAATAGTACAAACTTCCCTTTCCAGAAAGGCATGTACATTTTCGAACTCTATTCAGATGGTGGTGATGTGCCATCAACAGGTTTCCCTTTCTCCCTCATCTTGACCATAGCTTGTTTCATTGCTTCCTTTCTCTTCTTCCTAGCTAACACTTTCGCCTACACCCCACTCACACTCGGGTCCTTTTTCTCCTCTAGTGGTGGAGGTGCCGATCTTCTAGCTGCATTTGCTTGCGTCTGGTCACCAACATTCAAGCTCAGCGTTGCCCTTGCCAAGCTCAATGTCACAGTCCTGCACCATAGAACCCAACCCCACAAACATAACATAATGCTGCATTATTTGCATCCTCCATAACATAAAACGGACAATGTTGGGAAGTTATAATTTGTCTGTTTGAACTTCAAACCCGAAGTTTAACAAGTTTAGCAAGTATCGGTCGTGGTAATTCTCTAGCTTAGAGAGTAAAGCATAAGATTTCCCTCACAAGTCACGTTAAACACCGAAATTAAGGACTAAACCCAAACATTTAGACCCTTTCTATCATCGCAAATTTTTCAAACATGGGCATATTAGTATATGCGTACAATGATACAATATAAAAGGGTTTCAATATGCAAACCCGTGATGAACAAGTTTATCATCCAAGACATGATGGGGTGTCGGTAAGAAGTCGACACCGTCTGCAATCTTAAAGTAGGAATGTGAGATGCAAGCTTGTTTGATTTGGCAATGGGGTTATTGCGAAATTTGGAATAGGAGTTAGTGAATGTGCCATTGACACTCTCTCTCGCCTCTAGTCTCAACCTTGAGGGACTTGTTTAAACTCCAATAAATAAAAGAGCCAACATATCTATAAAAGATAGAACTACGACTAAACATATAAACAACAATGCATAAAAGCACAAAAGTACAATTGATGGTAGACATGGGAAAATTACAAGAGTTAATCTAAATGTACCATCACCCCTAATTCAGCCCTCAACATAGACATCATTTGTTAGGACCGGAAACAACATAAATATGTTCTTTATAGAAACTTGTCTTCTGTAACACCCTAATATAGCATAAAAATATTAGAAAGTCAATTCAAAAAATGTATCAATACCATAATTAGATAGAACCAAAAGAAATACTTAACCTCATAAACATAAAAAAGAGAGTGAAGTTGATTACTTTGATCGAGATTTCGATGCAAATAATGTCTTGAATCTTGCCAGAACAAGCATGGACTTGAACTTTGGAGGCAGATCAGGTGCCCTATGAGGAATATGAAGGTCTCCTATTGCTAAAACTAACAACATACTTCTATTAACAAGAAGTCAATAACGTCAATAGCTTTCCTTAATTCTACACAAAGACCGGGGGGGAGTCCCTTTTCTCTCTCAATACTCAATCATCTTTGAGAATCTGCATAAACCTAGATCATTTATCAGTAATTTCTTGATAAAAACAAGACTACCCATATCCAAAAATTAGGATTTTGGACATGGGAATTATCAGCTTTTAAACCCAGAAATAGTCCAATATATTACAAATATCAATTTAACAAACAGGAGAAAAGTGGAAGATTATAAAGAAATTCTAAAGGAAGGATCGTTATTTACCCATTAAAATGAAAGAAGAAGAGACCATTAGCGCCAACTTTTAGAAAAACATCAAAACTACTTTGTGTAATGCTTTTAAGAAGTACTTTTGGCTGAGAAAAGCTAAAAATTTCTCCAGAAAATTCACCAATGATTCTTATCAGGAATCAAACCCTAGCAAATTCACCAACAAAGAGCAAATTAAATATATCAAATTTTCACTTTGTCTTCATCTTTATAATGCTTATTAGTTCCATGCACCCATTGAACTCAAAGGCTAAGGCTAGGGGGAGGAAAAAAGTGCAACCTCCTCCATGAATCTACAATTTAACTAACAATATCATCAGTCACTGGTTCAACCTCTACCCTCGATGATTAACTTCCATGCTACCCCTAATTTACGATAAATAAATAATAAATTGCAACAAACATATTTGCATCTAAGGTCTTATATAAAAGCAAAATCGACATTGTGAAAAAACATCCAAACCCCAAACAGTTATAAATATGATGATTTATACATAACATGTTACATAACTAAAATAGAAAAGACTCGATTTCTTTGTTTTGGTTAAATTTTATCTGATTCAAAGCATTGCATCATAATTATGATAATCAGTTAAACAATCAAAAGAAGCTTCAATCAATATTCGATTCAATTCCAACTAATCTCAATAAAATTCACTCCTTTAATTCAAAACTAACCCAAATTCCAATCAAAGCAGTTCACATTCAAATTTCCAATCATCCACTAACGAATTTCAATCAACTAATACAAAATTCAATTCACTTGCAATAGCTTATTAGCCTCAACTTTGACTAAAAGTTATGCTTTCAAAAAAAAAAAAAGGACTAACGGTGTCGTATCTGACGTAGAGATTCGATGATGTGCCATGAAAATTATCTGGAGAGGATATTTCAAGAAACCGGGTCAAATAAAACGACGACGTTGTAGACGAATATTTTTCGAAAGCGAGATCTAAAGCAAGGAGATGATTTTGTTAGAAATTACAGATCGAGAGAAGGACAAAACAATGTTGAGAAGCTCGAATATGAAGAAAAACAGTGTGAGAAGAATGTGAAAAAATTAACTATATTTCATAATTATTACACAAAATCAAAGAGAACAAGATGAGAAGGAAAAGATAAAACTCACCGGTGGTGGAGAAGAGGAACAAACCAGAGAAGAAAAGGGGAAAAAAATCTTCTACCGTATAGAAAAATCAGGGTTAAAATAGTAAAATATCAGCCAAGAAGCACTTTTGGCTGAGAAAAGCTAAAAATTTCTCCTTCTCCATCAGTGCAAAAGTGCTTTTCTGAAGTTAAAATAATTTCATAGAAGCTGCTTGTTCTCCATTGCTTTTAAAGGAAAAGCACTTTTTTGAGCAAAAGTTCATTAGAAAAGGAATGAAGAACGGGGCCTGACTCGGCTCCCATTCCCATATGCTCTCTCTCAATATAATTTGATTTATTAATTTATTTGCCTTAATTTGTTATATGAAACAATATTATAATAACCTATCTATTGGTCGAATGAGTCAGATCAAGGATTCTCGGTTTAATTGATTGATTGTTGTTCCAATAATAATAAAATAAATAATTAAGAAATTCATAAAATAAAAATAAAATATTAAAAATTATAAAAATAAATTAAATTAGCAAATTTTTATCTTAATTTTTAATTTTATTAGTTCGAATATTTCACTCAAAGATCGGTTCAATTCTTATTTTTGGGCTAGTATACAAATAAGTTCCAGTCTATTTCAAATAACATTGAATATGAAAACATTAATTTCAATTGTAATAAAATTATAGAAATAAATTGTTATATAAAATATAAATTTTAAATATTTTAAGTAATTAATATAAATTGTTTATAAAATTAATATTAATATATAAATCATATTTTAAATACTAAAAATATAACAATTACAATTTCAAATATATAATTGAATTTAATTTAAAAAGAAATAAATGTATACCCAAGATAAATATTAAAAAAACTATACAAAGGTTAAAAATGTGACTTGGAAAATCTTTACAAAAGCAAAAGTGAGCACACTTTAAATTGATCTTGTTTTGTTTTATATAATATTTTGATACAACTCTGAAACTTTTAAATCAGAGGAGACTCTTTTTTTTTTTTTTTGATAATTACAACAATAGCAGTTGATTTAAGGTTGAATAAGCTTGTTGCAGGAAGAATTATTAAAATTTTTTAGGAGTTAGAAATTAAATTGCAACTTATATCATAATAAAATGTAATTTTAAAAATTAAATTAAAATTTTATTACTTTTAAAGAGTTAAAATATAATTTTATTTTTATTAATTTAAAATTTTAAAAATTTAAATAAAAAATTTTTATTTTAAGAAAGTCTGTCCTGTCAGCCCAGCACCTGGCTTGTTGTATATAATATTATAAATATAGTTTAAAATAATAAACATTTATTTCTAGAAAATGGAAATGGAATTGAACCATTATTGTGTTAAAAAAAAAAAAAACCCTTGAAAAGGACAATATTCTCATCCAAGGCAGCTCGGATTCCTATCATTTTACCCTAAAGACATCAACTTTATCTTCCTTTTATGTTCAACGTTCAAGCCTACTCTATGATTGCCCTAACCAAAGGAACAAGCTTTCATGATTTTAGAGGCCTAATCTTTAATTTAATGGAACAAATCCAATTTTATAAAAAGGGTCCACTACCCGAAGTCCTTGGAAACTTCTACATTTTCTTGCAACGTATGTATGCATGGGTAGAATTTCCATTTTTCTTCTGCATGCATGTGCCATGCCCCAGTACTTGGCTACAAATTAAAGCTAAATTGAATCAATCACTCGAGATAATAATATCCTGCTGAAAAACCATTCTAAATTGGTTTATGCATTTAAGGTCATGAACCCTCTTTTCATAAGTGTAAATTTTACGGATTCTGATTAACCCGTACATTGAATAGATTTTAATTACTATTAGGGCCCTAGGCCCACTCCCTCACTGTATTGTAAAACAAGATTTTCATGACTAAAAACCGCAGAGAATCACGGCTTAACCCCTATAAATGCAGTCCTTAGAAGGACTCAACTCCACCACCTTTCTTCAAGTCTCTTACAGCTAAGCTTTAAGCAAAATATGGGGTTTGCAGTAGCAGCTAAAGCTGCCTTGCTCCTGCACCTTTCCCTTTTCGTACTTAGTAGCTTCACGGTGTCTTCTCAGATCTTGCCTGAGGCTTTGCCTCCTCATTACCATGGAATTTCGCCTGTAGTGCCACCTGCTCACCCACCAAGCCACCACCACCACCACCACCACCACCATCACCATCCCCATCCGCATCCCCACCCGCCAACCCCTTCCCCTACTAAGCCCCCAACTTACCCACCTGTTTACCCCCCGCCCAAAGCACCCAAGATTGCTCCAATTTATCCACCACCCAAGTCACCAAGCAAGCCGCCAACTTACGCTCCTCCTCCCAAGTCACCCAGCAAGCCGCCAACTTACGCTCCTCCACCCAAGTCACCCAGCAAGCCGCCAACTTACGCTCCTTCGCCCAAGCCACCGACCAAGTCACCAACTTACGCCCCTCCACCGAAGCCACCAGTTTATCCTCCAACTAAGCCGCCAACTGCGCCCCCGACTAAGCCACCAGTGCACCCACCAACATATCCTCCACCATCGCCTTCTCCAGCCAAGCCGCCTACTTATTCTAAACCACAAAGGAGCCTAGTGGCTGTTCAGGGCGTTGTTTTTTGCAAGTCATGCAAATACGCTGGATCCGACACCCTGTTGGGAGCAAATCCTATTTTGGGTCAGTTTGAAACCTATCATTTTACTTATAAGAAGAGATTAAAAAACATCTTTTTCGCTAAACAAAACCTTTCAAGTGCAATGCTTGGTTATATTCATTTGCATCGAGAATCATTAGCTGATTAGCCCTAGTACGTCTTTCTTTTTAACGGTATAATCATTTTGATTTAGGCATGCACTTGACTTCCATGTTGTTTGAATGGGAAACTTGCATTTTAAATTTGAGTTGAGAGAGAGAGAGAGAGAGAGAGAGAAATGGTTTCTTGGATTTTAACTTAAAAGAGTGACTGTGTGAGGTAACGTCAATAGCTTGGCGTTTTATGAGTTAAAGCAGCAAACTTTACCTTTTTTCAACGTTAGAGCTCATACTTCTAGGTTTCTACAACATTAATGACTGGCATCCATTGCATTGTCATGGAACCCTATGTTGAAACAAAAGGAAAAAACCCATTAGCTTCTTTTTCTTTTCCCATTGCAGAGTTAATTAATTTAAAACTATACTCGAGTAGTACTGACTAGACTGAGCACAATGGTTTTGATTTTTACAGGTGCCAGTGTAAAGCTGACATGCAAGAACACCAAATACAAGCAAGAGGCCACTGCGGAAACTGACAGGAATGGCTATTTCTTCCTGCAAGCACCAAAGACCGTCACCAGCTTTGGAGCCCACAAATGCACAGTGTCTCTAGTATCATCGCCAATGGCTAAATGCAGCAAACCATCTAATCTAAATGGTGGATTCAAGGGGGCTACCTTGAGGCCCGAGAAGCCATTTACTGCGAACAAGCTTCCGTTTATTCTCTACACCGTTGGGCCATTTGCTTTCGAACCCAAATGCTACTAGAAATTTAGATTCCACTCTTTTCCTTTGTTGCTCTTAATGTGTTACCAGTACTTACGAGTTCCCTAGCTTATTGTAATCGAATTTTGTTCAGTGTATTGCTTTGTGTGAAAATAGATTACAGACGAATAATCAATCGATTTCTACTTTGACTACATTATTTCTAGGAATCGTAATGATATCCATTAATTACGACGACCAGAACAAAAAAAAATAAGTGACCATGGGAAGGAGTGTGTTGTCTACCTAGTGGCAGACATATATGACTTTTTAAGATTTATAAATTGATTATTTATTGAAAAATGAAAGTACTCGTAAACATAACTAGGTTTGGCCTTTTGCTATATCCTTTCGGCCTATTGAGATTGATTGCTACTGTTACGAGTCATGTAAGTAAGAGTCCGTTTGTCAAGAAATCTTATGCAATGATGATGGGCTTTGGATATGGTGTGTCCCCATATTTTTGCTTTCGATTCGATGATGCCAAGTGAAAATTGCAGTATATAATAATGCCCGTCTTAACAGGGTCAGATGTATTTAGGCAAAATTTGGTCTATTAGTTTCTTTTCACTGATGAAAGGCAACTCTGATCATGTTTGAAAAGGTTTAGAGTATCAAAAGTAACATTATAATCCCATGACACATCTTAGAAAGGATTGTGGAAAACTAAAGATTCAGCTCTAGTTCATACAAAAAGAAAAAAAGAGATTGTTCCAATTCCTGGGTTCTACAAAGACCAGCAGCAAAGCTCCTGCCCCAATCTCTAATGTTTTAAAGAGAAATGCTATGTTGTGTTATTATTGTTATTATTACTACTACCATGTCATCTGTGTTGAACTTGTTGGTTATAGAAAACTCAGGACAGTTATGGGCTCACCGTGATATCGTTTATTGCAGTAAAATCGCATTAAATATGGATGGGAAATATGCTATTCACGTAAAAACTTGTACTAAGAACTAACCTTACAGGTTTACACCCATGTGACCCTTCAACCTCCTATGATTGTTAAACATTAAGTCATTAATTTATTTTATACAATTCATGCATTAGTAACGATAACAAATCACTTTCAACACATACACTACAAATAGAAACTCAAATCCATGATGTAAGTAAGTTAGTTGTAAGATGAACGCTCATGGCTAATACACCAACAAATACAATAAGTTCATTAAATATTAATGGAAGATAGAAGTTTATCATTAATTGAAGATGGAAATTTATAGATTTCACTAAGATAAGTTATATAAATAGTCACTAAATTATCTTTAAAATTTCTCACTTAATTATAAAATTTACATTTTGATACTATAATATTTTGGGCAAATTACCAGAAAATATCCTTTTTTTTTTACAAAATTTACGGAAAAGGATCTATTTTGCAATTATTTACCGAAAAAGGGCCATTTCCCCCGAAAACGCATCCACGTCAGCGTTTTCAAGGGATGCAGCAGGAAAACGCGTCCCTTAGGGAGCGTTTTTTGCCACATCAGCCAAAATCGCGTCCTTGAGGGCGCGCTTTACTGATGTGGCAAAAACGACTTGTTTTTGTCCTTTCCTCCTGATAGGGTTTTTAGCTGTTTTTAGGGTTAGAGTATGGGTTTTTAGGGTTTTAAGGCTACGATTTAGGTTTTTTAGGGTCTTAAGGTTTAAGGGTTTATGAGAAAATTAATGAATTAGATTTTAGGGTTAATTAATTAAAATAATTTTAGGTTTAGGGTTTTGGAAAAAAATATATCAGCAATATAAAAATTATTTGGTTTTTTTTACAGTAGTATCTGGTAAAATAATTTTGAGAAGACGTTTTTGAACACATAGTGACCAAGATGTAACACCCATAACCCGTATCCGTCGCTGGATTAGGGCTAAAGGCGTTACCGGACAGATCGCTTCAAGCATGATGCACTGTCAACAAGAGTATTGAAAAAACCTCCCACGTGGACGCTTTTTTACTACAGTAGTCTCTGGCAATATAAAAATTATTTTTTTTACAATAGTATCTGGTAAAATAATTTTTAGAAGACGTTTTTGAACACATAGTGGCTAAAACGCTTCAAGCAAGATGCACTGTCAACAAGAGTACTAAAAAAAGTTCCCACGTGGATGCTCTTTTGCTACAGTAGTCTTTAGCAAAATAATTTTGAGAAGACGTTTCTAAACAAATAGTGACCAAAACGCTTCAAGCAGGATGCACTATCAGCAAAAGTACTGAAAAAAGCTCCCACGTGGACGCTCTTTTGCTAGAGTAGTCTCTCGCAAAATAATTTTGAGAAGACATTTCTGAACAAATAGTGACCAAAACGCTTCAAGCAGGATGCACTGTCAGCAAGAGTACTGAAAAAAGCTCTTACGTGGACACTCTTTTGCTACAGTAGTTCCTAATTGTCCTTAGACTATAAATGAGCCAAATTTCATTCTCAGGTTGCATAATAGAAATTGAGGCAAAAGTAAAATAGAAACTGAAGATGAGTGAACGTATTTGTGCTGTTATTTACTATGATGGTGAGGTTTGTGACACCAAAAACAGTGTTATTTTTTTATTGGAGAACACAGCGCGACTGGTTTTTAACCAGAACATAGATTTGACAAAACTTCACAAAAGAATTAGGCGTAAAATCTTCGGAACAATGCCAATGAAAATTCAGTCTATTAAGTATAGATTTTGTGCTTCGGTTGATCCCGTGAGATATGACTCATTCGACATCAAAGGTCCATGGAGCTTGAAGGCAATAGTGGAGACTCATCTTGCCAGTGGATCACCCTATCTTGAGGTATATGTATAATTTTCATCGCCAAGTGATCTTCTTTCGACTTCAACATCTATTGCTGTTTGAGGGGAATACACGACCCTAAGTTGACACTTTGTTAGTAGGAGGCAGAATACGGAAGCGCCTGTGTTTGGTGGTAGTATGGAAAATATAACCCCTGCACGACACTTGGTTAGTGGATGGGACATGCATATCCTTCCTTCGACGTTCGATGATAGAAATACGTATTGGGGAACGTCATCAACTTCTAGTGGTTGGCAATCCACATATGATTGGGAATGTTACAAAGTTTTTAAGAAGGGATATGTACTCCCCACGACATCCACCGGCGAGGGGACCTTGTTCGTTGCAGATGATGGTGGGTCGAATGATGAGTCTGATGTGGATTCACCTCGAGAGCCCAGCCCCGATGGTGCAGAAGTTACATTATTTTTGAACCAGAGCCTGTTCCAACCATACCTGAAAATGTTGAAGGGAGTTTAGATGAAGAAGAAGAAGATCTGTGATTCAGGGCGTACTCACCTCCAGCCCACATGCATAATGTCTATCTATCTTAAGACGATGCATTGGAGTTTCCTGAACTACTACACAGAAGGCGTGACCGTACAAGTTCATCGTTGGATTCGGGTTAATTAGAAGTTGGTAAAGAGTTTTCCAACAAGGATAGTTTTCTTGGTGCATTGAAATAATATAGCATCAAGAATGGGGTTAACTACAACATGGTTAAATCCAAACTCGATAAGTACAAGGCCAAGTGTGCAGTGTAAGACGGTACATGTTCATGGAAAATCATGGCCTTGTTGAGGAAAAGGACAAGCTTGTGGGAGATTAAAAAGTACAAAGGTCCACATACATGTCTTGCCGGTACAGTATCACTAGGTGTTCAAGGTTTTGAATAATACGATATTACGTAATGTTGCATTATTTAACGTGCCGTTGTGGTGTTTCACAAGATCATCCTAAGATGGATTCAGATATGTTGGCTAACTTAATAATACCAACGGTGAAGGCGGATCCCAAGACTTTAGTGCCGGCCTTAATTGCCAATATACGTAGCCAATTGGGGTACATGCCTTCTTACCGGAAGACTTGGATAGCTAAGCAGAAGGCGTTGGAAAAGTTGCATGGTCGGTAGGACGCTTCATATAATGAAGTGTAGTAGTGGTGTCAGGTGCTGGAGAGATATGTCCTAGGCAGTATAACAGACCTTGAAACAGAACCAGCGTACTACAACGATCGATTGCTCCATGGATGCCAAGTGTTCAAGCGTCTATTCTAGACATTTAAGCAATACCGAGACACATTTTTATACTGCAAGCCATTGGTACAAATTGACGGTACCTTTATGTATGATAGATATACGCATCGACTATTGCTAGCTGTGGCACAGGATGGCAATGGCAGAATCCTTCCAATTGCGTTTGCAATAACATTAGGGGAGGCAGCTGATAATTGGGATTTCTTTCTATCTAGGTTAAGGAGGCATGTCTGCCCCCAACTTGATATATGCTTTATATCGGATCGGGCCTGGAATACTAGCCGCAATAGAGCGATAGGGAAGCTTGTGGCATCGCACACACCATCGATATTGCCTAAGGCATGTCGCGTCCAACTACCACAGGCAACATCGATCTACAAGTAAATGATGGCAAGTGACCAACATGTGTATGTAATATCTATTAATATAATTTTGTTTGTAATATTCAATTTATTCTTAATTGAAGAGTGGAATGTAATACTCGCTATCAACTTATATTGGCAGGGTACGAGATTAATAAGGACCATTTTCACGAGATGTTGGCGAGTTTGCGCTCAGTTAACGAAAAAGGCGCAAACTACCTATGTAACATATCTTTTGAACAGTGGACACAAGCATACGACGACGGCCTACGATATGGTCATATGACCTCAAACTTGGTTGAATGCATAAATTCTATTCTAAAAGGAACCCGTTATTTACCGATAACATTGGTTGTGTGAGATACATATTTTCGTTTAGCGACATTATTTTCGAAGCGATCAGCGAGTTATAAAGGCCAAATACAGGGAGGCTATGTATGGTGCGGGAAGGTATTGTGAGAAATTAACAAGGCGAAGGCACGGGCCAACACTATGCACATAGTGTGTCACGATCGCGACAACCTATGGTTTCGTGTGACGGAGTTTGACAGACCGAACCATGGTATTGTTGGCGGGCAATATCGTGTACACTTGAGAAATAGAACCTGCAAGTGTGGGATATTTGATGCACTTCGTTATCCATGCGCTCATGTAATTACGGCTTGTCAGAATCTCCATCTGGATCCCATGAGCTATGTCGACGAAGTGAATAAAATAGAATACATGTACAACGTGTGGAGACACGTATTCCCACCAGTCCTAGATGAATGTAAGTGGTCGTCTGTATCACTTGCTCCGTATAAGCTGTTACTGGATAGAGAACTATGTCGCAAACCAAAAGGTCGACCTTGCTCGACTAGAATACCCAACAATATGGATATCCGAGAAATAGCCAACCAACGGAAGTTATGCGGATGGTGTAGGAACCCAGGCCATACATCTTGCTCGTGTCCAAATCGGAATAGTTGATACTCTCCTTATCATTTTTGTCTCTTGGTGGCTATGAAAATTGTAACACCCCAAACCCGGTCAATACACCAAGACCGAATCTGGCATGCCACGGAGGAAAACATTTTAAAGAAAATCGAGATAACGATAAATTTTTAGTGAAAAACTCTTTGTTATTATATATTTGAAGAAAACAGGTTATAATAAGTTAAAAACTGATAATTTACTTTGAAATTCCATGAATAAATCTTTAAAACTTAGTTACAGATCCATAGATTAGAAAACCTTTTATAATTTTTATGAAAGACTCAAGCGAATAGTTGAAAACCGTTGTTTATTGAAATTCGCAAACTTAAGTTTTGGAAAAACTTATGAGTTATCAAAATCACTTAAGTTGTTAAATATTATCAAACGATCTATATTACCCGATGGTAACGTTTTAAAAACCATTGTGTCTGTAGTTTAGAAAACTTTGTGCTCAAATTATTATCCCAATCATGTAATTTATAAGCCATATTTAAAACAAACCCAAGGCATATAAATAATCCAAAAACATAATTAAAGAGGCCTTATTACAAATCCAAATAAAGATGTAAACCAAATTAAGATAAAATAAAGTACCCAAATCGAAGTTCTTATAAAACCAAATTTTTATTGCATGGCCTCCTCGAGTTCATCCGGCTCCTCCGCGATCAAGAATCACCTAAAAAGATAAAGGAGAAGGTGAGTCACCAAGACTCAGTACATAATCCTTCCCCCGGTTAATGCAATATTCTTACACAATTCATAACTAAGCAATATATATATAATGCACCCAACCTAGCCATCCATAACTCCTTTTCTACCCCGTGTGGTACCAAACCACTAGTGGTGCCAAACCACTGGTGACCCAAAGTCACGATATCCAATAATGTGATGCCAAATCACTGGTGACCCAAAGTTACAAATAATCAAGTTGTGGGGCCAACCCACATGTGATACCAAATCACTGGCGATGATCCCAATATATCGAAAGTGGGGCCAACCCACGGTGGTACTAAGCCACTGGGACGAGTCGCTATGAGGTGCCAAACCTCTGGTGTCCCAAAGACACGAAATAACTGTGGTACCAAACCACTGGAAGTGCCAAACCTCTGGTGTCCCAAAGACACGGATATCA
Source organism: Gossypium rotundifolium (assembly GCA_025506655.1). Classification (NCBI taxonomy): domain Eukaryota; kingdom Viridiplantae; phylum Streptophyta; class Magnoliopsida; order Malvales; family Malvaceae; genus Gossypium; species Gossypium rotundifolium. Next base: position 83,996,356 of record CP106727.1, read on the forward strand.
AATCCTTCCCCCTCCTCTCAAATCACCCAAACCAATGTTTCACAAGAGTAAATCATGCCATCATGCTTTGATATGATCATATAACATTTATATATATCTTAAATCATGATATAGATCAACATAAAACAACATCATATCGAAACGGACTTACCCGAGTCCTTGTTTATACCCATCAAGGAATCATATCAAGATCTCATAGTTTTCCACTTTAGTAAATGATTAATTTATTAATATATATATATATATATATATATACCGAGTTATAAAGTGTGTAAGATACACACCTGTCACAAACGCAAGTACTAAATTTCGAAGACCCGATCTACCGCACTAGATCACTTTGTCCTACATTCGGCCAAACCACAAAACTATAATCAAGACCATTCGGCCAACATCACACCTTAATTCCAATAGCCGTTAGCTTTACAACCATTAAAAGAATAATGAATCCACATGAATCCTTACCACTTGACTTACCAACTTTGATTGCTAGAGAAATAAGTCTTAGATCGATTGCTTCTAAAGTCCCAAAGAGCCTAGAAGAGATCGATTTCTAAGAATGATTAGAACCTTGTTAACAAGTGCCCAAAATTTGGCTTTTGTCCTCATGAAAATCAATAAAGAAAATAGAAAAGAAATAAGGAAATTCGGCCATGAACACTTACCTATCCTCTAAAATCGATTATAGATGAACACTTAGAAAATCTACCCTTGATGATTTTCGGCCAAGATAACACCAAAAGAAAGAGAAAGAAGATTCGACTATGGTGGAGAAAAAGAAAGGAAAATAAAAGTGAAAATGAAATAGGAGAAGAAGGATTCGAAAATAAAAAAAAGAAGAAAATGGAAGGAGAAAATAGAATGAAGATGGATGTTTTTAACTTTGAGAAAAAGTGACAGAAATGAGATTTGGGAAGGAGGAAGATTCGGCCAAGAGAAAGTAAAAAGGAAATGTGGTTTTGAGCAAATATCAAAAGAAAGAAAAGAGAGAGATGGGAGAAAGAGGTTCGGCCAAACACCTTGTTTGCCAAAAAGAAAAGTGTAAAAAGTGCTAAGTGTGGTTTCGGTTTCAAAAGGAAAAATGAAAGAAAGAAAATAGAATTTGGTTCAAACAAAAATGAGAGCTAAATCAAAAGCAAAATTTCACCTAATGCCTAAGGTACATTCGGCTAAGGAAGAAAATTTTGGAGAGGAAAAGAAGAAATGCCAAATGGTGCACAAAATGCTAAAATTTGCCAACCAATTCCCCCCCAACTTCCTATCAACATTCGGCCACCCCCTAGCCACACATGCCGTCCACATTCATGGACTAATGGCCTTAGGATAGTTTCCAAAACAATCTCCATCATCCAAGCCCTTTGTCCCCCCATCCTTCCATAAATCTTAAGATTCTTATCCCAAAATACAAGCTTTCCTAAAGTAATATTCAACTTGCCATAAAAATTGAAAGTCCAACCTACCATACTTAAAGCTTGGCCGACACTTAAGGTTAGGATACATAAAAATAAAGTCTTCCAAATGCAATCCATGCTACTCGAACCTCTTCCCTCTAGCAACCCTTCATGCATCATAACCACCTTGCCACTAACTCCTCATGTGCTAGAATTTAACACTTAAATTAACTTAAGTGTCAGGTTCACCTAATCCACTTCACTAAATTTTCAATACTAAGAATTATTCTAGCTTCATAAATAAAATCAAGCCTTCACAAGGCTATGCTAAGCACACAAACAATACTACCCGAGCTAACACAAACAACCAACTGATATTCAAATTTTATGATGTTACAAAAATTCTTTTAATTTCTTGATGAAAATGGTGAACTTTTGTAGAAGGACTAAGTTGCAAAACAAAAAAAAGTTATTCAATTAATCTAAAATATCACCATCATCATTATTCTTCAAAATTATCTTTCTTGCTAAATGATTATTTTGCCCTTTACGATCCTTCAAAATTCATACATTGGATCAACATTCATCTTGATAAAATTACAAATTAACCCCTCATACTTTTTCACTTATTCAATTTAGTCCTAATTCATCCATTTCTTTATAGTTTCTAGATATAAAAATAAAAATAAATTACAATAAAAAATAAAAAACAACTTTTATTTTATTAAATATATAAAAATAAATTACAATAAAAATAAAAAATAACTTTTATTTTATTAAAGATATAAAAATAAATTACAATAAAAAATAAAAACAAATTTTATTTTTATTTAAGATATAAAAATAAATTAAATTACAATAAAAAATAAAAACAACTTTTATTTTATTAAAGATATTAAAATAAAAACAACTTTTATTTTATTTAAGATATAAAAATAAATTAAATTACAATAAAAATAAAAAGAAAAAACAAATTTTATTTTATTTAAGATATAAGAAATAAATTAAAGTACAATAAAAATAATAAACAACTTTTATTTTATTTAAGATATAAGAAATAAAATAAATTACAATAAAAAATAAAAAACAACTTTTATTTTATTAAAGATATAAAATTAAATTACAATAAAAATAAAATACAATTTTATTTTATTTAAGAGATAAAAAATAAATTAAATTACAATAATAAAATAAAAACAACTTTTATTTTATTTAAGATATAAAAATAAATTAAATTACAATAAAAATAAAAACAACTTTTATTTTATTAAAGATATAAAAATAAATTACAATAAAAATAAAAAACAAATTTTATTTTATTTAAGATATAAGAAATAAATTAAATTACAATAAAAATAATAAACAACTTTTATTTTATTTAAGATATAAAAATAAAATAAATTACAATAAAAAATAAAAACAAAAACAAAAAAAAACAACTTTTATTTTCTTAAAGATATAAAAATAAATTACAATAAAAAATAAAAAACAACTTTTATTTTATTTAAGATATAAGAAATAAATTAAATTACAATAAAAAATAATAAACAACTTTTATTTTATTTAAGATATAAAAATAAAACAAATTACAATAAAAATAAAAATAACTTTTATTTTATTAAAGATATAAAATTAAATTACAATAAAAAATGAAATACAACTTTTATTTTATTTAAGATATAAAAATAAATTAAATTATAATAAAATATAAAAACATCTTTTATTTTATTAAATATATAAAAATAAATTACAATAAAAAATAAAATAATGACTATTGGAATCAATATTGGTGCCATTTGAATCGATGTCACATGGGGTGGTCGTGATTCTGTATTGGATTCCTCATTCTTCTAGCTTTCGGCGGGGTTATGGAACCTCAGCGGGATTCTGGTTCCTCCGGTAGGGGGTCTAGTTGTGGGTGTTGGGAGGATGACCCACATTGATAAAATATTGACTGGGGAGGTGTTTGCATCGCCCATGGCGAAGGTGTCTGAATCCCATAAGGCGAAGGAGATTGGTAAAAAGAAGAGCTCCCCGACGGCACCTCGTGCGATCCCTCATGCGACGGCGGCCTACAGATCGGCTGGCCAGTCGGAGTAGTCTAGAACGGAATCGAACCGTGCCATGCATTCCAACCTGCCATGGGACTAGGAAAAGGAAACATATAAGGGTTAAGATACATATAAAGGATAGGGAACGCACCTGGCATAATCTAAAAAGGCTGTGATGTGGGTGTCGTCGGCTAAAGTGTTGGGCCCGGTGACTCTGTGGGCGCTGTTGATGGGCCCGGTGGTTGTGTCGGTGCTGTTGATAGTCCCGTCTCATCATCCTTTCTCCTTGGATTTAAAGGGCACTGTCGTTCCCTTTGTTCACGAAGTTGCCGTCGCCTCTCCTCTTCTGACAATAAATACGACTTGCCATGGATCCTAAACCATGGCATATATTCCAGAACGCACGTTAACTCAGAAACGATGATCGATTCTCGAGTAGGTATATAATCATACCGGTTCTCCCACAATTCGATATATGTTGACCAAAATCTTGGCAATTCGTATGCAACTGCCATAAGTCGACTTTGTGCTCATCATCGAGCACTTCAGGTGCCACTGGAATCAGTTTTCGAAATCCAAATTGACGCAGAACCCGATCTGACTGATGCATCTCCACGGTGGCATAGTTGATCAATGGGACCTTCACATGCCAAATGTTCAGATTTTGAAAGAACTTATCCGGAATTACTGCCCAAATTGACGGATCCTCGTATGGTGTCTATTCAAACTATATTAACATGATAAAAATATTAGTTATATACTAAATACTAAATACTAAATACTAAATACCAAATACTAAATACTAAATAAGAAATATGAAACGACTATTTTATTACGAAAATATATTTTATTTAATACTTACTTGTGCTTCCGACTGTTGCTCTAATAGAAGCCATATATCTTCAAGCGATGTAGGTATTCCAACATAACTAGCCGAATGGTGCCACCTAATTAATAAAATTTTTAGCATACAATTATATTTTAAATCTACGTAATAATTGTAAAATCTAATATTAAATTTACCTCGTTATGAGTGGGAATGTATATGGGTGGTCGACTCGAGGACGTAAAAAATAGAAATTGAAACCGTGCCCATGATTGCAGTAGTGATAGGCAACCTCCAATTTTCGCTTTATTCGGCTGCGTCGCCCTGCACATCTCCGATACAATTTTGCTAGCATGGCAGACCCCCAACCCAATTCACCGGCTGTTCTAAAATCAATGAGTTTCAGCAGCCACCTCAGATGTACGAGGTTTTGTGACAAGTTCGGCATCAGATAGCCTCCAATCATCTCAAGAATGTATGCCCGAGCATACCGTATTCTTTCTATTTCGGTCGAATCATTATCCAGCTTCGAGAATGTGTCTCGTAACCAGTCCATCTCGATCTGACCTCCGTAAATATTATCCGGAATAACACCCAAAAGCTCGTAGCATACGACTGCCCAATCACCAGAAGTTGCGGACCCGGTGACTATGTACCCATCCACCGGCAATCTCAATTGCAAATGCACGTCTTCTAGAGTGATAGTATAGTCTCCGCATGGAAGATGGAAAGTGTGCATCTCGGGTCTCCACCTCTCAATCAACGCACTGATTAGCTTCGGGTCCAACTTGCACCCCCGGCCTATCGTGCCCACGTGCCAAAAACCCGCTTCCCGCAGGTAATGCTCGATCAACGGCGATGGTGGACTGGACATATTGTGAATATAGCATTGCAACACCCGATCTACAGACTGTTTAAAAAATTATAAAATAAAAATTAATTAAAATTGCATAAACCTAAAAAAAATATTAAATAGTATTGAAAAATTAAAATGATAACTTACCATTGTCATTTGATCGACGGAGATGTGTTTATTGTTGAGACAAATTAATTCTCCGACCATTGCTAATACGATTGAATATTTTTAAATTTAACAAAAAAATATTTAAAAAAACTTTTAAACAGGGCTTTTTTGTAAAAATTAAAGGACTATTGTGAAATTTGAGAGGAACTTTAAAGGAATTTGAGAGAAAGTTGAGAGGAATTTGAGAGAATGTTGACAGGAATTTGAGAGAATGTTGAGAGAAATTTGAGAGAAAATTAAGGATCTTTGTGTGAAAAAATGAAAGAGTGGGGGGGGTTTATAGTATTTTTTTGACCGTTGGAGGCCCAACGGTCAAAAAAATGTGACCGTTAGAAGCAGGCAAAACGCGTCCTTGAGAGAGCGTTTTTGCCACATCAACAAAGCGCGCCCTCAAGGACGCGGTTTTGGCTGATGTGGCAGAAAGCGCTCCCTTGTGGACGATCTTTCCTGCTGCATCCCCTGAAAACGCTGCTGACGTGGACGCGTTTTTGGGGAAAATGGCCCTTTCCTGTAAATAATTAATTAGTAGGTCCTTTTCTGTATATTTTGAAAAAATGGGTATTTTCTGGTAAATTACCCTAATATTTTAGTTACATATTTGTTAACAATTATTATACCCTTAATAGAAAGGTGAGGTGGACATTATCTTAGCCATCTAATTGCCACCAAAATTCCAAGTATTTTGTTTTAAAATTCCACCAAATTTCCACGTAACATTTCCACCAAATTTAAATTAAGTGGAAAATAGGTGACAATTAGATGGCCAAGTAAACATGCCATGTCAACTTTTGTTAAGGGTGTAACCGCTGCTAAATTACGGGTAATTATACAAAATTTAAATTTCATAGTTGAGTGACAAAAAAAATGTTAAAGAAGTTTAGTGATTATTTTTATAGTTTACACATTTTAATTTCATCAGAAAAAATGTTTTGAGAAAAATAAGGACTAACGGGACTTGACTTTATTTGTTTCCACATTTCTCATTTTAGTTTCCTTTTTTCTCATGTACACTATGTTTGGATTAAAAGTAGTAAAGGAAAACAAAGAAAACAAAAAAGAAAGTAAAAGACCAGAAAGTTAAAGAAAGTAAATTGTAACACTCTCGCCTGACCTGATCGTCAGGTCCAAGCTGCAGGATGCTATATTCATTGTCGGAGCAACTACATATAATTATACATTATACAATTATATACATATGCAATTAACTACAATTTCACATTCATATTATGCAACATATTCATTTTTGGGTCCCACACAAGCTTAAGAAAACTCTTTTGCTAACCCAAGGTTGAATTATGACCAATTGGTATTTAAAACCTTGGGTCAATATCGCGACTTCATAATTCCCTCGTCGTGACTTCAAGTCATGACTATGAAACTTAGTGAGTCACGTTGTGACAATTTAACACCTTCATGTTGCGACGCCACTCACTGTCGGACTAAGTTGCGAAGTTGGGGACTTATGGTCTCGACATTGCCCTTGTTTTTGGCAACTTAACACATTTAAGTACCTATTCACATGTTTCCAACCAAAACACATTATCACATACATTCATTTACCAATTCACCCATACCAAAACCTAATAAAACAGCCAAAACAAGTTTGCAACAATTTGAATTAAACCATTTAACATAACACATAATCCATGTCATTCATTTAAATTCAATTACACCATTTACTTACCTAACTATTTCAATTTTTCTTATCTTAGATCAACATATGTATATCTACTTATTTTGAACATCAAGGATCCATATGATCTAGAAATGAACCAAAATAATCATGTACTTAACATATGTTCAAGGATGACAATCATTTATACCATTTCTAATCATACATCAACTTAACTATTCTATTTAGTTCATTTTGTAATATGTCACATGCCAAAACATATAAGTTCATATCATCACTCATACTAGTATGAAACATGACCAATGCCATACATTTACCAAATCATAAGAAAGTCATATTACTCAAGATTAACCATGCCACAATTTCCATATGACCAACTATCCCAAAATGTCCATTTGCACACTAAGGTGCCCCTATATACACGCTACAAAATTTGGACACAGAAAACATAATTCTACTGTCTTTTAATAATGTGTGTGCTTCGCACTGATCTGACTTGGTAAGCTTTGCAAAATGACTATCTACAGGAAAAAAGACAACTAGAGTAAGCATTATGAATGCTTAGTAAGTTAAAATAGAATTACTATACTTACAACATTACCAACCAAACATGTTTACATATCATGAGTAATATAATTAACATTAAGGAAATCACATGTCACATATCAAGCTATAAGTATATCCTATTTCATTTTCAACTCACTTTCAAGTTTTCCATTTCAATTTAATTCAATATTGCCCAATGAAACTATAGTAAAACAAATTCAGATACACATGTAACTAAGTTGCTTACACAAGTTAACCTATATTATATACAACTCGAGAATCTGCAAAAAATGCTAGACCTCATTATAACTTGTAAAATCCCTGACCAAACAAATATATAACCCTATTGGCATGCGAAAGGTATCCTAACCTTTTACTAAATTCACACAGGCATCATTATCGTATATATGTCATTATCAATCCCTGTATATGACCACATCTTTCATTTACATGTCTTGTAATAAACCAACTTTCATATTTGTATGTACTATTACATAATAGCCAATAATCACATGACATTTCAATTCAATCTATTATTAACCACACTTGCCAAATTCATTAGAATTCTAATTAGGCATAATGTCAAAAATAGCCCTTAACGTTTGGTTGTTTGGTCACCTTGGCCCTTTTTTGTTTTTTTGGAGCACTTTAACACCTAACCTTTTTTTGGTCAAATTGGTTTCTTTTTAACGGGCATGCTTAGGTGGCCGTTAGTTGACTAGTGACGTTGATTTGGAAATTTTTTATTCCACTTAGGTGTCAACGCATTTGACACCTAATTAAAATTAAAAATAATTAAAAACAATTGAATTAGATATTCTAAAAAAAAAGAGAAGCCCAATCCTTAAAAAAAAAAAAACTCTTGAATCAGTTAATTAAAAAACGAGAGAAAGAATAAATAGTGAACCCTAACTCGAGAAAGTAAAATAATTGTGCAAAAGAAGATTGCCTAAACATTGTTGCAGAATCACATTTGATTTTGGATGATATTTTGGGGTATGTTTTTAAAATTTTTCACTTTGAAAATGTTCTGTTTGTTATTTCGATTTATGTTTAGGGTTTTTGAGTTTGGGGATTTAGGGTTTTAGGTTGTTGAATTTGGGGATTTTGGTTTATGGTTGTTAAATTTGGGGATTTTTGGTTAGGGGTTTTGATTTTTGGGATTTTTGTTTAGGGTTTTTCGATTTTGGGGATGTAACACCCTGATTTTTGGGGTTAGAAGTTTGAGATTCTTTAATAAAGGCCAGTGAGTAGGTTGTGCACTTGGAATAATTTTTGTGTTATAGTGTTAGAATGGGCCTGCTAGTCTGGTGGTTGAGTGAGTGTAAGTGCACCTCTGGGTTTTGGGTTCAAGTTCTTGTGTGTGTGTTTTGGGTGATGTATTTTTATATTGTTAAATAGCAGATATGCTTTAAGTTTAAAAATAATTATTTAGTCTTATTTTTATTTATTTATTAATTTATTTTAAATTTTTCTTTTTTTTTCACGTTCACCTCTCTTTCTTTTTCTGGTTTTTCTTTCTTTTCTTCCTGTTGGTAAAAAAGAATGGTTGTGTTTATGGTTTTGGGAAGTTTTGTTTCTTTATTGTCGAGTCGGCATCTGGACTTTTTTTTATCTCTAACCAGGTGTGGGTTTCGAACCTTTTAAATTTTCTTTAACAAATTGTATTTTTGTGAAATTGGAAAATCATTGTGTGCTTGTGGAATCGATCATTCGAAACGGGCGATTATTGTGGAATAGCTTAGAATTGGGTGTGCTTTTTGATATATTTTTGAGTAATCAAGGATTGGAGAGTGTTTCGGCAACAAAGGCACGATTAGTAGCCAATTTCGGTGTGGTTTCGTGACCATACAAGTGTGTGCCCCCCACGGGCGGTCCACACGGCCATGTGCAAATAGAAATTTGGGTTTTCGGGCAAAATTTGGTGCCACACGGTCTTGCCATATGGTCGTATGGTCGTATGGTCGCTTGGGGTTTTTTGATTTTCACACTGCCGTGTCCCCTGGGCACATGGGCGTGTGTGTTTGAGAATTAGGGATTTAGTGGTTTGGTGCCATACGTGTAACACCCCTAACCTGTATCCGTCACCGAAACAGGGTTACGAAATATTACTAGGGTTTTTAGAACAATTACATATAATTCATGTTAATTACTATTTATATTATGAGATCATTCATATCGTCCCTTGAATGGACCCTCAAGGCCTAATATGAGTATTAGGATTGAGTGGGGACTAAATCGAGAACTCAGAGAAATTTTTGTAAAATTTCAAAAATTTTCCTAGGTGCAGGGCACACACGCCCATGTGGTCCAAGGGACACGCATGTGCTGTAGGCCGTGTTGGAAACTATGTAGCTCTCTGACTTGTCCACACGGCTAGCCACACGCCCGTGTGCTAGGCCGTGTGGTTAATTAAATTTTTCAAAATTAGGTGTAGGTTTCACACGGCCAAGACACATGCCCGTGTAGCACACACGGCTGAGGCACACGTCCGTGTCTCTGCCCGTGTGCTCAATTATGAGCATTTTGTTTCTCAAATTTAAAGTGTAGGGGACACACGGCCTAGCCACACGCTTATGTACCAGGCCATGTATCGCACATGGTCAAGACACATGCCCGTATGGATAAAATAAAGCCATTTCTAACTTCATTTCTCACCCAAAACTTTGCCAATAACTACACCAAAACTTACATTCATAAACCAACCAATCCAAGCATTATAATCAAGCTAATTCTATCATTTAACATGGTATATCATTATATGCACACATATTTATAATCTTACCTTGGTTTAGTCTATATGTGAAACATAATTTAATCAATCATACTTAACATATATGTAGCTACCATAGTATGACCTTATAACTATAACAAAACAAACCATTACTAGCCATTCTAATGGCTAGATTACAAACATCATTTTCAAGGCAACAATGGCCAAGTTAACCTATACATGCCATTATACCAAAATATGTTTACTAATTATACCAAAACAAACTAGTGGATAGTGTGATGTTGCTCCAACCGATCACCAACCTTCTCGAGCTTCAGAGCAGTATAAACAAAAATAAAAAAATAAAAACTAGTAATCATTATATGCTTAGTAAGTTCGTATAATAGGAACTAAAACTTACCAATCACATTTAATAACATTTAATAACATTAAGTATTCAATAACATGCTTTTCATCAATTTGGCAAATTTACCTAAACAAACATACACTCAATCAAGCAAGTTAGTTACATAAATTTCACATATACATAAATAAGCATTAATGAGCTCAATATTCTATATTCTTTCAAGACATTATTCATTTCATCTCATAATTCTCATATCATGTCAAGTATTTTATCCGTTGAATCATTGAAATTTCGATGGATATTCAGATAGTACACTCAAGGTGTACAATTCAATAACCTGTCAATTCATATTCAAGAGTAGCCCTTAGGGCACTTAATCAAAAAGCACACTCTCGAGCCACATATCATATAACAGGATTACTTGTCCAAGCTAAATCCTATTTCCAACATATGCTCACAATAGCTTAATCAGAATTGCCCGTCCGGGCTAAATCCTATTTGTAACATATGCTCAAGAGGGCTTATATCAAGATTACCAGTCCAGGCTAAATCCTTTCTGTAATGAGGTCGATAGTATTACTCGTCCGAGCTAAATCTTGTTAGCAACAAATGCAGGACCTCATTCAATAAGGGAAATCACATTTATCCATCGAAATCCAATATTCAAACGAAACTTAACTCTTTTCAAACATTTTCAAGCATGTATTCATTTATTATATTATAGCATCCAAATAATTCACATAAATATAAATCACATTCTATAAAAGTATAACATTCAATTCAACATATTTACATGCTCAATTAAGTTACACGAACTTACCTCGATAATAATTCGCACAAGAAAATGAACTAATCCGAAACTTTCTCTTTTCCTCGATCTAGCTTTGAATTTGGGTTATTGGGATCTATATAAATGAATTTAATCATCAATTTCTCACATTTCATATTCATTTGAACTCAAGTTACATCCTAGGCAAAATTACCATTTTGCCCTTAAACTTTCCATAAATTCTAATTTCGTCCCTAGGCTCGGAAAATGAAATTCATGCAATTTACTCCTTATTCCAAGCCTAACCGAAATTTCAATATAAAATTTGCAGCACATGTATTCTATAAAGTTCAAAATTTTTCTTCAATTTTCACAACTTCATAATTTAGTCCCTAAATCATGTTTTCATCAAAATTCACTTTGTAAAAGTTGTTTATCTATCAACAACCTTTCATTTTCTACCATAAATTTCAAATTTTCGGCATATTCATCCATGGAAAAATTTCTACACTTTGATAAATTTACAAATTGACCCCATAAATAGATAGATTAGACTATCCCGGTTTCAAAAATATAAAAATTACTAAAAACGTGGCTTGAATACTTACCTAATTAGGCCAAGAAAGCTTGTTTTCTCTTTCCTAGGGTTTCCATGGAATATTTAGGAAATAAGATGATATAAAATGTTTTTAATTCTATTTTAATTATTTATCATCTTTTAATTTTATTACTTTCCAATTTAGTCCTTAGCCTTTTCTAATTTTTCCATGGATGAATTATCAAAAATATCTACTAACTTTTCTTTAATGGTCTAATTACCATATAAGGACCTCAAGTTTTGAATTCCATAGCTATTTGATCCTTCTAGCTACTAGAATCCAACTTTTGCATTTTATGCAATTTGGTCTTTTCCGTAATTAAGCACTTAATAGATAACATTTTCTTGTCAGAGTTTTCATATGACATTCCCATCTAAATGCAAATCATGCAAAAAAATATAAAAATAAATTTTCCTTTCGGCTCAGATTTGTGGTCCCGAGACCACTGTTTCGATTTCACTAAAATTGGGTTGTTACAACACGGCCTAGCCACATGGCCGTGTGGCTAATTTGGGGATTTAGGGATCCCACACAGGTGTGTGTTTTGGACAAACGACCGTGTGAGCCGTGCCTGCCCTGTATTTTACTTTAGCACAAATGGATAGAAAGTTACACGGCCTATTTACACGACCATGTCATTAGCACATACGGGCGTGTGCCTCATCCAAACGGCCGTGTGCTTTCTCCCACATGGCCGTGTTCACCCCCCACGCGGCCTAGGTTTTTCCACACGACCAGAGCACACAGTTGTGTGGTCCTAAGTCACCTATTTTAATTCTGTGTATGTTTTTGAGATGAAAATGTGTCTGTGTTCTAACCCTTGGCTAGACTTTAGTGAGGGAAGTTAAGACTCTAATTTGGGCTTCAACTTATGTGTTATTTGGGACTATTGTGAGATATTTGATTTTGAACCCGGTTAGCTGGGTGTATGTACATATCTATTTCTGTCTGACTGTCTGTTGATGTATTCATTGTTTCTGTGAGGTTGTAAGCATACATGCACTTGCATAAAGTAATTTTTGGGATTGGTTGTGAAGAGAAGGAAAATTGATTCTAATTGTAACACTCCTAATCCATATCCATTACAAGATTAGGGTTGCGAGGTATCACCGAACAAAACTCAAATTTTATACAATCACATAATCACTTATGTCATATTCGAAATTATATACATTTCATTCAAAGCATTCAAAATATCTAAGTAATAAAATAATTCATTACTTTATAAATACCATGCATACATTAAGGCATTCAAGCACATGTCTTATCATTTCATACACCAAATATATATATATATAATATGTATCCATACGATTATTACATAGAGTAAAAATCAAACATTTTGCTTCATACTTCTTTACCGGTATATGTTAACTAAACGATCCAAATAACATGACTTATAATCAATTAACATATGCGGCATTATCATTTTCACAAAATGGTCAAATATATATTTTAACCATTACACCATTATGCACATATGACCATATTAAAAGGAACCATTTGTTCAATACACTAAATACAAAATTATAATATAATCAAATTTTACATTCAATAACCGAATCAACTTACCAAATTCATAGATAAAACAAGTTAAATTTCATATATTTAATCATATCAATAAACTCTATATTCTGTAACACCCCTAACCCGTATCCGTCGCCTAATTAGGGTTAAAGGCATTACCAGACAGATCAGAAACAATCGCATTCATTTCATATCATTATTCAACGAATCAAATCAAAGAGTCCCTTGGTTAGGTCAACGAGACCTTAATCATGCTTTAGAATAGGGTTGGGACTAAACCAAACACATACTAAAATTCTAAAAAATTTAAAACTTTTTCCAAGTTACAGAGGTCACACGCCTGTGTGGGTAGGTCGTGTGCCTCCCACGACTACTAGACACACCCATGTGTCATGGCCGTGCCAAAATAGAGCATGCATACTGACTTATTCACACGGCCACCAGACACGCCCGTGTGTCATGGCCGTGTACACTTAGGCTAGATACTAACTTATTCACACGGCTACCAGGCACGCCCATGAGCCACGACCATTTAAAATTATGCTATCTACTGACTTATTCACATGGATACCAGGCACGCCCGTGTGCCACGGCCGTGTAGGCAAAATAGGCCACTTGCAAAGCCAAAGTGCCACCCACACTAGGGTAATCTCTACTAGCTACACACCAATTCATTTCATGCACAATTGATATCCAAAAACATATCAAAATAATCAACAAATCTTTGCATCCAATCTCATTTTCAAACATGCCGATTTGCACAACTACAGCACATATACATTCAAGCATAATTCATCTATATTTACCTTTCAAATGATCATTCCATTGATCAAACATACATACTCATATTGCATTCATATGCTTACCATAGCTTTGGCCATTTCATTTGCTATCAATCCATACCAAAACATGCATCGTATATCATATTCACTCATGCATATAACCAACATTTATCTAGCCAAATCACATGGCTATTTACATCTCAAACATATACCAAATGTCTAGCCTATACATGCCATATTTAGCTAAATACACATTTTCAAAGTACCAAAACAAGTTTGAGTAGTGTGATGACGATCCTCGACGGTCCCTGAGCCTTCAGTATCTTTGACGATCTATAAAACAGAGCAAACACACACAAAGTAAGCTTTCAAAAGCTTAGTAAGCCATACACAAATGAACTTAGCATAAAAATGCACATAACCATATTGAGACAATGACATTTATAGTTCTTGTAACACCCCCAAACCCGGCCCAAACGTTATGACCGAATATGGTGATGTCACATCAAGGAAAATTCCAAATCGATTTTACTAAGTTAAAATTTAAGGCCTAAAAGCCCAAAATCCTTGAAACTTGTTAAGTAACGGTAAAAGCCCATGTTTTTAAGTAAAAGCCCATAAGTTAAAGTTATCTCGAAAATCATGTTTAAACTTAAGAAATTCATTTAAGTTTAATAATTACGTAAACAGTTGAACAATGATAACAAAACACAAAATCTAAAGTCAAATCGAAGTACAAGGCCTTATTACATCTAATGAAAATAAAACAATTAAAATCATGTCTTTTGAAACAAATAATTAAAACTTCTAAATATCTTGTAGTGTGACCATCTTTGAGTCCTCTCCCACGTCGAGCCGTTTACTGAGGATCACCTGAAACATTTACGGTACGTTTGGTTCACTGTAATGGAATAGGGCTGTAATTGAATAGAGCTGTAATGGAATAGAGCTGTAATCAGTAATTCAACTGTTTGGTTGAATAGAATGGAATAGAACTGTAATAGTATTCTTGTGTTTTGTTGAATGGAATGATGTTGTAATAGCATAAGGAAAAAAAAACTAAACTGACTAGAATACCCTTAGCAGAATTTTTTTTAGGTAGATGATTATTGTTATTGTTATTAAATTTTAATAAGATTATTATTAAAATAATTTAATAAAAATAATAAATAATATAACCATATTTTAACATAATTATTATTAAATATAATTTAATATAATTATTATATGAATTAAAAATAATAATATATAATACTATAAAAATAATATATAATCTACTTTATTATTTTTAAACTGTAATACATATTTAATGTGCTAAAATATCATGAGTGAAACAAATAATTTAATTATTCTACAATAAAAACAAAATATTAGAAGTAATAAATAACTTGAGAAGTATATTTCACATCCAAACATAATATTCATATATTAACAAAAAGTTACATGATTTCATTAATTTATATGTCATAATCCATATGTTATAAAATTTTACAACATTCAATTTATTAAACTGAATTTGGTTTATAAGCTCATTGTTTGATTGTTATATAATTGTTATTGCTTGTGCTTATTTTGTTTATTTATAATATAAGTATTAATATTTTTGTTTGATTATTTTATATCTAAAGTAAAAATATGTTTCATTTTTCAAAAACATGCCCCAAAAAATCATTTAATTTAAATGAATATATTTTGGATACAACTTTTAATTTTTTTAACGAATATATATTAATAGCTTGATCATGATCAGAAATTTACCTATTCTGTTTAATAATAATCCTCTTCCAATTTGCAACCGTTAACTATTGGGGGTTATGTACCATATATTTTTCCAATTTGATTGGGTTCAAGTTGTCATTTAACCATCAAAAATTAATTTTATATAATAATATGTTCAAAATTCAGAATTAGCTTGCACAGACATGGAAGGGTTTTCTAAAGGATTCGTTCACTCCGATTTCTAGACTTAGCCAATCCTTCAACTTCAGATTCAGCAACTGAGTAAACAGGATAAACCACAATTTCGTACAAAATATTAGCAAACTCCAATACAACCATGACAAAACAAAAAAAAAAAAAGAATAAAAATGATTTGCAAACTATCAGTTTGCTCAACTTTCTAATTTTATGATTGGACCACAAATTTTGGGTTCCATCAATTGATGCATGTGGTTAGACATAAGAGATTGGGCAAGAAAAATATCATGCCAAATACACTAAGATAAACAAAGAACCTAAACCTCACATGGAATAAACAAAGAAAATTTTAAAATCACATAATCTGATTCACAACACATACCATCAAACAAGTGTTTTGGAACAGTAAAGTTTTAGCATCAGCTGCAGAATTTATATAATAAAAAGGACTGATACCTTGGATTTTATTATGGCAAGTGCCAAGCAAAGATTATACTTTTCTAGAATGTAGCTCACAAGATGTAGAAATTACTTCAAACAAAAATACTCAAATAAAGAAGACTATAATTTGAAACAAGATGAAGGGCATCATAATTGAAACAAGCACATGATTAACTTCATCCACAAAAATATCCAGTAATTAAGTGTCAAGCAACAATAGCCTAAGCAGCTACATGAAAATAGAAACTGCAAATGTTTAAAAGCATCCAACATAATAAATGACATTTATCATGTAATGTTCCCATAAAACTTTTACTAAAATAGATGGATTCATCAAAACAACCTCATAGCCAACTTAAGCCAAAGCTGCTGCAACCTTCTTCCTCAGTGCTGCTTCAGTACCTAGTATTATGATCCAACACAAATATTTAACAAAATGAAAGGGGGAAAAGCCATTAAACTAGAACAAAATATGTTTATATAATGAAAATAGCAATTTCGTACCTTCTCTGAAACCAGTCTTGAATTTACGAGGAACGTGACGAAGATACCTCATCCTACCAGTTCGGTGTTCTTTCTTGACGCCTTAACACTCCGATTATCGATTCCCATGATAAACAAGTACCCCTTAGATTTACAATCCATTAACATACACACTCTTAAAACTCTCAAACATATTCATGGCACCCGGATTAATACGATCTGTGAGCATAAGCACATTTCTTGTAACATTTAAACTAACAAATATCAAAATCATAACAAGAAACTGCAGATATTGCCATCCAAGTTATATTTTAGAAATGCACATTCAAATTTCAAACTCCTACAGATATACAAGTTCATATCTTTTTTTTCTTCAAAAAGAAAAAAAACAGCAGATGGCATTCAAGCTGTGCCAAGAAAACAGAGTTAAAAATTCTAGGATTGTTACAACTGTCTCTAAATTTAAGAACTTTAACTTATATGACGAGATTTTACTAAAAAAAGATAAAAGGGATAAGAGGAATGATAGTCAATTAGAATAAATACATTGAAGTGGGAAAACAAACTAGAAAACTACAATCACAGATACAGTCTTATCAAATAGATTAATTTGATTAAAATGAGCACGTAAAGAAACAAACCCAGTAAAAAAAATCAGCACCTGCACAACTTTCCTGCAACATAAGTGTTAATGTTATTTATGGGCATTTAAATTACCAAATGCTTCATTCCTGTTTTAAAAACAAAATCCACATAAATCACCTTAGTTTGAAGAAATCAAGAAACCAATAAGCATTTAACATAGATTCTTATTGCTGAGTCAGTGCAAAGCATTTTAATGAATAATAGACATTAACAAACAAAATCGTTCATCCCTTAGTTAATATCATATTGAGAAATAAAACTACCAAAACATAAAGTGGCTAATAAGAGAACAAGAAATCTGCTAATAGTGGGCAATTTTCCCCATCAAATCTATAAGAAAAAGAACTTGGGGGAAAAACTTGTTACGGTCATCCTAAAAATCAGTAATACCTTACCCAAATAAAGTTACTTTATACCTTTACACCAAAGGAGGTGCTTGCAGGAGAACCAAAATTTGTATTTTGAGGAGCAGTGGGTGTCAAATCTGCATATGCGGTTGAAGATGATAAGGATCCTGATGAAGTTTTTATCCACTCTTCACAACCAGAGCTTGAGGATGAATCTGTGGAAATGGGAAATCGATGGAATTCAACTGGAGCTTGAGGAGCGAGAATCGATGGAATTTGTCGGTAGGTAAGAATTTGGTGGCTTTAATTTGAAATTGGATCTGGGTTCAAGCTTGGATAGGGTTGTTGAGGATGGTTCAGAGGTGAAAAAGAGGGAGAAGGTTGGAAGGAAATAGGAATCAGACATGAAAAAAAAGAAGAAAATGAAAATGCTCAGATGTGAGAAAGAAGAGAAAGGTAAAGTCGAAAAAGTTTCACGCTGAATTGGTATTCCGTGGGGAGGGTGCTGAATGGTAAACGACAGTTTTGCCTTGAATAAGTCTGTATGGAATAAGGCTGTAATATCCCATTACAACCAATCAAACAATGGAATAGAGATGGGCCCATTAAATTCAATTGTAATGGCTTAGCATTACAGCCAACCAAACATGCTGTTAATAAAAGGGGTAAGTTTTAATCGCTTTATTATCTTTTTTTAGCCGAAACCCCTCATTGTGTCTTTCACTCATTCTGTTAACTAGGTCAAACCTTTGTGTTTCTCTACCGAATCGTTGTTGTTTCTTTGACGAGGTACTCTCCTCGCACTTTAGGTTTTGGTGTGGTAAAGTCCCTAGTCAATCGGTAAGTGTACTCATTTATAATTCTTGGATTAATGGTTGGCCGAATATGGTTAGAATTGGTTAAGAGCGACTTTTAATGGATCTAAATCACTTGGTTATGCAGCCTTTGATAGTCAAGGTTCTTTAACGCAAATCTTGGAGTCAATTACGGTTAGCGAATAAGTGAAGGGTTGATAGGCTTAATCGTTCAAGGTAAGGGATTGGTATGTTTTCGGCTTTTGATAAAAAAAGGGAGAAATGATACTAAGCGTATGATTAACTGTTAGTTTTAATTGATCATAGGTTCGTGGCTAAGGAATTGTAGCGTGCTTTGCAATTAAAGGTGTGTACAAACACTACACACACACATGAAGTCGCTAATGCTGAAAAGCCGAAAAGTCGAAAAGCCGAAAGTGGTTATATGGGCCTGGTGGGCCATGAGGCTAAGTTTTGTGAAATTGTTAATTTAGTTAAATGAATTGAGTTGGTCATGCATGTTACATGCTCTAGAATTGATTTGGGCCATATAGATGTGATTTGGGCCTAATGGGCTATATGAATGAGATTTGGGCCTAATGGGCCATATAGATGTGATTTGGGCCTAATGGGCCATATGAATGAAATTGGGCTTAGTGGGCCGTTTGCATGTATGTAGGCTTATTTGGGCTTTGTATATGGGTTTGATCTTAGTATCTGATAATTGCTAAAACATAAATAAAACTTAAACACATAATTGCAATCGAGGATAAGTCATAAGGTTAAAGTGTGGCAATGGGTATATGCATGTCTAGGATTGGATCTAGAGAGAGCTTGGTACTTAAGCGATCTCAATGACCCACCTCCTCTTCCCCGGAATCCTACCTAGTGCATAGTACCTATTCACTTTGGCCAATGGGGATTTGTTAACGGACCCAGGTAAGTACTAAATCCATAACACTTACAAATGATCGAAATGCCCCTAAGGGCAAAAATGACTAAGATACCCCTATGTGTTAAACTTAGGATTTATGGATGTTACATGCTGCATTCATATGATATACTGCCTAGGTTGCAAATGGGTGGGAATTATGGAACAGAGGAAGTATATGAGGATCGCATGGTTGCTTGACGACCGTGGATCCACCGATGGCTTTTAAGCCCATTAGCAGCTTTGCTGCAACGCAGGTAGTACTGCAACCGGACTACCATTGATGTGTACTAGATGGGTGGGTTGATGTAGACATCCCCACATGATGTGTATCAAGGGACGGAGATGGTGTGTAGCGGATGAATTATTTGGGGAGGGTTGCACAGCATTGCATGTATGATGTTGCTATGTTATTATAAAAAGGGCTTAGGCCCGATTGATTGCTTGTATGTTATTATTTGCTGAGGATTGTACACACTGAGTTTTGAAACTCACCCCCTCTTTTATTTTCTCAGAAAGTCCCCAATAGGTGGTTCGACGAATAGAGGGACTTGGAGGTGGCCAGCTAGCAAGATGTTTCGTTTTACTTGATTTTCTTTATAGTTTTAAGTACTTTGATAATTTTAAATTGGATTGTAATAAGGCTTTCCTCTTCTTAACTTTACATTGAATGTTTTACTTTATTTCTTTTAATATTTATATCAAAATTTTTTGAAAATAAGTGTTTTATTCAAAATTAAGCTTCCGCTAGTAAAAAGTTTTATTTTTAAATACTTACAATCAAAAAGACAGATTTCCTAATACACATCGTTTTGGAAGACAACTATAAACTGGGTTTATAATAAGAATTCTTTAAGAAGGGTTTTCAACGAAAATAAGGTTTTCGCAAAAACACTTCAATGTGACACGCCGGATTCGGGCCTAACTTCTAGGCCAGGTTTGGGGGTGTTACAATTAGTAGTATCAGAGTCAAGTTGCAAAGCTCGGGCTGAACTAGATATTGGGCTACTTTAAACAATAGGTTTTTAGAGACTAAAGCCCGTAGTAAACTTAAGCCTGTAGTGGATTTTCGACTATGAAACAACTTTTAAATTGTTACTTGCATAAGACATGTGTTTTAAACAGTGGAACTATGAACTAATTTCATAAAAAATCCTAAACCAGAAATACACACGCAATGATGAGTGCTAGAAGAGGTGAAAAAGGTCACAGCCAAGGCCGTGGAAGTGTTAGAGCTAGGTCGTCGAAGTCAGGCCATATGCCCAACGTTGGAGTAGAGGAGGCCCCGGCCTCACCAGTAGTTGAAACGGGACCATATGAATGGGCAACCTTAGATTGTGCTGCGAAGCGGATGGTGTTAAGAACTGTGGAAGGTGATGAAGTAGTAGTGATTGGGGAACGACGTGATTACTTGTCGAACGTGATTTCAGCCTTAAGGGCAGAAAAGTTGGTGAGGAAGGGCTGTGAAGCTTATTTAGCCTATATTAGTGAGATGGAAGTATTTGTATGATATCTATTTGCTCTAGTGAATAGATATTTTGGGTGTGCGTAAGAGGTATTATTTCGGAATTAGAGTGCGCAGCAGAAGCGCGATTGTGTAGTTTAGGTTGTGTGACTGTTCTAAGAGTTGGAAATTTTAAGGATGAAATTTTTTAAGGGGGTAGAATTGTAATGCCCTGAATTTGGGCCTAGAAGTATTGGGCCTATTGGGCTTTGGATCTCAGAAAATTTTTAAGTGAGTGAGAAAATGACAATTGGCATGTGGGCTGTTAGGGTTAATGAATTTGGAATGTCTAGGGGTGTTGGAGAAGTCCTGGGATCAAGTAAGGGTATAGGAAAAATTTTGGTTTTAGCCCTAAGGGAACTGTGACTTTAGTCAGTAGGCCTCTTAAGTAGATTAAGGGGAAAATGAGACACAAGTGGGCCTGTGGTCCAGTGGCAAGGTGGCGTCACTTGGGGAGCTATAAGGTGGCGTGATTGCTAGCTGAAGAGGTTCAAGGTTCGAGTAGTGGCAAGGTATTTTGGAGTGTTTATTTTGCAGAGTGGACATGTAACATCATGAATTAATGGGCCTTTGCATTTGATGTGTGATCATTAGAGTGTTTAAGTGGTTCAGATTGGGCTCAGGTTTGGGCTGAGGCCTTAATCAAAATTTCTGTTTGGGCACTTTAGTGGAAAGCTAGATAGGTCCGGGCTTAAAAGATATTGTTCGTGAATTAAAACACAAAATGGGCTAGTGGCCCGATGGGACGATGGCGTGAAAAGCGATAAGGGATCCAAGGTTCGAGTCGCATTACCCACTTATTTATTTTAATTATTTTTGGCGTTAAAAGGAGAGGAGAGTGTGGGCGGCTAGGATGCTTTAGAATAGGAAGATTTATCTGTTGGATAATGTGGATATTGTGCTGATAATTGTAGGGAAAGGTGGTGTTACTTAGGCCTCTCCTAAACGTGAATAGATCAAGATAAAGGAGAAAAGATAAGAGCTATCTGTTGAGAGCAGAGTTGATCGAAATTCCATCTCCTAGAGGGGGGAAGGAATTGGTTTCTTCATGTTAAAGGGGTGCTAAAATTTCCCCTATTATTTGATTAATTATTTGTTATCAGGAAGGGCACTTTTGGGTTTTGATAAGCAAGTGCCGAAATTCTCTATAAATAGGGGTGGTATCTCTTCAATTTCGGCATTTGAACCCTATTCTTTTCCTCATTCTTTGTGCCGAAATTCTCAATCTTTCTCTACAATTTTTGTTCTTTCTTCTTTTCCAAAAGCCGAAACCTCTCAATTTTTTCTCTCATCTTCACTTTCTTCAAAAGCCGAAACCTCTCACTTCACTTTCTTTTTCCATTCTTTTCTCTTGTGCCAATTTTTCCATAAAGTCGGAGTCTCTTGAAAGTTGCCGAATTCCCTATAAAGGTAGTTACCGATCTCTTACGTTTTTTGAGACTATAGCCGAATGGCTAGTTGATTGATAGGTCATCTTTTGTTTAACTTTTTCTCTAATCACATGTTCCTTTGGGCGGCACTTCGGGAAATCATAGTAGATCGAATCATCCAGATCTCAAAAAAGTTAGAAACCATTAATCTCTAAGTATCCTATCGATTTTGGGAATTCAAGGTAAGGGGTTTCCTTTAGATTCCTATTAGATTCGCTATCATATTTGAGATCTTAACTCATATATGGTTTAACAACCCTATTTCGCTATAGTAATTCTGACAAGGACTTTTTAGATGGAACCAAATATGGATCAGGCAAAGGAGAGGATTGGGTCCGTAAACCCAATCCCTAAGTTTAAGAAACGAGCAATGTACGCTGTTCGAGATTGGCCGTCGGGTTGTGGACCGCTTCGAACAAACATCTCGAGGCGATAGCGATCGTATCGGCTTTTGACAGTGTCGACATAGAGGGTGTCGTCTTAACCATAATAAGGTGTGTAGATTTTGACACATAAGCTTTGTTATGTTGTATGTATGCTATGGGCTAAAAGCCGGAAAGAGAGGTCAGTATGAGCAATCGTGTTACCCGAAAGGGTAGGAAATGGATGCAGTGCGTAATCATAGAAACTTTTCTATGTGTATCGAAGCATGTGAAAGTATGAGATCTGTTAGATGGCTTGATGTTTTGATTCTTGTATGTGTGTATGCATGGGATGGGATTGAGTGATCGATTTATGGAAGGGGAGTAGGTCGCGGGGCGATCGGTGGCTTTGCCACAAAGGTTCGCATTAGCAATCGGTCTTTATGACAGGGAGCATAGCTATCGAAATACTAAATGTATTTTTTGAGGTTCGCATTAGCGATCGATCTTTATGATAGGCAGCACAGTTGTCGACGTGGTGTGTAGCGGATGGAGGGTTGATCGTAGAAATCCCCACGATGTGATGGTTGGTACAGGGGTGTGTAGAGGATGGACTCTTAGGTTTTGGGATGGGCCATGTTGCATGACATATTTTGTTACCATTGTATATGGGCCAAGGCCCATAATGTGTTTGTGGGCCCTAGACTTTTATGTGTTTTCAAGTTTTGCACACTAAGTCTTTGTGACTCACCCATTTATGTTTTTCCCACTCTGAGATGAGCATGAGATCATGGACATGGGAGCCGAGGCGGACTCGAGGGGCCATCAAGACTATTATTATTTTCATAGACTATCTTTGAATTTTCGTTTAAAATATAAGTTTTTGGGATTATTTTTGTAATAAGACCCCATAACTTAGGTTTCCAATTTATGTGTTACTTGCTTTATTTTATTTTCACCCTTAATAAGTCACATGCTTATAAACCTATATTTTTCCAATCTTATTAATAAAATGAAATGATAAATGGGCTTTTCAAACTCAACCGACGCGCAAATGATAAGTTCTTCAAACTTTTCACAAATATCACGATTAATGAAAAATAATGAGACTTTTCAAAACCCATGAAGCAAAGTTTTTAAGATTTAACTCAGTAGCATACCAGATCCGGTAATGACGTATGGGCCAGGTTGGGGTGTTACATTTTTGGTATCAGAGCCCAGTTTAAAACTCGGGTTGTGAAATAGGTCCAGTAGGAATTTATGAAAGTAATGTAAGTTGAAAAAAGTTTTGGAATATATGGCCTTAGAGTCTACCGGCACCCAACCCACCCAGGTATGTACTCTAACCTTTGATGTGATATATATGATGGGCTTGATGAGCTTTATGGATGTAGACTAGTAGGATAGTATTGATGGACTTTAGGTTTAGTATAAACACTTCTTCAAATCTCATAAGACTTAATTTTTCTTAATTAAACATGTCTGTGAACAAGTCACAGGGTTAGGGTGTGGAAACAGGCATACGCATGTCTAGGATTGGATCCAGGAAGAGCTTGGTATTTAAGCGGTCCTAGTGACTCACCTCGTCTTTTCTAGAATCCTACCTGGTGCGTAGTGACTGTTTGTCTTAGCCACGAGGACTTGTTAACAGGCCAAAATTCATAACTAAAACCCGAAGGGAACCAGTACCCTATTTTTGTAAAATTACTTGTATGTCCCTGATTTTGTGAATTATCCAAAACACCCTAGGTTGAGGAAATTTACCAAAATACCCTTGTTTGAAAATTACCAAAGTACCCTTATTTGAGAAATTACTAAATTACCCCTGATTTACGGAAGTTACCAAAATTTGCAAAATTACCAAAATACCCCCAGATTATAAATTACCAAAATACCTCTATTTTGTAACTCACCAAGGAAACCTATTTTGGAAAACTACGAAAATACCCTTGCAGGTTAAAATTATGAAAATACCCTTGGGTAATGAAATGACAAAAATACCCCTAGGTGATGAATGTAAGTTCATGATGCTGCTTGTGTGTTGATGTGTGATGGATGTTAATTGAATGTGTATTCTAGAACTAGGAAATACTGATAGAGAACTGAACTTGTAGATAGAATCTGAATTTGAAAGAACTACTGTTAAAGCTACTTTCCATAAGACTGTCCGTTATTAATCAGTGAAAGAAAGAATTATTAATTCATAAAATTTTTAATCAGATAAATCGCAAATGGTAGAATGAGCACTAGAGGATGTGGTGTGTGGCCGAGGTAGAGGCAAGATTACTGTGTCAGAACCCGTAGGGTCTGGTCACGAGTCAGGGAATGAGGTACCAGTGCCACCAGCTGTGGAGGCAGAATTTCAAGATCAGACGACCGAAGATGATGCTGTATCTCAGGCAATGTTACGAGTCTTAGAGATGGTTGCTGGGGCAAGCATGGGCACAGGAGCCCAGAAGTTTGTGCCAGAGTGACTGAGAGCCAATGGGGCAAAAGTGTTTAAGGGCATTTCTGGTGTAGCTCCTAGTACAGCAGAGTACTGGTTGGAAGCAATAGAGCGAATAATGGATGATCTCCACTTTATGGATGAAGAGAAGCTAAAGGGAGTGGTATCTCTTCTCCGGCACGAAGCATATCAATGGTGGCTTACGATTAAGGAGGGTACTATAGTGACCATATCACCTGGGATCACTTCAAAATGACGTTCCAAAGTAAGTACATTGGGACGAGCTATGTGGATGCGCAGCGTAGAGAATTCCTGAACTTGGTTCAAGGAAGTAGGTCGATAGCGGCGTATGAAGCAGAATTCCTACGCCTTAGCCGTTATGCTCGAGGGATAGTAGCTACAGAGCATGAGAGATGTGTTCATTTTGAGGATGGCCATTGGGACAATCTGTGGTGGTAGATAAACTTTATCGGGAGGTACCCTTAGAAGTTCAGAGAGTAGTTTTCTTGACGGATCTAATAGAATTATCGTTCGGGGAATTTGACTTAATTTTAGGCATGGATTGGCTAGTAAAGTATCAGGTCAATGTAGATTGTGCAACCAAGCGTATGGTGTTAAGAACCCTCGAGGGAGGTGAAGTGTTGGTGATAGGAGAAAGGGGGAATTGTCTGTCAAACGTGGTAACTGCCCTAAGAGCGAAAAGAATGGTGAGAAAAGGGTGCGAGGCAATTCTAATGTTTGTATGGCCTTTGGAAGCCAAGGACCTAACTGTTGAGAATGTTAGGACGGTGAAGGAATTTTCTGATATTTTCCCAGAAGAGCTCCCGGGATTACCTCCGGATCGAGAAGTGGAGTGTGTGGTGTAGTGGCAAAGTGATGCCACTTAAAGAGCAATGGAGTGATGCCATTTGGGTTGACAACGCACCAGTAGCGTTAATGGATATGATGAATTGAGTGTTCCAACCCTACTTGGATCGGTTTGTCATGGTTTTTATTGATGACATCTTGGTTTATTCAAGATCAGAGGAGGAGCATGATTCACATCTGCAAGTGGTTCTGCAGATTTTGAGGGAGAAGCAGCTTTATGCCAAATTCAGCAAGTGCGAATTTTGGCTAAAGGAAGTAACTTTTCTAGGTCACGTGGTGTCGACAGAGGGGATTAGGGTTGACCCTCGAAAAATTGAAGCGGTGTTGGATTGGAAGCCGCCTAAGTAGGTGGCAAAGATTCAGAGTTTCCTTGGTTTAGTCGGGTATTACCGAAGGTTTGTTGAAGGATTTTCTCTAATTGCGGCACCATTGACTAAGTTGCTATGGAAAGGAGTTCCATTCGTTTGGTTTGATAAGCAGCAGGAGAGTTTTGAAAAGTTGAAAAAGATATTGATGGAGGCTCCGGTGTTGATTCAACAGGAGGTTGGGAAGGAATTCATGATTTACTGTGATGCGTCACACATGGGACTAGGATGCGTGTTGATGCAAGATGGAAAGGTGGTTGCGTATGAATCACGGCAGTTAAGACCGCATGAAGCAAACTATCCCACCCATGATTTGGAGTTGGCGGCGATAGTGTTTGCCTTGAAGATTTAGAGGCATTATTTGTACGGGGAGAAATCTATCATTTACACGGATCATAAGAGTTTGAAGTACCTTTTGACACAGAAGGAGTTGAATATAAGGCAAAGGAGGTGGATCGAGTTATTAAAGGATTATGATTGCTCGATCGAGTATCATCCATGTAAAGCCAATGTGGTGGCGGATACTGTAAGCCGTAAGGTGATCTCTGACTTGAGAGCAATGTTTGCTCACCTTAGTCTGTATGACAATGGGAGTTTATTGGCAGAACTTCAAGTAAAACCCTCATGGGTCAGTCAGGTTAAGGAAAAGTAGCAGACTGATGAGTTGCTAAAGGAGAAGTTTTCAGTTGGAGCAAGTTATGAATCAACAGAATTTAGTGTGAATGAGGAAGGGCTGTTATGTTTTCAAGGGAGAGTGTGCATGCCGAAAGATCCTAAATTGAGTAGGATCCTGCAAGAAGCATATGGTAGTCCATACGCTATGCATCCTAGAGGGAGTAAGATGTATCGAGATTTACGGGAGCAGTTTTGGTGTCCAGGCTTAAAACGAGAGGTGACTGAATTAGTGGGGAAGTGTTTAATCTGTCAGCAGGTAAAGGCGGAGCATCAGTTACAATCAGG
Source organism: Gossypium rotundifolium (assembly GCA_025506655.1). Lineage (NCBI taxonomy): Eukaryota > Viridiplantae > Streptophyta > Magnoliopsida > Malvales > Malvaceae > Gossypium > Gossypium rotundifolium. Next base: position 84,024,076 of record CP106727.1, read on the forward strand.
GTTGTTGCAACTAGTGAAGATTCCTCAGTGGAAGTGGGAAAGGATCACAATGGACTTTGTTAGTGGGCTACCTCTCATGCCTACTAGGAAAGATTCAGTTTGGGTGATCATTGACCGGTTGATGAAGTCCGCTCATTTTGTACCGATTCGGGTCTATTATTCCTTACAAAAGTTGGCTAAGCTGTATATAGCGGAGATTGTAAGGTTGGATGGAGTACTATGTCGATTATCTCGGTCGAGATCCTAGGTTTACGTCAAGGTTTTGGAAGGCATTGCATCAAGCGTTGAGTACAAGTTGGATTTGATCTGCGTTTCATCGTCGGATCGATGGACGATCATGCGGGTGATTCGAGATCTTGGAGGACATGTTAAGGGGTTGTGCCATTGATTTCAGAGGTAGTTGGGAGGAGTTTCTACCATTGGCGGAGTTTATGTACAACAAGAGCTACCAGTCTAGTATTTAGATGGCGCCCTATGAAGCATTGTATGCAGGCGGAAGTGTCGTACTCCTACCGTTGGACGAAATTAGGGAACGCGATTTTGGGTCCGGAGTTGGTTACCGGAGCGAAGGAGAAGGTTGAGCTAATTGGGCTCGACTAAAGAAAACGTCGAATGCATGACGAAGTCCTATCTTGATTTGAAGCGCAAAGACGAGTTTGCGATGGGTGACAAGGTGTTCTTGAAAGTGTCGCCATGGAAGAAAGTATTAAGGTTTGGATGTATGGTAAGTTAAGTCCCAGATTCGGCTCGGACCTTATCGGTCTTTAAACGAGTTGGACCAAAGAGCATATCGACTTGAGCTACTTGTGAATTGAATCAGATCCGCGATGTATTTCACGTCTCTATGTTAAGATGTTATCGTTAGGATCTATCTCATGTGGTACCTGTGGAGGAAATCGAGGTAAGACCTGACCTATCCTTTGAAGGGGAACCAGTGGAAATCTTGGATCGTGATGTCAAAGTATTACGAAGGAATAAGGTTAGATTCGTTAAGGTTCTATGGTGAAATCACGACTCTGAGGAGGCTACGTGGGAACCGAAGGAAGCGATGTGACAGCAATACCCGCATCTATTCGTATAAGATAATTTCGAGGACGAAATTCTTTTAAGGGGGTAGAACTGTAACATCCTGAATTAATTGGCCTTTGCATTTGATGTGTGATAATTAGAGTGTTTAAGGGGTTCAGTTTGGGCTCAGGTTTGGATTGAGGCCTTAATCAAATTTTCTGTTTGGGCACTTTAGTGGAAAGCTAGATAGGTCCGGGCTTAAAAGATATTGTTCGCGAATTAAAACACAAAAATAGGCTAGTGGCCCAGTGGACAGTGGCGTGAAAAGCAGTAAGGGGATCCAAGGTTCGAGTCTCATTACCCACTTATTTATTTTAATTATTTTTGGTGTTAAAAGGAGAGGAGAGTAGGGGTGGCTAGGATGCTTTAGAATAGGAAGATTTATCTGTTGGATAATGTGGATATTGTGCTGATAATAGTAGGGAGAGGTGGTGTTATTGAGGCCTCTCCTAAAGGTGAATGGATCAAGATAAAGGAGAAAAGATAGGAGCTATCTGCTGAGAGCAGAGTTGGCCGAAATTCCATCTCCTATAGGGGGAAGGAATCAGTTTCTTCACGTTAAAGGGGTGCCAAAATTTCCCCTATTATTTGATTAATTATTAGCTATCAGGATGGGAACTTTTGGGTTTTGATAAGCAGGTACCGAAATTCTCTATAAATAGGGGTGGTATCTCTTCAATTTCGGTATTTGAACCCTATTTTTTCCTCATTCTCTATACCGAAATTCTCAGTCTTTCTCTGCAATTTCTGTTCTCTCTTCTTTTCCAAAAGCCGAAACCTCTCAATTCTTTCTCTCATCTTCACTTTCTTCAAAAGCCAAAACCTCTCACTTCACTTTCTTTTTCCATTCTTTTCTCTTGTGCCAATTTCTCAATAAAGCCGAAATCTCCTGGAAGTTGCCGAATTCCCTGTAAAGGTAGGTGCTGATTTTCTTCTGTTCTTTTTCCCTTCTCTTCCTGTTTTGAGACTATAGCCGAATGGCTAGTTGATTGATAGGTCATCTTTAGTTTAACTTTTTCTCTAATCACATGTTCTTTTGGGCGGCACTTCGGGAAATCATAGTAGATCGAATCATCCAGATATCAAAAAAGCCAGAAATCGTTAATCTCTAAGTATCCTATCGATTGTGAGAGTTCAAGGTAAGGGGTTTCCTTTAGATTCCTATTAGATTTGCTATCATATTTGAGATCTTAACTCATATATGGTTTAACAACCCTATTTCGCTATAGTAATTTTGACAAGGACTTTTTGGATGGAATCAAATATGGATCAGGCAAAGGAGAGGATTGGGTCTGTAAACCCAATCCCTAAGTTTAAGAAATGAGCAGTGTCCGCTGTTCGAGATTGGCCGTCGGGTTGTGGACCGGCTTCTAAACAGCATCTTAGGCAGATAGCAGTTGTATCGGCTTCTGACAGTGTCGACATAGAGGGTGTCGTCTTAACTGTAATAAGATGTGTAGATTCTTGACACATAAGATTTGTTATGTTATATGTATGCTATGGGCTAAAAGTCAAAAAGAAAGGCTGTATGAACAATCGTGTTACCCAAAAAAGGTAGGCAAGGGATGCCAGGTACGTAATCATAGAAACTTTTCTATGTGTATCGAAGCATGTGAAAGTATGAGATCTATTAGATGGCTTGATGTTTTGATTCTTGTATGTGTGTATGCATGGGATGGGATTGATTGATCGATTTATGGAAGAGGAGCAGGTCGCAGGGCGATCGGTGGCTTTGTCACAAAGGTTCGCATTAGCGATCGGTCTTTATGACAGGCAGCATAGCTGTCGAAATACTAAATGTATTTTCTGAGGTTCGCATTAGCGATCGGTCTTTATGACAAGCAGCACAGCTGTCGACGTGGTATGTAGCGGATGGAGGGTTGATTGTAGAAATCCCCACGATGTGATGGTTGGTACGGGGGTGTGTAGAGGATGGACTCTTAGGTTTTGGGATGGGCCATGTTGCATGACATATTTTGTTACCATTGTATATGGGCCAAGGCCCATAATGTGTTTGTGGGCCCTAGGCTTTTATGTGTTTTCAAGTTTTGCACACTAAGTCTTTGTGACTCACCCATTTATGTTTTTCCCACTCTCTGGATGAGCGATGAGATCGTGGACATGGGAGCCGAGGCGGACTCGAGGGGCCATCAAGACTATTATTATTTTCATAGACTATCTTTGACTTTTCGTTTAAAATATAAGTTTTTGGGATTATTTTTGTAATAAGACCCCATAACTTAGGTTTCCAATTTATGTGTTACTCGCTTTATTTTATTTTCACCCTTAATAAGTCACATGCTTATAAACCTATGTTTTTCCAAAGTCTTATTAATAAAATGAAATGATAAATGGGCTTTTCAAAATCAACCGACGCAAATGATAAGTTCTTCAAACTTTTTCACAAATATCACGATTAATGAAAAAAACTGAGACTTTTCAAAACCCATCGAAGCAAAGTTTTTAAGATTTAACCGGTAGCATACCAGATCCGATTATGACGTATGGCTGGGTTTGAGGTGTTACAGGACGGCCAGAGTTGTGTTTGTTTTGAACTCTTGCAGTGGAGAGTTTGAAGTGGACTTGTGTGATGGATGTGGAGGGAATTTCGAATGAGATTGATCAGTTATCAGTGAGAAAAGTGAGGAGATAGTAGTGTGTAGTGTTGGTGCCGAACGGGACTGTGGGGGAAGGTAGGATTCAGCTTTGGCTATAAAAAGGAGGGTGTCGAATCCCTTTAAGAGGTTCTTGGAAATATTGTGTTCTCCCCCTCAATCGAATTCTCCCTTTTTATCAAAAGCTGAAAACATACCAATCCCTTATGTTGAATGATTAAGCCTATCAACCCTTCACTTATTCGCTAACTGCAATTGACTCCAAGATCTGCGTTAAAGAACCTTGACTATCAAAGGTTGCACAACCAAGTGATTTACATCCATCAAAAGTCACTCTTAACCAATCCTAACCATATTCGTTCAACCATTAATCCAAGAATTATAGATGAGTACACTTACCGATTGACTAGGGACTTTACCACACCAAAACCCAAAGCGTGAGGAGAGTACCTTGTCAAAGAAACAACAATGATTCGATAGAGAAACACAAGGGTTCGACCTAGTCAAGAGAATGAGTGAAAGACACAATGAGGGGTTTCGGCTAAAAATAAGATAATAAAGCGATTAAAACTTACCCCTTTTGTTGAATAAAGAAAGATTTGCTCTCTTACCACCACAAGATTACTTGCCCACAAGATTTTAGATTATAGAGTGTGATTTTTAGAAGTGAGATTCAGTTTTAAAATGGAGAAGAAGAAATTGGTTTGAAAAAGAATGAAACCCCAATGAGAGAATTTCTTTTCTAATTCGACAATAGAAGAAATATTGTGGGAGGGAAGGAGAATTCGGTCTAGGCACTTTTGTTTGGAAAAAGAAAGAAATTGTGATTACTCGGGTATTTGCCAAAGAGAAAGAAACTAAAAAGAATTGGGAGATTGGAAGGAATTTTTCCCAAATTAATCAACAAAAGCACACAAAAGCAACAAATTCCCTGCTTACCCATACGGCACACATATATATACTTAAAAATAAAAAATAAAAATAAAAAATAAATAAATAAATAAAATAAACCTACAATCCCCAGTTGACTCAAACTTATCACCAATTAAATTCCTTTATTTAGCCAAAAATCCAATTTGAATTACATTCAAATTGCTTTCCCCGAATTACAGCCATCCTTTGGTGTTTCGGTCCACTTCAAACACCTTCCCCACACCAGTAGCAAAATAGCAGGTTATTACACACAAGGCAACTCTAAACCAAGACCTCCAGGCACCGCCACACGCTACCAGCCACTTGGATTCGAACCTGCTACCACTCGGATCCGTAGCACGCTTCTCGCCACTGCACCACAACTCTTCTTGTGATATGTTCCATTCCCAAGTTATTCTAAGGCCTATTTCCGAGTGACTGAATCATCCAAAGAAATATAAAAATATTCGCCAACGCCCAGCTTCGAACCTCTAACCTCTTCACTATAATACACGCCCTTTGCCACTGCGCCGCCCACTTTATTTGAGTCTTATTTCCTCCCTAATTAATTATAAACCTTTCTGCCGCGCTCCATGTTTACTTTAAAAAACCTACATTTAGTGCACGTCGCAACTAGAACCCTACTCCCCCTCCTGCTCCTAACGCCTTTGCCACTGGGCTAAGCGTTTCTTTATGTCGTGAATCAGACCCAACTAAAGATAAGGCCTAAACTCTGGCCTTCATACTAACATATGCGCAATAAAATTTTTTTGCCAAGTCCAAGACTTGAACCTTTGGCCACCAACTTGTTCAGAAAGCCCCAGGCCACCAGACCACCTACTTCCTTGTGCTATCTTTCAACCCAACAATATTTTAAAAGCCTTCTGACTAACACCAACCTCACTTAAGGGTAAAAACAAAACTTTTCCTAAAGCCCTAGATCGAGCCTAGGACTTTTCCAACACTACCAACCCTTCCTAAATCACCTAAAAATTAAACTAAACATGCAATCATAATTTTTTTAAACACACTTAATTCATTATTCTTTTTTTTTCCGATCGACAAAATCCATTCGCTTGACACACGAATCCCATTTATTCTAGGCCCAATTTTTGGGGTGTTACAGTTCTCATAGCAAGATCATTACATATTCTTTGGCTCACATGCTTTGCCATATCTTACCAAACTCTTCAACTCAAATGTCACATATACACATAACTCATTCAAACATATCTTCACATATTATCTCATCATTTCAATACACATATTCATCTTAGTAAGTTCATATGAACATTTACCTTTCATACACACATAGTATACCTTTTAGACATACCTGAAACAAATATATAGCTCACATAATCGTTTACTTCTCGGATTTGCTCGTTGAACCGTTAGGAATCTAATAGGATACTCAGAAGGCTCGAAATAGTCATACAAGGCCAACGTCCCAGACGTGGTCTTACATGTATCTAGATATCGATGCTATTATGATGCCAATGTCCCAGACATGGTTTTACAAGTAAATCTCATATCGAAGCCCACGTCCCAAACATGGTCTTACACGAAATCTCATATCGAAGCCAACGTCCCAGACGTGGTTTTATAGGAAATCTCAAATGATTGCCAACGTCCTAGACGTGGTCTTACATGATATCACATAACAGACACCTATGTCATGACATATGTAATCCTATCTATTCCTGGCTCATACGGGACTTCTCGAACTTATATAACTTGTCGACTTATTTGCTAACTCGGATTTCACAAACATTCCATCTCAATGGATATTCATAACAGTTCAAATCCATATGTACACAAATAATTCAAATCAAATACATTTATTTGTATATCGACTTACCTCGAGTTCGGATTAACGGAAACGGATACGGCTACTCTATTACTTTCGATTTCCCATGATCTAAGTCTGTTTTCTTCAGTTCCTTTTCTATACATATTCAAATTTAACTCTTTTATTCACTAATTCATCCATTTCAACCCAAATACACATATTTAGGACAATTTGAAATTTAGCCCTCACATTTTCACATTTGGACATTTTAGTCCCTATTTCACAAAATCACAAAATACACCAAACTTGCTTATACCCATGCTTGGCCGAATACTCAGTATGCTCATATCCATCCATACATTTCATTTATTTTACAAATTAATCCTTCAAAATTTCATTTTCTCAATTTATCCCTAATTAGCTAAATTCATAAAAAATTCAAGAACAAAACATGTTCATTAAACACATATCCTTCATTTAACACCAATACTCATCACCAAGCTCACCATTTCATCAATGGCACATCTCATGAACATCATCAATTCTTCAAATTACAACATGGGCTTGATAGTAGACTAAGGAACAATCTCAAAAACATAAAAATCATCAAAAACTAAAGTCAAAACATACCTTAATCAAGCCAAATAGGTGCCGAATTTCACAAAGCTCAAGCCCCTCTTTTTCTTTCAAATTTTCGGTGGTGGATAAGTCAAAAAGATGAATAAATGTTTTATTAAGGTTTTTGTTTTATTAATATCTTTTTATTTTTCCATTTACAATATTAACCTTGATATAAAACATATATAACTTATAAAATTAATGTAATAATCGTCCATAGTCTTCCACTATCCTTATTAATGGCATAATTGCCTCATAAGGCCACCATATTCAAAAGCCACAACACATAGGTGCTTTAACAAATAGCATACAAATTTTGCATTTAATGCAATTTAACCCTTTTCTCAAATTAAACACATAAATGATCAAATTTTCATACGAGGCTTTCACACATGCTTAATCACATATCAAAGGCACAAAAAATAATATTAAAATATTTTCTAACTTGGATTTGTGGTTCGAAACCACTGTTTCGACTAGGGTCTAAACCAGGCTGTTATAATTCTCCCCCATTAGGGAATTTCATCCCCAAAAATCTTATCGTTAAATAGATTTGGATATTGCTGTCTTATTGAATCTTCAGGCTCCCACGTAGCCTCTTCTATTCCGTGTCGATGCCATAACACTTTTACTAACGAAATTTTCTTGTTTCTCAACCTTTCACTTCACGAGCTAGGATACTGATTGCTTCTTCCTCATAAGTCATATCTGATCGGATTTCAATCTCAGACGGAGTAACCACATGTGATGGATCGGATCGGTATCTGCGAAGCATCGATACATGAAATATATTATGAATCTTTTCTAGCTCCGATGGCAACAATAATTTGTATGCAACCAACCCAACACGCTCGATAATCTCATAAGGTCCGATGGATCTCGTATTCAATTTTCCTTTATGTCCGAATCGAAATACTTTTTTCTACGGAGACATTTCAGAAACACTTTATCCTCGATTTCAAAATCAATATCTTTACGTTTCAAGTCTGCATAAGACTTTTGACGATCAGATGATGCTTTTAGACTATCTCAGATTAATTTCACTTTCTGTTCTGTATCTTTTATCAATTCAACCCCGTGTATCTTATTTTCACTGAGCTCAGTCCAATACAGAAGTGTTCGACATTTACGTCCATACAAAGCTTCATAAGGTGCCATTTTAATGCTCGACTGAAATCTATTGTTATATACAAATTCAATCAGTGGTAAGTACTGTTCCCATAAACCATTAAACTCAAGGATACAACATCTCAACATGTCCTCGAGAATCTGAATAATCCACTCGGATTGACTATCTATCTGCAGGTGAAAAGCAGTACTGAAATGCAATTTTGTGCATAAAGCTTCTTGCAATTTCTTCCAGAATCGTGATGTAAACCTCAGATCTCTATATGAAACAATGGATGGTGGCACCCCGTGTAATCTCATAATCTCAGAAATATAAAACTTAGCTAATCTATCAAGTGAGTAATTAGATTGTAATGGAATAAAAAGGGTAGATTTCATCAATCGATCAACTACAACCCAAATCGTATCTTTCCTTCTCGGAGTTAGAGGTAATCCCGAAACAAAATCCATTGTCAGTCTATCCCATTTCCACTCGGGAATCAGAATTGGTTGTAACAAACTAGATGGAACCTGATGTTCAGCCTTAACTTGTTGATAGATTAGACATTTTGACACATAGTCAAATATATCTCGTTTCATACCAGCCCAGCAATAGTGTTGCTTCAGATCAGGATACATCTTCGTACTACCTGGATGAACATACAATCAACTGTTGGTGCTTCATTCAAAATTAACTGAATCAACTATGGGTTTCTTAGAACACATAATTGATCTCTAAATTTCAAGAAATCATCCACATCTATTCGGAATTCATAATAAAAAAATCAAATCACACTGAGCTCGTTTCTCTAACATTTCATTATCAACTTTCTAAGCATCACATATCTATTGTAAAAACAACGGTTTTGCTTTCAATTCAGCTATCACTGAACTATCATCAGACAGATCTAATTGAGCATTCATGGCATGCAATACAAACAATGATTTCTGACTCAATGTATCGGCAACGACATTTGCTTTACTCGGGTGATAATCTATTACAAGTTCATAATCTTGTAACACCCCAAACCCGGTCAATACACCACGACCGAATCTGGTATGTTACAGGGAAAAAGGTTTTGAGAGATTTAGGTTTCCGTTTAAAAGTTTGATGAAAACTCTTTCGTATGTTTTGTTCTTGTAGAAAACTTGAACATGTTTGTTAAAAAAATGATAGTGTATTTGAAAACCCAGAAATTTGAAAACTTAATCAGATATGTAAGTAAAACAAGTTTATCTCGTTTAAAAATTCAATTAATCCTTGTTGTTGCTAAAAAAAACATTTTGACTTAGTACGTGAATGCATTCAAGTTGGAGAACATTTGAGTTTCATTTATCTTGAATTACGGTGTGATACCCGATGGTAAAGTTTAAAACATATCGCTTGTAGTTTGAAAACCTTATCTTTACAAATTTTAGCCAAATTTTAACCCAATAAATTATTAAGGCATATTTGAAATCCAATCTAAGCATGTAAATAACAAAACATAAGTTTAAAAAGGCCTTTTACAATCCAAATAAAACAAATGAAAAACCAGTCAAATAAAGTACCAAGTTTAAATCAATGCAACTCCGAATTTATCCATGGCATGGGCACCTCGAGTCCATCCCGGCTCCATGTCCGCGATCTATGTGTCACCTGAAATGATAAGGGAGAAGGTGAGTCACAAGACTCAAATGCATAAATCCCTCTCCCGGTATATGCAACATGCCAACACACATCATAACAAAGTAATACAATTAATGCACCCGATCCTAACCATCCGTAACACCTTTTCTACCCCTGTGGTACCAAACCACCGGTGGTGCCAAACCACCTGGTGACCCAAAGTCACGATATCCATAGATGTGGTGCCAAACCTTTGGTGACCCAAAGTCACGAAGATCCATCGTGGGGCCAACCCCGTGTGATACCAAATCACTGGCGACAATCCGTATCTCAAAAGTGGGGCCAACCTACGGTGGTGTTAACCACGAGGGACGAGTCGCTATGAGGTGCCAAACCTCCGGTGTCCCAAAGACACAAGTGTGATACCAAATCTTTGGTGACCGTAGTCACGATTAAAATGATGGGGCCAACCCATCGTGTGATACCAAATCACTAGCGTCAATCCAGTATCATCAATGGGGCCAACCCCAGTCGTGGTGCTAAGCCCTGGGACGAGGCGGAGGTGCTAAACCTCTGGTGACCCAAAGTCACAATAATCAAGTGGTACCAAAGGTGCCAAACCTCTGGTGACCCAAAGACACGGATATCATATCCCCTCCTCTCATATCACCCAATAACATATCATACTAATGCAAATCGTGCAATCATGCTATCATGCTCACATGCTTAATATGACATCTCAAAATACATACACCATAAATCATGATATCACATATCATCACAGATCTCATAATGAAACGGACTTACGAATCCGTATCCATACCTCATTGGGTATTATATCACCAACCATCTTTGTTTCACTTACACAATCAAGTTATTAACATATTACTCAGTAAAAAGGTGTGTTAGTTTACACACCTGTTAACCCGCAAGCTTAACCCAACGAACCGATCTAAATCCCTCGATACCCTGCTCCTATAATCGGCCAAACATGAGATTAGCCACTTAAACCTTTCGGCCAAAACCATAAAACCAAAGGGGTTAACATTTACCTTGCAAATGGTTTGGTTTCCTACCAAACCCGAACCAACAATGGTTCTTTTGTCAATCAGCCTCCCCCTAAAACACAAACCATTAGCCTCACAAATCTTTTGCATAACAAACTCTAAAAGAAAGACTATTAAAGCAATCTCTTACCACCACTTACCCCATGTTTAACAGAGAAGGAAGACTCCTCTTGCTTGCTTCCAAAATCCAAAGGCCCTATACGAAATGTTTAATCAAACAAGTTAACTCCTTTCAACCAACCAACATCGGCTTATCCAAACCAGGATCAACAACAAACAAGAGGGAAAAGATGGCCTTTCGGCCAAAAGTTACCTTCCTCAACCCGATTGAACCACCACCCGATATTATCACCACACACAAGAATCGGCCACAAGACCACTACTAGGAGAGGAAAGATTCGGCCAAAGTGTAAAACTTAATAAGAAAATGATTCGGCCAAGGTGTATAACACTCTTATGAACATCTTTGTGTGGGAAGAAAAGGGAGAGTAGAATGAGAAGAAACAGAAGTTCCGGCAATAGGGTTAGAGAGAAGGAAAAGGAGGTTTGAAGGGACAAGTTGAAAGGGTTTCGGCTTGAGAGAAATGGGAAGAACAAATGGTGACAAACGGCTAACAAGTTTTGGAAAAGAAAGAAAATAAAAGGTGAAGAGAGGGATGGTGCTTTCAGTTTGAAAGAAGAAGAAATGGAGGAAGGTCTTTTTGGAGAATAGAGTTTTGGCACAAGCTTAAAGAGAAAGGCAATGCATGTATGGGGAGAAGGGGATACTAGCTTCGGTTTACACAAGATGTAAATGAGAAGAAATGGGAACAAACATTCGGCCACACACACACCAAGTTAAGAGATGCAAAGCAATTTTTGGCAAAAAGATGCTTGGATTTTTGGTTTAAGGAGAACAAAATGAAAAAAAATAAGAAAACACTTGGGGTTTCGGCTTGATTTGACAAAAGGAAAATTTGCTTCCAAAATGCTTTTTGACCGAAAATGCACAAAATGAAAAAGGAGTTTCGGCACTCCCACTCTCCCACATACCAAACCGTCCACTCCCCCCCAAAATCTCTCCAAAATCCGGCCACAACTCCCCCAAACACTCCAAGCCTCCCATTCAAACTAGTTTGAACTAGTCCACCTCCACAAATCACTCTCCACCCACCATTTGAACTTTTGACTTGGTCCAAGACAGAGTTTGAACTGCCTACAACTCCTCCCCTCCATGCCATCAAAATAGAAACCAAAGCTGGAACTCTGCAGCTTGAACGCAGGACCTCTCCCCGCAAGTGGTGTTACACACAAGCCTCAAGTGGCGCCTATCCCGCCACTCCACCAGCTTATTTGTTATGCTAAAATTCACCTAAAGATATTTATAAACCCAGCTCCTTGACTCCTCCCACCTAAGCCTAAAAGTAAAGATTTTTCCTACCACTCAGGCTTACACCTAGCTTATAACTGAGCCCCAAAAACAGTAAAACACTACATAGCACACCATGTACATGCAACAAAGCCAAAATAAAATAGCCCCTAACCTGGGATATTACAGTTCTACCCCCTTAAAAATAATTTCGACCTCGAAATTACCTGATCAGAAGAGTTGCGGGTATTACTGTCTCATCATATCCTCGGGTTCCCACGTAGCTTCTTCCACGCCATGATTCCGCCATAGTACCTTAACCAAAGGCACAGACTTTCTATGCAGAACCTTCACCTCTCGATCTAGAATCTGCACAGGTTCTTCCTCCATGGTCAAATCTGGATTTACCTCGATCTCTTCCACTGCTACTACGTGCGATGGATCTGAACGATACCGCCTAAGCATCGAAATGTGGAATCGTCGTGAATCGACTTAGCTCACGGCAACTCAAGCTGATATGCTACGAGTCCCACTCATCTCAGTACCTTATACGGCCCAATAAACCTCGGACTTAGCTTGCCTTTCCTTCCGAACCTTACCACTTTCTTCCATGGTGAGGCCTTTAGAAAAACTTGATCTCCCACAGCAAACTCTATATCTCTCCGCTTAAGATCGGCATAAGACTTCGCGGTCCAAGCTTCTTTCAATCGAGCTCAGTATCAACTTAACCTTGTCTTGGTCTCAAAGAACCAACTGGTCCCAACAAGCGGCGTTCACTTAACTCCGTCCAACAAGTAGGTGGCGACACTTCCTACCATACAACGCCTCATAAGGTGCCATCTTGATGCTTGCTTGGTAACTATTGTTGTAGGCGAACTCAGCTAATGGTAGAAACTCCTCCCAACTACCCCTGAAGTCCAGAACACAACCTCTCAGCATATCCTCTAAGATCTGAATAACCTTTTCTGATTGCTCGTCGATCATGGGTGAAATGTGTCTTTGAAATCAAACGCAGCGTACCAGAGCACGATGCAACGCTTTCCAGAACCTCGACGTAAATCTGGGATCCCTGTCCGAGATGATCGATACTGGCACGCCATGCAGTCTCACTATCTCTGACACATATAGTTTCGCCAACCTCTGAAGTGAGTAATCCATCTTCACCAGGATAAAGTGAGCTGATTTAGTCAGACGATCCACAATTACCCAAACTGAGTCCTTCTTGCTAGGTGTAAGAGGTAATCCACTGACGAAATCCATAGTTATCCTTTCCCACTTCCACTGTGGAATCTTCTTTGGTGAAGTAACCTCGACAAGAATCGCTAAGCCTTGACTCGCGGCATGTCGACACTTCCTACAAACTCGTCACTTCCCTTTCGGACCGGCCACAGGCGCTCTCGAGATCCCTATACATTTTGCTACCTCCGGGATGCATAAGCGTAGGGCTGCTATGAGCAACTGAAGAATCTTCGCCTTAACTCAATATCCCCGACATACAAGCTCTCCCCGAAAACACAAAGACTCCATCACTAGACAAAGCTGTAACCTTCCAAACCACCATTACGCACTTGTGACCTCTGCGCACTCAAAACCTCATCCATTAACTTTTTTCCTTGATCCGCTCAACCCAAGTAAGCAACACAGTAGCTCGCGAGAATACTCCGTCGTCGTACAAACTCAAATGGGCAAACATCGCTCTTAAGTCCAAACAACCTTACGGCCAACGCGTCGCCACTACATTAGCCTTGCCGGATGATACTCAATCGAGCGATCGTAGTCTTTTAGCAACTCAATCCATCTGCGCGCCTCGATTCAAATCTTTCTGAGTCAAAAGGTACTTCAGACTCTTGTGATCTGTGTAGACTATCGATTTCTCTCCGTACATGTAATGCCTCCAAATCTTCAAGGCGAAGACTACAGCCGCTAGCTCCAGATCATTCGTCGGATAATTGACCTCATGTGGCCTCAGCTTTTGAGATGCATAAGCCACAACCTTCCCTTTCTGCATCAGCACACAACCCAATCTGTATGTGATGCATCGCAATATCTTGTGAATTCCTTCCGACCTCGGGTTGAATTAGAGCCGAGCTTGGTCAAAATCTTCTTCAACTTATCGAAGCTCTCCGCCGCTTCTCGGTCAAATAAACGGAACCCTTTTCTTAACAATTTGGTCATCGGTGCTGCGATCAACAAAATCCTCTACAAATCTTCGGTAGTATCCTGCCAAGCCCAGAAAACTCCGAATCTCAGCTACCGACTTAGGCGGCTTCCAATCCAAAACTACCTCAATCTTTCGAGGATCCACTCTAATCCCCTCAGCCGAAACTACATGACCCAAGAACGTCACCTTTCTAAGCCAGAACTCGCATTTACTAAACTTTGCATAAAGCTGTTTCTCCCTCAGAATCTGCAACACAATTCGCAAATGTGTATCATGCTCCTCCTCAGTCCTTGAATACACCAAGATGTAGTCAATAAAAACCACGATGAACTGATCCAAATACTGCTGAACACTCTATTCATCATATCCATAAATACTGCCGGCACGTTAGTCAACCCAAACGGCATTACCAGAAATTCATAGTGCCCATATCGAGTACGAAACGTCGTCTTACAGATATCCGCCTCCTTCACCTTTAGCTGGTGATACCCAGACCTCAAATCGATCTTTGAGAATACCGATGCACCCTTCAGCTGATCAAACAAGTCATCTATTCGTGGCAACGGGTACTTGTTTTTGATCGTCAGCTTATTCAATTGGCGGTAGTCTATACACATCCGTATAGTACCGTATTTCTTCTTAACAAAGAGTACCGGCGCTCCCCAAGGTGAAACACTTGGCCTGATAAAACCCCAGTCCAACAACTCCTGGATCTGAGCCTTAAGCTCTACTAACTCTTTAGGCGTCATCCTATACGGAGCAATAGACACTGGCGTAGTTCCGAGTAACAGATCTATCCCGAACTCTACCTCACGATCTGGTGGCAAACCCGAAAGCTCCTCAGGAAACACATCAGCAAATTCCCTAATTGTTCGGACCTCCCCACGCAGACTCTTTAGCCTCCAAGGTACACGCATGAACCACATATGCTTCTGCCCTTCGACCATCTTCTCGGCTTTGGAGCGGACACCACGTTGGACAAGTAATTTCTTCTATTACCGATCGGGACCACCTCATCACCCTTAGTTTGCTTCGGAACCATGCGCTTAGCGCGCAATCCAACCGCACGGTACTTAACCGGCCGGTCCATCCGAGAATCGGATCGAACTCCCCAAGCGGTAGTTCCATCGGATCGACCACAAACACTACCCCTTGGAGTTCTAGAGGTACATCTCTATCTGACTTATCTACAACTACTGAGTGACCTAGAGGGCTTATTACGGTCATCCGCCTAGAAGATATCTCGAGTCTAGATCCATGGTCTTCACTATACTACTTGCAACATATGAATCGTCGAACCCACATCAATCAAAGTAGTAAATGGAGAACCAAAGCTTAAAAACGTCTCGGTTATGACGTCCGGTGTGTTGCCCTTCTCTCGGTGCCTCATTGCATACATTAGCCCTACCGTCGGCCTCGAACTACGCACCTCGCCTAGTGCTCCACTACCACCGACGAACCATTACCTCCTCCGCCATTACCTTGGCCCCTTGCGGTGGTGGTCCATTATTCTGGCCGAGTACGGCCACGACTCCGGGTGAATCCTAGCCAACTTACGCGGACGGTCCCTCACACGGTGGTCCGTGAGCCACACTCAAAACATCCTCTACCACCGGTCCAACATCCTCCCCAATGAGCTTTCCCACAATGGTTACATCTGCGGCGGTCCACGACTAGCGACAACAAACCTACAGACCGATTCGGCCCACTCGGTCTAGCCCTTTTCTGAGGATTACCTGACGACCCAGAAGACCCAAAACTCTTCTTATGTCGGTTCCTATCCATGCCTTGCCTCACAGACTCCTTAATACTCTCGGCTACCTTAGCCTTTTCAACGGGGATGACAAATTCACGCTCCTGGCTGGGAGCAATCAGCAATCTTAATTCATCTCGCAGCCACCATACCCCTAACATACCGACTCACTGAGGAACTCGCCTCGTACTCGACACAGATTTAATCCTTGAACCAACCTCAAAAATGCTTTCCGTTGCTCATTAATGTAGTTAGCTCCAACGTATTTTTTACGATAAGCGACCACGAAATAGTCCCAAGTCGATCTTCATTGCGGTATTATCCCGAACCGTGAGCCACCATCGGTATGACTCATCTCGAGAATGATACTATCCCTTTAACTTCTCTTCAAGATCAGTCCAGATCGTCCATGATCCGCTCTGTCGCTTCCGGCCAATATTCAAGATCTTTGGGAGCAACACCGAGACACCTCGAAAACTTGACCCGTTTGCTCGAAGTCGCTCGAGCCTGATTTTCTAGCTCCTGCGCCTCCACTTACTCCGACTACCCTTTCTAGAACCCACAAGATCGCTCTGTGACACTGCGTCATCCCGATCATTCACGAAACTCACCACCTCGGTGGTGGCGATGCAGTATCTCATTCTCGACCCTCGACCGGATCCTACGGGTTGTAAAGCGTCATCTTACCTCGACCACGTCTCACGACCACGTCCACATCGTGTACTCATGACTAAAATCTTGTCTGATTTAAAGAATTTTATGCATCAGTAATTATTCCACTGTTTAAAAAGCAAAGTCTTATGAATATTAAAGAAGCTTTGTTTTCGCAAGTCCACAGAGTCCTATTGATTTGGTCCCTAAAGTAGTCTTACTATTACTAGTCATCCAATCACATCTCATCCACATCAAAATCACAAGCAATAGTAAGGGTACTTACAGGCGATTAGTCTTGGGAGACTCGGTGCCATGCCTTTCAAACCATATTCTTTAAAGCCAAAACACTTTAAAAACCAGAATTTAAAACATTTTGGGCCTCGGGCCCACAGCCGAGCCTTTTGAACTTGGCTCGATACCACAATTGTAACACCCCAAACCGGTCAATACACCACAACCGGAACGGTATATTCTGAGGAAAAAGGTTTTGAGAGATTTAGGTTTCCGTTTAAAAGTTTGATGAAAACTCTTTCGTATGTTTTGTTCTTGTAGAAAACTTGAGCATGTTTGTTAAAAAAAATGATAGTGTATTTGAAAACCCGAAAATTTGAAAACTTAATCAGATATGTAAGTAAAACAAGTTTATCTCGTTTAAAAATTCAATTAATCCTTGTTGTTGCTAAAAAAACATTTTGACTTAGTACGTGAATGCATTCAAGTTGGAGAACATTTGAGTTTCATTTATCTTAAATTACGGTGTGATACCCGATGGTAAAGTTTAAAACATATCGCTTGTAGTTTGAGAACCTTATCTTTACAAATTTTAGCCAAATTTTAACCCAATAAATTATTAAGGCATATTTGAAACCCAATCTAAGCATGTAAATAACAAAACATAAGTTTAAAAAGGCCTTTTACAATCCAAATAAAACAAATGAAAAACCAGTCAAATAAAGTACCAAGTTTAAATTAATGCAACTCTAAATTTATCCATGGCATGGGCACCTCGAGTCCATCCCGGCTCCATGTCCGCGATCTATGTGTCACCTGAAATGATAAGGGAGAAGGTGAGTCACAAGACTCAGTGCATAAATCCCTCTCACGGTATATGCAACATGCTAACACACATCATAACAAAGTAATACAATTAATGCACCCGATCCTAACCATCCGTAACACCTTTTCTACCCCGTGTGGTACCAAACCACTAGTGGTGCCAAACCACTGGTGACCCAAAGTCACGGAAGATCCATCTGGGGCCAACCCGTGTGATACCAAATCATGGCGACAATCCCGTATCTCAAAAGTGGGGCCAACCCACGGTGGTGTTAACCACAGGGACGAGTCGCTATGAGGTGCCAAACCTCTGGTGTCCCAAAGACACAAGTGTGATACCAAATCACTGGTGACCGTAGTCACGATTAAAATGATGGGGCCAACCCATCGTGTGATACCAAATCACTAGCGTCAATCCCGTATAATCAACCGTGGGGCCAACCCACTGTGGTGCTAAGCCACTGGGACGAGGCGGAGGTGCCAAACTTCGGTGACCCAAAGTCACAATAATCAATCTGTGGTACCAAACCACTGTGGAGGTGCCAAACCTCGGTGTCCCAAAGACACGGATATCATATCCCCTCCTCTCATATCACCCAATAACATATCATACTAATGCAAATCGTGCAATCATGCTATCATGCTCACATGCTTAATATGACATCTCAAAATACATACACCATAAATCATGATATCACATATCATCACAGATCTCGTAATGAAACGGACTTACCCGAATCCGTATCCATACCTCATTGGGTATTATATCAGTCAACCATACTGTTTCACTTACACAATCAGGTTATTAACATATTACTTAGTAAGAAGGTGTGTTAGTTTACACACCTGTTAACCCGCAAGCTTAACCCAACGAACCGATCTAAATCCCTCGATACCCTGCTCCTATAATCGGCCAAACATGAGATTAGCCACTTAAACCTTTCGGCCAAAACCATAAAACCAAAGGGGTTAACATTTACCTTGCAAATGGTTTGGTTTCCTACCAAACCCGAACCAACAATGGTTCTTTTGTCAATCGGCCTCCCCCTAAAACATAAACCATTAGCCTCACAAATCTTTTGCATAACAAACTCTAAAAGAAAGACCATTAAAGCAATCTCTTACCACCACTTACCCCACGTTTAACCGAGAAGGAAGACTCCTCTTGCTTGCTTCCGAAATCCAAAGGCCCTATACGAAATGTTTAATCAAACAAGTTAACTCCTTTCAACCAACCAACATCGGCTTATCCAAACCAGAATCAACAACAAACAAGAGGGAAAAGATGGCCTTTCGGCCAAAACTTACCTTCCTCAACCCGATTGAACCACCACCCGATATTATCACCACACACAAGAATCGGCCACAAGACCACTACTAGGAGAGGAAAGATTCGGCCAAAGTGCAAAACTTAATAAGAAAATGATTCGGCCAAGGTGTATAACACTCCTATGAACGTCTTTGTGTGGGAAGAAAAGGGAGAGTAGAGTGAGAAGAAACAGAAGTTCCGGTAATAGGGTTAGAGAGAAGGAAAAGGAGGTTTGAAGGGACAAGTTGAGAGGGTTTCGGCTTGAGAGAAATGGGAAGAACAAAATGGTGACAAACGGCTAACAAGTTTTGGAAAAGAAAGAAAATAAAAGGTTAAGAGAGGGATGGTGCTTTCGGTTTGAAAGAAGAAGAAATGGAGGAAGGTCTTTTTGGAGAATAGAGTTTCGGCACAAGCTTAAAGAGAAAGGCAATGCACGTATGGGGAGAAGGGGATACTAGCTTCGGTTTACACAAGATGTAAATGAGAAGAAATGGGAACAAACATTCGACCACACATACACCAAGTTAAGAGATACAAAGCAATTTTTGGCAAAAAGATGCTTGGACTTTCGGTTTAAGGAGAACAAAATGGAAAAAAAGAAGAAAACATTTGGGGTTTCTGCTTGATTTGACAAAAAGAGAATTTGCTTCCAAAATGCTTTTTGAACGAAAAGCACAAAATGAAAAAGGAGTTTCGGCACTCCCACTCTCCCACATACCAAACCGTCCACTCCCCCCCAAAATCTCTCCAAAATCCGGCCACAACTCCCCCAAACACTCCAAGCCTCCTATTCAAACTAGTTTGAACTAGTCCACCTCCACAAATCACTCTCCACCCACCATTTGAACTTTTGACTTGGTCCAAGATAGAGTTTGAACTGCCTACAACTCCTCCCCTCCATGCCGTCAAAATAGAAACCAAAATGGGGCACTCTGCAGCTTGAACACAGGACCTCCTCCCTGCAAGTGGCGTTACATACACAAGCCTCAAGTGGCGCCTATCCTGCCACTCCAGCAGCTTATTTGTTATGCTAAAATTCACCTAAAGATATTTATAAACCCTAGCTCCTTCAGCTCCTCCCACCTAAGCCTAAAAGCAAATATTTTTCCTACCACTCAGGCTTACACCTAGCTTATAACTGAGCCCCAAAAACATCAAAACACTACATAGCACACCATGTACATGCAACAAAGCCAAAATAAAATAGCCCCTAACCCGGGATATTACAAATCTTTTAATAGTTGTCGTAGATTCAAATCATTTTGAGTCATAAGATATTTCAAACTTTTATGATGTGAAAATACGTGACATTTCTCACCAAATAGATAATGTCACCAAATCTTCAATGCAAACACAATCGCAGCTAACTCACGATCGTGTGTTGGATAGTTCTTTTCATACGGCTTCAATTGTCTCGTGGCATAAGCTATAACTTTGCTTGCATCAACACGCATCCCAGACCATTCAACGAAGCATCACTGTAAATTACAAACTCTTTGCCTGATTCTAGTTGTACTAAAACTAGAGCTTCAGTTAACAGAGTTTTCAATCGATCAAAACTTTTCTGACATTTATCGGACCATTCTTATCTCACATCTTTCTGAAGCAATCTAGTTAACAGAGTAGCTATCATCGAGAATCCTTTTACAAACCGACGATAATAACCAGCGAGTCCTAGAAAACTAACTTCATGTAACTAGAATTCACATTTACTAAATTTCACATACAATTGCTTTTCCCGTAGGGTTTGCAACACAATTCACAGATGTTCAGCATGTTCAGTTTCATCTCGTGAATAAATCAAAATGTCATCTATGAATACAACAATAAATCATCTAGGTACGGTCTGAAAATTCTATTCATCAAATCCATAAAAATAGCAGGAGCATTCGTTAATCCGAAAGGCATAACTAAAAACTCATAATGCCCGTACCTTGTTCTGAAAGTAGTTTTTGGAATGTCTAAGTCTTTTACCCTCAACTGGTAGTATCCTGATCTCAGATCTATCTTTGAAAACATAGTGGCTCCTTTTAGTTGATCAAACAAATCGTCAATTCTGGGTAACGGATATTTATTCTTTATGGTCACTTTGTTCAACTGACGATAGTCAATGTACATTCACATTGCGCTGTCTTTCTTTTTCAGAAACAGAACGGGAGCACCCCAAGGTGAGAAACTTGGTCTTGCAAACCCTCTGTCAGTTAACTCTTGCAGCTTTGACTTTAACTCTTTCAACTCTATTGGTTCCATTCCATAAGGAGCTATCAAAATAGGTGTCGTACCAGGCAACAAATCTATACCAAATTCAACTTCACGTATCGAAGGTAATCCCGGTAATTCTTCAGGAAATAGATCAGAAAACTCACAAACAACTGACACTGACTCAACTTTCTTTTCAAACACTTTCGAATCAATCACTTAAGCAAAATATACCTCATATCCCTTTTTCACATATCTTTGAGCTTTCAACACATATATCACAGCAGGTAACCCATTCAGATCATTAGACTCAATATGAACTATTTCATCATTCAGACATCTCAAATCAATAGTCTTTCTTTTACAATTCACAACAGCACCATGCAATGTCAACAATCCATACCCCGAATGATATCAAACTCAGCAAATGGTAATAGCATCAGATTAGTAGGAAAATAGATATCTCGGAACATTAATGGAGAGTTCTTGCATACTTTGTTAACCAGGACACTTTTACCTAAGGGGTTCGATACTTTTATAACAAACTCGGTAGACTCTACAGGCAAAGTCTTACTGGATACTAAGTTCATGCATATATACGGATGAGTAGAACCAGGGTCTATCAATGCAATCACAGAAGTATCATAAAGTGTAAATGTACTCGTTATAACATTTGGAGATGAAGCTTCTTCTCGAGCTCGGATAGCATACGCTCTGGTAGGTGCTCTAGCTTTGGATCTTGCAACAATATCTCTCGTAGTTCTCTAATTACCATTGACATTTCTTACATTTTGGGAAGGTCTACCTCTCACTGGAGCATTATCAGATCTCGGATTCTGGATAGTCTCTTACTCAACAGACTCTGGGCAATCCGGATGAAATGATTTAATGATCCACATATCAAGAAAGCTCTATCATTTAATCTACAACTTCCCGGATGCCTTTTACCACAATGTTTATATTCAGGTTGCTCGGATCGTACATTTCCAACACTTGCCACAGAAGTTGCCGGAGCTTTAGAGCTCAACTGTGATCTTGCTCGATCTCTACTAGAATATCCCACATTAACTCTCGAATGACTTTGTTCATCTCTGAATTTCTTCGAAGCAGACTAAAATGGTTTACTTGGAAATCTCTTTTTCACATCTCTAGCTTCAGACTCAACTTTTCTTTTGTCTTTCTCGAATGTCTCGGCTTTACATGCTCGATCAACAAGCACAACGAACCTTTTATTTCCAGAATACCAAGTAACAATCGGGTATCTTCATTAAGGCCATCTTAAAATCTTTTACACATAATTGCCTCAGTGGATACACATTCACGAGCATACTGACTCAGTCTCACAAATTCTGGTTCATATTCAGTGACAGACATACATCCCTATTTCAAGTCTAAAAATTCTTTTTGTTTCTGATCAATGAATCTTTCACTGATGTATTTCTTCCGGAACTCAATCTAAAAGAAGTCCCATGTGACCCGCACCTTTGGAATAATAGAAATCAAAGTTTTCCACCACTGATAAGCCGCGTCTCGTAACAAAGATACAACACATGTAATACTTTCTTCTGGAGTCAAAGACATCTCATCAAATACCCAGATAGTGTTTTCTAACCAAAACTCGACTTTTTCAGCGTCGTCATTACTAGTGGCCCTGAACTCTTTAGCTCCACACTTACAGATTTTGTCAACCGGAGGCTTATTCAACAGATTCAAATTCATAGTTGGAGTCATAGCAGATGTCTGAGGTGGATTAAGCAGGGGCAGAGGTTGTGAAACACTCGGGTTATTTCTCACAAACTGAGTAAACCACTCACTCATCATCTGGAAGAAAGCTTGTTTAGGTTCTCCCTCTTGACCACTCATAGCTGGTCACAATTCAGATGGCGCTGTCCCTTATGTGGGAGCAGGCGCATTACTTTCTACATCATCAGCTACAGCTCTTTCGGGATCCATTACTATACGTAAAACACATTTTACACGTCAGGATTCATCATACTATCACGGTTTAGATATATGGCATGTATAGCTAGACTCTTACATGCTACGTTAGTCTGAGAATCGACTAAATCGTAGCTCTGATACCAACCAAATGTAACACCCCTAACCCGTATCCGTCGCTTGATTAGGGTTAAAGGCGTTACCAGACAAATCAGAAACAATCGCATTCATTTCATATCATTATTCAATGAATCAAATCAAAGAGTCCCTTGGTTAGGTCAACGAGACCTTAATCATGCTTTAGAATAAGGTTGGGACTAAATCAAACACATACTAAAATTCTCAAAAATTTAAAACCTTTTCCAAGTTATAGAGGTCACACGCCCGTGTGCCTCCCACGACTACTAGACACACCCATGTGTCATGGCCGTGCCAAAATAGAGCATGCATACTGACTTGTTCACACGGGTACCAGACACGCCCGTGTGTCATGGCCGTGTACACTTAGGCTAGCTACTGATTTATTCACACGGCTACTAGGCACGCCCATGTGGCACGACCATGTCAAATTTTACTATCTACTAACTTATTCACACGGCTACTAGGCACGCCCGTATGCCATGGCCGTGTAGGCAAAACAGACCACTTGCAATGCCAAAGTGCCACCCACACTAGGGTCACCTCTACTAGCTACACAACAATTCATTTCATGCACAATTGATATCCAAAAACATATCAAACTAATCAACAAAGCTTTACATCCAATCTCATTTTCAAACATGCTGATTTGCACAACTAAAGCACATATATATTCAAGCATAATTCATCTACATTTACCTTTCGAATGATCATTCCATTGATCAAACCTACATACTCATATTGCATTCATATGCTCACCATAGCTTTGACCATTTCATTTGCTATCAATCCATACCAAAACATGCATCATATATCATATTCACTCATGCATATAACCAACATTTATCTAGCGAAATCACATGGCTATTTACATCTCAAACAAATACCAAATGTCTAGCCTATACATGCCATATTTAGCTAAATACACATTTTCAAAGTACCAAAACAAGATTGAGTAGTGTGATGACGATCCTCGACGGTCCCCGAGCCTTCAGTAGCTATGACGATCTATAAAACAGAGCAATCACACACAAAGTAATCTTTCAAAAGCTTAGTAAGTGATATACAAATAAACTTAGCATAAAAATGCACATAACCATATTGAGACAATGACATTTATAGTTCTCATAGCAAGATCACTACATATTCTTTGGCTCACATGCTTAGCCATATATTACCAAACTCTTCAACTCAAATATCACATATGCACATAACTTATTCAAACATATCTTCACATATTAGCTCATCATTTCAATACACATATTCATCTTAGTAAGTTCATATGAACACTCACCTTTCATACATACATACTATACCTTTTAGACGTACCTGAAATAGATATACAACTCACATAATCATTTACTTCTCGAATTTTCCCGTTGAACTGTTAGAAATCTAATAGGATACTCAGAAGGCTCGAAATACTCATACAATGCCAACGTCCCAACATGGTCTTACATGTATCCAGATATCGATGCCACTATCCTAGACAGGGTCTTAAAAGAATCAAATATGATGCCAATGTCCCAGACATGGTCTTACACGTAAATCTCATATCGAAGCCAACGTCTCAGACGTGGTCTTACACGAAATCTCATATCGAAGCCAACGTCCCAGACATGGTCTTACAAGAAATCTCGAATCAATGCCAATGTCCCAGACATGGTCTTACATGATATCACGTAACATACACCTGTGTCATGACATATGCAATCCTATCTATTCCTGGATCATACGGGACTTCTCGGACTTATACAACTTGTCGACTTATTCGCTAACTCAGATTTCACATACATTCCATCTCAATGGATATTCATAACAATTCAAATCCATATGTACACAAATAATTCAATTCAAATACATTTATTTTTATATCGACTTACCACGATTTCTGATTAACAAAAACGGAAACAGCTACTTGATTACTTTCGATTTCCCATGATCTGAGTCCGTTTTCTTCGGTTCCTGATCTATACATATTCAAATTTAACTCTTTTATTCACTAATTCATCCATTTTAATCCAAAAACACATATTTAGGGAAATTTGTAATTTAGCCCTCACATTTTCACATTTAGACATTTTAGTCCCTATTTTACAAAATCACAAAATACACCAAACTTGCTTGTACGCATGCTTGGTCAAATACTCACTATACTCATATCAATCCATACATTTCATTTATTTTACAAATTACTCCTTCAAAATTTCATTTTATCAATTTATCCCTAATTAGCTAAATTCATCAAAAATTTAAGAACAAAACATGTTCATTAAACACACATTCATTTAACACCAATACTCATCACCAAGCTCACCATTTCATCAATGGCACATCTCATGAACATCATCAATTCTTCAAATTACAACATGGGCTTCATAGTAGACTAAGGAATAATCTCAAAAACATAAAAATAATCAAAAATTAAAGTCAAAACATACCTTAATCCAAGCCAAATAGGTGCCAAATTTTACAAAGCTCAAGCCCCTCTTTCTCTTTCAAATTTTTGGTGGTGGATAAGTCAAAAAGATGAATAAATGTATTATTAAGGCTTTTGTTTTATTAATATCTTTTTATTATTCCATTTACAATATTAACCCTAATATAAAACATATATAACTTATAAAATTAATGGCATAATCGTCCATAGTCTTCCACTATCCTTATTAATGGCATAATTGCCTTATAAGGCCACCATATTCAAAAGCCACAACACATAGGTGCTTTAACAAATAGCATACAAATTTTGCATTAAATGCAATTTAACCCTTTTCTTAAATTAAACACACAAATGATCAAATTTTCATACGAGGCTTCCACACATGCTTAGTCATATATCAAAGGCACAAAAAATAATATTAAAATATTTTCTAACTCAAATTTGTGGTTTCGAAACTACTGTTCTGACTAGGGTCTAAACTAGGCTATTACATATTTGGTCATCTAATCCAATTCCATACCAAATATATCAAATCCATTCTTCCCAACATTTATCATTTAACCAATAAATACTTTCTACCAATTCAACTAAGAGTATTCGACAATTACATATACACCATATACCATTTTGCATACTTAACAATATAAATTCAATGTCATAGCCGAATATGTTCATACACAACTATTCAAAAATTTAAAACTAAATACCCATGTAAGATTACCAATTCAAAATAACACAAATAACCATTTACAACCAAATATATATAATTTCCTTCTTTATTCTCATTACTAGGCCAGATCATAAGATCACTTACACAAGCAAATCGAACATATATAAAATATACCACATATATATAACATGCCTATTACTTAACTAGCATATAACATTCCTTAACTCAAATAACATCCATTACATACTTATTGCTGAAACACATAACCAAGCATCACATTATATATATATATATATATATGATATTACCTACCAAACGAACATAAACCATAATCAAACATAACTGAACTCAAACATAGAAATCAAACACATCAAGTATTTAACCCAAGAACATATAAAACCAAGCTTAAATATAATGATCAAGCCATTTTCGCATGGCTTTATTTATACAACTTCAAAACTAACCAAAAACATAAGCTATCCTATACATGCCATAGGTTCAAAGTTCAACTTTTAACAAAATACCGAAATTGAAATCGATAGCGTGACAGATTTCTATGACGATCCCCGAGCTTGTAACTAGCTTCCAAAATCTATAAAACAATGAACAAACACATACACAATAAGCTTGAATAGCTTAGTAAGTCATAAGCAATTAATTTATTAAACGATCATTAGTATTAAAATTTACTAGGCTGAATCAAAAAATCATTAATCAAATACACTTTTTCATGCTTAATACTCATATACCATCACATGAACATTATCAAAATATATTAAGTTAACCGAATATACAATTATTCATAAGAATATATAATTCTCACTTTCATAATGCATATTTCATATATTCATCTCAATTGTATACTTACCTTACTTTTCCAATCATTTAACTTAGCACATACCTGACCTTTTAGCTCGATTTCACATTTGATCTTAACTCGATATTGCCCGTTGAACCATTCGAAATTAATAAGGATACTTGGATAGTCGAAAACTTCGTACAATGCGAACGTCCCAGACGTGGTCTTATATGTAATCACATATCGATGCCACTGTCCCAGACAGGGTCTTACACGTAAACCACAAGTCGATGCCAATGTCTCAGACATGGTCTTTCACGAAAAACACACATCGAAATCCTATGTCATTACATATGTATCCTAACTATTCCTAAGGTACGTACGGGGCTTTTGGACGTCGTAACTCGATCGATTCATGCTCGTAATTAATTCTCCCATGTTTATATCAAATTTGGCATATACACAATTATATTTAATAATTCAGTTCAGCACTTATAATTCATATACATTCGAAATTAACGACATTTATTTACTTATGAACTTACCTCAGACAAAGACGAACGGACCGGATCGACTATTCAACAACTTTAGATTTCCCCTGATCCAAATCCGATTTCCTCTTTTCTTGATTTTAATCAAGCTTGGACAAGGCCGAACCTAGCTTGTTCTTTTTTTTTTTTTTTTGAAGTTTCAACCAAAGATGAGCAAAATGCATGGCAATTTTATGTTTATTTTATTTAATTACATATTATTATACTTTTTACTATTTTATCCTTAATAATATGATATAAAAATTCACCTAACCTTGTTCAATATTGTCAACCACTATTATTAGTGGTATAATTGACATGCAAGTGCTCCATATTTCCATTTAATAGCCATTAAACACCTTTAACAATTAGAAAGCCACTTTTACATTTTATGCGATTTAGTCTTTTTTATCAAATTAACGGACCAATCGATAAAATTTTCACACGAAAATTTCACTCATATCACATATCATGCTGTAAACACAGAAAATAATATTAAAATATTTTTCTGACTCAAATTTGTGATTTCAAAACTACTGTTCTGACTAGGATCTAAACCGGGCTATTACAACTCTCCCCCTTAGGGATTTTCGTCCCTGAAAATCTTACCGGCGAATAGGTTTGGGTATTTATCTCTCATAGTATCCTCGGGCTCCCACGTAGCTTGTTATACCCCATGTCGATACCATAAGACTTTCACTAAAGAGATTTTCTTATTTCTTAATTCTTTAATTTCACGATCTAAAATCTGAATCGGTTCTTCCTCGTGTGTCATATCGGATCGAATCTCAATCTCAGACGGTGAAATTACTTATGATGGGTCGAATTGATATCGTCGAAGCATCAAAACATGAAATACATTATGGATCTTTTCTAACTTAGGTGGCAACAACAATCTGTGAGCAACCGGCCCGATACACTTAATAATCTCATACGACCCAATAAATATCGGACTCAATTTGCCTTTACGACCGAATTGAAATATTTTCTTCCACAGTGAGACTTTCAAAAATACTTTATCCCCGGTCTGAAACTCAATATCTTTAAGTTTCAATTCTGAGCATGACTTTTGACGATTTGTCGCTGCTTTCAGACTATCGCGAATCACTTTCACTTTCTATTCAGTCTCTTTGATCAAATCGACCCCGTGTATCTTATTTTCACTAAACTTAGTCCAATATAAAGGTGTTCGACATTTACGACCGTACAAAGCCTCGTAAGGTGCCATTTTGAAACTCGATTGAAAACTATTATTATACGTAAGTTTAACCTTGGCAAGTATCGTTCCCATGTACCTTCAAAATAAAGAATGCAACATCTCAACATATCCTCGAGTATCTGAATAATTGATTCGGAATGAGATTCTGTCTGTGGATGAAAAGCAGTTCTGAAGTGTAGTTTCGTACCTAGTGCATCTTGTAGTTTCTTCCAAAACCGTGATGTGAACCTCGGATCTCTATCCGAAATAATAGAAATAGGTACTCTGGGCAATCTCACAATCTGAGAAATATACAACTCAGCAAGTTTATCAAGTGAGTAATCTGTGTGAACCGGAACAAAATGAGCCGATTTAGTCAATCTATCCACAATAACCCAATTTGCATTTTTTTTACTAGGTGACAAAGGCAAACCTGATACAAAATCCATCGTGACTCTATCCCATTTCCACTCAGCTATCATAATCGGCTGAAGTAACCCAGATAGTACCTGATGCTCAGCTTTAACTTGCTGACGGATTAAACATTTCAAAACAAAGTCTGAGATGTCTCGTTTCATACCATGCCACCGATAAAGCTGCTTCAAATCATTATACATTTTTTGTACTACCCGGGTGAATAGATAACCGTCTACTATGAGCTTCATTCAAAATCATCTGAATTAACTATGAATTTCTAATAACGCACATTCAGGCTTTGAACTTCAAACAACCTTTAGTATCAGCTCGGAACTCTGAATCAATATTAACATCACATTGAGCTTGTTTTGCTATTAATTCGTTATCAACTTTCTGAGCCTCACAAATTCACTGAATAAATAACAATTTCGCTTTCAACTCAGCTACTAGCGAACCATTATCGGATAAGGCCAACTGAGTATTCATCGCACGTAGGGTAAACAATAATTTTGACTCAAAGCATCAGCAACCACATTAGCCTTTCCCAGATGGTAGTCAATCACAAGCTTATAATCTTTTAACAACTCTAACCATCTTCGTTGTCATAGATTCAGATCTTTTTGAGTCATCAAATATTTTAAGCTTTTGTGATCAGAATAGACGTGACATTTTTCACCAAATAGATAGTGGCGCCATATTTTCAACGCAAACACAATAGCTGCCAATTCCAAATCATGTGTTGGATAGTTCTTTTCGTGTGGCTTTAACTCTCTCGAATCATAAGCTATAACTTTACTTTCATGCATCCAAACACAGCCTAAACTGTTCAAAGATGCATCACTATAGATAACAAAATCTTTACCCGATTTTGGCTGAACTAGCACTAGAGCTTGATTAACAAAGCTTTCAACAGAACGAGACTTTTCTGGCACTTTTCGACCACTCAAACTTAACATCTTTCTGAAGTAGTCACGTCAGCAGGTTTGCAATCATAGAGAAACCTTTTACAAACCATCTATAGTAACCAGCTAGTCCTAAAAAACTTCAGACTTCAGATACATTTCTAGGAGGCTCCAATCTAGTATAGCCGAAATCTTGCTTGGATCAACCTGAATACCCAATGCTGATACAACATGTCCCAAAAACTGACTTCTAGTAACTAAAACTCACATTTACTGAACTTCGCATACAACTGCTTATCACGCAAAGTCTATAGCACTACTCTCAAATGTTCAACATGCTCGGATTCATGACGGGAATAAATCAAAATGTCCTCTATGAACAAAACCAAAAATCGATCTAGATATGGTCTAAAGAGCCGATTTATTAAGTCCATAAAAATAGTAGGTGCATTAATAAGTCCGAAAGGCATAACCGAAACTCATAGTGTCCGTACCTCGTTTGGAAAGAAGTTTTCAGCACATTGGAGTCTTTAACTCGCAACTGATAGTAACCCGATCTCAGATCTATATTAGAAAACACAATAGCTCCTTTCAACTGATCAAACAAGTCGTCAATCCATGGCAAAGGATATTTATTCTTTATAGTCACCTTATTGAGCTGCCGGTAATTGATGCACATTCTCATAGTTTTGTCTTTCTTTTTCACAAACAAAATCGGTGCACCCTAGGGAGAAAAACTCGATCGTACGAAACCTCTATCAGTCAATTCTTGCAAATGAGCCTTCAACTATTTTAATTCAGTCGGTGCCATTCTGTACGAAGCTATCGATATCGGAGTCGTCCTCGGTACTAACTAAATACCAAACTCTACCTCTCGAATCGGTGGCAAACCCGATAATTCTTTGGGAAACACATCCAGATACTTGCACATAATTGGTACTGCTTCAATCTTCTTTTCGATCACTTTAAAGTCGAGTACATAAGCAAAGTAAGCTTCACAACCCTTCTCACATATTTTTGAGGTAACATCGAAGATATCACTGTCAGTAGACCATTCAGATCATTAGGCTCAATCCGAATAATCTCATCATTCTAACATCGCAAATCAATAGTCTTTCGTTTGCAGTTTACAATAGCATAGTGTAAGGTCAACCAATCCATACCCAAAATTATATCAAACTCGTCAAATTGTAACAACATCAAATCAGCCAAAAAACATGAATCTCGAATCATCAATGGATGATTCTTGCATACTTTATCGACCAAAACACACCGGTCTAAGGGGTTCAATACTCTAAGCACAAACTCAGTAGACTCTACAGGGAAAGTCTTACTGAATAGTAAAGTCTCACATACATAAGAATGAGTCGAACCAAGATCAATCAATGTAACAACACTAGTATCATAGAGAGTGAAAGTACCAGTAATAACATCTAGGGATGAAGCCTCTTCACGAGCGCAAATAGCATAAGCTTTGGTAGGTGCGCGAGCCTCACATCTAACAGCTGTGTCTTTAGTTCCTTTCTGACCACTACTCACATTACCCATGTTTTTGGGTTGTCTACCTCGAGCTGACATGTTACTCGATCTCGCATTCTATACTGTGTTTTGCTCAGCTAACTCAGGGCATTCACGGATGAAATGATCCATCGATCCACATTTAAAGCAAGCCCAATTATTCAATCTATATCTTCCGGGATGTTGTTTACCGTAGTGTTTGCCCTCAGGTTGGTTCGGTCGGGTGTTACCAACACTAGCTACTGAGGTAGCTCTCGAGCTCACAAGTGGTCTATCTCGATACCATCTAAAATAACCCACAGTAGCCTTTGAATGACTAAAGTCATCTTGGAATTTCTTTGATACTGACTGAAATGTCTTACTCGATGATCTCTTACGGGAATCTCTGGCTTCAAAATTAACTTTTCTTTTTTCTTTCCGAGCTCTTCAGCTTTGCATGCTCACTCGACTAATACCACGAACTCTTTTATTTCAAGAATCCTGACTAATAGCTTAATATCTTCATTCAACCTGTCTTCGAATCTTTTACACATTATTGCTTCGATTGATACACATTCCCAGGCATATCTGCTGAGTCTCACAAATTTTCATTCATATTATGTAACTGTCATGCGACCCTATTTTAACTCGAAGAATTCTTTCTATTTTTGATCAATAAACCGCTGACTGATATATTTCTTCCAGAATTCAGTCTGAAAGAACTCCCCAGGCAACCTATTCTTTTGGAACCACCGATACTAGTGTATTCCACCAGTGATATACGGTGTCTCGTTACAGGGATACAACACATTTAATACACTCATCAGGGGTACAGAATAATTCATCAAACACATGGATCGTATTATCAATCCCGAATTCAGCTCGCTCAGCATCATCATCAACAGTAGCTCTGAGCTCTTTCGCCCTGTATTTTTTATTTTATCAACCGATGACCTATTTAATCTCATCGGATTAAGAACTTGAGGTATCACAGGTGTCTGAGAAGGATTAGGCGGGGATGGGGGTTGTTGAACAGCCAGATTTCGCTGGATATACTGTGTGAACCATTCATTCATCATATGGAAGAAGGCTTGTTTAGCCTCTCCCTCATGGCTACTTGTAACAAGTCTAGAATCAGTTTGCACTACCCCTTGAGTAGGAGTGGGTGCATTACTTTCCATGTCATCTGCTACGGCTTGATCGGGATCCATTTACTATACAAAAACACATTTTAATTATCAAGGATCATTACACTATCGTAGTTTATAAATATGGCATGTATAGCTAGACCCACATGCGCTACATTAGTCCTAGAACCGACTAAACCTTTGCTTTGATGCTAATAAAATGTAATACCCCTAACCCGTATCCATCGCTGAAATAGAGTTACGAGGCATCACCGAACAAAACTCAACTTTTATACAATCACATAATCACTTATGTCATATTCAAAATTATATACATTTCATTCAAAGCATTCAAAATATCTAAGTAATAAAATAATTCATTACATTATAAATACCATGCGCTTACATTAAGGCATTCAAGCATATGTCTTATCATTTCATACACCAAATATATATATAATATATGTATTCATACAATTAATACATAGACTAAAAATCAAACATTTTGCTTCATACTTCTTTACCAAGATATGTTAACTAAACGATCCAAATAACATGACTTATTGTAACATCACGAATAGGGCCTATGCATTTCGGTTTAATTGTATGAAATGACAAGTTTCAAGTACTATGAATAAATTTTGATACTTTTGGAAACCTAGAAATGCATGGAAATGGAAATGAAAATGAAAATGGAAATGGACATTTTGGAAACTTAGACATTTTGGAAACTTAGACATTTTGGGAAACACGAACATTTTGGAAACCCGAACATTTTGGAAACACGAACATTTTGGAAACCTAAACATTTTGGAAACACGAACATTTAGGAAACTTAAACATTTTGGAAACCTAAACATTTTGGAAACTTGAACATTTTGGAAACACGAGGATGTGAGAAAAATGGCAAGTTCTGAGCCGTCTTGAAAATCTTAGGAAACTTAGAAATAAGGTAGGAATGACAAATTTTAAAGCCCAAAATAGGAGATAAGGGCAAGAGGGCCTTAAAAGAAAAAGTTGGTGAATTTTGTCATACAATCGAGCTTGGAAAAGTGGCACGAGGTGTCACTTAGGGTTTATGGGAATGGCATGAGTTCGAGTCACTTGAAAGCAATTTTGAAGGTTCAATTTTGCTTCCCAAGGCTAGGGGTGGACGGCACTTGGTAGCTAAAAGGAAAGAGTTTTATTTTTAATAAAAGCTGTTAAATTAAGTGATAAATAAAGGATTTATTCTTCTAAGATAAATGAGGAATTAAAGGATGGATTAAAGACTTTTAATTTATTTAAGTGATAATTAATAGAGATTAAATTATCACTTGGGAGAATAGTAGCCAAGTTTTGGACTCTTGGTCTAGCGATTTCGATTAAAAGTGGAAAATAGAGACTTTTCTCCTATTCACTCTCTTTGCCAAAATTTTGCTCTCTTCTCCCTCTCATTGTCAAATTCCCTAAGCAAGGACTCCATCTTTTCTTTCCTCCCTTTGCCATTGCCTATTCAAAACTTTTCTCTTCCAAATCTCGGTTAGATCTCCATAGCCGGAT
Source organism: Gossypium rotundifolium (assembly GCA_025506655.1). Lineage (NCBI taxonomy): Eukaryota > Viridiplantae > Streptophyta > Magnoliopsida > Malvales > Malvaceae > Gossypium > Gossypium rotundifolium. Next base: position 84,058,539 of record CP106727.1, read on the forward strand.
CTCAGTAATCCAAGACAAGGAAACAAGTGATTAAAGGTTTCAAGGTAAGTTAAGCCATTCAAATTTCTTTCTTTCTAGTTGCCGAAAGTAAAAGGCCTAAATTCCTATTCTCTTTGTTCATGGCCGAATATACAAGGGATCTCGGGTTTCCACAATCGTTGAACATAAAGATCAAGGATCCAAGGTAAGAACAATTGATTCTTGTTCTTTTAAATCGTTTAAATCAAAGCTTAAGAAAATAACCTCTCTTTTGTCTATGGCCGAATGTCAGAGGAGGAGTTTCGGGATTTCAAATTCGAGGAAAATTAAGGTAAGACACATTCGGCTAAAGGCCAACTACCACTTATTAAAGTTAGATCAAATCTAACCTATGATCTTTAGGGATTTGACGGATATTCAAGACAAAAGGAACTTTGGATTTGGAATCTCTAAGGTAGGCCTCTAAAATATTCGACTAAGGTTGTGTGAGTATCTAAATCCATTCCTTAATTTTTTGAAAAGCCGAAAAACTAACCATATTGAACTACAAGGTTGGCCGAATATCAAGTAGAGGAAAAACCAAACTTTTGGGATTTATATAATCACCAAATCGGCAAAGGTAAGTTTTTCCTTACAAATCCTACTAGGATTTGGTTTAAATCTTAAGCCAAAATAGGTTTATTAATGTATTTATTTGGTGGGCGAATATAAAAATTAGATCGGGCTTCTCGAGATATCAAGGAACCTATTAGCGAAAAAGGTGTGTACCCTTACTATCCTTCGATATTGTATGGCTAAATATTTTAATATATGACATGAATAATAATGTGAATGTGGCTATGTACCACCAATGTGGCAAAAAGTACCAGTGCACGTTTCCTACTTAGATAGGATTGTGGAAAAAAATGTTATTTAATAACATGCGAATATCTGAATATGAACATGAAATTAAGTTATGCTATATATATGTTTTGGGGCATTCGGGATTTATGTGAAAGGGGAGAGCAGTGTTGACGGTCTCACCAACGAAGGTGTTGACTTGGTCTCACCAACGAAAAATGTTGACTACGGTCACATTGCGAAATTTAGTAACTTCGGTTACAACAGTGTCAAATGACACAACGTTTAAATTTGATTATAGTGTCTAATGACACAATGTGGAGAGTAGCGGATGGAGGGTTGACTTAGTAGTCCCCACGGTGTGAATGGCAGGTACGGGTGGAGAGTAGCGGATGGACCATTAGGATTGGGTTTGGGTTGCATCATAATTTTCATTATTATATGGACTTGATGATTTAAACATGAATGCCTGATTTATTGATTGATAGTATTGTGTGCACATTGAGTCTGTTGACTCACCCCATTGTGGGAATTATTTTTCAGGTGATGAGCAATGACGGACCGGGCCGGTGGACCAAGAGGAGGCCATGTTACATGAAGAAAATTTCATTTAGTTTGGACTTAAATTTTATTTTTAGTTGCTTTTATTCTATTTCGGGTTTTACTTGATGTAATAAGGCCTTAAGGCCCAGTGGATTATACTTTATGTTGGCTTATTGTTAAGTTACATACTAAGAACTTTATTGGATGCATTTCATTAAATGGGCTTACAAAATCAAATAAATGGGTTTCCAATTTAAGCCCAACTGAAAATAATAGTTTTTCCAAAAATTTACAATTTTCTCTAAGTATCGAAAGTGATTTTGCAATCGGTTTACTTTAGGAACATACCAGATCCGGTTCAGGCTCGTGGGCCGGGTGTGGGGTGTTTCACTTATAATCAATTAACATATGCGGCATTATCATTTTCACAAAATGGTCAAATATAGATTTTAACCATTACACCATTATGCGCATGTCACCATATTAAAATGAACCATTTGTTTAATACACTAAATACAAAATTATAATATAATCAAATTGTACATTCAATAAGCTGAATCAACTTACCAATTTCGTAGGCTATAAAACAAGTTAAATTTCATATATTTAATCATATCAATAAACTCTATATTCGCCATCTAATCCAATTCCATACCAAATACATCAAATCCATTCTTCCCAACATTTCTCATTTAATCAATAAATACTTTCTATCAATTCAACCAAGAGTATTCGGCAATTACGTATACACCATATACCATTTTGCATACTTAACAATATAAATTCAATGTCATAGTCAAATATGTTCATACACAACTATTCAAAAAATTTAAACTAAATGCCTATGGAAGATTACTATTTCAAAATGACACAAATAACCACTTACAACCAAATATATATAGTTTCCTTCTTTATTCTCATTACTATGCTGAATCATAAGATCACTTACAAAAGCAAATTGAACATATATCAAATAAACCACATATATATAACATGCCTATTACTTAACTAGCGTATAACATTCCTTAACTCAAATAACATCCATTACATACTTATTGGCGAAACACATACCCAAGCATCACATTATATATATGTTATTACCTATGTAACATCCCAAACCCGGCCTAAACGTTACGACCAGATCTAGTGTGCTACATCAGGTGATGTTTGAAACCACATGGTTGTTTGGAAAACATATTGTTTGAAAACACGTTTATAAGTTTGAAATTTTATTTCTCCTCACTTATGCCCAAAGAGGGATTTACTCATTTTATTATTCTTTCAAAATGCGTGTTTTGTCTTGTTTAATAAATCTGAGTCGATTATAAAGAATTCGATCTTATCATTTACGAAAACGAGTGATTTAAAAAAATAGTTGTTTATTGTTTTGAAAACTTCGCGTTGATTAAATTATCAGTTTCTAGAGAAAATCCAAATTAAAATAATTCCAATGGCCTTATTACAACAATTAATAAACCCAATAATTAAAGAAAAGAAATCCAAATGCAAAATACTTAGTTAACCCTTAAAACGTGTAGTATAAGTGGCCACCACCGAGTCCCTCGCAGCTCCAAATCCTCTACGGCTGGGGATTACCTGTACAGTTAAAGTAGAGGAGTGAGTTACAAGAACTCAGTGTGTAATCCCAGTTACAATCACAGTTTGGGCCCAAGCCTATGTAGTATCAGTATGGGCCTAAGGCCCCAAAACATGGTAATGCAAATAGAGAAAATACAGCCCAACCCAATCCAACCAACACACCTCCTGTACCAGCCCTACACTCCTATGGGGACCAAGTCAACCCACCCATCCCTACACACCAAGAATGCAGTCGAGCTGCTAGTGTATAGCAACAATGCTGCCAGTATCAGTATTTGTGGCTGAGCCACTAAAATCAGTATATTGTGGTAGAGCCACTGAATCAGTATAATGTGGCGTAGCCACCAGTTCAGTACTTCCTCCAATATTTATAATTATATATATTTAATCATCCTAACCCAATGTAAAATTTTGTGACATAATAATTCAATGTATGCAATAATGTACCATCATAACAGTTAAACAGAATACACACAATCATACTAATCAACCACTAAGGGTATAACAGTAATTTTACCCACTGAAGGTATTTTAGTAATTTTACCCACCAAGGGTATTTTCGTAATTTACCCACTAGGTGTATTTCGGTAATTTACCCTTTAGGGGCATTTCGGTAATTTACCCTGTAGGGGTATTTCGATAATTTACCTGCCAAGGGTATTTCAATAATTTTACCCTCCATGGGTATTTCAGTAATTCCATCCTTAAAAACCCTTTCTGGAGGCCTATTGTCGCCTTGAGCGACTCGGGACCCCTTTTGGGTCTCTACGATGCAATTGGGCCCAAAATCCATTTTAGGTCCAAACGGGCCCACACGCTCGTGTGGCCCATTAAACATGATTTCGGTCATTGTTCTGTTGACTTGGTAGTCATATCCGTTATTCGGTGATTTTCTATCATTGTTGCCCATGTGGGCCCGTAAGCCCATGGGGCCCATTTAGCCCGTTTCGACTCGTTTAGGCCCATTACAGCCTCAGTTTTGTGAGAGTGCTTGTGACACTCTCAAAGACCTACTGCCATCACAAGTGGTTCGATTTAACACCACGAGCGTTCGCATGCTCGAGTAGTCACGATTGTAGGTTTTCCAGCTTTTCGACTTTTGGCCGAAATACAGATCAAGACATGCTTTCATTATTGGTTGGTGTGAGATTACACACCTGTTTACGAGTTGAGACTTCCATCGCTTCTAAACACCTAACATGACGATTTAACAATAGTTAATCTCTACTTCAAGAAAATCAGCATGTTGATGTATTCGACAGAATAGGCCTCACTGACCACGTGATACAATTTTCCCCCCACACCAAGGCAATCATCCTTATTCTGAGGTTAGAGATATCGGTTGCCTAACATTGATCATCAACAATAGCACATTAGAACACTACTCCACAATAATCTAATAACTAGCCCTTCGGCTTAAAGAACCCAAACGATAAAGAGAAGAGAGATAGCTGACCTTTATTGGTTGAAGGCACTCTTATGAATGTTTAGAAAACTCAAGATTGCTTGCAACCGTATTTGGCCTCAAGGATGATAACCAACTAGGAAGAAAAAAAGAGATTAGATCCATCTTGTCCAAAAAGAGAACAAAAGATGAAATACTAGGGGAGAAAAGATCCGGCCTTGTCAAAAGAATCAAGATTAAAGTTTCGGCTTTAGTAGAAAGAAAAGGGAGAGAAGAAGAAATTGAAAGAAAAGAAGCATTACCTTACTACCACAGATGAGCCGAATGGGAAAAGAAGAATTCATCAGCCATAATAGTACTACGAATGATGATAGATGAGTAGGAGAGAATGGAAGAAAAGAGACTTAATGGTGCAATACAAGGCCACCGCCAACGAATGGAGAATTGGTGAAACTAATACGAATTTGGCAGGGAATCAAACAAGGAATAAGGTAATTGAATGAACTTGAATTGACACTCTAAAGAAAAGATGAAGATATACCTAAAGCGACACTTAGAGAAAGACCCAAAAATGACAAGAAAAGAAAAAAAAGAAAACACAATGGCACACACAAAGGTTTCGATTTTGCTACTTACACCAAATGTCAAATTTGCTTCCCAAAACCAGCCCTTAGCCACACACTCCACATTCGGCTAAACTCTACCACTCTCCCCTATCCCATGATTCTCTCATCTTTTTGCTCCACAATTCACTCTTCACCTCCCATTCAAAGTTGCTTGACCAAGTCTCCATCCACATTGTTGAGTTCTAATCCAACTCTACCTCTTCTCCTTCCAAAGCATAAAATAAAAACTCCCATATGCTACTTGTGGGATTCGAACCCCTTTCCCCTTGCTCACCCATTGACGCCACAACCACCACACCACACACTTCACTTGTGTTAAAAACCACACTTTAATTTACTTAAACCCTGCTTCTAATAGTTCTCTGCACTGAAGGCCCCAAAAATCAAAATTTTCTAGGGCTTGGCCTCGACCCCAGGCCTCCCTAGAGCCCCTAAATCCCCTCAAACAACCGTTAAAACAAATACAACATGCAATTATATAGCAAAAACACAAACCCCTAATTTTGGGATGCTACAACCTACCAAACAAATTTAAACCATAATCAAACATAACTGAACTCAAACATAGAAATCAAACACATCAAGTATTTAACCAAGAACATATAAAACCAAGCTTAAATATAATAATCAAGCCATTTTCGCATGGCTTTATATATAGAAATTCAAAAGTAACCAAAAACATAAGCTAGCCTATACATGCAATAGGTTCAAAGTTCAACTTTTAACAAAATATCGAAATTGAAATCGATAGTGTGATGAATTTCTATGACAATCCCCGAGCTCATAACTAGCTTCCAAAATCTATAAAACAATGAACAAACACATACATAATAAGCTTGAATAGCTTAGTAAGTCATAAGCAATTAATTTATTAAACGATCATTAGTATTAAAGGCCGAATCAAGAAATCATTAATCAAATACACATTTTCATGCTTAAAACTCATATACCATCACATGGACATTATCAAAATATATTAACTTAATCGAATATACAATTATTCATAAGCATATATAATTCTCACTTTCATAATGCATATTTCATATATTCATTTCAATTATATACTTACCTTACTTTCCAATCATTTAACTTACCACATACCTTACCTTTTAGCTCGGTTTCACATTCGATCTTAACTCGATATTTCACGTTGAACCATTCGAAATTAATAAGGATACTTGGATAGTCAGAAAGGTCATACAATGTAAACGTCCCAGATGTGGTCTTATATGTAATAACATATCGATACCACTGTGTCAGACAGGGTCTTACACGTAAATCACAAGTCGATGCCAACATCCTAGATGTGGCCTTACATGAAAAACACTCATCAAAATCCTCTGTCATGACATATGTATCCTAACTATTCCTAAGGTTCGTATGGGGCTTTCGGATGTCGTAACTTGATCGATTCATGCTCGTAATTAATTCTCCCATGCTTATATCAAATTTGACATAAACAAAATTATATTTAATAATTCAACTCAGCACTTATAATTCATATATATTCGAAATTAACGACATTTATTTACTTATGAACTTACCTCGGACAAAGACGAACGGACCAGAGCGACTATTCAACAACTTTAGATTTCCCCCGATCCAAATCTGGTTTCCTCTTTTCTTGATCTTAATCAAGCTTGGACAAGGCCGAACTTGGCTTGTTCTTTTTTGTTTATTTTCTTTTGAAGTTTTGGCCAAAGATGAGCAAAATGCATGGCCATTTTATGTTTATTTTATTTAATTACATATTATTATACTTTTTACTATTTTAACCTTAATAATATAATATAAAAATTCACCTAACCTTGTTCAATATTGTCCACCACTATTATAAATGGTATAATTGACATGCAAGTGCTCCATATTTCCATTTAATAGCCATTAAACACCTTTAACAATTAGATGGCCACTTTTACATTTTATACGATTTAGTCCTTTTTATCAAATTAACTAACCAATTGATAAAATTTTCACACTTATCACATATCATGTTGTAAACACAGAAAATAATATTAAAATATTTTTTGACGCGAATTTGTGGTTTCAAAACCACTATTCTGACTAGGGTCTAAACCAGGATGTTACACTAATCTGATTTGGCAGTTTTACTGTAACTTATTCAGACAGCAGTTTATCGCCCTGTACTGCTTGTACGTCAATTTTGCTGTGTACCATTATCTGATATCGCAATTTAAGCTGCAAATGTCTGTATAGCGGATTACCGCATTGCACTGTACTGCATATACGCCAGCCTAATTGTGTATTAATATCTGAGTGGCTTAGTTCACATACATGGTGTAGGGTTGGATGGGCCTTTCGAGGTCCTATGTGGTGTGTTTGGTTGGACGAGCTTATACAACTTTTTTGGGGTGTGATCAGGGGACGGAGAGGTGTTTTGGCTGGATGGGTGGGTTTATATTACTTGATTGCATTCGTACGCATCTGTTTGAGTGTTCTAGGTGTAAGATTATTTGACTGTATTATGTCTGACTTAATAACACTTGTGACTGAGTGTTTATGTGTGACTTGGTGTGCTTGAGTTGTTACGTTTTGTTGGGACGTTGGTTCCTAGTTTACTTTTTGATTCTGTGTATATCAGTAAGTATGTTTCGCTATTGACTTGAGTTCTGTAATTCTATTATTAGTCACGTGTCAAACTCACACTAAGCTCGTGTAGCTCACCCCCTTTATGTTTCCCATTGCAGATACACTTTCGTATTCTGATGCTGGACTCGGCATGCCAAAAGTCTCGGGACAGCCACATTTTAGAATCGACTTTAAAAGTATTTTCAAACTTTTGCATTTTTAAATAAATGTTTTGAAGTGTAAGTTTTATTTTGAATACTGTGGTAAGAAATGTTGTGTTATACAGACGTAAGTGTCTTTTGGATTAATTTTTTTTTGTAATATTGGGACTTTACAATTGAGAGTTTTACATAACTTAAATACCATTTCTTTTCTAGCTGGTTAAACTAAAATTTTCCTACGATCACTTTGTTGATCAATGTAACTTTCGAGATTCGGTCTAAACTTCTAGGCTAGGTTTTAAGGTGTTACATTTAGTGGTATCAGAGCCAGGTTTGCAAAAACTCGGCTTGTGTTTTTATGTAACTGTATGTGCGTGTGTTTGTTCTAAAGAAATTTTTCAAGAAACTATACTATAGTGTTTTGATATGACTTGTGTTTGGAAAATAAAACTTTTTACTGAAATGGTATGTCCGAGACTCTGATGCCGGTTCGTGTGACACTTGGGAAATTGTAAGATAAGTTCTGTAAGATTATTAAACATTTATGCTTATGTTTGATTTTGGAAATTGTTCATTCTTTAAGCTCGGTACAATATCGATATGGATTCTGATGGTAAGCAAGATCGCGATGGGTTGTCTGCTTCTCTGGGATGTGTGTCTGTTCAAGAGTCAGGGGTCAATTTGATTCTACCAATTTCAGGTAACGAAAACATGGAGCTTGGTACGGAGGCATTGACTCGGGTAGTGATGGAAGTGTTAGAGAAAGTGTTTGAGGCTAGGGTAGAGAGGACTGGAGAAATGCTTAAAGCTAGGTGCGTAGATTGTGTGAAGGAGAGAGATTGTAGTCTTTTGAGGTTGGAGATTTGGTCTGCGAAGTGAGTTAGAATGCATTTGAGTGGCAATAAAGGTTTTGTGGAGGGTGCCGATAGTGGTGTGAACGTTCCGTTTTGTGAGCACTATAAGAAGCATCATCTGGGTAGTTTTTGGAAAAAGGCTGGAGCATGTTTTCAATGCGAGTCCACAAAACATCGGGTCTAAGAGTGTCCTTGACGTCATTGAGATGGGTATGGTTGTGAATATTTTGATGTTTTGATTAGAGCATAGTAATTGTGTGTGATAGGAAAAACATGTTTCTGCTTCAGTGGTTAAGTGTTCCGGGTGTGTGTGTGAGGTCTTGGGCTTAAGCCTAGCGTGGTAGCGCTTTGGGACTCGAGTGCGCAGTGGGAGCATGGTGGTATAGATTGTGTTAGCTCACTATTCTTTTAGTTGGAAATTTCGGGGATGAAATTTCTTTAAGGCGGGGTGAGTTGTAACACTCGATTTTTGGGGTTAGAAGTTTGAGATTCTTTTGTAAGGGTCAGTGAGTAGGTCGCGCACTTGGAATAGTTTTTGTGTTATAGTGTCAGAATAGGCCTGCTGGCCTGGTGGTTGAGAGAGTGTAAGTGTACCTCTGTGTTCTGGGTTCGAGTCCTTGTGTGTGCATTTTGGGTGATATATTTTTATATTGTTAAATAGTATATATGCTTTAAGTTTAAAAACAATTATTTAGTCTTATTTTTATTTATTGATTGATTTATTTTAAATTTTCCTTTTCCTTTTTTTTTTCAGATTCACCTCTCTCTTTTCTTGTTTTTTGTTCTTTTTTTCTTTTTGGTAAAAAAGAACGGTTGTGTTTATGGTTTTGGGAAGTTTTCTTTATCGTTGAGTCGGCATCTAAATGTTTTCGATTGCGAATTACGTGTGGGTTTCAAGCCTTTTAAATTTTTGTTAACGAATTGTGATTTACTTTTTTGAAAATGGAAAATCATTGTGTGCTTGTGGAATCGATCATTGGAAAGGGGTGATTATCATGGAATAGCTTAGAATTGGGTGTGATTTTGATATATTTTTGAGTGATCAAGGATTGGAGAGTGTCTCGATAATAAAAGAATGATCGGTAGCCAATTTTGGTGTGGTTTCTGACCACACGGGTGGCCACACAGGAGTGTGCCCCCGCACAGGCGGTCAACATGGCCGTGTGCAGATATTAATTAGGGTTTGCGGGCAAAATTGCTGCCATACGATCTGAACACACGACCGTTTGGTTATTTTGGGGTTTTTTGTTGATTTACACCCGGCCGTGTCCCCTAGGCATACAGGCGTTTGTTTTTGGAAGTTAGGGATTTAGTGATTTGGTGCCACACGGCCATGTGGAAAGTTTGGGGATTTAGGGACCCCACACCGGCCTTATCCTTGTCATACACGAGCATGTGCCTCATCCACACGGGTGTGTGTACATATCTGCTTCTGTCTGACTGTCTGTCGATGTGTTCATTGTTTTTGTGAGGTTGTAAGCATACATGCACTTGCATAAAGTAATTTTAGGGATTGTGTAACAGCCCAAATTTCGGTGAAATCGAAATGGTGGTTTCGGGATCACAATTCCAAGCCAAAAATATAATTTATTTTGTTTTATTATATGGACCGTGTTATGTTAGAAAATTCATGTGAAAATTTGATACAAAAATTTTATCGGTTTAGTGCTTAATTGCAAGGACTAAATCGCATAAAATGCAACAGTTGAATTCTAGTAGCTATAAGGATTAAATAGCTATGGAATTCAAAACCTTAGGCCCTTATATGGTAATTAGACCCTTAATAAAAAGTATGTAGATATTTTTGGATGATTCATCCATGGAAATTGAGAAAAAGGCTAGGGACTAAATTGGAAAGTGAAAATTTTAATTAATTAAAAGATGATAAAATAGATATCATCTTAATTTCTCATCTTCTTCCCCAAAATAAACATGGAAACCCTAGGAGAGAGAGAAGAGACTTTCATGGCCAAATTGGGTAAGTTTCCTTGTCCTATTTTTAGTAATTTTGATATTTTTGGAATCAGGATAGCTTAATCTCTCTATTTGGGGGATTAATTTGAAAAGTTACCAAGCTATGAAAAATGGGTCATGTATGTAAATGCTGGAAATTAGAAATTTATGGTAGAAAATAAAAGATTATTGATAGACAAACAACATTTATAAAGTGATTTTTTGATGAAAACATGATTTAGGGACTAAAATGTAAACTTGTGTAATTGAAGGAAAAATTCTAAAATTTTATTAATACATGTGCTATAAAATTTGTAATGGGGCTTTGGTTAGGCTTGGAATAGGGAGTAATTTGCACAAGTTTCATTTTCCGAGCCTAGAGACAAAAATGGAATTTATGGAAAAGTTAGGGGCAAAATAGTAATTTTTCCCAGGATGACAATTTCGCCCACATTGAAGTAAAATATGATAAATTGATGTTAAATTTAGTCGTTTAGAATAGGATAGACCAAATTTGGAGTTAAAACGAGGAATAAAGAAAATGTCGGATTAGTAGATTTTACGTATACAAGCCTTTGTCGAGGTAAGTTCGTGTAACTAAATTGTATATGTTTTTATGCTTGATTTAAATATTGTGTTTGTGAATTTTATCAATGTTATAAATATGTGAAATGGTCACCTACTCGATATAGCTCGATAAATGAAAATGCCCGATAAAATGGTAAATGAATAAAATGTTACTTGTATGCTTGACATGAATGTGGAATGTGTTTTACTTGAATTACATAAATGTTACGGAGCTATGAAATAATCAAATGCCCAATAATGTTTGAAAAATGTTTATATCCCATTTGAATAAATGAATATTGATGGATAAATGTAATTACCGAAATGAATGAGGTCCTGCATTTGTTGCAGAATGGATTAGGCTTGAACGAGCAAACCTAATGACTTTATTACAGAAAGGATTTATCCTCGATGGGTAATCCTGATTTGAGTTCTCTTGAGCATATATTATGAATTAGATTTAGCCCAGACGGGTAATCCAGATTAGACTCTATAGGAAATTCTTTTTCATATAAATGATTTAGCCTAGACTGATAATTCGACAAAGCCTTTAGAGTATATGTTACAGTTAGAATTTAGCCTGGACTGGTAATTCTGCTGTATGATACGTGGCTCGAGAGTGTACCTAAAAGGTGCTACTGAGTATGAATTGACAGAATATGGAACTGCACACCTCGAGTGTACTACCTGTATATCCATTGATATTTCAAATAAATTCAATGGGTAAAGTTCTGACAAGAGCAAAGATGAATTGAAAACAAATTGACATCGAATGATATATATGATATGGAAATATGGCATGAAAAGAATATTACATGAAATACAAGAAGATGATATTTGTATATGGAAATTACTTGATGAGAATGTTTATTCTTGATCATAAACCTGTACGCCTTGAATGTACTACTACTTGTGTGACCTTAATACTCAAATAAAATGTGTAAATTCCTACCATGAAATGATTTGAACTTGAAAGGAATTACTATGAAGTGTACTTGTATTAATAAGAGATGTCTATACATGTTAAATGAATAAATGTTGTGGAAAGCATATGTGCATGGGAACTTGATTGTTGTTGAATCTATACATGTCTTGATGTTACTATGGAATATATGACTAACAAGGGAAATGAGGATGTGTGTAGGGCTTGAGATCAAAGTGGTTGAATATGCCTTACTTAGTTACCTCAAATAGAATGTATGGTAAGTTAATCGGAAGCTCGTTGGATTGGAAGCTCGACGGAGATCACTCACACTATCCATCGACCCAAAACGGTCTAATATGGTAAATCAATTATGGTTGTAATGGCATGTATAGGATATGTTGACCATATTGGTATATAAATGTAAATAATGCTTGTAATCTAGCCATTGGAATGACTAGTAATGGTTGTTTTGAAGTACTTGTAATGTTTTGCTATTGTAACCATATGTATATGTTAAGTAGTTGATCAAATCATGTTTAACACATGAACTGAATCAAGGTAGGATGGTAAACATGTATGCATGCATTGATAGGCCATGTTGAATGATGAAATTTGCTTATTTGAATGCTTAGAATGGTTGGATTGTACTTGGTATGTTTTGGTGCAGGAAAATGGTAAATTTGGGTGACATGTTAGGATAGGAAATGGCTTTATTTTGTCCACACAGCCTACCCTATGGGTGTGTAGCTAGGCCGTGTGTCCCCTGCACCTTAAATTCGAGAAAACAGAATGCTCAGAATTAAGCACGTGGGCAGAGACACGGGTGTGTGTATCTGCCGTGTGGGAGACACATCTTTGAACACGAGTTTGTGTCTTGGCTATATAAAACCTACACCTAATTTGAATTGAATTAATTAACCACACATCCTAGCACACGTGCGCGTGGCATGGCCGTGTGGCGCAAGTCAGAGAGCAACCTAAATCTGACACGGCCTGAGGGACGGGCGTGTCTAAGGGTCACACGGGCGTGTCCCTTTGACCACACGGGCGTGTGAGCCCTGAACCTTAAAATTTTTTTAAAATGTCATGAAAAGTTCTTAGAATTTTTGATTAAATCCCAACTCAATTCTAATGCCCGTATTGGGCCTCGAGGGTCCATCTAAGGGACGTTACGAATGATCTTGGTTAATGAATAGTGATTGACATGACATGTCTGTAAATGTTCTGAAAGTTCCAGTAATGCCCCGTAACTCTGTTTCGATGATGGATATGGGTTAGGGGTGTTTCATTTAATGGTATCAGGCTACGGTTTAGTCGGTTCTCAGGCTAAACATAGCATATGTGGAGTCTAGAAATACATGCCATTATATAAACTGTGATAGTGTGATATCTCCCGAATCTAATGAAAATTATTTTACAAATAGACAAAAATGCTTCCAACCAAGCTAATTCTAATGACTCCGAAAGAGATACTCAAGTATTTGAGTAAAATGTTACTGATGATGAAATAGAATTCGAAATGGTACGGATAAATGTTTTATAGTACATGAAATGATAAGTGTTATGTGATATGAGCATATATATAAAAGTTTAAATTTTGAGGCTTACGATCTCCACCCCCTTACCAGTATAGTGTTATATAATGAAATTCACAAGATTTATATGGATTAAGCTCATGAATGTGGAACTAAAGAATTCAAAGGCTGAATGACTAATGATCTAGTCAGAATGAGATTGAGATAGTAAGTAAAGACGGTATTAAAGAGATATCAGACTTTTCTGAAGATTATTATGAATATGTAATGTCATCATTAAGGAAGAAGTTATTCATGAGTAATTGACTTATCCAGATATGATAATTACAGAAAGGATTAGCTGAAAATTCTTTTGAATTAACTCTTTCCGTGGGTTGAATAATATAAGATTATTGATGACTTTATGGGTCAGTGGAATAATGATAAAATTGCAAAGATATTTGAATACAGTTGTGGTAATTGGGTATATTACAGAAACATCTCCTGGATACTCTATAAGTCCTGTTATTCTTAGAGGCATATGAAATTGTGCTTGTACAGATGCAATATTTATCGTATTGAAAGGCTAGTAAATCATGATAGATGAAATTACTATAAGTCTGGTTAATTCATGACTGGTATTGCTCTATCATACTTGGGGTTTCTAATTCATCATTATTGCTTTAAGATTCGATGATAAGGTTCATGTGATGTTATTTTCTACTTCTATTGATTGAAGCCCTGAATTGCAAATGTGCAAATTATATTGTCTTTGTTATAGTTGTTTCTACTAAGTATGTGTGATATTGCTCTTCTAAATTTCCTCCGAGATGTCATCAATATCTTTATTATTCAAACATGGTTTATTTGTGAAAGATATTCATTGGCTGAAGGTGATTACATTTATTACCATTATAAATATTGACTCGATCATGAAGTTTGGTGATAGAGATCACAGATTATAGAAACTGTATTACTGCATTGGTTATTATTGGGGCCACATTTGGTTCTCCCTTTTATAAATTGATGTACACTATTGATATTGAAGTGTTGCTTTATCTGTACGGCTAAAATGTCGGTCATAATATAACACTATTGTTTTGAATCTATTTGATGGTTCTGGCTTTGGAAAAACTCAAAGCTTCAATGTTAACAATTGAAATAGTTACATTGATGATCCATTTATTACAGAAAAGAGGTAAGATTTGAATGGACCACTAAATATCAGTAAAGTTTTGACCAATTGTAAGCTATGTTGATCAAAGTATTGATTCTAGTTCAGCCTAAATTGGGTAAGGAATTTGTTATTACAGTGATATAGTATTAAATGGGATTAGACTGTGTTTTGATGCAGTAAGGAAAAGTAATAGCCTGTGCTTTTAGACAGTTAAAAACCACATGCAAAGAATTACCCAATACATGATCTAGAATTGATAGCCATTGTTTCTGTGTTGAAATCTGACAATATTTCTTGTTTGGAGAAAAATGTCATATATTCACCGATTATAAAAGTTTGAAGTATCTGATGTTGCTAAAAGATTTGGCTTTGAGATAGCGTATATGGTTTGAAATGTTGAAAGACTGTGATTTGATAATTGCATATCACTTGGAAAGAACAAAGGTAGTTATAGATGTTCTGAGTAGAAAATCTCTATATACTTTGCATGTAACATCCTAAAATTTGGGGTTCTGCATTTTGCACTATTTCATGCGTTTGGCTAGCTATGCTTGTTATTAGGTATGTTCGGGGGTCTTGGGAAGGCTCGGGGATGAGCCGGGGCCCTGGTGAAATTTCAATTTTAAGGCACTTTGGTAGGGTGAGCTAGTGGAGGCAGGACTTAAGATAAATAGTTGGTGTTGTGTTAATAAGAGAAACCAGGGTGGCCTAGTGGAGTTGGCGTCACATGGGAAGCAAGGGAAGAAAAGTTTGAATCTCATTTACTGTACTATAGAGTTTATTTTTGTGGTCAAGGTGGGGAAGAGTTGGTTTTCGGCTGGGACTAGGTGGTTGTTAAATGAGTCAAACAATTCAAATGGATGGAGGAGAGGAGCTTGGGGAGGTTAAAGTGGTCAACTAATTCAAATTGGTGGATGGAGAGTAAGTTGTGGAGAAAATCATGGGATGTGGGGAGAGAGGGGGAGTTTGGCTGAAAGTTGAGTGGTGCTTAGGAAGAGCATTTTCGGCTTTAAGCCAATACACATATTAATGCAAAACAGACAAATGAAGGTGTGTGGTTTACACACCTGATTACACGAAGGACTATACACTCCTGATCGCCATCACTCTCACTAGTAGAAATCACAACAATTTGCCTATCCCAAATAGATGTCGGCTCTCTACTACAACCCGGTGAAAAATCTCGGATTGCTGACATTGCATGCCATTTGAACTTAAGAGTGGTCGCCCACTAAAAAAGATTTAGTGTGGGTGATTGTCGATCGGTTGACGAAGTCCACCCACTTCATACCGATTCGTACGTATTACTCACTTCAGAAGTTGACCTAGTTGTATGTGGCAGAAATTGTGAGGTTGCATGGGGTACCCGTGCCTATCATATCAGACAGGGATCCTAGATTTACATCATGGTTCTTGAAGGTGTTACACGAAGCTTTGGATATAAGGCTGGATTTTAGCATAGTTTTTCATCCGTAGATTGATGGTCAGTCGGAAAGGGTAATTCAGATTTTGGAAGACATGTTAAGGGGTTGTGTGATTGACTTCAGAGGTAGTTGGGAAGATTACCTGCCGTTGGCTGAATTTACGTACAACAACAGCTATTAGTCTAGCATTCAGATGGCACCCTACGAGGCGTTGTATGGTCGTAAGTGTCGTACCCCTACCTGGTGGACTGAGTTAGGTGAGCGACTGTTGTTGGGTCTGAAATTGATTTCAGAAACAAAGGAAAAGTTTAAGTTGATTCGGGCTCAGTTGGAGGAAGCTTCTGATAGGCAGAAATCGTAAGTAGTTCTTAAGCGTAGAGAAATAGAATTTTTAGTGGAGGATCGGGTCTTTCTGAAAGTTTTACCCTGGAAAAAAGGTTCTATGATTTGGACGGAAGGGCAAGTTAAGCCCCAGGTTCATCGGGCCTTATCGGGTGTTGAAACTGTGGGACCAGTGGCTTATCAGCTTGAGTTACCTTTGGAGTTGACTCAGATACATAATGTATTCCATGTTTCGATGCTTAGGCGCTATCGTCCATATCTATCTCACGTAGTGTCAGTGGAAGAAATTGAAGTAAGACTTGACCTGTCTTTTGAAGAGGAGCCAATGCAGAATCTAGATCGGGATGTTAAGGTGTTGAGAAGGAAATCTGTTCCGTTGGTCAAAGTGTTATGGCATAATCACGGTTTATAGGAAGCCACGTAGGAGTCGAAAGAGGCAATTTGGCAGCAATACCCTCATCTCTTTTAATCAGGTAAATTTTGAGGCCGAAATTTCTTTAAGAGGTAGAATTGTAACATCCTAAAACTTGGGGTTCTGCATTTTGCACTATTTCATGCGTTTGGCTAGCTATGCTTGTTATTTAGGTATGTTTGGGGGTCTTGGAAAGGCTCAGGGTCGAGCCAGGGCCCTAGTGAAATTTTGGTTTTAGGGCACTGTGGTAGGGTGAGCTAGTGGAGGCAGGACTTAAGATAAATAGTTGGTGTTGTGTTAACAAAAGAAAGCAGGGTGGCCTAGTGGAGTTGGCGTTACATGGGAAGCAAGGGAAGAAAGGTTCAAATCCCATTTGCTACACTATGGAGTTTATTTTTGTGCTCAAGGTGGGGAAGAGTTGGCTTTCGGCTGGGACTCTACCTAGGTGGTTGTTGAATGAGTCAAACAATTCAAATGGATGGAGGAGAGGAGCTTGGGGAGGTTGAAGTGGTCAACTAATTCAAATTGATGGATGGAGAGTATGTTTTGGAGAAAATCATAGGATGTGGGGAGAGATGGGGAGTTTGGCCGAAAGTGAAGTGGTGCTTAGGAAGAGCATTTTTGATTTTAGCTAGTAAAGGTGTGTGCCGAAACTCCCTTTTGTCTTAGACATTTCTTTCTTATCATTTCGGTCATAGGTTGTGGGGGTGCTGAATTTTGCAAAATTCTTTGAGATTCTTTTCTTTTTCTCTCTTTCTGGTTTCCTATTCCTTTCTTGTGTCAAAACTCTCAACTCTCTATCCTTCATATCTTCTTGCCTCTTTGGTATTAGCCGAAACTAGAGTGACCACTTGGGCATTTCCTTCTCCCTTTATTCTTTTTCTCCAATTGTATTCTCTTTTATTCTCTCATAGCCAAAACTTGCTTTTCCTTCACTGCTTTTCCATTTTTCCCTTAAGCCGAATCTCTTTTGTTCATCTCCTACAATTTGTTTCCATCACCATAACTGAACCTTACTTGTTACCCCATTCTAAATCAACTTCTTTCTTGTGTGTTCATCATAGCCAAACCTTAGTTCTTCTTTGCCTATTCTACTTGTTTCTATCGACCATTCTTGTCTTAATCCTCTGATTAACATTGGAGTTTCATTTCTTTGAGCCTTCATCACCGAACTTGGATTTGCTTCTATTATTTCTGCCAGTGCCGAATTGCCTTGGGTTCCATTCGGCTTCTCTCTTTTTTAAGGTAATGATCTCTTCTTTTTATTATTTATTATTCTATTCATTTCTCTTACCTCTCCTAAAGAAGCCGAACACTCATCTTCTAAATCATTAAACCGAATTTGGTTCCTCTCTTTCGTAACTGTTTACTCCATCACGTTGTGACTTTGCTCTTTTTGTGATTCGTGATAGACTTTCGTTAGTTAGGTCGAGCATCCTGTAATCAAATCTGTGGTGGTGCAATTCCTCGTTCATCAAGGTAAGGAGTCATCTCTTCGGTCTCTTAGCTATCTTTTTATTTTTGTTGTACTCTGCCATAACCAAACCTCTTTGTTAGACAATCGCTGATTTCACTGTGGTACCTTACTAATTGAACTCTCTTCATGGATGCGAGTGCTAGCCATTCTAAAGAGGCATCAGCAAGGAAGCCTAAAGGGAGTGGACTCGCAGCCTTCACTCCTAAGTTCAAACGGCGTGCAGTGTCAGCAATCTGGGATTTTTCGTCGGGTTGTGGTAGAGAGCCGACATCTGTTTGGGATAGGAAAATCGTTGTTATTCCCGCTAGTGAGAGTGACGGTGACCAGGAGTGTATAGTCATTCGCGCAATCCAGTGTGTAAACAATACACCTTCATTTGTTTCTTTTTCATTAATATGTGTGTTAGCTTAAAGCCGAAATAACTGTAACGGCAATTGAGATACCCAGTGGGTAAGTAGGAGATACAAGGTAAGTAACACTAATGACTATGCCATTCGAATAACTGAGCATGACTATATGTGTGT
Organism: Gossypium rotundifolium; assembly: GCA_025506655.1. Lineage (NCBI taxonomy): Eukaryota > Viridiplantae > Streptophyta > Magnoliopsida > Malvales > Malvaceae > Gossypium > Gossypium rotundifolium. Next base: position 84,077,450 of record CP106727.1, read on the forward strand.
TCTGATTATCTGATGTACATTGAGATATGTATTGCATTCATCACATTATGATAATATGATGCATGGGATTGGGATATGATATTGATGAAAAGGGGCGATGTATTTCGGTGACTCTGTCACACTATTTCGGTGGCTATGCCACATATTTCGGTTACTTTGTCATATTATTTCAGTGGCACTACGACAATTTCGACGATGAGCAGCATGACTGCCATCGATGGTGTGTAGCGGATGAGGGTTGATTGTAGAAATCCCCACCGGTGTGTTTTGGTTGGTTGGGTGGTGTGTAGCGGATGGATTACTAGGCTGGGCTGGGTTGCATTGCATTGCTTTCATTATCTGCTATGCCATGTTAATGGGGCTAAGGCCCAATTCGTTTCTGTATGGGCTTCACCCAATTGGATTTCGTTAGGGCTAAGGCCTAGTTGATATTTGAATGGGCTCAGGCCCAGTTTTTTTCGTATAGGGAATTACACACTGAGTTCTCGTAACTCACCCCTCTGCTTAATCTTATAGGTAAAACCCAGCAGTGAGGATTTGGGACAGGGGTGGACTCTGTGGTGGCCATACATCGTAATTTTAGTAATCTCCTTTTTACTTTGCATTAAATGTTATTTTAATTTGGGATTATGTTCTATAATAAGGCCACTAGGATTTTAATTTGGTTTTTGTTATAATTCGGTTATTATCTATCATGAAACGATCAAACGGGGTTTTCCTAAAAATTTAAATAAATTTTTTCCAAAATGAACCACAAACTATCAATAAATAAACTCGAGATTTTCTTAAAGCTTCAATAATTGTTTCCAAATGTCACACTACAAAAAACCACTGAGTCTGATTTTTGTGATATAAAATAAGTTTCAGTAGTTAGTAATATTAACAAAATTTAGCAAGAAAACCTTAAAGTCGAATTTGATTTTCAAATGTGAACCAAAACTCGAAAGTTTTAACATGATCTCGAAATTTCTTTAAAACCTTTCTATGTGACATTCCAGATCCAGTCGTAACGTCTGGGCCGGGTTTAGGTGTTACATTGCAAGCCATGGATACCGATTACGATTGTTTGATAATGGCTCAATTTTAACTGAGTATAGAGCTTAACCGATGTTTCTACAACAGAACAGTGAAACTTGAAAAAGTGATAATGAGTTGTATGTTAAATGAATACAATGTGAAATAGTTTCTATTTCTGAATTTCTGAGTAGAACTGATAAATGCTTGTTACTCAGGAACAGAGTTTGTGTACTGAAGAATTTAGAATTTATATAGAAAATTTTACATGAATGATCTCAGTGGTACTATGTTTGTTTATCTGGGGAATGATGAAATGCATAATGATTTGAAAATGATGTATTAGTAGCTTGGAATGAAATATGGTATTTCTGGATCTATATTTGAATGCTGGATGTATCAGCAAGATAAAGATGATACTTTCAAGATGGTTATAGTCAGCGAAAATACCGAAATGGAAATGGGACAAAGACACTATGAATTTTATATCAGGATTATCCTTGACTATGAAAAAGAAAGATATGGTTTGAGTAATAGTCATTTGTTCAACGAAGCCTGCACATTCTATCCTAGTATGAATGAATTTCTCACTTGATAGATTGCTTGAATAACTTGTTTTTGGAGATTATTAGATTTCATGATGTGTTGGTTTCTGTTATTTCTGATAGAGATCTACAGTTTATATTCCGATTCTAAAACAAGTTTTAAGAAACTCTGGGTATACGGTTACATTTTAGTACATTATTTCATTTTTAGACGGTTGATCAATCTGAAGATATAATTCAGATTTTGGAAGGTATACTTTGATGTTATGTTCCTGAATTTGAAGGTAACTGAGAAAAGTATTTGCCGTGGGTTGAATTTGCTTATTATAATAGTTGACAGTCAAGTACAAATTTATACTGTACGAGGTTTTATATGGTCACAAATGTAAAACTCCAATGTCTTGGACGGAGTTCAGTGAGAAAGGATACATGTAGTAAGTTTGATTATTTGAGACTAAAGAAATATGAAAATGATCTGAAACAGTTTAAAAGCAGTATTTGATTGTCAGAAATCTGATGTGGATATGAAATGGAAAGAAATAGAGTTTCTGATGCTAACAAAGTATTTCTAAAAATTAACCATGAAAGTAAGTTATTCAGATTGGCTGTTCAGGCGAAATTAAGGCTGCGGCTTACTGAATCATATGAGATCATTGAAAAGAATTAATCTTGTTGCGTACTGATTAGTATTATTATCAGAGTTCTACAGAGTCCATAATGTTTTTATGTGTATATGTATTATGACAGTATCGATCAGACCCATCATCTGTTATTGCTTTGATAAATATTAAATTTAGCTTGATGCGACTTACAATGATAGATTGATTGAAATTCTGGCACTAAAAGAGAAAAACTGAGAAATGAAAAGGTAGCCTTAGTAAAAGTTTCTGATAGTGACATGATATAGAGGGAGCTACCTATGAATTGGAGGAAACAATGAGACAGAGTAATGTTTTAATCTCTTTACTGGTAAAATTTTCGAGGACGAAAATTTCTTAAGGGGGGAGAGTTGTAACAACCCAAATTTCGGTGAAATCAGAATAGTGGTTTCGGGACAACAAATTCTAGCCAAAAATATAATTTATTTTTATTTTATTATATGGATCGTGTTATGTTAGAAAATTCATGTGAAAATTTTGATACAAAAATTTTATCGATTTAGTGCTTAATTACGAGAAGGAATAAATCACATAAAATGCGATAGTTGAATTCTAGTAGCTATGAGAATTAAATAGCTATGGAATTCAAAACCTAAGGCCCTTATATGGTAATTAGACCCTTAATAAAAAGTATGTAGATATTTTTGGATGATTCATCCATGGAAAATGAGAAAAAGGCTAGGGACTAAATCAAAAAGTTAAAATTATAATTAATTAAAAGATGATAAAATAGATAAAATCTTATTTTCTCATCTTTTTCCCCAAAATAAACATGGAACGCTAGGAGAGAGAGAAGAGAGTTTCATGGCCAAATTGGGTAAGTTTCCTTGTATCGTTTTTAGTAATTTTGATATTTTTAGAATCGGGATACTTAATCTCTCTATTTGGGGGATTAATTTGAAAAGTTATCAAGGTACAAAAAATGGGTCATGTGTGTATATGCTAGAAATTAGAAATTTATGGTAGAAAATGAAAGATTATTGATAGATAAACAACTTTTACAATGTGATTTTTTTTGATGAAAACATGATTTAGGGACTAAAATGTAAACTTATGAAATTAAAGGAAAAATTTTGAAATTTTATAAATACATGTGTTGTAAAATTTTTAATGGGGCTTTGGTTAGGCTTGGAATAGGGAGTAATTTGCACAAATTTGATTTTCCGATCCTAGGGACGAAACTGGAATTTATGGAAAAGTTAGGGGAAAAATAGTAATTTTGCCTAGGATGAAAATTTAGTCCACATGAACGTAAAATATGATAAATTGATGTTAAATTTACTCATATAGAACCGAATAGACCAAAGTCGAAGTTAGAACGAGGAATGAGGAAAATGTCGGATTAGTAGATTTTACGTACACGAACCTTTGTCGAGTAAAGTTCATGTAACTAAATTGTATATGTTTTTATGCTTGATTTAAATGTTGTGTTTGTGAATTTTATCAATGTTATAAATACGTGAAATGGTTACCTACTCGATATAGCCCGATAAATTAAAATGCCTGATAAAATGGTAAATGAATAAAATGTTACTTGTATGCTTGACATGAATGTGGAATGTGTTTTACTTGAATTACATAAATGTTACGGAGGTATGAAATAATCAAATGCCCGATAATGTTTATTATTATTATTAATAGATAATATGAGCATTTTATTTTAAGGATAATCAAGAAGATTATGAAGATTAAAAGAATTATTATTAGATTATTATGGGATTATTATTTAATTATTATGAGAGGTATTCAAATTATTTTGAATTAAGTCAAATATGTGGTCAAGAGCAAATTGAGGAAGTTGAATGAAGGTTAAACTCTTCAAAGAAGAGTGGGACGGCAAGCTTTGGGGGGGGGTGCCGAATGCTTATAAATAGCATCAGCTTAGCACTTGTTTTGTTTTTTTCTCCATCTTGGCAAACTGCCGAAATTCTCAAATCTCCCATCTATTTTCTCTCCTTTCTTTTCTCTCAAACATCGCTATTAAAAACTCTCACCATCTCCTCCTCTCCATTAGTTTTCTACCATTATTTCTCCTCTATTCTTTTGGCGAATATCCACTCCTCTGCTGTCAAATCCTCTTCTCTGTTAAGACTCACTTTGGCTGAATACACCCCTTGCAAAGGTCGAAAATCTTTTCTCTTACTTGGAGGCATTTTGGCCGAATATCAAAGGTGATACAAGACTTTTCGGACTATCTTTCCAATCGGTTGAGAAGGTAAGGGGTACTAACCGAATGTTTTTAGTGTTCACTCTTATGATCTATCGATTTGGACTTAAAGAAAAGCCGAAACTAATCTTACTTGGTATTTAAGGTTGGCCGATTGCTAGGAACCCATATAAGGATTCGGGTTGTTAGAAACCAAATCAAAGCAAGGTAAGATCTACTTTAGTTAGTCGATTGTTAATCATTTTAGCGAAGGCTACTAACTTATTGAGTGCCGATTTTAGGGTGGAGAAGCAAAAGGTTGATACTTAAGACTTTCGGTAAGGATTCGGGTTCAAAGGAGAACCCTTTAAATTGTTTAATTTGGCGAATAGGCCATAGGGCTAATCCATGGTTGGCGAATGTAGGTAGCAAGAGATCTAAGGTGGTCGACTCCTTCATTCGGGATTTAGATCACTCATGGTGACAGTGTGTATATACACACTTATAGCGCTTAATATGTGTGATAAATTATATTGCTTGTAAATCGCTTGATGTAGATATGGATTTAGTACCTCAAAAGGTACAAGCAAGGACCCCTGTAAGTCTCTATTTATATGAGATTATTATGATGCTTTTGGGAAGCATGATTTATTTAATACATGTGATAAATGTATGATCTCTGTTATGATTGTGATATGGGTTGATGAGTGGAGGGGGTAGATAATCGTGCGACGGGCACCAGTGTTTTGGTAACACACCGTGACTATATGTCACCGGAGGTTTGGTACCTCCGAGGTTTGGTACCTCAATAGCGACTTGTCCCTCGTGGTTAACACCACCGTGGGTTGGCCCCACTTGAGATATGGGATCGCCTCGCGGTGATTTGGTATCACACGATGGGTTGGCCCCATCAAATGATCTGTGTCACGGACACCAGTGTTTTGGTAACACATTGTGACTATATGTCACGGTGGTTTGGCACCACCAAGGGTTTGGTACCACAACGGGTAGACAAAGGGCGTTTGGATGGCTAGGTCGGGATTAAATATTCGCATATTAATTGTTATATGTTGTGTATGAAAATATTTTAAAACGGGGAAGGGTTACATATCGAGTCTTGGTGACTCACCTTCTCCATTATTTTCGGTGATGCTTAGATCATGGACATGGAGCCGGAGGGACTTGAGGAGGCCATGCGGTGGATTTAAAATTAAATGAACTTTAATTTTAGTTATTTTAAATTTTGTTATTGGGTTGTTTTATTTTGGATGTAATAAGGCCTCATTATACTTTACTTTAGTTATTTTCTTATATGTTGGATATTTTATTTTACTATAAATTTGAATCACGCGTTTTTTTAAATTAACACGAAAAGTGTTTTATCGTGCCATCGGCACATCCGAAGTTTGTATAATAACTTGACTTAATTAAATTTTCAAATTTAGTCCAAGAAGGTTTTCAACAAGATAACCAAACGAGTTGTTTCCAACAAAACTTAAAGTGGATTTTCAAATGGGTTTCAAAAGTTTTCCAGAATCGACCCATATTCGGTCCTAACGTCTGGGTTTAATGTTACAAATTGGTATCGAGCCGTGTTCAAAACTTCATTTGTGGGGCCCAAGGCCCAAAAATGTTTTAGTAGGCCTTATTAATTGATTTTGGGTTTTAAAGCAAGATGGCCCGAGTCTCCCAAGCACCGATCCGCCTGTAAGTACATCTAAACCTCTGTGAATTATATTCTAGAAGGGTAGGAAGCATGGAACGAGATAGACTTATAGGAACTTGAACCTAGGATTAGATTGCTCAAACACACAAATGTAACATAAGACTTAAAGAACGAAACCAACCTAGGACTTAGTCATCGAGCTAGGGTGTGGTAACCCCTGACGCATGTCTAGGATTGGAACCGAAAGAGCTGGTATTTAAGCATCCGAGTGACTCACCACCTCTTCGCAGTATCCTACCCAGTGCGTAGCTTGGGTTCACCCTAACTCGGAGGGCTCTGGTGTGGTAACCTCTCGTGCGCATGTCTAGAAAGGTTCGGTGGGAGCTTGGTATTTAAGCGATCCACGTGACTCACCTCCTCTCCACACGAAACTCCGCCACGGTGCGTAGCTTGGTTCACTCGACCAAGAAGGCTCGGTCCAAGTTAAACATAATGACTAAAACCCGAAGGGAATTAGCCTTGATTTTCAAAAAAGAATGAAACAACAAAACTTGGCTTTAAAACTTTTCAAATCACTCCTTCAAACGTAAGAACAACTCTTTTACAATGTTTTCCGAAAAGTTCGATTTGTGGAAAATTACGAAAATACCCTTAGGGTAAAATTACTAAAATACCCCGGTTCATAAAATATCAAATCAATGATTTTGTCCAAAATTTTAACTACTTCTCAAATATTCAACTCACTTGGGAAATCAAGAATGAAACACTTTGGTTTTGGAAAATTACGAAAATGCCCTCAACGTGTAAAATTACCAAAACGACCTCGAGTACAAAAATTTTGCAACATCACCGCTTTTAAGAAAAGAAATTTTCAAAAGGACCCTCGAGTTTTACAATTATCAAAACACCCTTGATTTGTCAAAATTACAAAATTACCCCGATTGACAAAATTACCAAAATACCCTGGTTTTCAAATAATGCCATAACTTCAAACTTTATCAATTTTAATAATACCTTCCAGTATTGGGAATTGCAAAACAACCTACTTTATTAAAGTTTTAAAATCTTTTTATTACGAAAATACCCTCAGAGGAAAATGACGAAAATACCCGGGTTAGAAATGGGCGAAATGTCCAAGAGCGAATAGGTATGGAAAGTATTAGGAATGGATGCAAGAACTTCCTTGTGTGAACTAGGATAGAAGATGAAACCTTGTTTACACGAAAGAATCTCTAATTAAAATTTCTTCATAAAATTTCTTCATGAGTAATGAAGTGGAACAAACGCTAATACATAAAATTTCTCTTAATCAGATTAAAAGCGCAGTAGATAGAATGAGTTCTAGAGGACGTGGACGCCGTGGACGCGGTAGGGGTAGGATGACGGTGTCTGAACCCGTCAGGTCAGGGCAAGGATCTGAAAATGATGTACCACCGCCACCACCACCTCTAGCTTTTGGAGCAGAAGCAGGATCAGACGGGAGGAGAGGCAGGATCGCAAGCGGTGTTGCGAGTCCTCGAATTGGTGGCCGGGGCTGGTGGAAATTTAGGAGCTCGTAAACTGTTCTCGAGCTTAATTTGGTCCAACGGATGAGGTGTTCCGGTGTGGAGTGGCACCAGTCAGGCGCAGAATATTGGCTAGAGTCAATGAAAGGATCATGGATGATCTTGACTGACCGAGGAGAAAAGCTGAAAGGGTCATGACGCTTCTAAAGGATGAGGCGACGATGGTGGTGACGATTCGAGATGGCGCTACTGGTAGATGATTTGACTTGGGATTATTTCAAAACCGCCTATCGTAAGAAGTATGTGGGCACCGGTTATATAGATGCTCGGAGGAAAGCCTTTCGGGGTTAGTACAAGGAACCAAGTCGAGAGCGGAATATGAGGCGTAGTTTTTAAGACCGAGTAGGTATGCTAGAGGCATCGTGGCTATCAACACGAGCTGTGTCCGCTTTGAGGACGGACTCGAGATGATTTGAGGTTCTTGATTGCCCATGACAAGTTCGTGAATTTTCATCTCTTGTAGAAAAGGCTAAGGTAGCCGAGGGATCAAGGAGGTGTGAGACAAAATTATAGTAGGAATAATCAAAGAGAGGATTTGGGTCGGTGGATCCAAAGTGGTAATGATCGGAAGAAGGCTAGGCAGAGTGGGCCAAATCAAAGAAGGCCCGTAGCTACTAATCGTGAGACCGGCCTCGGTAATCACTGTGGGAAGACCCATTGGGAAGTTGTTCACCCATGATATAGGATGTTTTGAGTGTGGGTCTTTAGAGCATCGGTCGAGATTGTCCCTAAGCGAGCTCGAAATCACCGAGGGCCGTAACCGTACACAAGATAGAAATGTGGGACCACAGAGGGGTCGTGGTAATGGCAGAGGAAGCAATGGTCCTAACCGAGGTCGTGGAATTCAGGGTAGAGGTTCAGGCAGCTCAGAGGCTAGGCAGCCTGGCCTAGTCTATGCGGCAAGGCGTCGCGAGGAGGGTGACGCACCGGATGTCATAACCGGTACGTTTCTGATTTTTGGTCTTCCTTATTATGCATTAATTGATGTGGGGTCTACACATTCATACGTAGCAAGTAGTGTGGTAGAGACTTTGAACCTAGACTCTGAGACTGCTGCTAGGGAGATGACTGTAGTAAGTCCTTTAGGTCACTCTGTAGTGGTAGACAAACTTTTTAGAGACGTACCCCTAGAACTCCAAGGGGTCGTATTCGGGGCTGATCTGATGGAACTACCATTCGGGGAGTTCGATTTGATCCTTGGAATGGATTGGCTGGTTAAGTATCAGGCGAATTTGGATTGCGCGGCTAAGCGCCTGGTTCTTAAGACGGCTGAGAATGATGAAGTGGTTATGATAGGTGATAGGAGGAATTACCTATCCAACGTGGTGTCTGCCTTGAAGGTTGAGAAGATGGTCAAGAAGGGTTGTAGGGCATTTTGGTTCAAATCGTGCTTTGGAAGCTAAGAAGTCGAGAGTTGGAAAGGTCCGAACGGTTGGGGAATTTGCTTGATGTGTTCCCGTAAGAACTTCCGGTTCCGCCTCCGCATCGTAAAGTCGAATTCGGTATAGACTTGCTACCCGGAAGCGGCACCAAGGTTCTATAGCACCCACCGAATGGCACCAAAGGAATTGGTGGAGTGAAGGCTCAAATTCGTGAGCTCTTGGATAAGGGATTTATTCGACCTAGTATATCTCCGTGGGGCGCTTTGTATTGTTTGTCAAGAAGAAGGACGGTTCTATGCGGATGTGCATCGACCACCGCCGCTAAACAAGTTAACGATCAAAATAAGTACTCATTGCTCGGATCGATGACTTGTTTGACCAATTGAAGGAGCGCGGTGTTTTGAAAATAGACCTTAGGTCAAGTTACCATCAACTTAAGGTGAAGGAGGCCGATGTTCACAAGACGGCATTCGAACTCGGTATGGGCATTACGAGTTTCTAGTGATGCCATTTGGCTGACCAATGCACCGTGCATGCTCATGGACTTAATGAATAGGGTATTCCAACGATTACCTAGACCAATTTGTCGTGGTGTTCATAGATGACATATTGGTCTACTCAAAGACGGAGGAGGAGCACGACAAGCATCTACGGATAGTCCCGCAAGTGTTGAGGAAAATAGGTTGTATGCCAAATTGATGAAGTGCGAATTTGGGTGAGGGAGGTGGCTTTCTTAGGTCATGTGGTGTCGTGGAAGGATTAGAGTGGATCCCGCAAGATTGAAGCGGTGTTGGAGTGGAAACCGCCTAAGTCGGTGGCAGAGATACGAAGTTTTCTGGGTTTAGCAGGGTATTATCGGAGGTTTGTGAAAGGGTTCTCTCTGATCGCAGCGCCATTGACTAAGTTACTAAGAAAAGGTGTTCCATTTGTATGGCTAGAAAAGCAGCAAGAAAGTTTTGATAAGTTGAGGAAGATTCTGACGGAAGCTCCGGTTCTAGTACAACCCGAGGCAGGGAAATTATTCACAGTCTATTGTGATGCATCTCACACTGGTTTGGGGTGTGTGTTGATGCAGGATGGGAAGGTAGTAGCCTATGCGTCCCGTCAGCTGAGACCGCATGAGGTTAACTACCCAACTCACGACCTGGAGTTAGCAGCAGTTGTCTTCGCTCTGAAGATATGGAGACATTATCTTTATGGGGAGAAGTCGGTAATTTACACGGATCACAAAAGTTTGAGGTATCTTCTGACACAGAAGGATCTGAATCTGAGACAGCGCCGATGGATTGAGCTGTTAAAAGACTATGACTGTCCCATCGAATATCATCCGGGTAAGGCTAACGTGGTGGCTGACGCGTTGAGCCGGAAGGTTGTGGCGGATTTAAGAGCAATGTTTGCTCAGTTGAGCCTATATGACGATGGAAGCCTTTTGGCAGAGCTTCAAGTTAAGCCAACATGGATCGAGGAAATCAAGGACAAACAGTTAGTGGATGAGGGGTTAAATGCTAAGAGAATACAAGTTCAGGATGATGGTTTAGAAGGGTATAGTGTGACTGGTGATGGTGTGTTATGTTTTCAGGGACGGCCCTGTATGCCAAAGGATATGGAGTTGAGGCGGAGAATTCTCCAGGATGCTCATAGCAGCCCATACGCTATGCATCCGGGAGGTAGCAAGATGTATGGAGATCTACGGAAACAGTTCTGGTGGCCCGGGTTGAAGCGTGAGATAATGTAATTCAGTAGGGAAGTGTTTGACGTGTTAGCAGGTTAAGGTTGAACACCGATTACCATCGGGGCTACTTCAACGGTAAAAATTCCCAATGGAAATGGGAGAGGATAACTATGGATTTCGTCGGTGGCTACCCTTACGCCCAAAGAAGAAAGATGCGATTTGGGTAATCGAGACCGTCGACTAAATCACTCACTTCATACTGGGTGAGAATGGATTACTCACCCGAAGCTAGCAAAGTTGTATGTGGCCGAGATAGTCGATTGCATGGTGTGCCGTGTCGTTATCTCGGATAGGGACCCAAGGTTCACTTCGAGGTTTTGGAAAGCGTTACATCAAGCGTTGGTGCACGCGGTTGGATTTCAAACCTGACTTTCCATCCTCAGTCAGACGGGCAATCCGAAAGGGTCATACAAATCTTAGAGGATCTGCTGAGGGGTTGTGTCTTAGAATTTCGAGGTAGTTGGGAGGAATTCTTACCCCTAGCCGAGTTCGCCTACAACAATAGCTACCAAGCGAGTATTCAGATGGCACCATACGAAGCACTGTATGGACGGAAATGCCGAACTCTGACGTGTTGGACGGAGTTGGGTGAACGACAAGTGTTGGGCCCAGAAATGGTAGCAGAGACTGAAGACAAAGTCAAGGTGATTCGGTCTCATCTCAAGGAAGCATCAGATAGGCAGAAGTCTTATGCCGATCTCAAACGCAAGGAAATGGAGTATGCTGTGGGAGATAAGGTCTTCCTGAAGGTGTCGCCTTGGAAGAAGGTACTAAGATTTGGGCGAAAAGGGAAGCTGAGCCCAAGATTTATTGGCCCATATATAGCACTGAAGCGAGTAGGACCGGTAGCTTATCAGCTTGAACTGCCGGCAGAGTTAAGTCAGATACATGACGTCTTTCACGTATCAATCTTTGAGGCAGATCGGTCGATCCATCACATGTGGTGCCCGTGGATGTAAATCGAGGTTAACGCAGACTTATCTTTTGAGGAGGAACCGGTTCAGATCTTGGATAGAGATATAAAGGTTCTATGTAGGAAGTCAGTGCCCTTAGTGAAAGTGCTATGGCGGAACCATGGTGCTGAGGAAGCTACGTGGGAACCTGAGGATGTGATATGCAATACCCTCATCTGCTTTTAGTTATGTAATTTCGGACGAAATTTATTTTAAGGGGGGTAGAACTGTAACATCCCAAAAAGGGGGTTATTTGGAATTTAATCATTTTTCTTATGTATGAATTGCTGAGATATTATTTATGGAATAAAAGAGTTTAATTAAAGGCCTTGTGTTGGCTCGGAATGGTAGAAATAAATATATTATTTGCGTAAAAGGTGGATAGCCTTAGTGATTAGGGGTTATAAGAATAAATAAGGGAGCTTTTGTCATAAAATGAGCTTAGAATAAGTGGCAAAGGGAGGGCCACTTGGGAGCTACACTTGACGCCATCAAGGAACAAGGAGAACCTTGGTTCGAGTCACAATTTTCCCTTTTTGGCATTATGTTGGACGGCACTTGAGGGAGAGTCCCTTCTCCCTTTAAACTCTTCAATTATTATTATTATTAATAGATAATATGAGCATTTTATTTTAAGGATAATCAAGAAGATTATGAAGATTAAAAGAATTATTATTAGATTATTATGGGATTATTATTTAATTATTATGAGAGGTATTCAAATTATTTTGAATTAAGTCAAATATGTGGTCAAGAGCAAATTGAGGAAGTTGAATGAAGGTTAAACTCTTCAAAGAAGAGTGGGACGACAAGCTTTGGGGGTGCGAATGCTTATAAATAGCATCACTAGCACTTGTTTTGTTTTTTTTCTCCATCTTGGCAACCGCCAAATTCTCAAATCTCCCATCTATTTTCTCTCCTTTCTTTTCTCTCAAACACTGCTAGTGAAAACTCTCACCATCTCCTCCTCTCCATTAGTTTTCTACCATTATTTCTCCTCTATTCTTTTGGTCAATATCCACTCCTCTGTTGCCGAAATCCTCTTCTCCTGTTAAGACTCACTTTGGCCGAATACACCCCCTTGCAGTGCCGAAAATCTTTTCTCTTACTTGGAGGCATTTTGGCCGAATATCAAAGGTGATACAAGACTTTTCGGGACTATCTTTCCAATCGGTTGAGAAGGTAAGGGGTACTAACCGAATGTTTTTAGTGTTCACTCTTATGATCTATCGATTTGGACTTAAAGAAAAGCCGAAACTAATCTTACTTGGTATTTAAGGTTGGCCGATTGCTAGGAACCCATATAAGGATTGGGTTGTTAGAAACCAAATCAAAGCAAGGTAAGATCTACTTTAGTTAGTCGATTGTTAATCATTTTAGCCAAGGCTACTAACTTATTGAGGCCGATTTTAGGTGGAGAAGCAAAAGGTTGATACTCAAGACTTTCGGGTAAGGATTCGGGTTCAAAAGGAGAACCCTTTAAATTGTTTAATTTGGCCGAATAGGCCATAGGGCTAATCCCATGGTTGGCCGAATGTAGGTAGCAAGAGATCTAAGGTGGTCGACTCCTTCATTCGGGATTTAGATCACTCAGTGGTGACAGGTGTGTATATACACACTTATAGCAGTTAATATGTGTGATAAATTATATTGCTTGTAAATCGCTTGATGTAGATATGGATTTAGTACCTCAAAAGGTACAAGCAAGGACCTCGGTAAGTCTCTATTTATATGAGATTATTATGATGCTTTGGGAAGCATGATTTATTTAATACATGTGATAAATGTATGATCTCTGTTATGATTGTGATATGGGTTGATGAGTGGAGGGGCAGATTAATCGTGCCGACGGGCACCGATGTTTTGGTAACACACCGTGACTATATGTCACCAGAGGTTTGGTACCTCCGGAGGTTTGGTACCTCAATAGCGACTTGTCCTCGTGGTTAACACCACCGTGGGTTGGCCCCACTTGAGATATGGGATCGCCTCGCCGGTGATTTGGTATCACACGATGGGTTGGCCCCATCAAATGATCTCGTGTCTCACGGACACCGGTGTTTTAGTAACACATTGTGACTATATGTCACCGGTGGTTTGGCACCACCGGTGGTTTGGTACCACAACGGGTAGACAAGTGGCGCTTGGATGGCTAGGTCGTGGATTAAATATTCTCGCATATTAATTGTTATATGTTGTGTATGAAAATATTTTAAAACGGGGGAAGGGTTACATACTGAGTCTTGGTGACTCACCTTCTCCATTATTTTTCAAGTGATGCTTAGATCGCGGACATGGAGCCGGAGGGACTTGAGGAGGCCATGCGGTGGATTTAAAATTAAATGAACTTTAATTTTAGTTATTTTAAATTTTGTTATTGGGTTGTTTTATTTTGGATGTAATAAGGCCTCATTATACTTTACTTTAGTTATTTTCTTATATGTTGGATATTTTTATTTTTACTATAAATTTGAATCACGCGTTTTTTTTAAATTAACACGAAAAGTGTTTTATCGTGCCATCGGGCACATCTGAAGTTTGTATAATAACTTGACTTAATTAAATTTTCAAATTTAGTCCAAGAAGGTTTTCAACAAGATAACCAAACGAGTTGTTTCCAACAAAACTTAAAGTGGATTTTCAAATGGGTTTCAAAAAGTTTTCCCGTAACGACCCATATTCGGTCCTAACATCTGGGCCGGGTTTGGGCTGTTACAGATAATGTTTGAAAAATGTTTAAATGCCGTTTGAATAAATGAATATCGATGGATAAATGTACTTGCTAATATGAATGAGGTCCTGCATTTGTTACAAAATGGATTAGGCTCGAACGAGCAATCCTAATGACTTCATTACTGAAAGGATTTAGCCTGGACGGGTAATCCTGATGTGAGTCCTCTTGAGCATATATTATGATTTGGATTTAGCCGAAACGGGTAATCTAGATTAGACTCTATAGGGAATTCTTTTTCATATAAAGGATTTCGCCTGGACTGGTAACCCGACAAAGCCTTTGGAGTATATGTTACAGTTAGAATTTAGCCTAGACTGGTAATTCTACTGTATGATATGTAATGCCCAAAATCCTGAAACTCTAAATTTCGATGCACTGAAGTTGGTATGTATAAGTAGCACGTAGAATATTAATTTTAAGGTATTACCAGGGTTATTTGAAGTCTTAGGGATAGGGAAGACCATAGGGAAAAATTTAATTTTTGCCTTAGTGGGACCCTAGACTGAGGTATTGGGCCTTTAAAATAAATTAAGGGAAAAATAGGACACAAGTGGTCCTGTGGTCTAGTGGCAAGGTGGCATCACTTGGGGAGCTATAAGGTGGCGTGATTGTCAGCTGAAGAGGTCCAAGGTTCGAGGCTTAGGAGTGGTATTTTGTTGAAGTGTTTATTTTACTGAGTGGACAGCTAGAGTTGTGTTGGTTTTGAACTCTTGCCGTGGAGAGTTTGAAGTGATCTGGAGTGATGGATGTGGAGGAATTTTGATGAGATTAAGGTGTTATCAAGGAGAAAAGTTAGGAGATGAGGAGTGTGAGGAATTGGTGCCGAATAGGACTTTGGGGGAAGGTGTATTCGGCTTGTGGCTATAAAAGGAGAGGGTCGAATGCTTTGAAAGGTTCTTTGAGTTTCCATTAGCCTTTTTCTTTTCTCCCGTCAATCAGTTTCTTCCATTACCGAATCACTGTCCTCCCTTTTTGTTGAATTCTCTCATAGCCAAATTCTTCTATTTTCGAATTACCATCATCCTTCCTTGCTGAAATTCTTATTTATGTCGAATCTTTATTGTTTTCCTCCATCACAAATTGATTGGTATCTACTCTCAGTCAAGGTTAAAAGTCGAATCTCATTCAATTGTTATCTAGGCCACAGGATCTAAGGTTGGATGCGGTAAGTATTCTATTAACCCCCTTAGTGCATTTTGTTTAAAGTCGAAAGGCTATCTAAGTTTTCATTGTTGTTAACCTTGTATTAACAAGGGTAGGGTTCAGAGATCGCAAGCGTGGTAAGGATCGTTAGCGAAGTGGTAAGTGTACTCATCTCAGTTATGGATTAGTGGATGGCCGAATGTAAGTATGGCTTATAGGGGTGACTTATCTGGAGTACGAGTCACTTGATTTGATGATATATGTTTGGGTGCAGATCTAAGGATATTCGCGAATAGTAGCTAAGGAAGGGCTACTAGAACGTGTGGCACACGGTAAGGTTACGGTGAGGTTTCAATTTTTGATAAAGTGTGCATTAAGTCAAGATTAATCGTTAAGTGATGACTATTGTAGGTTCATGATTAAGGGTTTGCAGCACGCATTGTTACCAGGTGTGTACATATATTACACACACACACATGACAAGTTGGCACTAAATGGGCCTGGCGAGTTCATGGGTTCAAGTTGGCAAGAATTGATATGTGAATGATGGATTGATATGGGTGTTGTATGATTTAGACATGAAATGGGCTTAATGGGCTATATGAGCATGAAATGGACTTAATGGGCTATATGTACGAACATGATGGGGCTTAATGGGCCTTATGGATTTCTAGAAATGCATACTAGGGTTTTAATGGACTCTAGGCCTAGTTTTAATCAACTCTTAATTAGCATAAAACTCTTTAATAATCAAACATGTCCGTGGACAAGTTGCTAGGTTAGAGTGTGACAATGGACATATGCATGTCTAAGACTGGATCTAGAGAGAGCTGGGTACTTAGGCGGTCTTACTGACCCACCTCCTTTTCTCTAGGATCCTACCTGGTGCATAGTGTCTGTTCACTTTAGCCGCGAGGATTTGTTAATGGGCCAAAGTTCATAACTAAAACCTGAAAGTTGCAAAATTACCAAAATACCCTTGATTTGTAAAATTATGAGAATAACCCTGTAGGGTAGAATTACGAGAATACCTCTATATGGTAGAATTACGAGAATACCCCTATAGGATAAAAATACGAAAATACCCTCGGGTAGTGAAATGACTAAAATACCGCTAGGTGCTTAATGTGTGAAAATATGTATGTTGCATTCATGAGATATATGTTGCACTTGGGTGGGTTTGATGATACGGAGGAAGATATGTGAGGATCACATAGTCGCTTAACGATCGTGGATCTACCGATGGCTTTAAGCCCATTATGTGTTTAGCAGCCTTGCTGCAACGTTGAGTAGTGCCACTGTTGGTGCTACCTTTGAAGTGTAGGGATGGGTGGGTTGATATTTATATCCCCATAGGAGTGTAGGGTTGGAAGGGAAATGGAGTGCAGGGTTGGATTTGGGATGGGTGCATTGCATTCATGCGATAATAAAGTGATATGAGGTCATTGTGGGCTAAGTCCCAAGACCACCGAATTTGATAGGGCTTAGGCCCAATGTGTTAATTGCATGTTGGATTGGTTTACCAAGGGTCGTAAACACTGAGTTTCGAAACTCACTCCCTTTTATTTAATGTTTCAGGTGTCCCTCAGTAAGTAGCTCAACGTGGAAGGGGACTTGGAGGTGGCCACACTGCAGGCTATTTAGATGTTTTATTTTGTTCAAATGAATTTATTTTAAATACTCTTTTTTCCATCGGGTTGTAATAAGGCCTTGTATCTCCGATTTGACTTTAGGTTTTGGGTTTTATTATTATTGTTTCAACTGTTTACCTATTAAACTTGAATAAATTTCTAAAGTTCAACATGGTTTTGATATAACTATAACATATGGATGTTTTCTTAAAACATGAGCTTTCATCCTAACTTAACAATATTCAAGGATTTTGGGCTTTTAAACCTTAAACTTAAGTTTTCAATTAAACAAAGTCATTTTGGAATTTTCCCTTTGATGTGACATCACTAGATTGACCATAGTGTCTGGGCTGGGTCTGGGGGTGTTACATGATACGTGGCTCGAGAGTGTACCTACAAGGTACTACTGAGTATGAATTGACGGAATATGGAACTGTATAGCTCGAGTGTACTACCTGTGTATCCATCGATATTTAAATAAATTCAATCGGTAAAGTTTTGACAAGATAAAAGATGAATTGAAAACAAATTGACATGGAATAATATATACGATATGGAAATATGACATGAAAAGAATATTACATGAAATACAAGAAGATGATATTTGTATATGGAAATTACTTGATAAGAATGTTCATCCTTGATCATAGACTCGTACACCTTAAATGTACTACTACTTGTGCGACCTTAATACTTGAATAAAATGAATAACTGCCATGAAATGATCTGAACTCGAAAATAATTACTATGAAGCTATACTTGTATTAATAAGAGATGTCTATACATGTTAAATGAATAAATGTTCTGGAAAGTATATGTGCATGGGAACTTGATTGTTGTTGAGCCCATACATGTCTTGATGTTACTATGGAATATATGACTAACAAGGGAAATGAGGATGTGTGTATGGCTGGAGATCAAAGTGGTTGAATATGCCTTACTTAGTTACCTCAAATAGGATGTATGGTAAGTTAAGTACCATGTTATACGAACTTACTAAGCATTTTATGCATACCCATTTTATTTTCCCTTGTTTTAGAGTAAATCAGAAGCTCGTTGGATTAGAAGCTCGACGGAGATCACTCACACTATCCATCGGCCCATGACGGTACAATATGGTAAATCAATTATGGTTGTAATGGCATGAATAGGGTATGTTGACCATATTGGCATGTAAATGTAAATGATGCTTGTAATATAGCCATTAGAATGGCTAATAATGGTTGTTTTGAAATACTTGTAATGTTATGCTATGGTAACCATATGTATGTGTTAAGTAGTTGATCAAATATGTTTAACACATGAATTGAATCAAGGTAGAATAGTAAACATGTATGCATCAATGATAGGCCATGTTGAATGATGAAATTTGCTTATTTGAATGCTTAGAATGGTTAGATTGTACTTTGTATGTTTTGGTGCAGGAAAATGGTAAATTTGGGTGACAAGTGAGGCTAGGAAATGGCTTTATTTTGTCCACAGGAAGACACAAGGGCGTGTGTCTAGACCGTGTGTGACACACGACCTACCCCATAGGCGTGTAGTCAGGCCGTGTACCCCCTGCACCTTATATTCGAGAAAATAGAATGCTCAGAATTGAGCACACGGGCAGAGACACGTGTGTGTATCTTCCGTGTGGGAGACACGGCCTTGAACATGAGTTTGTGTCTTGGCTGTTTGAAAGCTGCACCTAATTCGAATTGAATTAATTAACCACACGACCTAGCACACGTGCGTGTGGCATGACCTTGTGGTACAAGTCAGAGAGCAACCTAAATCGGACACGGCTTGAGGGACGGGCGTGTCCCTTGGACCACACGGGCTTGTGAACCCTGAACCGTGAAATTTTTTGAAATATCATGAAATGTTCTTAGAATTTCTGATTAAGTCTCGACTCGATCTAATGCTCATATTGGGCCTCGAGGGTCCATTTAAGGGACGTTATGAATGATCTTGGTTAATGAATAGTAATTGACATGACATGTCTATAAATGTTTTAAAAGTTCTAGCAATGCCCCGTAACTTTGTTCGGCGAATGATACGGGTTAGGGGTGTTAGATTTAGTGGTATCAATAGATTATCGCATCGCACTGTACTGCTTATATGCCAGACTATTAATATTTAAGTGGCTTAGTCCACATACATGGTGTGTAGGGTTGGATGGGCCTTTCAAGGTCCTATGTGGTGTGTTTGGTTTGATAAGCTTATACAGTTCTTTTAGGGTGTGATTGTGGGACGGAAAGGTGTTTTTGCTGGATGGGTGGGTTTTTGTTACTTGGCTGCATTCGTATGCATCTGTTTGAGTGTTTTGGGTGTAAGAATATTTGACTGTATTCTTTCTGTCTAAATAACACTTGTGACTGGGTGTCTGTGTGTGACTTGGTGTGCTTGAGTTGTTACTCTAACACCCCAAACCCGATCAAAACGCTACAACCGAATCTGGCGTGTCACTGGGAAGAAAACGTTTTGGAAACCATTTTGTCAACTTTATTTGAGAAGAAACACTTTTTGTAAAACTAAAAGAAACAAATTTGGATCGAGTGAACTGTTAAACATTTTGAAACTTAACTTAGAAGAAATAGAGTTGCCTTGCTGTTATCCCTTTTTTGTTAGTTATCTGGTGTACAACTTCAGAAAATCAAAGATTTTACTCAAGTTTTGAAAATGTCTATGTCGTAATTTAACAAGCATGCTCTTAACGTTTAACAGAAATTTAAAGAAAACTAAAACAAACAAATAATCTGAAAGTAAAAATCTAAGTGGCCTTATTACAAAGTTGAAACCCCAAACTTAAAGTGAGTAAAAACTAAATCCGAAATAAACATTGAAATGAAAACAAATATTGAGCATGGCCACCACGAGTCCACCCCGGCTCCAAATCCACGATCTAATCATTATCTGAAAAAAGTAACGGAAGGGGTGAGTCACCGAGACTCAATGTGTGATTCCCCATCCCAAAAGACGTTAAGCTCTTACACAGATTCATATGGAAATATGCATGTCATGCAACCCATCCAACCTAGATATCCATCCGAGTCTCCCAATTCTACCCTTTGTGGCATCTAGCCACTAGTGGTACCTAACCACTGGTAACTGAAGTCACAAATATTCATATGTGGGGCCAACCCACTTGTGGTACCTAACCACTGGTGACGATCCCTTATATCGATATGTGAGGCCAACCCACTGTGGTACCCAACCATTGGAATGAGTCACAAAAATAAGCATGTGTGGTACCTAACCACTGGTGGTTCCAAACCACTGAGACTTAGTCACAGAGTAATGATATGTGGGGCCAATCCACGTGTGGTACCAAACCACTGGTGACAGTCTAATAAATCATGCCTTCCTCCTCCTCTCATCGTACCCACATTTCATGTATATGCTTCTCCATGCAATATGATCATGCTTAATACTTAAAAAGAACATAACATGGCACACACAGGTTTAACATAGATAAATCACGTTATCCACCATAATGGACTTACCCGGAGTCCTTGCTTATACCCACAAGGGTAACATAATGTTTCCCATCGTTACTTCGGCTTTTGACAAAGCACAACATTAACATAACAAATATATGAAGTGTGCAAAGGTTACACACCTGATTACTTGTACTATCACACCCTCTACTTCAACACTATTGTCAATTGAGACTACTGCTATCTGCCTACGACCTTGCTCCGATGCCAACCCATAACTCGGTGGCCAGTCTCACTCTACTGATACTGCTCGCTTCATGAACTTAGGGGCTGGGTTTATAGATCCAACCCCTGCTATCGCTTGGCTGGCATTCGAGTCCATGAACACACCTTGGTCACTAAATCATATTAAAGCAGTGAGAAAAAACTAAAAGAAATTGGTGCTCACGGCCACGGCCCTTACCTAGATCGAAAAATCCCAAAGTCTGGGACTTGATTCACCGACTAATCAACTCCCAGAGGTCTCCAAAAGAAAGTGACACCACTTCCACCTATAATCGACCAAGCATCCAACCATTAGACTAAGTAGCCATTCGACTTTAGTAGGCAAACTCGAAAGAGATATTACGAAATAAAAGAAATCATCCCCCTTACCTTCACCTAACAGATTCGATCACCACCTACCAAGATTCGGCCCAACAACACCTTAAAGATGATTTGGCAAGAGCTGGAATAGGAGAGAATCCAAAATAGAAAAATCGAAAAGAGAAACAAAGGTCTTCAATTAGATGCTTAGGAGTTTCGGCTCTTAGGGAGATTCGGCTATGGAAGTAGAAAATATGGGCAAGGGGTGTTCGAATTTTGGAATAAATTGAAGAGGAGAAGAGAGAGTTTGAGAGTTTCGATTTTGAGAAGCAATTGAGAGAAAAGAGAAAACCCAACAAGAGAAAGGGAATTTCGGCCTTGAAAGAGAGAAGATAAGAAAGGAAAAAGAAAGAAAAACACATGAAAAAGATGAACACTCTTGCCTTAAAATTTTGGCACACTAAATCAATTTTCTCCCCCTCTCCAGAGCTTGATTTTCAGCCAACACTGCCTCCAAAAGATAGCTCTTATCCTCCCTTGTTATCTTAATCTACAACCTCCTCCAAAAGAGGCCTACTTAGCACCAACTCCTCCCCTCATATATCAGCATATTATTCACATAATTAAAGCATTTAATCTCCTATTTCCTAGCCTCTATGCTGTCCTCCCCTAGCCTCCCTGAGCGCCGAATTTGGCCCAAAAACATTGGCTCCAAGCGGCCACACTTGGGCCCTCTCCACCCACTTAATGACACCACTTCTGGTTCCCTTGCCGCGCCACCAGACTTTGGGCCACAAGCCCACTTTGCTAATCTTTAAACATAGATACCTAACTTCAAACCCTATTGCTTCCAATTAGAAAATTAACCCAGGTCTTAGCCCAAACTTGAGCCCAATTCACACCTCCAAATCTCAAACTAACACCTTAAACCTACAACACACAAAACGCACAGGCCCACAACTTCAGGATGTTACAGTTACGTTCTGTTGGGGCATTGGTTCCAAGTTTTCCAAGTTTACTTCCTGATTCTGTGTATACCGGTAAGTATGTTTCGCTATTGACTTGAGTTTTGTAATTCTGTTATTAGTCACGTGTCGAACTCACACTGAGCTTGTGTAGCTCACCCCTTAGTGTTTCCCCTTGCAGGTACATTTCCATATTCTGATGCTGGACTCAGCATGCCGAAGGTCTCAAGACAGCTACGTTTTAGAATCGACTTTAAAAGTATTTTCAAAATTTCTCATTTTTAAATAAACGATTTGAATTGTAAGTTTTATTTTGAATACTATGGTAAGAAATGTTGTGTTATATATACATAAGCGTCTTTTGGATTAATTTTTTTTGTAATATTGGGATTTTACAATTGAGAATTTTACGTAACTTAATTACCATTTGTTTTCTAGCTAGTTAAACTAAAATTTTTCGAACGATCACTTCGGTGATCAATGTAACATCTGAGATTCGGTCTAAACTTTTAGGCCTTATTTTGGGGTGTTACAGGAGATTTTTGTTTAGGGTTTTTGAATTTTAGGATTTTTGTTTATTATTTTCAATTTTTGAGACATTGATTTAGGCTTATCGATTTGGCTATTATGTAGAAGAGGAATTTCACGAATTTTAGTTTTTTTGTTTAGGATTTTGATTTGGAGATTAAAAATAAGACTTTTTGGTTTTTGGGTTTATTGGTTAAGGGATTTCGATTTTGTTAGTGATAGTGATTGTGGTTGACCCCCAACATTTGACAAATCTGCATGTTTAGTTATACTTTTTGGTGCAGTGCACAATTTTTATGTAGGGGTTATAATGTTGGTTAGTGGGGGTATTAGTTCTAGGCATAGTTTAGTAAGTGAACTTATTGAAGTCGTCCCTCCATCTTTTGTTGTTGTTATGTTATTATATATATAGAAACTTTATCATATTTGATTATATAATTATTAAATCATTTAACTTTATATGCATTTTGTGTTGTTTATATTAATATTTTTTTGTCTATACCTTTTTTGGCTGTACTTTGTTTGTCTGTTAGTATGGAATCTTACTGTTTTCTAACTTTTGTAATATGTTTTTTATTGTTTAAACTGCAGATGTTTACAGAGGAGGAATACTACAAAAACTTGTATGTTGCGGTAAATTTGCACGTGATCTCCATGTTAGGTATTCGGGTGGTGAGATGGTGAGGCTTAAAGAGGATCCAAATACGATATCATATTTTGAGTTGTGTAAAATAGTTAAAATTGGTTAGGGTTTAATACAGTGCAACTAATTCATTTCCATGTACCCGATAGTAGGACTTTGTAAGATAACCTTAGGGTTGTGTGGAATGATAGTACCACTATTGACATGTTGAACTACTGTGTTAAGCATAAGGAGATAGACTTGTATGTAGAGCATGAGATTGTCATTGCTATTTTTGCTGATGATGATTTACTGTTAGCTGTAGTTACTGTTGAAGGTTTTTGTGGTGGTAATGAATGTGGTGAAGGTGTTGAGGGTTTAAATAGAGAGGGTGTTGAGGTTGTTGGCAGTAAAGGTGATAAGGGTTTAAATGAGGAGGGTGTTGAGGTTGCTGGCAATAAAGGTGGTGAGGTTGAGGGTGGTGAAGATGGTGAGAGTGTTGAAGGTTTAAATAGGCAGGGTGTTGAGGTTGTTGGCAATTAAGGTGCTGAGGTTGAGGGAATTGAGGTTGCTGTCAGTCAGGGTGGTAAGGGTGGTGAAGGTGGTGATGGTGTTGAAGGTTTAAATGGGGAGGGTGTTGAGGTTGCTGGCAGTAAAGGGGGCAAAAGTGATACTGTAAGTTAAGATAGATGGTTTAGATGCATCTATTGAAGGGTTAGAATAAGGCGATAGAGGTTTAAATAGTAGTGTTGAAGAATTTGATGAGGAGGGGGTTGAGGATGAAAGTGATAGTGATTTAGAGGATGCGAATGTTTATGTGATAAAGGTGATGTACTTTTCAGATGGTGATGGTGATGAGGAGCTTCAAGAAGCTGGGCAAAAGTAGAGGGAAGTGGAGGGGAAAACCATTGGGAAAGATAAGGGAACAATAGTTGATCAGACTGAAAATGAAAGCTTTAGAGAGCAGTTCGAGGCTGAGGTCCCTGAAGAAGTCGAGGGTGAAGGACTAAATGATAGAGTTGGCAGGGAAGATAAGGGAAATGAGACTGAATATTTTGATAGTGATGATCATTGGAGCTTACTTGGGTCAGATGATGATGACAACCTTGATGCTTGTAGAAGAAGAAGTAGGTTCCCCGCTAACAATCCAAACTCAGCAAGTCCACTCTTCTGTAAAGATGGGAACTTAAGATAATCAAGAATAAACAAATTAGGGTTAGAATTAAATACATTGCATCTAAAAAGTGTAAATAGGGAATATTTGCAAGTTAAAACAACATGTCCAAGTGCATGCAAGTCAAAAATTTTAATGATGAGCACAACTATTGTGTTAGTTTTAGAAAAAAAAATGGTTAATGTAAAAGTAATTCTAGAGCATTTTGAAGCTACTATTAGGGACCGCCCAAAAATGAAGCTAAGGGAGATACAAAGAAGGGTAGCTTCGAAAATGTATGTGAATGTTAATATGATAAGGTGTAGAAGGGCCAAGAAAATGGTGAAGGATAAGTTGGCAGGAAACTTCGTAGATGGATTTGCTTTGTTGTGGGATTATGCTGATCAGTTGAGACTGAAGAATCCTGGAAGTATTATAAAAGTGACAGTGAATAGAATCTCACCTGAATATCCATCATATTTCCAGTGGTTTTATGTCTGTTTGAAGTATTGAAAAGTGGTTGGAAAGAAGGGTGCAAACCTATACTAGGTTTGGATGGTTGCTTCTTAAAAGGCCCATTCATGAGTGAGATGTTATTTGCTACTAGGAGAGATGTAAACAATTAGATGTACCCAGTTTCCTGGGGTATTCTTGAGGGGGAATGCATTGAGTTTTTGTCATTGTTTCTTAGTCTTTTGACAACATATTTATGAATGGAAGATGAGTTTGGGTATACCATCATCAGTGACCAACAAAAGGTAAACAATGCTATTTTTTTGCACCAATTTATTACTAATGTTTTACTTATGTTTTGTAAATTAATTTGTAAGGTTTTGAGATAACCATTAATGACATTCTGCCTAGAGTCAAACATGAAATTGTTCTAGGCATGTCTTATCAAACTTATCTGGTAGGAAGAAAGAAAATGCATATGAATTTGCTTTTTGGAAAATTACGAAGTCTACAACAGAAAGGGAGTGGGAACCGAACAAAGAAGAATTGTATAAGATTGATGAAGGTGCTGCAAATGACTTGTTCTTTAAGAATTTGAAAGTTTGGACCACTGCTTTCCGAGGGTTGCACTCGATGTCAAATATTGTTGACAATAACCTCTATGAAGCATTTAACTCCAGCATCATGGAGTCTAGATTCAAGAGCATCATAATAACCATGTTGGAGGAAATCGGAGTTAAAATGATGACCAGAATAATGGATAAGGGGAAGTAATGCAGTTTATGTGTTGATTAGAAGATGATCTGGAATAGGGAAAATGGATAGGAAGTTAAGAAAGGCAGAAAACAATTCATAGTAAATGTAGAGGATAAAAACATACAATTTTCGAAGCTAGAAATTATCTAGGATTCCTTGTCCCCATGCCTTCTTTGCTAGATGGCATCTTGAACAAGAACATGATGACTATTTACATAGGTACTACCACAAGGAGACGTATATGAAAGCATATGCATGGGTCACATGATGATGACTATTTACACAGGTACTACCACAAGGAGACATATATGAAAGCATATGCATGGGTCACATGAGTGCAGAAAATCTGGTATTGAGCCCGTGCTTCCACTAGTTAAGAAAATAATGCTTGGTAGGCCAAAGAAGAATAGAAGGAAAGAAAAAAATGAATCGAAAGAAGTGAGGCCTGGGTAACTCAGTAGGGCTAGTCTAATTATGAGATGTAGGAAACGTGGTGGTAAGGGTCACAACAGAAGATCATTCATTCAACCTAACACAATTGGATCAAAAGTATATCGTAAACACTTTTTCACTGGCAAGTTCCAAAATATTTAAATCTAATTTGGGGTTTTGCATTTTTTTCTCAATCTAGTACGAGTACAAGAACTACAAGCCAAAAAAAGAACAGCAGAAGATCATGCAATCAACCTAACACAACTAGATCATAGGTATATCATAAACACTTTTTTATTGTCAGGTTCCAAAATATTTAAATCCAATTTGAGGTTGTGATTTTTTTTTTGTTTGTTTAGTACAAGTACAAGAACTAGAAGCCAAAAAAGGTTGGTATATCAGGAACCTATCAACATACAAGAACCCATTGCAACAAAGAAGATGAAGAAATGAATTGAGATGTTGTTCTGACTAAACCATTTGTTTGTTTGTTGAAATAGTTGCTTAAGATAAGTTTTGTTTGCCATTACATGTAATAGTTGCTTAAGATAGTTCTTGTTTTTCAGGCTTCTGAGACTTGCTTGAAGTTGGTATAACAATGATAGTATATGTAACAAATTGATGTGGTATACTATTACTGATATAGAAAACTATGTGGGTCTAGGGTCATTTTGTTAGTTACTATTTTGAACATGACATACAATGTCAAATATCCAATATTTTAGTACATGTAACATTCTTTTGCCAACAAACATTCTTTTGTTCATTTTTTGTAGACCTTTCTTTATACTTTCCTTCAATTAGCTACAAACACCAATTCGAATGTGATAATTTATGTCAACAACAAAGTTTAAAGGTACTAGATAAACAAAACACAAGAACATGACACCATACTTTTTCAAATTATAACATTCCTAAATAATGTGAAACATAAGATAAATAATACAAGGCAAATAAACATTTTTGCTTCAAGCTCTTAATTTTTATGCTTAATTTAATGTTATCCACAAAATCATCATTGACCTCTTTTGTTTGTTTGTCCTTACCCACATTTTGCACACTGCCACTCTCAGACATCTCAACATTACTGTTTCTACTACCACTCTTAAACATCTCAACACTTCCACACTTCATAAATTGCTTCCTAAGTCTTGTATTCTCTTTTCGAAGTTTTATTTTGCTATTACGTAATTCACGTACTACTTCATTCGCCCTATTACACAACTTATCATCATACCACTTAAAAAATCCCCATCCATCAATCTACAATTCACACAAAAAAGTTTGATATTTTATTATATAAACCCTACAATTCACTCAAAAAATCTAATGCTACGAAAAATTGTAGCACCAATTTAAGTCCAACTGACACAAAAATAAAACAAACTAAAAAATCCCCAATTTCATATGAACCCTACAACAAATTGGCTAAATATATGCTTACCCGAAAATCTGAGCAACCATAATACCTTCTGCTTGGGTTTAAATCACTCTACAAAGTCTTTCTCAGAGCTAACATGTTATAGAGACATGTTATTTTTCTCTCCATCATAAACGGACTCCCCTTATGATGAAGAAACCAACTTTGAATAAGGAAACTTCTCCATTGATGGCTTCTAACCACTTTTTTTTAGACAATATTTTCTATTCTTTTACTGACCCACTAGATTTCAAGCTTCTATTTTTCCAGAAATTCAATGGAAAAGGAGAGGATAAGAGATTTAGAGTTCTTCATTTAGGAGTTCTTAGACTATTTTAGTTGTGTCCGTATGTATTTAGGGGTCTTTTATTATTTTTGTTAATAATTTTAAAATCATTTGTTGGTGTGGCATATAAGACAAAATAATGCTACGTCAGCATTTAAAAACATTTGGCGCCTAAGTGGAATAAAAAAAATCCAAATCAGAACTAACAACCATATCAACATGTCCGTTGAATACAAGCCAAATTGACCAAAAAAATCATTAGGTGTTAAAGTGCTCCAAAAAAAATATAAAGGGCCAAAGTGACCAAACATCCAAACGTTATGGGCTATTGTTAGTATTATGCCTTCTAATTATATCTAAACATATATATGAAATTAAACACAATGCACACATAATATAACATAAGATAGTAAGTTCCATATGAACTTACTTGTTCAAAATGTGAAAAGAGTGGATACTTGAGGACTAATTTGTATTTTTTTCCTTATTATCTCCATTTTAGTACAAATCTTGATCTATACAATTATTTTACATACAAATGAATACCAATTAGTTTCATAAAATGTTATGATATTCATTAACCTATATAAATTCATTTTTTATTTTTCTCATATTTTTCATTTTATTCAATTTAGTCCTTGAACTTGAGATAAACATAACTTTCGATTCCTAACTTGATTAAAACCGATTTCATCTATTCTCATTAGGAAATTATCTTTCTATTTCTAACATAATTTCAAGATAAGTTTTCCATTTTTTTAATTTGGCCCCTGATGTAACAAAGTTAACAATAAACTAAATTAACTTTACAATTTAGTCCTTTTCAAAATCTAAGCTTAAAATCTATCAATTCCAAGCCTAATTAGTCAAGAAATCAATAATGTTAACTTTCTAAAAATTTATTAGTTTCAAAAATTGGTACATGAATTAGCTAAATAAAGCTCCTATGACCTCAAACCTATAAAAATTACAAGAAAGCGATTTGAATATACTTACTAATTGAGGGCCAAATGTGAAAGCTTCAAAAATGGTTTCTCCCTTAGGTTTCCTATGTTGTACGATTGGAGAACAAAGAAGATGATGATATTTCCACTAAAATATGCCTTATATACCATGAGCAATCTTAGTTAACTAAATCTTGAATTAGTTTACCTTAATTATCATTAGCTTTATTAGTGGAAAAAAACATCATCATCCACTATCTTATGATATAAAATGGTTTATTTACAGTTTTGGACCTTTGGTTAATTGTGATTTAAGTTCTTAAACTTTTGGCTAATTAAAAAATGATAACGATTGGACTTTTACAATTTAGTCCTTAAGCCTTAACTAACTATATTTCGGAAAAATTATTCGCTCAATCTTTAGTATATTTTTATATTATCCTAAAAAATATTTATATTTAATATTTAAGGACTTAGTTTACGAAAATGGGGTTTCAAACCACATTTTTAGTACCACTAAAATCGATCTGTTACATAAATAATTACTTATTTTCTTGTTTCGATAGTTACAATTAATAAAATAAAGAAAAGTTATTTTAATAGTTTTTTGGATAGATAAATTAAAGGAAAGAGTTCATTATAAAAATTTAAAAGTATAACCTTTTCATAAAACTATTTATAAAAGAAAGAGAGGACAAAAAATACATTTTCATATTAAAATAGATTTTGCTTTCCTTTCTTTAGCTTTCCCCAAATTGAGGTAAATAAAAAAAAAATAACTTTCAAGGGAAAGCATGGGATACTCAAATTCCCTTACTTAAAATTAAATTATAAGGTTTATCCAAACTCCTTTCTTTTTTTCCCCTCCCCGCCTTCAATCTAAACATAGGCTTAAGTTTTTCTTATTCTGGGATGAACATAGTTTACCATTAAGTCAAAATGATTTTGTTATAGATGAATTAAGGTGACGAACATTATCCATCTATTTTTCATTTTGTACATATTTTGTAGCACCCCTCACTTACTCCAACGATTTGTAACACGCCAAACCCGACCCTATTATATGATCCAAGTATGGTGTGTCACTACTTGACATCAAACTACAAAATATTTTTGGCAGAAGCTTTTAAAATTTTATAAAGAAACCATTTGTTAGCTATTGCGTTGCTCAGTTTAAATGGAATCATTAATAGTTTAAATAACATTCAAGCCATTTTTGCATTTAAGTGCAAATATAAGTATTTCGTTAAACAAAATGTAATAATTTAAAACCACGTATTGATACTTAAAATGTAACACCCCAAACCCGGCCTATGCATTAAGCCCGGATTTCGGCATGCCACACAAATTTAACGAACATTCAAAGCATTAACAATGTAGAAATCAAATTTCAAAACGATTAAGAACATTACTTTATCGAAAAAATTGAGGTTTTTTGAAATACTTGTTTAAAAACACAAGAATTTGTCGTTTGATATATAACAAGAAGTAATTGATAAAAACTTTAGATTTATTTAATTGGAATATTTCATCAAAAAGTTTTAAAAGAATTTCCTAAGTTTCTAGTTAAGAAAAACTTTTGTTTTTATAAGAAAGTTATAGAAAATCATTTATGAAAAACTAAATCAATCCAACTTAATAAAACTAAAACATAAATAATCCATCCACATAATAAAATCCATATTTAAAAAAAACCTTATTACATCGCCAATAAAAAAAATAGTACTTAAAAATTATAAAAGAAGTCTCAAAGTTTTATGAACCACCATTTGTAGTATAGCCACCCCACGAAGTCATCTCCGAACCAAGTCTCCATCAATTGTTATTACCTGAGAGGGTAAAAAAAAAATGAGGTGAGTTACTTAGAACTCAGTGTGCAACTCACTTACCATAGTCCACTGGGCCAAGACCATTTATACATTTATTTGGGCCTAAGCCCATTTCAAAATTTAATAATTTAGTATTTAAAAATAATAATGCAAATGATATGCAATTCCCAAAACCAAACCTAGATTTCCATCTGCTACACACCCCCGTACCTGTGGGGAGCTTTAGTCACCCACCCCGCCAACACACCGAAGTAGGCTTTAAGCCCAATATCATATTTGAGGCAACGACCATTTAAATAATTGTGGTAAAACCACTGATCTAGATTTCGGGCAACGGCCATTGTGACAGAGTCACCTATCTAGATTTCTGGCATTAAGCCATTCTTCTCTTCATCATTGATCCCAACCCATGCAATCATGTTTATGCATTTCAAAATATTTATAAAGAAAACTATATTATAATTTATGATTTTTGGCCCATTAAAACACATATTGCATATAGCCCATTTATCAATTATCACAACTGATCCAATTATCAAATTTCATTTATGGCCCAAATTTATCAAATATCAAATATGTGGCCCAAATTTACCAAATATCACATATGGCCCATAATTGCCAAATATCACTTATAAGGCCCAAATTTACCAAATCTCACATATGGCCCATAATCGCCAAATATCACATATAAGGCCCAAATTTACCACATTTCATATATGGCCCAAATTTACCAAATTGCACATATATGGCCCAAATTTACCAAATATCACATATATGGCCCAAATTTATCAAATATTATCGTTTTAGCCATTAAGGGCGATTTTAAAATTTTCACGATCCTAATACTGATTTTACGATCTTAACACTAAAGTGTCAATAATACCATATTCTTCGATTTGTCCAACTTTGTGATTTTTAATCCAACTTTAATCGTTGTATAGTCATCCAACCCATGATATATAGTGTGAGATTACACACCTGATTATGGTGAGAACTACACTCTCCCGCTCGTCGATATCTAAACACACATTACGAAGGATTAGAACACTAAAATTTAGTATTTATCTATTCTAATATTGAGTGATCTAAATCTTACCCTCGGAATCTCGAATAACCACTATTTGCGATTTCTCTCCGATTAAAGGTTTAGTACCACGAGTAAACAATGGTTCGGGAGTACGTACGACTTTGAATAATTGATTTTCGCCGGATGAAGGTCCACAACCCAGTGGAAAATCTCGGATTCCCGAAACAGTCATTCTCTTAAACTTAGGGGGATTAATAGAACCACCCCTCTTTCGAGTACTATTCACTACCCTTTTCGTCCCTATTTTGATTGTCTTCGAAGACAAAGAAACATTAGTCCTAACAATATTTCGACAAATCTTAAGACTAAAAACTTAAAGAGTGAAATCGGCTTACCTTAATATTCTGAAAAATCTCAAGAGAATCCTTTGTACGTTATTATCAAATCTTAAATGATCTTTAAGATTTCACCAAGAAAATGAAGATTCGACCCTTCCACTATTTCATGATGATCCAAGATTTGAATAAAAGAAAAAGAATGATTGAAGAATAGATGCTTATAGAGAATAGGAGATTCGGCTATGCAAAAACAAAAGGAGAGAAAGAATTGATTCGGCTATGAAGGTAGTCTATCATTCGGCCAAGAAGAAAAGAAAGTGTTGGAAGTATGTTGAAAAGAAAAATCAAAATGTTGAAAGGAAGAAATGAGGATGAGAGAGTTATGATTAAATTTTCGAAAATAAGGAAAACAAGAAATGAGAGTTTGAGGAATGGTGCATTTGGCCAAGAGAGAGAGGAGAAGAAAATGTTTTGTTTTTGATGTTTTAGGACTAAATGGAAACACCAAATGAGCTACTAGAGTGATTAACAAATAAATGACCAAATGGTCAAAAGAATAACTAAAAGAAAACAAGGCAAAGATGTTTTTCTCCTATCACAAGCACATTAAGCCAAGAGGAAAGATGAGAGAAAAAGTTTTGATTTTGGAGAGCAAATGATCAAAATGAAAAATTCTCCCAAGCTATTAACTTTTCCAAGACTTACCACAAAATTTCGGCTCCCTCTTTAGTCCAAAAACCGTCCATGTTCATGGACAATTAGCTATTCAAAGCTTTCCAAAACAGAGCCCTTGTTTTAAGCCTTATGTCCCCCTTACATGCCTTTTCCATATGATTCCTTTCCCTAAGTTATCACTTGCCATTTTCCCATGATCTTCTTGCCATATAAAAAAATCCAACTCATCAATCCTTATCCTTGACCGACACTTGCTTAAGGAAAAGAAAAAATAAAACTTCAAGTTGCATGCTAGGAGATTCAAACCTCTCCCCTCAAACAAACATGTATGCGCCAACACCTCCTTGCTACTAGCTCATCTTATGCTAATTTTTAACACCCAATTTTACTTAAACCTCAAGGTCACTTGATCCACTTCAATTAAATACTCCTTACTAAAATTTATTCTAATTACAAATAGTTCTCAAGTCTTCTCAAGACTATACTAAACATGAAAAATTTTACTATACACTAGTTAAGCACTAAAACATGCACCAATTCCATACTCAAATTTTTGGATGTTACAACTCTGCCCTCCTTAAAGAAAATTTCGTCCTCAAAATTTACCTGGCTAAAAGAGATGAGGATATTGTTGTCAAATTGCATCCTCAGGCTCCCACGTAGCTTCCTCCGCTCCGTGATTACGCCATAAAACCTTGACCAGCGGTACAGTCTTCTTTCTTAACACCTTAACATCCCGGTCTAAGATTCTCACTGGTTCCTCCTCGAAAGACAAATCTGGCCTTAATTCCACTTCTTCTACCGGTACTATGTGCGATGGATCCGATCTATAATGTCTCAGCATAGAAACATGGAAAACACTATGAATCTAACTTAATTCCAAAGGTAAATCAAGTTGATAGGTACACTGAAACACCCCAAACCCGGCCCACAAGCCCTGACCGGATCTGGCATGCTCCTTGAGCAAAACGTAGTTAAGTTTCGTAATGACATTTTGAAAATCTTGATGATTTTGAAGAAAATAAATTTGGAATGTTCTCAAGTTAAACCGTGTTGTAATTTAGCTTTGTACTAAAATGATATTTTCATATTGCAAAAGTTATAAGTTAAAAGAAATACCGGATTTTAGAGTTTATTATTATTAACTTGAAAACTGTAGGTGTTTGGGTTTCAAAACAATTGATGTTACTCGTAACATAATAGAAATTTAAAACGCAAAGAAAGTAAAACAGTTAAGTAACAATGGCCTTATTACATCAAACATAACCCAAAATAATTCAAAATAGACTTAAATAGAAAAGAAAACCGAAAAACTGAGCTGTGCATGGCCACCATTAAGTTTCTACCGACCGGAACATCTACTGAGTGCCATTTGTAAAAAGTTAGCCCACGAAGGGTGAGTCAACTGACTCAGTGTGTAACTACCATCACAGATTCCCAAATCATACAAGACATAATAAATTACATAAAATAATGGTAAACCATGATGCAACCCAAACCACCTAGATATCCATCCTCTACACATCACCCGTACCTACCAATCACACCGTGGGGATTACTAAATCGACCCTCCATCCGCTACACACCATCGGAGGCGATTCTTTGCGATCAATAGCACATCACCCTTATAATTGTGGCATAGCCACGGATAATGTGATGAGTCACCAGATTCATATTATGTGACATAGTCACCAGATATTGTGGTATGAACCACCAGATCACTTCCCCTTTCAGATAATCACCCATATGCCCATGCAACATACATAACATACGAATAACATGCATTATACCTTACCCCATAGCCATAATAATATTTCTATGTTTTATAAACTTTACTTAACTGAGAGTTAGAGGTAACGTATCTGAATGCACTGTACCATGAGATGGTACTTTTAGCCATATTCATGCATAGCCTTATTAACATGTACAAATTAATATTATTGTTAGTTGGGAATTTAGGGTGGGTTACACACCTGATTACTATAGATCTAATCGAAATCCCAAAAATCCCGAAAATCCCAATCTAATGCACTTGATCTCTTCTCCTACATTCGGCCAACACTAAGCATATTAGTCAATAGGCCATTCGGCTAAACACAAATCCCGAAGCTTCAACGAGACCAAAACCCTTACCTTGCTGCCGATTTGGTTACCAACCAAATCCCGAAACTTCGTGATGATCCCCCTTTGCAATCAGCTAGGCACTAGATTACTTAGCCAAATCCCGAAGATCTGTCTAAAAACCCCTAATACACCATAATTAGAATCGGCACCCTTAATAAGTAATATGGCCGAATATAAATATCCCTTACATTGATTGTCTAAATCCCGAAAATATCACTTGTCCTTAGAGATGTCGAAATTCCTACATGGTATGTGTTAAATTCAATTCTTACATTTGATGAACAAAGTAAATGGCCTTCGGCCTAAGATTACACTTCACCTACCTTGGATATTCAAATCCCGAATGATCTCCCCTTACAGACGACTTCAAACGAATCCCAAAAAGATCACCCTCCTACTTTCGGCTATAGAAAAATAAGAGGGTTTAGTATCCTTGATTTCGGTACTATACATAACAGTTAAGGAGAGAAGGGAAATAGGAAGTTCACTTACCAGAAGGTTCGGCTACTAGAGGCAGAGAGGGAAGAATCGACAGACCTTAAACAAGTATTTCGGGTTAGATCTAAATGAAGAAAGAAAGAAAGAAAAGAAAATAAAAGTGAATTCACATAGAATGAAATCCCGAAACTCACCCGATTACTAAGGAGTATGCGGCTTATGGTGCACCTTAGGGAAACAAAACCTTCCTTGTAGTTTCGGTTATGGAGGAGGAATATGAGTAAGAAGAATTCGACTTTCAGGAGAGAATTGGAGAGGAGAAGAAGGCTGGGGAATTTCAGCTAGAAGAGAAAGAAGAGAAAAAATTTTGGCTTGAGAGAAAAGATGAGAAAGTGAGAAAGAAAGAGAAAAAAAACAAATGAAAAAGATGATAATTCCCTTCCAAAATTCGGCTATACACAGGCACACACTCAAAGTTGGTGTTTCGGCCAACTCTTCTTCTCACACCCCAATCCCCCTTTTCACTCCAACTTAGCCGAATCCTTTAGCTTTTGACTCAATCTACACTTCATCTATGAAGTGTCCTTGTGCCGTCCAACACTGCCTCTCCTCGCTGCAAAATAAAACTCCAAAAATGCTTCCCTTGCTGCTCGAACCTAGGCCCTCACACTCCCTGTGGCGTCACTGACTAAGGCCCTAAGTGGCACATCATTGCCACTTTACCAAGGCTTTTCTTGTGTTTTATACCACACAACAAACTTCTTAAGGCCTAGCTCCCTTAGTTCTCCTTTTTGGGCTTAAAATTCAATAACTTCTAAGGCTCCTACCTACATCCCAAGGTTCTTGAAGCCCTCAAATCACATTCTAATCATACTCAAGCATGCATTCACATACATTTAAGTAAAAGTGCATAACCCCTAAATCCCGGATGTTACAGTTCTACCCCTCTTAAAATAATTTCAACCTCGAAATTACCTGGCTAAAATAAGTGAGGGTATTGTCTGTCGTATCGCTTCCTCGCTCTCTCGAAGCTTCTTCTGATCTATGGTTACGCCATAGCAATTTGACTAGAGGGACTGATTTTCTCCGAAGCACCTTCACATCCCGTTCCAGAATCCAAATCGGCTCTTCCTCATAGGACAAATCTGATCTCAGCTCCACCTCCTCAACCGGTATCACATGAGTTGGATCCGATCGGTAATGACGTAACATCGAAACGTGGAACACATCATGCATCTGCTTCAATTTCGTAGGCAATTCTAACTGATATGCTACTGGACCAACCCGTTTAGAATCTGATAAGGTCCTATAAACCTAGGACTTAACTTTCCCTTGTGATCAAATCTCATTACCTTCTTCCACGGTGAAACTTTGAGAAACACATAATCTCCCACAACAAACTCAATCTCCTTCCGCTTAAGATTTGCATATGACTTTTACCGATCAGATGCCTCCTTCAATCGTGTCTAAATTACCTTAACCTTTTCCTCCTATTCTGCCACAATTTTTGGACCCAAAATCTGACGTTCTCCCAATTCTGTCCAACATGTAGGAGTGCGACACTTACATCCATACAGTAACTTGCGGTGCCATCCGAATACTTTCACGATAGATATTATTGTACATAAATTCCGCTAAAGGCAAGAACTCCTCCCAACTCCTTTGAAGTCTATTACGCAACCTCTCAACATATCCTCCAAAGACTTGAATTACCCTTTCAGATTGGCGTCATTGCGGATGGAATGCCGTATTGAAATCCAACCTGGTGCCCAAAGCTTGATGTAGTGCCTTCCAAAACTGAGACATAAACCTCGGATCCCTATCCGAGAAAATCGACACCGGCACTCCGTGCAGCCTCACGATTTCTGCTACATACAACTTTGCCAATTTCTGTCGAGAATAGTCAACCCGTACCGATATAAAATGTGCAGACTTCATCAACCGATCTACTATCACCCATACCGAGTCCTTCTTAGTAGGCGTAGGGGGAAGCCCACTAAAAAAGTCCATGGTAATTCTCTCCCACTTCCATTGCGGAATCTTTATCGGCTAAAGCAATCCTGATGATACTTGGTGTTCAGCTTTGACTTGCTGACACGTTAAGCACTTCCCTACAAACTCTGTAACTTCTCGCTTAAGACCAGGCCACCAAAACTATTCCCGTAAATCCCTGTACAACTTACTTCCTCCAAGATGCATAGCATAAGGGCTACTATGCGATTCTTGAAGAATTCTTTACCTTAGCTCCTCATCCTTCGGCATACAGACCTTGCCCCGAAAACACAGCACTCCATCACCGTTTACACCAAAATTTTCCAATTCCCCACTTTGTACTTGTAGCAGCTTAGCACTTAATTCACCATCTAACAATTGTTTCTCCTTAACCTAACCTAACCACGTTGGCTTCACTTGCAATTCCGCTAACAAGGTTCCATCATCATAGAGGCTCAAATGTGCAAACATCGCCCTTAACTCCAACAATATTTTTCGACTTAGGGTATCTGTCACAACATTCGCCTTGCCCGGGTGATACTCTATTGAGCAATCGTAATCTTTCAACAACTCCACCCATATACGCTGTCTCAAATTTAGCTCCTTCTGAGTCAGTAAATACTTCAGGCTCTTGTGGTCTGTGTAGATCACCGACTTTCTCCATACAAGTAGTGCCTCCACACTTTAAGAGTGAATACAACCGCCGCCAACTCCAGATAATGCGTTGGATAGTTAACCTCATGTGGCCTCAACTGCCGAGACGCATAAGCGACCACTTTCTCGTCTTGCATAAGGATACATCCCAATCCTGTATGGGAAGCATCACAATATACCACATAGTCCTTCCCTACTTCAAGCTGAATCAAAACCGGAGCTTCTGTCAGTACCTTCTTCAGCTTCTCAAAACTCTCCTGCTGCTTATCCGCCCATACGAAAGGTACCTCATTCCTTAACAACTTCGTCAAAGGTGCTGCTATTGATGAGAACCCTTCGGCAAATCTCCTATAGTAGCCTGTAAACCCCAAGAAACTACGAACCTCAGCCACAGACTTGGGTGGTTTCCAATCCAATACTGCCTCAATCTTCCGAAGATCCACCCTTATTCCTTCAGTAGACACCACATGTCCTAAGAACGTAACTTCCTTCAGCCAAAACTCGTACTTGCTGATCTTGGCATAAAGCTTCTCCTCCCTTAACACTTGCAACACAACCCGGAGGTGCTCATCATGTTCTTCCTCAGACTTGGAATACACCAAGATATCGTCTATGAACACAACAACAAACCGATCCGGTAGGGTTGGAAAACTCTATTCATCATGTCCATGAACGCAGCTGGGGCATTTGTCAATCCGAACGGCATTACCAAGAACTCATAATGCCTGTACCTTGTCCGAAAAGCTGTCTTATGGATATCAGCCTCCTTCACCTTAAGCTGATGATATCCTGACCTTAGATCAATCTTCGAAAATACCACGGCCCCTTAAGCTGATCGAACAAGTCATCTATCCTTGGCAATGGATACTTGTTCTTGATGGTCAGCTTATTCAACTGCCGGTAATCTATGCTCATGCGCATAGTCCCATCTTTCTTCTTCACAAATAGGATTGGTGCTCCCCATAGAGACATATTAGGTCGTATAAACCCACGATCGAGTAACTCTTAGATCTGGGCCATGAGCTCTGCTAGCTTCTTTAGTGCCATTCGGTATGGAGCAATTGACACAGGAGCTATACCCGATAATAAGTCAATTCGAACTCTACTTCCCTATCTGGGGGTAACCCAGGCAGCTCCTCCACAAATTCCCTTACTGTTCTAACACCTCCTATAGTTGCTTCCTTAGCCTCTAAGGCACTGATCAACATCAGAAAAGCTACACACCCTTTTCTTACCATCTTCTCTGCCTTAAGGGCAGATACCACATTTGACAAGCAATTTCGTCTCTCGCCCATCACCACAACTTCTTTGTCGTCAGGAGTTCTTAACGACATGCGCTTAGCAGTACAGTCCACCTTCGCATGGTACTTCACTAACCAATCCATGCCTAAGATTAGATCAAACTCGTCAAATGGCAACTCCATTAAGTCGACGGAAATTGCGCTCGAACTTCCAAAGTGCGCCTAAAAAGTTTGTCTAGCACTACTGATTGCCCTAAAGGACTAAGTACAGTCATTTTCCTAGGTATAGTCTCAGAGTTCTCATGCAGAGTTCCAGACACCTTACTAGCTATGTAAGAATGAGTTGACCCAATATCAATCAACGCAATAAAGGGTAATCCAGAGATAAGGAACATACCCGTTATGACATCAGGTACGTCACCATCCTCCCTCCGACGAACTGCATACACTAGACCCGACTGTCTCGCCTCCGTGTTACCAACACCTCTACTCGGTGTTCCCCGACCTCTTCCAGAACCATTACCTCTTCTAGCTAGACCACGACCCCGCGGTGGTTGCTGTCCACCCCTTCTTGCCTGACTAGGACCCTGACTTACTGGTCGGCTCCCGTCTGTTTTCATGGGACAGTCCCTAATCAAATGATCCTTGGATCCACACTTGAAACATCCTCCCGTCTTCTTCCAACACTCTCCCAAGTGCATCTTTCCACACTGAGCACAAGTACGGTACTATCCTCCTGTAGCAACTTGCTGACCTCGCGACCGATCCGTTCTAGTTCTCTTTTGAACATTCCGGATGACCTTGATGGTCCAAAACCTCTTTTTTGTCTATTCCTATCTGTGTTCTGTCTCACAGAGTCCTTAACTCCTTCAGCAACCTTAGCCTTTTCTACCAACACAGCAAACTCCTACTCCTGCTGTGGGGCAATCAACAATCTCAGGTCATCCCTTAGTCCATCCTCAAATCGGACACATCGTTCATGCTCCGTAGCCACTATACCTCGAGCGTATCGGCTCAACCTTAAGAATTCTGCCTCGTACTCCGCTACGGATTTATTTCTCTGAACCAGCCTCAGAAACGCCTTCCTCTGCGCATCAACATAGATGGTCCTAATATACTTCTTCTAATACGCTGCCTTAAAGTACTCCCAAGTAAGATCATCTGCGGTAGCACCGTCCCAAACCGTGAGCCACCATTGGTATGACTCATCACAGAGTAGCGACACTACCCCTTTCAGCTTCTCCTCGGCAGTTAAGTCTAAATCATCCATAGTTCACTCCGTCGCCTCCAATCAATACTCAGCCGTATTAGGTGCCACACCAAAAATACCACGAAAAAACTCAACTCCATTAGCTTGGAGTCGCTCAGGTACAGACTTCCGAGCTCTCATGCCTCCACCTGCTCCAGCCACCCTTTCCAGAACTCGCAACATCGCATGTGATACTGCATCATCCCCCGTCTGATCTTGATATTCCATACTAGCAGCTGGTGGTGGTGGCATTTCATTCTCGGACCTTTGACCAGACCTAATGGGTTTTGACACGGTCATTCGACCTCTACCACGGCCACGCACATTACGACCACATCCTCTAGAACTCATGTCTACGTTCGTGATTTAATCTGCTTAAGAATTTTATGAATTAGTTTTTGTTCCACTAATTATCCACGAACAATTTTATGTAAGGAAATTTAGGGGTAGTTCTTTCGATCATTTCAAGGTTTTCATTCCAAGTTTTCTAGCCTAATTCAGAGAGAACACACTCATTCAATTGTAACAGCCCAAACCCAGCCCAAACACTTCGACCGGATTTGGTTTGCTACGGTGAGAAACCTTTGAAATCTTTTAAAATCGGTTTAAGTTTTTGATAAAAGATAGCGTTTTGTAAAAACAGTTGAGGTGTACAAGTCTTATATTTGGATTTATTTTTGAAAATATTTGTTAAGTCAAGTTATTATGTATGTTTTATATGTACCCGATGGTACTTGAAAACCCTTTTTCGATTACTTTAGAAAAACATGTGGATTCATTCATATAAACATAAAGTTTGAAGCGAAATTTCAAGCATATCACAATAATAAAATAATTTTAGGAGGCCTTATTACAACCCAATTAAAATCAACCAAAAATAAAGAAAGTGTAAAGAACCAAATTCAAAATCTAATAAATTTTAAACTCCTTTGCATGGCCACCTCAAGTCCCTCCTGCCCATATCCTTGAACTATGTGTCACTGAAAAAATAAAGGAGAAGGTGAGTCACCAAGACTCGAGATGTAACCCTTCCCCAGGTAAATACCACATCATACACACTATATAGCACATTAATCATGCATTAAGACATATACCCAACCTAGCCAACCAAACGCCTCTGTCTACCCCGTTGTGGTACCAAACCACTGGTGGTGCCAAACCACTGGTGACTTAAAGTCACAATTGTGATAACAAATCACTGGAGGTGCCAAACCTCTGGTGTCCGTAGACACAAATCGATTGATGGGGCCAACCCATCGTGTGATACCAAATCACTGGCGTCAATCCCATGTCTCAAAGTGGGGCCAACCCACGGTGGTGCTAAGCCACAGGGATGAGACGCTATGAGGTGCCAAACTTCTGGAGGTACCAAACCTCTGGTGACCGTAGTCACAGTGTGTTACCAAAACACTGGTGTCCGTCGACACTAATAATACTGCCCCCTCCACTTATCAACCCATATCAAATCATATTATAACAGAATTTATAACAACATACATTTATCTCATGTATCAAATAAGCCATGCTTCCCAAAAGCATATTTAACAATCACATATTGACAGAGACTTACCGAGATCCTTGCTTGTACCATTAAGGCACTAATTCCATATCTACATAAAGCAGATTACACATACCATGCATTTAATTAATTGTTATATGTGTGTATGTACACACCTGTCACCCACGAATAATCTAAATCCCGAATGGAGGAGTCGGTCACACTAGATCTATTGTCCCTATATTCGGCCAAAACATGAGTTAGTATATTTGGCCAAATCAAATAATTAAAAGGGTTCTCCTTTTGAACCCGAATCCTTACCCGAGTGCCTTTAAATAACTACCACCACACTCCAAGCATTTCTGCTTCCCTAATAATCGACAACCTTAGGTTAGTAGCCTTCGGCTTAAAACAAATATTAACTTAATTCATTGATCCTTACCAAATTTGCTTGACCGAGAATGGAACTTGAATCGTATACCTTGAGATCCGGTACCTAAACATAATCAATTCCACCACCGATTAATCATTGGATTAATTTTGGCTTTTCAACTAACCAAATCGATAGAGAAAAGGCTATGGAGAGGAGTTTGACATACTTACCCTTGCTTCAATATTCACCAAGACTACTAAGGGAGTAGTAGGGAGATTGACTAGAGGAAAAATAATGGGAGAAAAGAGTGTTAGAATTTGGCAAATAGGAGTGAATGTTTGGCTAATAGGAAATAGAAGAAAAGGGAATTGAGGATGGGGATTGACAAGGAGAAATAGAGAGGGTTTGGCCAAGGTCTTGAGAGGATGGAAAATAAAAGAAAAATAAGAAAGAAAGGTGTTAGAAATTTCGCTAAGCAAAATGGAAAAAGAAAAGCAAGGTGATCAATTGGTGCTTTTATAAGCATTGGCACCCCTCCCTTAAGCTTCCGTCCACTCCACTAAGGAGTTCAAAATTCCACCAACTCCTTAATTTGAATTAATTCAAAAGAATTTGAATTAACAAATGCCTACTTTCTCTCTTGCCAACTCTTGTTGATTAGTCAAGAAATTATCTCTTAATAATCTAAATAATATCCCTATTATCTTATAATAAAAGAGTTTAAGAGAGAAAGAACTCTCCTTCCCATGCCATCCAAAATAAGAAGTAAAAAGGGAGAATTGTGACTCGAACCAAGGCTCTCCCTTGTTCCTTGATGGCGTCAACTTCAGCTCCTAAGTGGCCTCCATTTTGCCACTTTTCCAAAGCTTATTCTATGTCAAATGTTCCTTCATTTATTCTTATAACCCCTAACTACTAAGGCTATCCACCTTTAAAGCTTATAAATAATATTTTCTACTATTCCGAGCCAACTCAAGGCCCTTAATTAAATCTTATCATTCCATAAATATTATCTCAGCAATTCAACTCAAGCAAAATAATGCAAATACGAATAACCCCATTTTTAGGATGTTACATCAATAGTATTTACTACACACATTCATCTCTCGAACATTTCTGTTCGTTC
This sequence comes from Gossypium rotundifolium, assembly GCA_025506655.1. Lineage (NCBI taxonomy): Eukaryota > Viridiplantae > Streptophyta > Magnoliopsida > Malvales > Malvaceae > Gossypium > Gossypium rotundifolium. The sequence goes on from CP106727.1 coordinate 84,120,750, forward strand.
CAACCCAGGGGTATTTTTGTAATTTGTCCTATAGGGGTATTTTGGTAATTTTTCAAATCAGGGTATTTTGAAATTTTACAAAATAGGGATTTTTGGTATTTTTGGAAAATAGGAATATTTTGAAAAAAATTGAGGGTAGTATGGTAATTTCATAATCTGAGGGTATTTTTGTAATTTTGCAAACTAGGGGCATTTCGGGAATTTTGTAAGATATGGTTCCAAGTGATTTTCCCAAATAAGGGAAATTTGGAAATTTTCAATTCAGGGGTACTTCGGCAACCTTCCATACTGTGGGTAGCTTGATAATTTTACAAGTTAGGGGTAATTTGGTCAATTTACAAATCGTGGTATTTTGGTCATTTTGAATCAAAGGTACTTTGGAATTTTATAATCAAGGTTTGACTTTAGGATTATACAAAACAAGGTGTGGTCCCTTTCGGGTTTTAATTATTGAATTTAGCTTTGTGATTGAGTCCTCTTGGTTAGGGTGAGCCGTCACTACGCACTGGTAGGATTCAAGCGGAGAGGAGGTGAGTCATTAGAATTGCTTAAATACCAAGCTCCCCCTGAATCCAATCCTAGACATGTGTACAATGGTTGCCACACCCTTAACTCGACGACTCAGTCACAGGTTTGTTTGGTTAGAACTTAAGTTTTATGTAATTCGGTGTTGGAGTAAGCCAATCCTAGGGTTCAATAATTCCTAATCTACGTCCCTATAATTCCCACATACAAATCACACAATGGTTAGAAGTACTTACCTGGTGGACATCGTGCCGGAGACTCAGGTGCCATGTGAAACACCCCACACCCGGCCTACGAGAATGGACCGGATCTGGTATGTTCCTCAAAGTAACCTAGTTCAAATTCATTCGAATACCTTGAAAATTGTGTGTTTTGGAAGATAGTTTGTTGTGGGTTGGGCTCGAGTTGAAAACAAATTTATTTTATATCAAAAAAACCCATTTGTTTCAGGTGACAAAATATTTAAACTTATTTTAAATTAAATGGGCTTATTCTTTATAAAGCCCTAAATTCATTACATAGTAATTAAAGCGAAATAAAAATCGCCACGATGGCCTTATTACATAAAGCGAAACCCAAAATAAAATTATACAAGACTTAAAATAAAATAAAGATTCAAACTAAATTAAACTTCAAGTTTGAACATGGCCACCACAAGCTCTGTAGTCCCAGTCCATTACCGCTCATCACGAAACATGTTCCCACAGCGGGTGAGTCGATAGACTCAATGTGTAACCAACACCAAAACATAATAGAAATAGGCACACCATACATATCATATTTATATAAAAAATTCAAGATAATGATGCAAACCCAAACCCAAACCTATATGCCATCCGCTACACTCCAATTGCACCAACACGCACAAGTGGGGACTACTAAGTCAACCCTCCATCCGCTACACACCATCGATGGCGGTCATTGCGCAATGACGTGCTCATCGCCCACTTATAATATTGTGGCATAGCCACCACTTTTCGATAATGTAACCGAAGTTACCACATTCACTTAATGTGACCGAAGTCACCACATTCACTTAGTGAGACCGAAGCCGTCACATATTCTTAGTGAGACCGAAGTCATCATGTTTCACTTAGTGAGACCGAAGTCACCACGTTTCACTTAGTGAGACCGAAGTCATCACATTCACTTCCCCTTTCTCAATTAACCCGAATGCCCCAAATTATACATATCATTCATATCATATTTTATTTCACTTTTACATCACTTTTCACATGTTAAATATAACATATTTTGAAATCCTAGTAGGAGTAGGAAAAACGTACTTGAGTACTTTGTACCATAATATGGTACTTTAGCCACATTCTTTCACTTTCACATTAATCATATATATCATGTTTAAGCCATAAATCTATTAAGATTAGTGTGGGGTACACACCTGATTTGTTTAGCGATTCCTTGAGATTCCGAAAAGCTAGATCTAATGTTTAGATCCTTAGTCCCTACATTTGATTTACCATTTATTACTTAGCATAAATTGTATTTGGCTATAATATCCAAATCCTAGTAGGATTTGTAAAAAGACTTACCTTTGATGCCGATTTGATGTTTATTCAAATCCCGAAAACTTGGTTTTCCTTCACCTAATATTCGGCCAACCCTAAATCTCAACATAGATTAGTTTTTGGCTTTTTAATAATTAAAGATCTAATCTATGTAATCACACAAGCCTTGGCCGAATACCTTTAGGTGCTTACCTTATGGATTTTAAATCCCGAAAACTTCACCTTCCTCTTCCTTGAAATTGGCCAAATCCTAGATCTACTAATCGGTTAGTTTTTGATTAATTTGATCTAAATAACTAAGATTTGGCCTTGGCAGAATGTATAAACTCACTTACCTTGGAGTTCTCAAATCACGAAATTGATATTTATTTTAGATTCTGTAGAAATCACATGTTAGATTTGATCTACCATTCAATTATGGAAGAGACCTTTTTGGTAGAATGTACATAGATGTACTTACCTCGTTTTCAAATCCGGATGATCCCTTATACTAATCGGCTATGGCACTATTATGGATCACAAAGTTTGGCTTTTGTGAAGGGATAGTAGAAGAAAAGGAAAAGAAAAGAAAGGAAAAGAGATGGAGAGAGTTTTGTGAGAGAGAATTCGGCTAAAGGAAGAAGAAAAGATTGGTGCTTATTTGGCTAGGGAATTTGGCAAGAGGTTCTCTTGAAGAGAAAAGAATGAAGAATGGCTCTTAATTTTCCCTCTTTAGCGAAACTATTAGCCTTAGAGTCCTCAATCGACCAACTCTTCCTATGTGATAAATTTTAATTTTATCAAATATTAAATTCCATCAAATCTCCTAATTAGCGAAAATTCCAAAGGAATAAAACTCTTCCTTCTAGATCCCTTGTGCCGTCCAACTCTTTACTCATGGAGGCAAAATAAAACTTCTTTTATTTGCTTCCTAGGTGACTCGAACTCAGCCCAACACCCCTTGCATGTGGGCCATTTCCTGCGGCCTTAGGTGGCATCTTCAGGCCACTTTTCCAAGTCCGTTTTTGGGTCAAATTTCACATGCTTTTTATTTTAGGGTCACCTGGCCCTAAGTTCCCTTTTGAACTTTTTAATTCGACATTTCGGGGTCATTTTTAAGTTTCCAAAAATTTTTGCGCGGATCTGTAACTTGACATTTCCTAGGTTTCCAAAATGCTTAGTTTCCTCTTTTAGCATAGTTTCCAAAATGTTTACTTTCCTCTTGTGGCTTAGTTTCCAAAATGTTTACTTTCCTCTTTTGGCTTAGTTTCCAAAATGTTTACTTTCCTCTTTTGGCTTAGTTTCCAAAATGTTAACTTTCCTAATTTACTTAGGTTTCCAAAATGTTCACTTTCCTAATTTGCTTAGGTTTCCAAAAATGGTCATTTTCCTACTTTCAACGTAACCTTTCCATACATTCTCAGGTTTCCAAAATCATTCCAAATTTATTCCAAAACATATAAAACATGTCTTTTCGTACAATTAGGCCAAAATGCATATGCCCTTTTTAGGATGTTACAGTTCTACCCCCTTAAAATAATTTCGTCCTCGAAATTTCCTAACTAAATAATTGAGGGTATTATTGTCGCATTGCCTCCTCTGACTCCCACGAAGCTTCCTTCGATCCATGATTGCGCCACAATACTTTGACTAGAGGAACCGACTTCCTCCGTAGTACTTTCATGTCATCTTCCAGAATCTGAATCGGCTCTTCCTCGTAGTTTAAGTCTGGCCTTAGTTCCACTTCTTCTATTGGTACTACGTGAGAGGGATCCGATCGGTAGTGACGTAGCATGGTCACATGGAATACGTCGTGCATTTGTTGCAACTCCGGTGGCAACTCTAGCTGGTATGCCACTGGTCCCACTCGCTTTAGTACTCGATAGGGCCCGATAAACCTTGGGCTTAACTTCCCTTTCCGACCAAACCTCATCACATTCTTCCATGGTGAAACTTTTAGAAACACTTGGTCTCCCACTTCAAACTCTATTTCCTTTCGCTTGAGGTCGGCATAAGACTTCTGCCTATCCGAGGCTTCCTTTAACCGTGCTCAAATTATCTCAACCTTCTCTTCTGTCTCTGCCACCATCTCTGGACCCAAAACTCGACGTTCTCCTAACTCAGTCCAACAAGTAGGAGTACGACACTTCCGTCCGTACAATACTTCATATGGTGCCATTCGAATGCTAGCCTGATAACTGTTGTTGTAGGTGAACTCTGCTAAAGGCAAGTAATCCTCCCAACTTCCTCGAAAATCCATCACACATCCTCTCAACATATCCTTCAACACTTGTATTACTCGTTCAGACTGCCCGTCTGATTGTGGATGAAAGGCTGTAGTGAAATCCAACTTGGTGCCTAAAGCTTGATGAAGTACCTTCCAAAACCTAGACGTGAATCTTGGGTCTCTGTCCGAAATAATTGACACCGGCACTCCGTGTAGCCTCACAATTTCTGCCACATATAGCTTGGCTAACTTTTTAAGGGAATAATCCATTCTTATTGAGATAAAATGTGCGGACTTAGTTAGACGGTCCACTATTACCCATACCGAGTCCTTCTTAATAGGCGTAAGGGGAAGCCCACTAACGAAGTCCATGGTAATTCTTTCCCACTTCCACTGCGGAATCTGGATTGGCTGAAGCAATCCCGAAGGAACTTGGTGTTCACCTTAACTTGTCGACACGTCGGACATCTTCCCACGACTCAGAACTTCTCGTTTAAGATCAGGCCACCAAAATTGCTCCCTTAAACCTCTGTACAACTTAATGCCTCCGGGATACATAGCATAAGGGCTACTATGCGCTTCTCGAAGAATACTCTGTCTTAACTCCTTGTCCTTTGGCATGCAGACTTTCCCTTTGTAGCACAATACTCCTTCATCATTAACCTCATAGTCCTCTAACTCTCCGTTCTGTGCTTTTTGTAACTTAACACTTAAATCCTCATCAACCAACTGTCCCTCTTTCACCTCCTTCAACCATGTTGGCTTGACTTGTAACTCAGCCAACAGGCTTCCATCCTCATACAAGCTTAAATGGGCGAACATTGCTCTTAGGTCCGACACAACCTTCCTACTTAAGGCATCTGCTACTACATTCGCCTTGCCCGGATGATATTCTATCGAACAGTCATAGTCTTTCAGTAATTCCACCCACCTTCGTTGCCTCAAGTTTAACTCTTTCTGAGTTAACAGGTACTTGAGACTCTTGTGGTCTGTGTAGATCACTGACCTTTCTCCATATAGATAATGCCTCCACACCTTGAGAGCAAAAACCACTACTGCCAATTCCAAGTCATGGGTTGGGTAGTTCACCTCATCTTGCCTTAAGCGCCGAGACGCGTGGCGACTACTTTTCTATCTTGCATAAGAACACATCCTAGCCCCGTATATGAAGCGTCACAGTACACCATAAAATCCTTTCCTGCCTCAGGCTGAATCAACACTGGAGCTTCTGTTAATACCTTCTTAAGTTTCTCAAAACTCTCCTGTTGCTTATCCGTCCACACAAAGGGTACTTCCTTCCTCAACAATTTTATTAATGGCGTGGCTATCGACGAGAATCCTTCCACGAACCTTCTGTAATAACCTGCCAATCCTAAGAAACTACGAATCTCTGCCACTGACTTAGGTGGTTTCCAATCCAACACGACTTTGATTTTTTAGGATCCACCCTTATTCCCTCGGCAGACACCATGTTTCCTAAGAAAGTGACTTCCTAAGCCAAAACTCACACTTCTTTGAATTTGGCATAAAGCTTCTTCTCTTAATACTTGCAACACAATCAGGAGATGCTCATCATGCTCCTCTTCGGACTTAGAATATACCAAAATATCGTCGATGAACACTACAATGAACTTTGTCTAAGTAAGGTTGAAACACTCGGTTCATCATATCCATGAATCTTTCTTGGGCGTTTGTCAACCCAAGCGGCATTACCACAAACTCAAAATGGTCGTATCTTATTCTCGAAGTCATCTTATGGATATCCACCTCCTTTACTTTTAACTGGTGATATCCTGACCTTAAGTCGATCTTTGAGAACACTGCCGCTCCTTGCAACTGGTCGAACAAGTCATCAATCCTAGGCAAGGGATACTTGCACTTGATGGTCAGTTTATTCAATTGACGATAGTCTATGCACATACGCATAGTTCCGTCCTTCTTCTTTACAAACAGGACCGGTGCTCCCCACGGAGACACACTGCGTCGAATAAACCCACGATCCAACAATTCTTGGATTTGAGCCTTGAGCTCCACTAACTCCTTTGGCGCCATTCGGTATGGAGCGATTGAGACAGGCGCTATTCCCGGTAGCAAGTCTATTCCAAATTCAACTTCTCTATCTGGGGGTATTCCTGATAATTCCTCTGAAAACACATCCTCAAAGTCCCTTATCATTCTAACTCCTTTGACACCTTCCTCCTTTCCATCCAACGCACTTACAAAGGCTAAGAACGCCTCGCACCCTTTGAACCATCCTTCAAATTTTAAGCACCAAACTACATTAGTCAAGTAGTTTCTTCTTTCTCCTATCATAATGACCACCTCATCCTCAGGGGTCCTTAGTTCCATTCGTTTAGCCGCACAATCCAACCCTGCTCGGTGTTCTACCAACCAATCCATACCAAGTATGAGGTCAAATTCCCCGAAGGGTAATTCCATTAGGTCAGCCTGAAAGCTCACTCCCTGAGTTTCTAGGGATATATTCTGAAAGATTTTATTTACCACTATAGTTTGGCCTAATGGGCTTACTACCGTCATCTCCTTATAAGAAAGTTCAGAGTCTAGGCCTAGTGTTTCAACTACACTACAGGCAACATAAGAATGGGTCAAGCCCACATCAATTAAAGCATAATAGGGTTTACCATGAATAAGGAACGTACCGGTTATGACGTCCAGCGCGTCTCCATCCTCCCTACGACGAACCGCATAAACCAAACCCGGCTGTCTTACCTCAGTATTAGCGGCACCTCTGCCACGTCCTCTGCCAGCACAATTACCTCTGTTATTTGAACCTCGACCTCGTTGAGGTCTTTGTCCTCCCTACCTACCGATTAACATTACGAGTTCTTTGGTCATCATCATCGATATCTTTGGACAGTCCTTGAGCATATGGTCCTTGGACCCACACTTAAGACATGCTCCTGTCTTTTTCCAACACTTACCTGAATGCTTCTTTCCACAATGCTCACAAGGACGACACTGCCCTCTGGTACCAACTTGCTGACCCTTCGACCCGTCAGTTCTGGGCCTTTTCTACACATTTCCCGACGATCCATAACCCCTCTTGGGTCTATTCCTATCAGTATTCTGCCTAGTAGAGTCCTTGATTCCCTCAGCTACCTTAGCCTTTTCAACCAACGCGGAGAACTCCTGTTCCTGATGTGGAGCTATCAATAATCTTAAGTCATCCCTTAATCCGTCCTCAAAACGGACACAGCGTTCATGTTCGGTTGTGACTACTCCTCGAGCATATCGACTTAACCTCAGAAATTCAGCCTCATATGCTGCTACCAACTTGTTCCCTTGAACTAGTCCTAGAAAAGCTTTCCTCTGCTCATCAATATACGTGTGTCGACATACTTTTTCTGATATGCCTCCTTAGCATACTCCCACGTCAGATCCTCAGCCGTGGCACCATCCCGGACAGTTAACCACCATTGGTACGCTTCATCACGTAACAGTGCCACCATCCCTTTCAACTTCTCTTCAGGGGTCAGGTCGAGTTCATCCATAATACGCTCGATTGCTTCCAACCAATACTCAGCTGTATTGGGTGCCACACCGGACACTCCACGAAACACCTCGGCCCCGTTGGCTCGGAGTCACTCGGGTATAGATTTCGAGCTCCCGTATTTCCACCCGCGCCAGCCACCATTTCTAAAACTCGCAACATTGCCTGTGACACAGCATCATCCCCCGTCTGAGCTTGCTGCTCGACATTAACAGCTGGGGGTGGTGGTGTTCAATGTCAGAACCTTGACCCGATCTAACGGGTTCTGACATAATTATTCTTCCTCTACCGCGTTCTTGACGACCGCGTCCTCTAGAACTCATTTCTAACGTCGAGATCTGAGTAAGAAGTTTTTTATAAATTAGTACTTTTGTTTCACTTTATTACTCGCGAAGAAATTTTATGAAAAGAATTTTAGGAGTGGTTCTTTCGTATTCATACATGCATACAGTCTTTTCATTCATTCATACATCCATCAAACAATTATGAACCTCAGTTCATTCAGAGAAACGTTGTAGTTTTTCATTTGTTATTGTTTTACCACTACCCGGGGGTATTTTCGTAATTTGTCCTACAGGGGTATTTTCATAATTTGTCAAAATAAGGTTCCTTGGTGTTTTTTTCACAAAGTATTTTTTGGAAATTTTAAAGTTCTCGGGGTATTTTGGAGAATTTTTGAAATCCGAGGGTATTTCAGAAATTTTTTAGACCTTAGAGGTATTTTGGTAATTTTTTCCACAAACCGGGGTAAATTGTAAAATTTTAATAAATCAGGGATATTTCAGAAGTTGCAAAATTTTGAGGGTTCTTTTTGAGAAATTTATTTTCCAAAATGATGAAGTTGCAAAAATTTTGAAAATCGGGGTCATTTTGGTAATTTTGGTGAGTTAGGGCAATTTTGTAATTTTTGAAAAATCAAGGTATTTTCCTGATAGTTTGCAAATTAGGGTTTTTGAGCATTTATGATATAAAGAAATTTTGGCAAAACCATTGAGTATCTGGGCATTTTATAAACCAAGGGTATTTTTGTAATTTTACCACTAGGGGTATGTTCGAAATTTTATAAGTTAGAAATTTTTCGGAGAAAAATGTGTGTAAGAAATAGTTTTTTTTTTTTTTGTGAATTAAGGAAAAAGAAAATGATTTAAGAATTTTAATAGTAAGGTTAGAAAATGGCTAGTTCCCTTTCGTGTTTTAGTCATTGGGTTTAGCCTATGACCGAGCCTTCTTGGTCAGGGTGAACCAAAGCTACGCACCAGGCAGGATTCGAGTGGAGAGGAGGTGAGTCACGCGGACTGCTTATGAAACACCCCAAACCCGGCCCAAAAAGCCTAACCGGATTTGGTATGTTCCTCGAGTAAAACTTTAGCGGAATCACATTGTAAAGAAATTTTGTCTTTGAAACATTATTTTTAGGAGGAATTAATAAAATCAAAAAGGAAACCAAACTTAAGAAAAACTTCTTTGAAAACATTTATATATTAGTGACAAAAACCTTTTTAATTAATTATCAAAAAAAAAACCAATTTAGTTATTTAATAGATATTTGTTCATGGCAAAATAAAAGTAAATCCAAATACGAAATTAAAGATAGTTTATAGTAGCCTTATTACATAATATTGGCAACCCCAAAATAAAGTCTAAGTAATAAAATTTAAAGTAAATAGTTTAAGTTGGAAAATCTCCACAATACTTAATACGAGCACTGGCCACCTCGAAATCCTTGCTGCCCCGATCCACCGCACTACGAGTCATCTGAAAAGTTATCCCATAAAAAATGGGTGAGTCATAAACTCAATGTATAACACATACACTAAAAAGCCCATTTTATGAAATGCTTTTAAGCCCAAAAATTTCACATATGGCCATAGGCCCATTTAATCAAATATTTAGCCCAAAGGCCCATTTAACTCATATTTAGCCCAAAGGCCCATTTTATAGCAGATCAAATAATAATCATATAATATTACATGGATATACTTATGAAATGAGATGCAAGCCCTACCAACCTAAATATCCATCCGCTACACACCCCGCACCAACCAAAGACACCGTGGGATTACTAAATCAACCTCCATCCGCTACACACCATCGAAGGCGGTTACTACACGGTCAACATGCACATCGCCTTTATTGTGGCAAAGCCACCAAAAGCAGATGTGACCAAGTCACCGACCAAGTCCAAATTTCAAATACGTGACCAAGTCACGAGCCAAATATGTGACCAAAGCCACCGAGTCAAATATGTGACCAAAGCCACGGAGTCAAATATGTGACCGGCCACCGAGTCAAATATGTGACCAAGTCATCAATTTCACATATGTGACCAAGTCACCGTAATTGTGGTAAAACCACCGAATACTTCCTCCTTTATTAAACATACCCATATGCCCATGCACATACATATCAAATCGATTTTCATGCTATTTGCCCACAAATCATAATATAGTCATGCTTATTTCATATTGATGCATATATCAAAAATAAACGAAATATTGGGTAACATACTCGAATTTTGTATACCAATAAATGGTATTCACAATCAAAACATACTATCATATAATCACTTTTAATAATATAAATCTATGGAGATTTTTAATGTATGGTTACACACCTAGTAACAGTGAGAACAATACCCTCTTGCTCGTCCACACCTAATTGATTAATACACTCGGTTAGTATATACTATTGTTAGCAAAAACTATACTTATAAACGATGGATCTAAATCTTTACCCTCGGATTCACGAATGACGAGTTATTTGTGGTTTTCTCCACTAGATGGATCAAAACCACCGATATTCCACCAACGTAAAGTGGTTCGGTTGTACGCACTACTTGAATAATCGATCCTCATTAGCGGAAGGTCCACAACCGGTGGAAAGTCTCTAACCCCCGATCTCGCTTCTTCGTTTGTAGTTCAATGGTAAAGGAATACCTCATTTCTTCCAAACACTTCGCATGACCCTTTTCTTACCTATCTTGTTGATCTTAGATCGCCCCTAAAATAACGTAGATTAGTGATCCATCTAAAGAAATTGATATTATCTAAAATAGTAGTCTTATCTTGATGATTCGAAAGGTCACTTAAAGGTTGTCTTCAACAAGGATTTTTGTAAAATCTTTTCAAAAGATTCGGCCTAGGAGAGAAAATAAAAGATTATAGTTCTAATTTTTACTAAAGTGAAAGGAAATGATAAAAAAAATAATTAATAGAATTCTTACTTGAGTCCTTCAAGATTCGGCTTTAACAAAAAGAGAAGAGAAATAATGGTTTCGGTTTGAGGGAAAAGAAGAAAGGGAAAAGAAAAGAGAAGGAAAGAAAGAAGGTAGAAAAGAGAAAGAGGAGAAGAAAATGATAATGGTGATTTCGGCAATGAGAGAAAGATAAGAGAAAAATAAGATGAAAAGAAAAAGAAAAGAGAATGTGATCAAAGAGAAGGAAGATTAGTTTTGAGACTTAGATGCATTCGGCTAAAGAAGAGAAATGAAGAATTTGGTTCTTTGAACTTGTAGTTTCGGTTTCAAGAAGAAAAATAAATGGGAGAAAGAAAGTTGTATTTGGTTCAAACAATTGAGGCTAAATCAAAAGCAAAAGTGTACCAAAATGTCTAAGGTACATTCGACCAAAATGAAGAAAATTGGTCAAAAGAAGAAAGCTAAAACAAAAGAGAGTTTTTACCTAAACTCTATGGCAAATTCGGCTAAGAGAGAACTTTTGGTGAAAATGAGAAAAGATGGACTAACAAAGACTTTTGGCTAACTTTTCCCCCTAATGGCAAAGCTCAAATTCGGCCAAATCAAAGCCAACATATCCCCCTTTTTCCTCCTTGTTTCTTCCCCATCATATCCAAAAATTTACTACACAATTAAGCCTCTCCCTTTAGCCTTCATGCCGTCTAGGTTCATGGTCAAATGACCATGGACACATCCCCAAAACATAGCCAAATATCAAGCCTTTGTCCCCCTTCATCTTATCACTAACTTATCATCCCATGCCTTAAGTTTTAACTTCCTTTTCACATGGTCAACTAGCCAAAATGAATGAAAGCTCATCCACTCTAGAACTTTCTTGGCCGAGCACATCTAAGGAAGAAAACAAAATTTAAAATCTTCCCTAATGCTAGCTAGTAGATTCAACCTTACACCTCAGCATACATCCATGCATCTTAACCACTTTGCCAATTACTTAACTTATGCATGAAACTCCTTGCCATTAATTCTTAAGGCCTAATTTACTTAGCTCTCTCTCTCTCTTAATAAAAATTAAAAGTTTTACTAAACCTTTACTTAATTAATGAAGCTCAAAATAACTTCCAAAGTACACTTGATAATAATTAAGCATGCAACATCATTCAATTAAGTAAAATGCTTAGCCCCTAATTATCAGGATGTTACAGTTCTACCCCCTTAAAATAATTTCGTCCTCGAAATTACCTGGCTGGAATAAGTGAGGGTATTGCTGTCACATCGCTTCCTCCGGTTCCCATGAAGCTTCTTCTGATCCATGATTACGCCATAATACCTTAACGAGAGGAACTGATTTTCTCCGTAAAACCTTTACATCTCGCTCCAGAATTTGAATTGGCTCCTCTTCATATGACAAATCTGATCTTAATTCCACCTACTCAACTGGTACTATATGAGATGGATCCGACCGGTAAGGGCGTAACATTGAAACATGGAACACATCGTGCATTTGTTTCAATTCCGAAGGCAAATCTAACTGATATGCCACAGATCCGACCCGCTTCACAATCCGAAAAGGTCCAATGAACCTGGGACTTAGTTTCCCTTTGCGACCAAATCTCATCACCTTTTTCCAAGGTGAAACCTTTAGGAAAACTTGGTCTCCCACTGCATATTCTATTTCCTTCCGTTTTAAATTTGCGTCGATTTTTGTCTATCGATGCTTCCTTTAATCGAGCCCGGATTACCTTAACCTTTTCTTGATTCACCACTATTTACGGACCCAAAATCGCGTTTCTAATTACATCCAACACGTAGGAGTGCGACACTTTCGTCCATATAGTGCTTCATACGGTGCCATCCAGTATATGGATTGAAGCTGTTGTTGTACGCATAAATTCGCCAACAGTAAGAATTCCTCCCAACTTCCCTTGAAATCTATCACACAACCCCTTAACATATCTTCTAAGATCTGGATTACTCTTTCGGACTGACCGTCTGACTGAGGATGAAATGCCGTACTGAAGTCCAATCTAGTGCCCAAAGCCTGATGCAATGCTTTCCAAAATCGCGACGTAAATCTCGGATCTCTGTCCGAAATTATCGACAACGGCACTCCATGCAATCTCACAATCTCAGCCACATATAACTTTGCCAATTTCTGCAAAGAGTAATCAATCCGAACTGGGATAAAATGTGTAGATTTCGTCAATCGGTCCACTATCATCCAAATAGAGTCTTTCTTAGTAGGCGTAAGAGGAAGCCCACTAACAAAGTCCATGGTGATTCTCTCCCACTTCCACTGCGGAATCTTTATCGGTTGAAGCAACCCCGATGGTACTTGATGTTCAGCCTTGACTTGTCGACACGCCAAGCACTTCCCTACAAACTCCGTAACTTCCGCTTAAGTCCGGCCACCAAAATTGATCTTGCAAATCTCGGATAACTTACTTCCTCCAGGATGCATAGCAAAGGGCTACCATGCGATTCTCAAGTATTTTTTGCCTCAACTCCCGATCCTTGACATCAGACTTTACCTTTGAAGCACAATACCTCGTCCTTTATTAATACTAAAATCTTCCAATTTCCCACTGCTTTTGTCAAGCTTTTCACTCAGATCTTCATCTATTAACTGTCTCTCTTTCACTTGACTTAACCATGTCGGCTTAACTCAAGTTTCGCCAACAAGCTTAGTCATCGAAAAGACTAAGATGTGCAAACATCGCTCTTAAATCGACACCACTTTTCGACTTAGAGCGTCTGCCACCACATTCGCCTTGCCCGGGTGGTACTCGATGGAACAGTCGTAGTCTTTCAAGAACTCTATCCACCTTCGCTGCCTCAAATTCAGTTCTTTCTGAGTCAAGAGATATTTCAGACTTTTGTGGTCCGTATATATCACCGACTTTTCTCCATATAAGTAATGTCTCCAAACCTTAAGGGCAAAGACTACATTTGCCAACTCCAAGTCATCGTCGGGTAATTAACTTCATGCGTTCTCAACTGTCGAGACGCATACGCAACTACCTTTCCACCTTGCATCGAACACATCCTAATCCGTGAGAAGCATCACAATACACGACAAAATCCTTTCCGCTTCAGTGAATCAAAGCAGAGCTTAGTCAAAACTTTCTTGAGCTTCTCAAAACTCTCTTGTCGCTTATCAGCCCACAAAAAGGTACTTCCTTTCTCGTAATTTCTTTAAAGGTGCATTATCGATAAAAATCCTTCAACAAATCTTGATAATATCCATTAAAACCAAGAAACTACGAACCTCGATTCATGATTTAGGTGGTTTCCAATCTAATCAGCCTCGATCTTCCGAGGATCCACCTAATCCCTTCTGCAGATACCACATGTCCTAAAAATGCAACTTCTTTCACCAAAATTCACACTTCTTTGAATTTGGCGTCTGACTTCTTTTCTCTTAAAACTCGCAACACAATCCAAGATGCTCATCATGTTCTACTTTGGACTTAGAATACACCAAGATGTCGCCTATGAATTCCACGACAAAGCCGATCCAAGTAGGGCTAAAAATTCGGTTCATCATATCCATAAACGCAATGGGCATTCGTCAATCCGAATGGCATTACCGTAAATTCATAATGCCCATATCTAGTTCGGAAAGCCGTCTTATGGATATCCGCTTCTTTCACTTTAAGTCGATGATACCCCGATCTTAGATCAATCTTAGAGAATACCATGACTCCCTTGTCGATCGAACAAGTCGTCGATCCTTGGCAAAGGATACTTGTTCTTGATGGTCACTTATTCAACCGCCGGTAGTCTATACACATCCTCATCAATCCGTCCTTCTTCTTCACGAATAGAATCGGTGCTCCCCATGGAGACACACTAGGTCGGATGAATCCACGATCAAGCAATTTCGAATCGAGCCTTAAGCTCAACCAATTCCTTCGGTGCCATTCTATATGGAGCAATAGAAACCTGGCGCCGTTCCAGGGCAATAAGTCTATCCCGAATTCTACCTCACGATCCGGAGGCAACCCTGGAAGTTCTTCCGAAAAACATCTACAAATTCATTCACCGTCCTGACTTCATTAACAGTTGCTTCCTTAGTCTCCAAAGCATTCACCAACATCAGAAAAGCTTTGCATCCTTTCCTAACCATCTTTTCCGCCTTAAGAGCGGATACTACATTAGATAAGTAGTTCCGTCTCTCGCCCATCACTACAACTTCCTTGTCATCAAAAGTTCTTAAGGACATTCTCTTAGAAGACAATCCACATTTGCACGGTGCTTCACAAGCCGTCCATGCCTAAAATTAGGTCAAATTCTCGAATGGCAACTCCATTAAATCACCGGGGCTGTATTCCTTGGACTTCTAGAGGCACTTCCTTAAAAAGTTTATTTATTTCTCTGTTGTCGCCCTGAGGACTAAATACGATCATCTTCCTAGGTACGATTTGAAGTCACATGCAAAGTCCCAGATACTTCACTAGCGATATAGGAATGAGTTGACCTATATCTATCAAAGCAATAAAGGGCAACCCGTAAATCGAAACGTGCATCTGCGTGATAACATCAAAAGTGGCCTTCGTCTTCTCTGCGATTTAACCGCATACACCAAACACGGTTGTCTCGCCCGAGCTTCCAACGCCTCTGCTTAAAGTTTCGCGACCTCTACTAGAACCATTTCTTCCATTTGGACCACGTCCTCTTATCGATTCTTGTCCACTACATCACCTGATTAGCACCCGACTTCTTGGACGGTTCTTCTCCGAGTTCATCGGACAATCCTTGATCATGTGATCCTTGAACCGCACTTGAAACATCCGCCGCTTTTCTTCCAACATTCTCCGAGTGCATTTTCCCACATCGAAAACAAGTACGACTTTGTACACCAGTAGCGATCTGTTGACCTCGCGGTCCATCATTCCTTGATTTCTTCGAAAGTTTTGACGACCACAAGACCCAAAGCTTCTCTTATTCTTGCTCGACCTCTGTCCGGTTACGTGTCTCGGTCGTTTAGCCTCTTCAGACAATTCTTGCCCTTTCCACTAAGATTGCAAAATCTCTTTCACGGTGTGGAGCAATCATCACTCGTAGTTCATCTCTAAGTCCATCTTCAAATCGACGAACGCTCATATTCAGTAGCCACTATCCTCCGCATAACGACTAAGTCATAAAAATTCCGCTTCATACTCATTATCGACTTGTTTCCTTGTACTAGATTCGTAAATGTCTTCCTCGAGAGTCGATATAGCTAGCTCCAACATATTTTCCTTGAATTTCACTTTAAAATATCCCCAATCCAGACGATCCACAGGGGTACTCTCTTTGATAGTGAGCCACCATTGGTAGGCTTCATCACGAAGAAGCGAAATAGCACCTTTCAATTTCTCTTCATCAAGTGTCTATATCATCCATGATTCTCTCGACCGCTTCCAACCAATATTCACCACGTTTGAGCTACTCCGGATACTCCTCTGAAAACTTCACTCCATTCGATCTAAGTCTCT